>JANRMT010062792.1:85120659-85145724 GCA_026402145.1 Polypterus bichir lapradei | reverse complement strand
GACGGGCTTCCGGGGTGAGAAAAAGCATTGTTTACCCTGACCCGGAAGGAATAAGGATTTGTGGACTGTTGGATTGGGAACACTTCCGGGTCGGGGGATATAAAAGGACTGTGGGAGCTCCCAGATGGCGAGCTGAGCTGGGTGGAAGGGTGGCAACGCGTCTGGGAGCTGGAGGATTGTTTATTGTATTTTGTGATCTGTTATTGGAGTATTTGGGAGTGGAGCGTGCTTTGTGCACGTTATTATTATAATAAATAATTATTTGGACTTTTATCTGGTGTCTGACGTGTGGTCCGAGGGTACAAGGGTGCGAGCGAACCCTAATTCTGTCACACCTCCTTTTTTCCTTTTGTGTTTTTGTTTGTATTTTAAAACTTTTTCTTTTATAAAGATCCGGTGTATGCCCTCTTATCTGTCCAGAATTTTGATAATATCCCCCAATGGGCATTATTGGAAGCATTTTTGGAAGTGTTAAGACTCTTCAGTGCTTAGGACTCCAAGTTACAACTCTGTGTTTGCAAATGGTAAAACTGTTTAGGGTGAAGGCTCACTTGCCTTGTGAGTTTGTGAAAATCATATTAAAAGAAGAGCAAGAAGGTTCTCTCTCTCTGTTTCTCTCTCTCTTTAACAATAGAATCCCTGAAGCCTATGAAAAAACTTGTAAACCTGGCCAACCTTAAATCCCTTCACACCTCTCTATCAGTGTCTTTTTTTTTGTAAATGCGTCGATCTACACAAGCAGCAAGCAGCCTGCTATCCCATCCCCAATCCCTTGACGGAGCAAAAACTTCTCTGAGCTCAAGCCAAGGCTCCTTATCTGTGTGTAAGGTGCCTGGAGTTGTATAGTGTAAATAATATAGTATATCGTTATTTCGAATACATGCATTTCATTTTTGTTCCGTGTCTGCAAAGATCTGGGTAAGTGTAGGATGAAAGGAAATGAGAGGCAAGAAATGCTGAACACCTACCTAAAGCAGAAGCTTTTTTCATGTTATACTAATAATGACGTGAAATGTATAATGTGTGAAGATTTTACTCCAAATATCAAAAAAACACGCTCACTTTTATTCAAAAATATAAACAAAGTAAAAAAAAAATCTTTCAATTTACATGTTACTGTCAAAGAGTTACAAACCCAAGCACAAATGTTATTCGACAGAACGCTAATACATATTCCTAGATGGTGCAGAGGTATGAGCTGCTGCCTTATAATTAAAAGGCTGCTGGATCGAGACCGAGTGTGTCGTGTTTTGAGTGGTGAGCTGCTGCTATTATTATTACTATAATATAATAAAAATATACATTTGATTTGAGTCTGTAACACCTGGTGTCAATTTTGGCTACTTCTAAAAGTTAGTGCTTTTTTTTATTATTCAGTTTTATTCTCTCAATGACGTTCACGTGATACAACGAACTTGCCTCTCCCTCTCTGAGTTGATGCCCTTTATCTCCACTCTTTTCACAAGAGCAGTGATGACCACAGTTGGTACTGTGGTTGATGCCTTCTCAGAACTATTTGATGTCCTGGCAATCAAGGATACGATGTCCTATATCTGCTATCAGATTGGACAAAGGCAGGCCCCTAACAACAGACAGCTTCTTTACTGCGCTTTTGCTGTCTAATAGACTGCAGCACCACAACACTACTAACCTTGGCACCATAAAGTAAAATGGGACTTCCACCTGCAGCTATAGTCACTTTATTATGTGAGCAATTTGCCACGCTAGTGTTTAGATCCGGCAGTGTGATGCTGACGGTGTATGCACCCAAAAAGAAGAAGTTTGTCTGCATTTTCAGTTGCATGCACTATAAGCTGAATACAGGCAAATTACAACTCATGTTCAAATGGCATAGCATTTTCAAATAGTGACATTTTCATGTATGTATGCACACACACGGGAACAATCTTTGGACGGGGTGCCAGCTCATCACTACTGCTGCGCCACCATGCCCTCACATGTTTACTTATTAACAGTTGTCGCAAAAACGAGACATACGAGTCATGAAAAGGTTTGGGGCAGCCACCCGTATAATTGATTTCCAGGCTGCAAAGTCGATCAAATGAATACAGCACTGCTGTGCACAAAACCGAGTCCAAAACAGAACTAAGGGACTAGGGAAAAGGTGGAGGCTTTTAAAGGGGAAGACAGGAAGTGAAGTCAAAGGGGTCGGAGCCAGCAAGGTCTCCTTCCATTGGCTCGGTCCCGGAAGTGACGTCAAGAGGACCAGGTGGGATCTCCCGTGAATGGACTGCAGGCAAGGGAGAAAAAGAGTCAGTGCACTCTGCCACATCCGGGTATGTCTCGGAACTGCCCTTACTTAAGCCCTTTAGCTGCCTCCCATGCGCATGTGTGTGACACAGTAAACATTATTTAAATGAAGTTAAAAAATTATCTCTATAATGTAATATACATGCTTTAATGAATTTCACCTTAAAAGTGATGTCAAGAGCTCCAAGAAGATAACTTTTGGAAATCTAAATCGACTTAGTAGCCAGTTGTCATCATTTGTAAATACACGCACTCTTCTATTAAATTGAATCAAATTCCTTTGTTGTCATTGTATGGAATAATGAGATGCAATATGCAAATCCTCCACAAACCTATTTTCCTATAAAATACTAAAATAATAATAATAGTAATACCATAAAAAACAATGAAAAATATACAATATGAAAGCATAAGTACAATATAAATGTACATATAGTGCAAATAGTGCAATATTACAACTGTAGTGCAAGTTTACAGTGAGGTAATTGTAATTATAAGTACAAACAGTTCTACTGAGAGCATTTGATGGACTGATTGAGTGGGTTTATAGCTCTTGGGATAAAACTGTTTATGAACTTCGAGATTCGTGCAGGAAAGTCTCTGAAGTGTTTGCTCAGGCAGCGTGTGCTATAAATGTTCTCCAGGGTAAATGCTGTATGCTGATAATCCCCTGCACTCTTGACACAGCCTGCCGTGGAGCTTTCTGATGAACTACTGTACAGCTGTGATTCCACACTCAGAATACAGTGGGTTAAAATACTTTGAGTGGTGCACTGAGAATAACAGCACTAAAACAGCTATGGTATTTTGAATAATTTGGCCATTCTGTGGACCATTATGTTGCTTACAGGTTGATTTCAATCAGATGCCTTAAATATACAGTTAATTTCAGTGTATTTGATAAAGCCACGTCAGGGATGTGAATTTAAAAAAGAATGGGAAACCACACAGGAACAGTAGCACTGATTTGATGCCGGGTGCCAGCAGTTTGCAAACCGAGCCGAAAACTTAAGTATGCACAGGGTAAGGCTGGCGTGAGAATGTGCGTGACTTTATGCCAACTTTAGCTTTTATAGATCTCGAGCATGAAAACGGCTGTACAAAACATTTCTGTGCGTATGCACCATTTATACACGAGGCCCCAGGTGATTTGGTTTAGAAAAAGATATCAAGCATTTTAAGCAAAAGTTCAGAGTTATAAAAAAGAAAACTTGATGGGAATGCTTGTGTATATTTATAGCAACTCTAACCTGCCCATACCTTTGTATATTTTGGTGAATTTGAGAAATGACGACACCCTTGATTAAGTAGGGAAACCAGCTAAATGGTGACTCACACATAAATTAATTCATATCACACATCCATTGTTATAATGTGTGTTGATGTGACAAATATATTAAACCTTAAAACTGATGAATGTGGTGTATAGACTATTTTAGTTCCCTTTTAGGAGAGCCAATTCTGTGTATTGGCAATGAAGAAATGTTTTGTATTTTTATTCTTTTATATAGCTTTATATATTTTAGTTTAACTTCTGAGAATTAGAATTGAAAGAGCTGTAAAAACACAGACATGATTCACTCCCTGTGTGCAGAAATAAAATTAATTCAAAATAAGTGAATTAGCAAAAAAAACAAGCCACTAATTAAGAAAAGGGTTAGAATGAAAACCTGCTGCCACTGTGGCCCTCCAGGACTGGAGTGGAAGACCCCTGGTCTACAGCATCATGATTGCATATATGAACATAGTCTGTATATGGTTGTTTCAGGGTGGCAACTGGGTGGTGTTAGAGATGATAATGATTTATAAAGGTAAATGACGAAGAAATGCACGTATAGCAGTAAATCAAATTTTTTGTCACGTGTATCTTCCAATTTTTAGTGTATGCATATTTTTACACTCAACTCCACACAGAGTTTTCTAAATGAGATCCCTGTATCCTAAATGTACATTTTCCCTGCTTCTTGCTGTAAACAGAATGTTCTGTCCAGTTCTTAGTTATATAAAAAATCTTGGGTTTGCCTTTATCACTGCCATTTTTGCAGTTTGTCTATGGATTTTTAATTTTGAAAAGATCCTTGTCTTAAAAGTCAAAAAATATTTTTATATAGTGTCTGCATTAGAAATATGCTTTTCCTATTAAAAGTTAAATAGTTTTATTTACAGTATAAATCTATATGTATAAATCTAAACATAGCAAACATATGTATAAAGCCATGTAAAGCATATTGTAAATACCGGTGGCATTTGAATTGTTCATTATATTTTCTGCTTACTACACCTTTTGTACTGTTTCCTCTCCTTTTATTGCAAGCCATTTCTGCTATTATATTGTCCTGCAGAAGATTTTTGAACAACTCAGGGAGTTATTTTACATGTTTCAGTGCTGCCATTGTAAAAAAAGATCACTAAGAGACAAATAAGAGAAAGATCTGTTGACAATACACATGTTCCACAATATGTCCTGCATGAATAGGAGGTGGATCATGCCACTTTATGGCTCAATAAAAATGTTTGATTTCTCATTGTATTGTCCAGTTTTAACTCCAGGCAATATATTGGTGTGCATTTAGCCCTGGGTGACCTCTATTTGAACAGGATTTTGCATTTTAAAACTGGCTAATCAGTGACATGAGACTTCAGCAAGTCATATGCCTGAAGCACTTTCCCAGAGAAAAACTGAGGTGAAATGTGAGAGTCGAACCAACTACAACTTGCAGATCTATTAAATTTTTAAAAATATTTCTAAATCCTCTTTAAGGGATACCTGTGAATGTCCTAAATGCTTGTTATAATCAGACGAGAAACAGCTGTGTTTTGCTCAGTGAGCCACAAACATTGTCTGCTAATTTTCCATTGTAGGTTTAATAGATGGCCCCACTTTTCCAATGTGCTGACCTTGTTTTCAAGGGCCTGTCCAGAGTGGTAGATCAGATATTGCCCAAAAGAACTAAGGTACCAGACAGTTCCTCAATTATTTATGAACTAGATGGATAAAGTGCATAAACACCAATATTTGAGTAGATACTGTGTAGCTCTTCCCTTATCTGTGTTAAACCTCTCTGCTACCTTGCATTTAATCAGACAACCATAATAGATGGAACTAAAGTAGGACTTAAAGATCTGGCTGATAAAATTCTGCTAGAATCAGAATGTGGAACTAATGCTAGACTTCATTATCTGGCTGAAAAAACAAGAAGTCAAGTTAAACATTTGGAGTGTGATTCAAACACATTTCTCTCTTCCATCAAAGTTCCACCCTTGTTAGAGATAACTCACCTTTTTAATATATACATTGTCACACATGCATCTGAGGATCTCCTTGCTGGCTCAATCGAGGTAAACAGTAACCCACCAGGGCGAGAGAAGACGCTGTTGCTAACTCTGTTTCCTTTTCTCCCCACAGCTCCAAGAAACCTCCCAATGAGGGAAATTAGCTCCGCCTCTTTTGGTCCTCCCATTATAAAAAGACCGGGTGCCTCCACTGTCTTTTGCTGAGACCAGTTCTGACGAGTGAGAGCTCTTGGAAAGCCGCCCCTTTGTTCCGATGGCTAGAGTTAAAGCTGAATTTATGTTAAGTATTGCCAGAAGAAAAATATCAGGGAATTCAAAGTGATCACCTGGCTGGTGGTCCAAATATTTGTGATTTGTTCCAGTTCTGCTTGAATCTGTGTTCGGCCAGCTCACAGTACATAAAACATAACATCCTCAAATTAGCTGTCATGATCCCAAGGGAGCTGAAGACTTTCTTAGCAGCACTTAGTGCAAAGTGTGAAACAGCCCCAGGCCAGATACCAGTCCACCACAGGCCCAGTCATGCACTCAAGCCAGTTTAGAATCACTAGTTAACCTGATGTCATAACCTGAATTAATGGCTCACTTCTTTTCATTATTTATGTATTTATTTATTTGTGCCTGTATTTGGTATGGTTTATAATATTTTAACATATTTAACCACAGCACCATTGTAATGTTTTGCTATGCCGCAGCCATCTTTCTTATAAAAAGTGAAGTCAGATGTTAATTGCACAAATTTAATTACACACAATACAAATTATAAGAGCATTGGATTCAAATCTGAAAAATTTATGTTCTTTATAAAGTTAGTGGCAAAGACAATAGATAGTTACAGCCTTTGTGCAATGTTTACTTAGAACACAATTCTGCATTTTTTACATTGATGTTCAATTCTTTCTATTTTTTTTCTTTGACTCTCAGCTCTCATCTATGTTTCTGACCTTAGTTCTGACATCTTCTTTCCTGGTCCTTCCATAATTGTCGGACCCTTTCACAAAAGATAACAAGTACTTCTCTTTCTTAATCCCTTTCATTTGTTTTGTTTTCTTTGGAAAAAGATTTTAGTATAGGGATTTCTCTTTCACTTTAATTTAATTTCCTGATCTTTACATCCATTTTGATCTTTCCAAGATCAGAACATTTGGTACAAGTGTCTTTAAGGATGTGGATGAATACTGGAGTACCAGGAGGGAAACCCATGCACACTTCACAAGGGCAACATCTGGTTATTCAATCCTGGGAAGCTGGATCTGTGAGGTGGCATTACTATCCCCTGCACCACTGTGACAACCTCTCTTTTTATATGTATATATAGTATATATTGTATATTACATGTACTCTTACAACATCTTATATATTTTGAATGTATTTTGATTGAAAACTGATACCCGCAAAAAAAAAAGATTAAATTAGTATTGTTAGACACAACATCTCACTGAAATGCTCCTTTCATATATAGAAACCTAAACTGTGTAAAACACAGCTTAAAAATCTGTAATAAAAATAAGAACACCTAACTGCTTTTTGTAAAAATGGGAAACTTGGTTGTTTGGTTTAAGTAATTTGATTCTGATCATAGCTGTGACATAGCCAAGACTTACTGGCTTTGACTTGGAAGGCAAGATTGCGTTGGTTTGGACATGTGCAGAGGAGAGATGCTGAGTATTTTGGAAGAAGGATGCTAAGGACAGAGCTGCCAGGAAAAAGGAAAAGAGGAAGGCCTAAGCGAAGGTTTATGGATGTGGTGTGAGAGGACATGTAGGTGATGGGTGTAACAGAAAGATATGGAAAAAGATGATCCGCTGTGGCAACCCCTAACGGGAGCAGCCGAAAGAAGAAGAAGAAGACTGGCTTTGACTTGGAAAGAAGATCAACCTTGAGCTTGTCAACAGAGCAGGAAGCTTAGATAGTAGCTGAGCAACAACTTGTCACATTAGACACAGAATTTAAATTTAAATGTAAACAGTGTAATAGTTGGAACCTGAGTGGGGGTTCTTATAATAAAATAAATATTGTGTTCAGTAAGAATCTAAATACAAGGTTGTGTGCTGTGTGTGTAAGAACAGTGATGCTCATATGAAATATAAAAAGCAAAAAAACTCTACACGTATTAACCTGTTGTATCATAAAGTGATTTGTAGAAATTTGCAGATGATATTGAATTAACAACATGTATTGTGTTTTTTTTCAAAATGCAGTATATGATACATAGGCCAATGCTTTTTTTCAGTATTATGTGAATTGTTGTAACAATGCTATCCCTAGTTTTTTTTGCATTGTCACAAAAAGACTCCAGACAGTCAAAAAGGTTTGGGGCAGCCACCCGTATATTATGATCCTGGCTGGAAAATGTTGAAAAATGATTGAGTAGTTTACAAGACGGAGTCCAAAACAGAACTGAATATGTGGAGGTAAGATGGCAATTTTAAGGGCTGGTGGAGGAAATGGTGTCATCTATGTCGGAACCAGAAGTGACAACATCAGAGGAACCGGAAGTGAAACCTGGAGGGATTTCCCAGGAATGGTCTGCAAGGAACTGAAAGAGACAGTCAGCACACTCTGCCACCCCACTGGTCTGATGTAGTATTACACTTACTCAAGCCCTTTAGCTGCTTCCTAATCGCACGTGTGTGACAGCATATTAGATTCACATAAGTACACACATTTCCCTTTTTCCAGTTTCTCTACAGTGTTTGAATGTTAATGTCAGTTCTGTGTTTTCATTGGAAATGTACGTTTTTCATGGGCTTTTAGTTTGTGGAAACCAATTGCTGCATAGAATTGCAGGTCCACTGTAACAATGAAACCCTCTGAGCTGCCCGCTCATACCATCCACAAGTTTCATTAAAGCCTTTTTCATCTGCTTCTGCTACATTTTCATGCATTTATTAGATTATTATGTGAATGATAAGTAGCATAAAGGAAGAGCAGGTTGTACTTCTGAAAGTATTCAATAATTTGGCCAAGCTCTGCATGTTCTCCTCTTACCTACATGGGTTTTTCCATATTGTGTTTTTTTTTTCTCACTTGGCTAAAACATGCCAGTTAGGTTGACTACCATCCTTAAGTTAGCTAATTAATATTTGCTCTGTGATTTGCTGGCATCAGGTCCAGTTTTGATCCCCACATTGCACCTAGTGTTGATTCAACTGCGATCATGGATTGGGTAATAAAAAAAGGGTTGGATGCTTTTCTGATACATGTTGACAGCTGTATTATTATGCAAACACAGAAAGAGTGTCCAGTATGCTGGAAGTGAGAAAGAAAAGAACATGCAGTAAGAGAAACAAGAAAAATAACAATATTTATGGAGCTGGAGGGCAAAACATGCAAGTTGCCCTCTCTGTCAGATGTAAATAACAGCATCTGTTAAGTCATACCCATACAAATAACACAAAGGGACAGACAGGTGTTTGTTTTTATGTGTTTTGCTTGTGTTTTTCTCTTCCTAACCTCCACATTATCTTTTTAAGTTATCATGCTATACTACATTTTTAGCACGTGATGGAAAAAATAGAAATTATTTTGTAATGTTATGTATCATATTGTTATGTAACTCAATTTGTTTTTTAAAGTAATATTTAGAAAATTCAAATACTTAATGTCACACTTTAATGGGACTCAACATAGCATTAATTTAACAATGAGTGGATTTGAAAAAAATACTTTTTCAAGGAGGGAACAATGACACATGCCACAGCATAGAACAGCACACCACCAATAAACAACACAAACATTTATTTCCATAGGACATTTTCATTTAAGATATGTAGTTCAAAATACTTCAAAAGAAGTTAAGAAAAAAAATTACAAAGAAAAAATAATTAAATAAAATGAAATAATAAAAACTTTTATAATACAGATAAACATTATAAAACCGTACTACACAGCTAATTATCACAAACTCAGTCAGTCATTTTCTAACCCGCTAGGTCCTGAACAGGGTCGCATTTGGTGCTGGAATCTATCCCAGTTAGAAAGACAGGAACAAGCTCTGGACAGGGCACCAGTCCATCACAGGGTGACCACACAGGAATACCCCCGGCCACACACTTGGGCTAATTTAGTATCATCAATCCACCTAACCTGCATGTCTTTGGACTGAAGAAACCCACACAGGCATGGGGAGAATGTGCAAAGTCCACACAGGGAAGACGTAGGGCATGAACCCTGGTCTCCTTACTGCTAGGCAGCAGTCCTACCGCTGCGTCACCCCATGATCAAAAAGCATTGATTGGAAGCCTGTTCCTAAATGTTATACATTTTGCTTCCATCGGCACACAAAGCAGGCCCAATTTCAATCACCTTAAAATAGTTAAAGAACGCTAGCCTCAACTAGCTTGCTGCAGGAGAGGAGCTTTATTTTATTGTTTAGCTAGTGGAGCAAGAAGAAGTTCTAGACCAAAGGGCTCCTTGTACAAAGAATGACCACCCTGAACCAAGAAGTGATTTTTGGATTTAGCTAGTTTAAAGCTAGCTTGATCTATAGAGCATTTTCCAACTTAGAATCAGGAGGTAATCTATGAAAAAATCTCACTGGCCTACGGGATGGGGCCCGGGTAATGATAAAGAGGGACATAAACAGACAAAAGGCTCTCAAAAGAGTAGTTATTAGTACTTGGTAAGTGGTCAACTGTGACTCCACCTGGCAGACAGACATTCAAAACTTGTTTGGGGAAGTTCAGAGCAATAGCCATTTTTGTCATCTGAATTTGTGTTCTCTTTTCCCTCATTGTGTTGTTTATTTTTAATAAGCATCACATATATTATAGTGTTGGTCTCTTAAGCATTCTGGGTCTCTAGTTACAATGTATGTGTGCAGTAAATTCAGAAAACCTTCAAACCTCTTCGCTTTCTTTCTCATAGAATATCTGTGGAAAGACCTGAAGATGGCAGTTGACTTCCAATCTAACAGAGCTTTAGAGAATCTGAGAGGAAGAATGGGTTAAACTGTCCACATCCATGTGTTCAAAGTTTATAGAGGCTTTCCCAAACTGACTCAAAGCTGTAAATGTTGCTAAAGGGGATTCTACAAAGTGTTTTAATTAAGGGTCTGAATACTTATATATACAATATGAGAGATTTCAGTTTTGATGTTTTTTTAATAAATTTGCTAACCTTTCATTTTAACTTTGGCAGTATGGGTTTTTGAGTGTAGAGTGATAGGCACAAATAGCAAATATATCCATTTAAAACAAAATCTACAACACAATAAAGTGTGCAGACTGTGAAGAAGTTGGAATACTTTATGAATTCACTTTATATGTATATGTTGTAATGCATGCGTATCAGAGGAGCACCTTCCAGGCTCATCTAAGGTAAGAAATACCTCACCATGGTGAAAGGGGGTGTTGTCTTTAATGGTGTTACCCCCCACAGCATCAAGAAGACACCCTTTGAGGGCAACTGAGTCCACCCTTTCTGATTGGAGACCCATAAAAACCCGACATCCCCATATTTGATTGAGGGCGGAGCTCTGTGAACCACATAATCTTGAAGCCAAGATGACTGCTTATTTTTTGTTCTGTATTTTGTGCTTTGCACCCTTGTGCGCTTGTTTTATTTAAACGTGCTTTAGAATTCAACCAAGCTGGCACCCCAATACTTTTCTGGGCTCAACCTGTATTTCTTCCATCCATCCGCAAAGTATATGTATATGTATACGCATTCAAGCAGGTAAGCAATGTTTTCAAATGTGTGATATATATCTTTCAAATAATTAAATATGCATCTGTGGTAAAACATAGAAAGAAAACAAAATGCAAAAAAAGAAAATTAAAAAAGAAAGCCTGCCTCTGCACTTACCCCTACTTCCCTGAGTTTCTGCTCCTATCTCCATTCTATTCATTTTACTAGGGAATCTTGTAGACTACTTTAATCTGTGCCTCACAGTGGCCATACATATCCTACTGGTGTCACCTTCCTGGTTAAACCTGAGAATCTGTTTTGAGATCAGACACTCTTTAGCTACAGAATAACAATCCTGAGGCTCACTCTTGTCCTCCATAGCAGTCCTACAAGTCTAAACCCTTCTTATGTCTTACATGGCCATACCTCTGCAGCAGGATGCATACTGTCTATTTAAGGTTGTGACAAAATCCCACTACTTCCAGTCAGAATACGTAACTTCCTGGAGTTTTTTCTGGACTTGTCTTTAAATGCGCCTACATTTTTATATTAATATATTTTTGCTTTGAAATTTTCATTGTCAAAATATTAATTTGCTGCAGAGAACAATTTTGAAATATACATTTTAATCAATTTACTTAGAGAAATGGCACAGGCAAGACATGTTCTTCAGGAATGCTTCTGATATATACACTGTCAATAATTACAGACTTCACTCCAAGATAAAGATGCAGTGCTGCTCTGCAATTCGAGTATCCTGGCAGTTGCGGGAGTTTGCTTCAAGAAAATTATTAAAAATTTTATGAAAAATGGTTCAGTACATTTATATTTGCTTACAACAGGCACTTCCTAGGGGTAATCTTCATGTACATAATATTGAGGTTACAAGGGATAATGTAACTTTGTATATACTGCAAAGCTATATTCATCAAGCAAGTTGTCATATAGCACATACAGTAAGTCTTTAAAAAAGGGTTGTCTGTTATTGGAGATTTCATCATATCTTTTATATGAATTTTACTTTAGTCTATAAAATACTTCATTCTTTTACAGTGAATACATGTTTCATAGAGAATCCATGCAGACATGGTTGATCTGTTTTAATATACATTTAGACAAAGGGATATAACTAAACTTATCTAATGCAGATAGCACCCTGACACTTGATGCCTCCTGCTCGCACCTGCAAAAGTGACTCATGCATCACATTTCCCCATTGGCCATCTGTAGTGGAAAATGAAAGAGCATAGACATAGATGGTAATAGAATTGCATTAAGAGGAAATTAGAGGAGAGCTTTTTCATCTTCTATGTGCTTTTCTTTAGCCTGCTTACATCAGTGAACTCATGGGTGAGTAATAGTACGTCATTTCAGAGTATATAAATGAATGTTGATACCAACAATGCTCATTACAAGCGCAGATTAAATTGACTCCTCCGTGTTTTTATTTGAACAAGCTTTAGAGATTGGAGAAGAACACTTTCCATTTCGTCCATATGATTTTTATAAACAAGCTGCTTTTACAAATTAAGAATCAGATGGCATAAGTGACGTATTACATTCAAACAAAACAAAACTGTATATAAATAGCTTATCTAAGTAATGCCTCACACAGGCACACTACCAAGGAGACTTTATTCTTTTAATAATGAGGGTTGGCAACGTACAGTGGTAGGACATATTATAATGTAGTATTTCCAATGTCCCTCTATAAATTATAAACAGGTAGACAAATATCTGTATCCACTTAAATACTGCATAACATCATCTGTGAACTGACCTAACTTTCCTCCTACTGTTTTAATAATTTTTCTGTACGTTTTAATAATTGCCATAATGTGCTATACAGTTCCTAATTTGTGTTAAATATTTATTGTACAGAAATGTAAACTCAAATAAAAACTTAGTTTAAAGTATTACACATTTCTTTATTAGTCAAATACACATAGCCATAGTAACATTTTGTTGTAATAAATAAAAAAAATACTTTTCTATTGCAAAATCTTATGGCCACAACAGACATTTTCCATTTGTGACATCAGCAGTCAATTACACTTACATTCAAGTTCAGCACATGCCAGGTTGGCAAAGTACAAAACATGAATAACAAACATTATTGTACGTTAATCATCACACACTGGCTAAAATGTTCTGTTCTTTTCTGTGTTTACCTGTTACATTTTACCGTTCTACTGCAACAGATTAAACAACTGATCTTTTTTTTTTTATTGTTTTGTGGAGGACATGAAAGGTTGCCAGTAATAAGAATAATTATAAAATGAAACGTGGCAAAGAAAACTCCTGTACAAAAACTCCAAAAATAATAAAGAGGTTTTCTAGCAGTGACAGATTAACCTAGCAAGCTGGGAAATGCTAGAGGGCAGATTCTGTCATGTTTGATCCCCTAAAACAACAATGGGCTGGTATAGCAAAGCAGGAAAGGAAAGGTGGTGTCCTGGAAGATTCGCTCAGCTCACTAGAGAGCGGGCACCCCAGCAGATGCCTGGTTTGCCAAATTTACTTGCTGGCATGACATTTACTCCTAAACAAAAAATATAAAGGGGATTGGCTGTGTAGGTTTCCTTTTTTCTATTTAACATTTCTTATGGTGCCGTTCATGGCCTTTGACATGTCTATATAAGTATTAAGCATACAAAATCCACACTCTGGTTGAATGTGTGTGGTTTATCATTGGACTTTCATTTGCCCAATTTTACCTTGGTGATATCCTTGCCCCAGCAGTGTCTTGCTTAAAGTATACCCCTTTACAATATATAACAATAGGTTTATATGGCTATTCTTGTCACAGTGAACACAGTACAGTGAAATTCATTCTTTCATGTGCTAATCAACATGTACAGTATATTCAGAATTGTAGTCCAGCAATATAATCACAGGGCACACTGAATCATCCCGACATTTACAATGTTACCAGACCCACAGACCCTTCAGGAATTACATGAGAATGAAAACCTTCAAATCCAAGCAGAAAATGCCTCAGCCTAGAACTAATACAAATGTAATGCTTTGAAGTGGTAGTGCTACACACACAGCTCCACTCTACTGCCTACAAACATGTAGACTCAAAAGGGGAAACCAAGATGGCAAGAAACTGTCAGGAGCGATGAAACAAAGTTGTGGAGCAGAGGAATGTTCCGCAGTACATCCACACTGGCAGGGAGCATGTGTGACTTAGAATTAGAGTGTGCTGCTAGAGAGAAGTAGACCCTGTTTGGAATCCAAGAAGAATCTGAAACTTCTAACATCATTATTCCCTGGAAAAGCTTGAACTCAAACACCTCAGACCCCTGGTGTAAACCGTACTGAACCTTTCAGGCACACATTGAATTAAATAACATCAAAATCTACCTGCTGTCTGGTGTACAAGGTCTACTCCCATTTGTACTGGGTAGACAGCTATGTGAGAAACATGTTACTTGACTTCTCAAGCACTTTTAACACCATAGATCCCTTATTCCTGGGAGATATACTAGGTCTTGTTACAACCAGGTACTTGTATTTATTTTCTCTTCTATGATGTTTAAATTATCACTTTTTATTTTATGTTATTTCTGCTGTGTTTGTAATTTGTTTGTAAGTTGTACTTTCCTTTATAATGTTCTTATGCCCCGTATACCTTGTTACTGTTACTGGATCCTCCCTCTCAATATAAAAGACGGATAGCAAGAGAGATCCAGTGGCAGTTCATTCAGATTGTATTGAAGTATTTCCATTTTTTAAAAAAGTTTGTTTATTAGTTTTTCATACATTTCTCTTTGTTGGTTTATAATGATGAGCACTCATTTTGCCATTTCTGGAGCCCTTGATTCCAAATCTCTTATTACTTCTTCAGTTGAAAGCTTACTTTTGTTGTTGTGAATTAGTTTGCATCGTTTTCTCCACCATTTTGGTCATCCCAGCGTTAGGACTGCTTTGTGTCCGGGAATGTGCCCTCAGAGGTTGTTAACTGTCATTAGCAACACAACAGGTTAAAAGAGCATCGTTTTGGGATCGTCCTCATCTGTGTTTCTGGATTCCAGAAAACCATTTCATTATCGGTCTTTTGTTTTAAACAAAAATTTTACTAAATTACTTTTTGTTCTCAATTTGGCCCTAAATTTTTGACTAAGATTTCTATTCTTCACTTTGGTTTTGGGTAACAGTGTCTTCTCAGATTTGATCCCTTTTTCTGGCCTTGATTGCATCTTTTCTCCTGAATTCATTTAAAAAATGTTTGGCAACACTTTACAGCAAAAATGCATCTGTTCCTCATTTCCTCTTATGTAACAAGACCTTAACAAAGGCTTCTTTTGGTCTTCGTAACACTTATGAAACATCAGTAGATGAGCTATTTATCTCTGTGCAGTGTGGCATATTGACATGAGGGTAACATTACTTGTTAATATGAAGGATTCATGGGTCTTATACTAAATATGGAATATCAAGAGAACTGTGTCTCGGTTAAGCCCCCACAGACACCACTCTAAAGTGAAGTTTTGTTAGTCAGTCACATTGCAGGAATAAATAAACACTTCACTGATGCTTTTTCAGTGTAATGAAGACCCCAAAAAAGTGTTTGTTTAGGTTTTGTTACATAATAGTAAAATCTAAAGAATCTAAACTAAAGCATCACCACATGTTTCTTGCTAGAGCACTAGCGTAATACGGATTTTCTGCTCTCTGTGATTCATTTCCCTCATCTTTGGATTTGCTTTTGAATTACTTTACGGTATGTATCATGTATTATTTACCTCAGAATGTCTTTTTAAGCACATCCTTTTTTGCTCTTTTGAGCATTTTGCTCCATTTTTCTATTTTTTCTGTTTTCTATTTGGAGTAAGCTGGACTTGGGTAAGCCTCTTCTAGGCTGGTCATTAAAGGTCCTAGCCTGCTTTTATGAGTCTTATAGGAGGCCTCACACCATTTCCACCATGTTTGTAACTTCCCTTTACAATACTAGGGTCAATGAAGGTAGATGCCCTCAAGTGTCTTGTATTATTGTCTGCAGACCACAGCTTGTGAAAACTACAGAGTGATGAGTGAGAAGTCAAGTGGTGAACGGAGAAAAAGCACCATTAGAAGGAGTGTGGATACAAATCTGGAAGGAAAGCTAACTCTGTTTTGTTGATTACCTAAATACAGCAGGAATAAAAAAAAAAACTTCAGCGTCAGTGTCAATGGACAGTTTTTTTCTTCTGTTTTATGAAAAATTACAGTAAATTTGCCCTGTGGCCTTTTTATAGTTTGTATTTTTATTTTGTATTCCATTTTACTGAATCGTGCAAGGTGTTTCATACATAAATGGTTTGATTTGTAGTTTGCGTTTTGTTTAGTATTTCGTTTCACTGAATTGTGCGATGTGTTTCATTTATAATAGATTTGTGGAAACTGACCTATCATGAAATCTACCACAATAGTGCTGTAGAGCAATTTTTGATTGTAGCCCATTTCAAATACACTATGTATTGTATGCTATGCATAATTTGTGGGAAGTGAAGTATGGTATGTACATCATGGCTACCAGTTCAATCCCCACCTGTACTTATGTTACACTGAGTAAGTAACGCAGCTGTTCTGCCTGTGGTTCAGCTGTAAAAAATAAGGATGTGTTGAGGCACATCCTTATTTTATAAATCACTATGGATAAAGAAGTTAGCCAAATATGTAATAATAATTACACTGATTGCGTGACTAAGGTGCAGAGTGTTGGGGCAGTAGTTAGTGCTGCTGGATGGAGTATCAGTGTCCTGGATTTGAATCCTGTGCTTGTTGTTTTGATTATGGATGGTTCTCACTTGTTCAGTGTGGGGTTTTCTCAATGTACTCCTGTTTATCTCTCACACCTCCAAAGATATTCACATGAAGTTAACTGGTAATTCCAAACTGGCACTCTGTTTAACTAAGCTGGGTTTGTGAGTGATTGGGCTCTGTGATGGGCACACCACACCATAATATACTGTCCAGGGCTTTTTTTCCTTGTGACCTTTTCTGCTGAAATAAGCTCCTGCCCTCCATGACCCCGAACTGCATTAAATATGCTTGGCAATGCAATGTTATGTACATAATCAGCCTCACCGTCATTTTTTTTTGGATGTCGGAAGAAACAAAGCAAATGAGGAATTACGCAAACACAGGGAGAACACACAAACCTCAGTGTAACTGAGCTAAGGTTTTCACTTAGGATGTTGGAGTTATGAGAACGAAATGCCAATCATTGTGACACCACGCCATCCTTGCTTTATATTATTTTATACATATGTAATTATATTTCTGATGTGCTCTTTACTACACTGTAATATAATTTAAACAGACTTTGTTATTTTTAATTTTCTATTTTTGATGTTCATTTTATGACACTGTAACATAATATAAACTGACTTGAACATCTTTTGCTTATGTTACGCTGGTCAGTATAGGGACAAAGATGTTAAAATGCTTATTATGATCTTTGAATACATACACAAAAAAATGAACCATGATTGCAGCCCAAACAATAGCATTTTATCTAAATTCCCTAAAGATAACTCATAAATTCTGAATTCTTTTGAATAGTAAAGTCAATAAGCATATCACAATACTGGCAATCATAGCTGTTTTTCATACGACTCTACAATGTGATTTGCATTAAAGCCCCCAGGCAAGTCATCCTCCAGAAACATAATTTCCAACAATCCAGTATGTAAAAAATACATTAAGTGTTTCTTTTGCTTTATGAGACAACACACAACAGCACAGTGTAAGGCTTAACAGTACGGGTTATCTCTTATAAGACAGTACAATGCACCATCACTCTCTTTGGGCACACAAACAGCTCAGCACACTGGCACTGGCATGTGAACCACTAAGTTGGAGTCTCCCTCCCGTAAGGTGTTGGTAGGATGTGGAGATACAGTATATGTGGAACAAAGCTTTGGAAATTCAATTTGCCAGCATTGCCAATCTTTTATGACTTCAGACCACTGGTGACATTTGTTCTTTTTGTATCATAATTCTTTGTATTGTTGATGAATCATATCTCCAGTTACAATTGGGTTGCCACGTCATCGCTCTGCCCAATATTTATTTGTGAAGCAGCACATGCTTAAACTGGGAGTATTATTACTCTCATTGAGTACTCTTATACAGTTTGACTTGATTTTAGATGAAAGCACTCCTGTAAATGTGTTTATGATTGCTATATGTTGTGCCTGACAGTAGGCGCTGGCAATTTGGCAATTTTCACACTAGTTAATAAACTTACTGAAGAATCGAAAACATTGCTTTTATTTGTTTTCAATTGCCTCTTTTATTAACAAAACAAAAATGTCATAATACATGTACATCGGAGTAACTGCAAAATGATTTGTTATATTTTTATTTTTGAACTTTGCTTAATAAATTAATCTTGCATCTGTTTAAATGATAGCCTTCTGAAACCTATCACTATGGCATTTTCTTATTTTTCCCATTAAGATGGTCAGCTTTATATTTTTTTTTTCTTCATGGTGCTGCATGCTTTAAAATGTGTTCCCACAGTGAATTAATTCCATATCCACCTCTGGTTATAGTTAGGCCTTTTTTGTAACTGTTGATTTAAGATTACCTTTTTCTTTTTCTGCTGAATGTATATTTGTTTTTGTTAAGTGATGTCATTTTTGGAAAGTGATTAAAAGAGTCAATGTAATGGGAGGGTTGTTTTTTTTTGTACAAGATGAAATTTGAAAATATTCATATTGTTTTAATAGCTGGGTTTAGTTCTTTGTCTAAGTAGTGCATTTTAAGAATAAAAGGGAAACAAATGTCGTTTAAAGTATGTTTACTTCAATGGCATCCTGGGAAACAGTTAAAGCCCAACATGGTATTTTGAGGAATAATGAGAGTGAAGAAGAAACATATTGATAAATTAGATTTGAGCATAACAATGCCAGAAACATTACAAGTCAAACAAGTATTTAAACATCAAAGGGCTAACTGTTAACTTTACATGTTATTTTTTTTTTTGCTTTGATGTTTCTGTTTCAAACACAGTTTTGATGTCTTTATCTTATTTTTTTGATTTTTTTTTTGTAAAGCCACACAGTATCAACTACAAATCATGCATTGCCTCTATGAAATTTTGTGTGACTATCCGTGATAATCCTATAAGAGTGAAACCAATTTTCTTTTTATATAAATAAAGAATAATCCTAATTCTGTGTGGTTCCCTCCCCTGTAATGTATCCAAATGTAGTAAGAACTTATGATTTCTCTGTACAGTGTATGTTTTTGACCAATCCATACAAAAAGCCATCAGAAGAAAAAAAAATATGACACATTTTAATTATGAGATGTGTTATAAGCAAATCCTCTAGCTCTACAATGAATAAACAATTAACAATTAAAACAAATGCTTAGTGGCAACATAATGTGCCCAAAGTAGGAGAACAGAGATTGAGTCATTCTTCCTTGCAATTATATTGTCCAATCCACCAGGCTCAGCTCCTTCAGCACACAAATAGAATTGTATTGTATTATTCATCGCAGCATTAATTGTGCTGTACTCAAATTTGTAGTGTGATGTGATAATAAAGAGGATGTTTTGGTGACTGTGCATGTTATTGTAAAAGACACATTTATTTAAAAAAACATTTTTAATTATAAGGAGTTATATGAAAACTCTTGTTGACAGCTGCCTCAAAAAGAGACACTGTTTCAGACAGCATTCACAGCACGCTGCTTTCTATAGCACTTCTAGAGCCCACATGTAAAGCACATCACGTCTGAGTGACGTTAGGTGCCCAAAAGTTATTTAACATTATAAAAGAAGGAAGTGAGAAAGCCAAGACAACCATGATCACCTAACTAATGTCCATTGGGAAAAGCCCAGCTCATGGTCCGTACAACCATGAAACATGATGTGGGGTTCAATCCCCCTGCCAAAGTTACAATATTTTTTTTATTTGATATACTTTGTTAATCCCCAAAGGGAAATTGTCTTTTTGTGTGACCTTTGGGGGTCACAGCACAGAGTCAGTCATTTTGCAGCACCCCTGGAGCAATTTTCAAGTTAAGGCCCTTTCTCAAGGTCCCAATGGAGTAGGATCCCTTCTGGCAGAAATAGGACCTTCCAGACACCATAACAGATTCTTAGCCACAGGGCCACCATTCCTAAGTGGATGCAGCAAATGGAAGGAAAATACATTTATTCAGTTAGATAAAAATAATGAAACTGTCAAAATCCTTTCTTAATTCTTGAATTGTTATTTTAAAATTACTAAGCAAAATCAGACTGTACATTTTCCCATGTAATATTAAAGCCTTTCCTTGTTTGTTAATTTATTATATAAAAAAACTGTTTTAGATCACCTTCTGCCTTTTTTTTTTTGTTTGACTTGAAAGAGAAATTACTCAAAAAGAAAAACACACACTCAAAGAAAGCCTAATCCAGTATGACATCCCTTAGTTTCACAGATATAGATAGGATTCATGACAAAGTGGTGTGATGTGTGAAGTGATAAATTAAGGGCCACAATATCCCATTGATGTACTATATAAGAAAAGGAAAGGTTAATTTGTTCCTTTTGTGTCATTCATCATTCCACAACACTTGTCCACACTGTATGCATAATGCAAACTTGTAGGCAAGCTAAAATCATCTGATGCTCACATTCTTATTTGTCCAAAACCATCTTTTGTTTTTGAAAGTCCATACATTTTGTGGCTTCTACACTCTGAAAGGGGGCTCTCCTCCTAGGTCTATCTTCGCATTCATATCCAGACTTATGATCCAGCTATTCTTTCCAGCTTTTTAATTATTGTCTCTTTATTTATGAGTTTATCAAAGTAGTATATACTGTTATTTTGTATATCACTTTCTTCGTGTGGGTGGCGCAGAGGGTAGCGCTTCCACTTCCCGGGTCCTCCCTGCATGGAGTTTGCATGTTCTCCCCGTGTTTGCGTGGATTTCCTCCGGGTGCTCCGGTTTCCTCCCACAGTCCAAAGACATGCCGGTTAGGTGCATTGGCGATTCTAAATTGTGCTTGGTGTGTGTGTGTATGCCCTGCCTGGGGTTTGTTCCTGCCTTGTGCCCTGTGTTGGCTGGGATTGGGTCCAGCAGACCCCCGTGACCCTGTAGTTAGGATATAGCGGGTTGGATAATGGATGGATGGATTTAATTTACACAAATACATGGCTATTGAATATCAAGAATGAAGTATCAGATGAATTAATTTTAAGTGCTTAAACAACAATCAAGACAAGCTTAGAAACCACAGAAATTAAGATGAGTAAACAAAGCAAAATCATACTTGTCACACATGCGTATTGATTGATACCCTCAAGGGCTCTGTCAGGGTATGTAATGACCTGCAAGCACATGAGAAGGTGTGGCTGCTAACACTATTTACTCCTTCTCTCCCCTCAGTACCAGAAATCTGCTCAGTGAGGGCACCTAGCCCCACCCCTTTCCAGTCCTGCAAGAAGAAAGAAAGCCACTGGACTTCAGGAAGTAGGTGTTACTTGTGAAATGATCAAACTGGTAGTCAGGCCTACCATAGAGTGACTGATCCACTCCTAATCTTTCATTTGTTTTGATTTTGCTAAGCTAGACGTTAGGGCAAAGTAACGCCATGATGGGCATCATTTTTATTTTTGCCAAATTATTCTGAGATCATCTGTCATTCCTGTACCCGGCCACATTCTGAATAATGATAACAAGTGCTAGAAATTAAGATCCCATTTTAAGAAAATACGTAATCTACATTTGCTTCCTTTTCTAGTAGTAATAATCAGTGAAATTGAAATCATGTGAGAGTCAGTCATTAATGTTTCATTAAAAAGGCTTAGCATGTCAATTTTGAGAAAAGTCAGTAGTCTTGAGGGGTTCAAGTTGCCATATATGACCTTCCCGGTAGTGAAGCCCATTTTGAGCTGCAGATGGAAATCTGCAAACTTAGATTTCAAGGTTTTAAGATCAATATATAACAAAATAATATTATAGTCAGTTAAATACTGTATACTGTATATCCAATGTGTAATACTGTATCAGACGTTTTCGTATTAGTCCACGTGCTTGTTGATAGTTTTAGCTACACTCGTTTTTACTGGTAGTGTCCCAATATTTACTCATGTATAGGTCAATAAATTCTGAAGACTTTCTCAATTGTTCAAAAATTGTTTTTTCAGAGTTTATACTTGTTTGTTTCTTCCCTTTCATTTTGTGATTCTCCTGTCATAAGTTTGGAGTTTTATATTTCCTGGATTTTTTTTTCAGGCTCTTTGCTTTATCATGCTTTAGGTTTGTGTCTTGAATCCTCGCTTTGCTCAGTGAAATAGAGTCCTACTTCTGACCTCCACTTCTCTGTACCTCATTACTGGCTAAGTGTTACTATTCACCTACTGTACATGTTCATCTCTTACACAAACAAGAGATCCCAGTGTAGTGTAGCTAGCCTTTTCAAGCATTTCATATCTGTGAGCATAAGTGCCACTCTTAGTCACTCAGACATCCTCTGTACAAGCTACTGTCTTATAAGATGCCGTTTAATATAAAGAAATAGCTTGTAGAAGATGTTTAGTCCATTTGCCTTTCCCATGTTCATGGTGTACTTTATATCCCTCACAGTACACATGGCTTTCATTAATATAATACCCATGCCAACGCACCAGAACACTGTTTTACTCTTTCTAAAGTAAACCATCAACAAAGTTAAATTTGTTAAATATGATGGAGGTACCCTGCAATTCATTTTTTTTGTCACAACTGTGTCAAATGAATTGTTTAAAGAGCACCAGCTGTGCTCCAGATTCACACGCTGCTCCAAAATGCTTACAACACAAAAAACTGTTAAGTAAGTAGAGTTAGAAAAGTTAGAAAAAAGAATGTGAATCCTGGCTTTCAGTGGATATTCTGCATTAACTCCAATTGGATATAGATCCACCAAATGTTGTGCAAAATAAGGAAAAAACTTGCCTTAGGTGTTCTAACACTTTACTAAAATGTTTATAACAATCCTCAACTTTGTCTTTTTAAGCTTTTTTTTCTAATTTTCTATTATATTGTCAACATAATTTGATATCTTGGAAAATACTGATTTTTGTACTATGTGATACCATTTTCATGCCAGGTGTTGCAAACCTGGTTCTGGCTGAAGTGGCTAGCAGTGTTCTAGGTTTACACTTGTTTATATGTGTGCATTTTCAGTTTAGCAATGAAGCTTGAAGGCTAGAGTCCCTTATTCTTGGCATTAAAATAGGACCACCTTTATATTTAATAGCATACTAGGGGGCTTTGCCCCCTGCTCGCTTTGCTCCCCATCCCCCGTGCTTTCGCTACGTGCTAGCCTCTTTGCGGTTCAGCCACTTGCGTATGGGGATGCGGATGTACAATTTGCTATTTTACATTACAGCAAGTAATTAACCATATTAAAAAATATTAAAATATAATAATTTCAATGTAAATTATGTTTTATGTTGCGTTAGAGTTATTTGTCGCGTAACACGATTTCGTTCTTTTTGGCTTTGAAATTAACGCGCAAAACCTTTTTAAACTTACACTTTTACTGTTAAACTAATTTTTTTAATTAAATTTTCATCAATATCGCATTGAATTGTGATTCTGTGTTTGGACTTTCATCGTGAAAATGCCATGTATAACTGCACGTGACTGAATTTCGTTTCTTTCCCTCTATTAAATAAAACGACTTTTTCAAATGTTTGGCTCTGAGATTTGTTAATTGTCTTTGCAAAAGCTATTCTAACGGGAAACTGTTAACGTTTTGATACAAATGGCATATCAAGATCTCCTTTGTTTTCTAATGTTATTCCCTGAAGATGCACTACATTACCTTTCTTGGATACATCCTTCTTTCTACAGTAATTTGTGTGAAGAAGGATCGGACAGTGTTATTGGTTGTAGATATTCTTCGAAATATTGTAAGTTGATGTTTTCATCTTCTGGATAATCACCACCAACAGTATCAGCATAGTCTATTGATATGCATTTAACCAATTTGCAGTGTAACCGATCAATATTTTTGGTGTTAATTCATTTGACTTCATCATTTCTCTGTGCTAGGATTGCCTGTGTACTTATTTTTACTTTTAATAACCCTTCATGATGAAATATCTCATCTCATCGGAGCAAGAACTGTGTCTGTCAAAAGCATTCACACAAATGAGACGTGAGAGTACCATGCGCGTGGTTTTCTATGGTTGAGAGAAGGACTTGACTTGAAAACATCTCATGGCCAAAGTCTTGCGGACTTGAAAAAATCTTTCAAAAAGTCTTGTCTCATCGCACAATTTTTTTATTATAATAGAGAGATTTTTACTTCAGCTTTTAGTGTTTCCAGGTCGAGTCATGAAGAGATACACAAAACCCAGTAAGGGTAGTAATTTTGTTAAAAAAAAACGAGCACAGAACAATATCAGCAATGCATCAAGCAACAGCACATTATGCTGAGTGGCATCTTGAATTTCATCCACAGCTGACAAAAGCCAGCTGATGGGGCTAAATTTGAAAAAGCCTCCAATGACTTTGGTGTGTGTGTTTCTTCCTCTTTCTGGACCAGAAGGCAGTAGTAAGATGCCCCTGTTTCAAATATGTCCTGAGGTCAGAATGATAAAACTTGCATAAGCACAAAAAGAGGCCTAAAGTGTGCCAGGATTCATCAAAGAAAACTTGACAGGAGACCTTGTGTATATTTATGGCAACTCTGAACCACCTGTATGCAACATTTTGGAGTAAGTGAGCAATGACGACACTTTTGATCAAGCAGAGAAATGCCGTCAAACCAGCTAAACGAAAACTCACAAATATAATAATTCATATCACCAAAGGCATTATTAAAATGCTCATTGGCATGTGTCACGCATGCGCGAATAGGAAGCCGCGGAGGGACCTTAAAGCAC
>JANRMT010062792.1:85091076-85120649 GCA_026402145.1 Polypterus bichir lapradei | reverse complement strand
CCGGAAAACCCCAAACCTTTTTGCTGTCTCGTACTGAGTCTTTTACACATGATAAACATATTAAACTTCAAAACTGATGATAGATTATTTTAGTTATTTTAGCTGTGTATTTGCACTGAAGAACTTTTTTTAGTATTTCATCAGTTTATATAGACTACCTGTTGTCACTTCTGAGGCAAATGGCCGACAAGTCAGGAGTATCTCAACCAAATTTCACTCCATAATGCTCTCTGGAAGCCAAAAGACAATTTGCAGCAGTGTATGGTTATTGTGACGTAATTTGAGCACTTTCCTGCTATCATATTTCAATAATATCACCAAGTGAAAATTAAACTGCTTTTGTTAACCGTGAGCAATGACATTCCATTAATGCACAAGTCAACTGTGATGCCGAGTTGAGACTGACAAATTACATGACTCACTGCCCTGGGTCAACCCGTGATTCATTTATTTTGTAACAAAGTGGCTTTGGCAGACGTGATTGTACTATATGTGGTGGCTGGCTTGATCATAAGGTTACTGGCCGAACCCTCCATTTTTCATATGGCCTATACAATTTTTTGCAACAGCAATCAAGTCATTACATTTGCCAGGTTAAAGTGGCTACCCGTTCAAATGCTGGCACGTTTCCCTGACTATAATGTCACGTGTGATCTTGTAGTTTCAATTGTAAAGCATAACCAAATACTCTTAATTGCAGGTGTAAGAGTCTCAGTGCCTCCTCATGAGGAAGGCTGCTTTAGTAGCCCAAGAAGTTTTTCAGCATCATGATTGCATATGTATGAGGTTATCAGGTTAGTCCATGAATGCTTGATTCAGAGCAGCAACCTTTCACATTTACGCATGCACACTTACAGGACTGTGAATTATAAAAGGTAAATTGCATAAAAATGTGCATGTGCCAGGTTTTATCAATCTGATTTTTTATTTTGGCATACACATTTTTCTGTTTTTTGCCATTCACATATTTTCACTCTCAAATGTTTTCTCAGTGAGACTGATGTGGAAAGAAGAGGTATGTACAATATCATTTTTTCAATTGTTTTCTGAAATTATATACACATACTTGCAAATACATATTGTATGTAAATTCAGACATTCATTATATTGCACTCTATGTCTACTTTTTGGTCCATTTACTGTATCTTTGTTACTGTTCTGTGGTGACATTCAAGTAAGACATACTATGTACACATAACAGTAAAGCTGAACTTTGAATTTAAATAGTGAGGGCAGAGTGTGACATTGTGTTGACCCAACATTTGTTATACATTTGTTATGTATATCTGCACCGAAATACATATTTCCTCTTATGTTATTCTTTTTTAAAAAGGACAAAACATGAACAAAGATCTCAGTCTAGGAGTGACCTTTGTCGGATGGACTTATATTGGCATTAGCACTGATGTGAACAGAGTACAGTAAATTTGCTTATTTAACATATAACATATTATTACTGTCCTGTACTTTGATATACAAGAATGTACTGAAATACACAACTTCATTTTATTTAGTAGAAAACACACATCAGCTTACCTTATTAACTCCTTGCCCTTTTTCATTTATGCTCTCAGGTCCTGAAACCGTCTGGAAAAAAAATCCCAGAAAACCTCCATTATAGTGATTTTAAGTGAC
Organism: Polypterus bichir lapradei; assembly: GCA_026402145.1. Lineage (NCBI taxonomy): Eukaryota > Metazoa > Chordata > Cladistia > Polypteriformes > Polypteridae > Polypterus > Polypterus bichir. The sequence continues at coordinate 85,119,014 of JANRMT010062792.1, read as the reverse complement.
TTCTGTATACAATGTAAAAAGTATAAATGAAGACATCCAGTGCTCCTTCAGAAATCTGAGGAAATAAAGGGATCAGTCACTCTGCTTGACTATAGCCAAGATGTGTCATGCATGTCTGAGGTCATCAATGATGGTGACTTTAAAGAATTTAAAGCTTGCAGGTCTTCTCTACAGCATCACTTGTGGTGCACTGCAGATGCTAGAATGGTGGCATTGTCCTTCTTGAAATCTATTACCAGCTCATTGGTTTTGCTGACATTATGGAAGAGATTGTTGTCCTGGCACTACTCTGTCTAAAGGCAAGTTTCTATTGTGTAAGTAAAGTCATCATTTTGGCAGTGTGGAATTTTGTGACAGCAAACACGTTTACCACTGTGACGGTGCGGGTTGGCTCCTTGCTCCTTCTTCTATAATGGAGCCTCTTGAACCCGATGCCATCAGTACCATAACTGAGACGAGCGTGGCAGATGAGGACAAAACACACATGACGCAAGAAGATGGTGAAAAGTGTCTCAAGTGCTTTTATTAAAACAGTCAAACAACAGTGTTCAAAAAGTGCAGTGCTCTCAATGTCCAATAAATAAATAATCCATAAAAACAAAGGTGAGGTGGAGGTTAAAATGATCAAATAAATAAATCCTTTAAAATGAGGTTAAAATTCAGGCAGGAGTCTGCTTTAAAATTCTCATCCCCCGGTGCTTCCCTTTAAAAACTGACACTGAAACTGAAACTGCCTTTCTCTCCATCTCATTAACCTCCGATCCTCTTTAATTTCTCTTCTCTTCCCCTTTTCTTGTGCCGGCTTGCTCTTATAAGTTTCCGTGGGCGCAGCGTCTCAATCACAAAATAGGATGCCTACGAAGCAATTGAAAAAGACCGCACCTTCATGTGCCAGTGTGTCTCTCCACAATTACCTCATAAGCTCCCCACAGCTGCGTGAGTGTACCAACGGAGAACGTGCCGGCCAATAGATTATTTTTTTAAAGAAGCTATTTTTTTTTGAGCCGTGGACCCGCTATACCACAGCCCCCGAGCCAGTTGCATGGGACGGCTCCATGCCTCCATCAACCAGGGCAACTGGTGGCCCAGGTCCGCGGCTTGGCTCTGTCACTGCACTAAAACCAATCAGTAAATAATAAAAGCATTAAAACCAACCCTACTAAAATGTAAACCTAAGCCGTCTTGTAAAACTAGGACAATTAAAAGAAAATGAACTGTAAAATGACAATAAAACAGTGATTCAGTAAATGTCCATTAAAAAGTTCAATTCTTAAAAGTCCTCTGGCGTGGGTCTGTGGGTTCTTTCAAAAGTCAAGCACCTAGCCCACTGTTCTCTGCCCATTCTTCATTAAGCAAAAGACAGAAGGAAAAACCTACATTTTTCATTAATTCAACATGAAGGTGATGCTGAAAAAAAAAACATTATAATGAAAGCATAATTCAAATGTGTCAGATAAATACTGTGCCATTTCCCTAAGAATTCAATTTACAATCATCTTTAGAGGGACTGAGGAACATCTGGGTGCCTCCAAGCTATAATTTGCTGTACCTTGAACTACAAAATAATTTATTTAGCCTTGAACAAGGCCGATAAAGATACATATTTAGAAATTCTGCACATAAGAAATGAAGACTACTATGTCTATGCAGAACTGTCATATGACTTACAATGTTATGTTGTTTATAAACAAAGTACAGCAAGACAACAAACAAATGGATTTATATCATTTACTTTCTTTTGCCTCTTTGAACATTTAGAATCTCAGTTAAATGAAAATATCTTTGGCTATTTGCATGTATATATACTGGTATGGATATATCTACATATATATTGCATGATGGTTTTTGTCTTGTAGTATCTGTAAAATGTTTAAACATTGTGCCTGTTTCAGTGAGGGTTTTTTCTTCCAGGAATTCCTTATTTCCGCATATCTCAAAGTTGAATTTGTCGTGCTAACTGGCAACCTGGTAGACGATCTAAGTCAAAGACACCGGACAAGTAATACAGCAGCACTAACTACTGTGTCAACCTATATTTACTGATTGAAAAAAGAAAGACAGTTCTCATTGTTGTGCTGAAATTTCGCCCGTCATTGCTGAAATAACAATGAATGACTGAGAATAATAGGAATGCAAAGTGGTATGACAGCATAAGCAACAAGAAAACAATACCAACTATGAACATTAACAACAGTTACCATGCAGAGTCCTTCAGTACCACGTGTGACCTCCTCTTCCAGCCACCATTGCTTGACACTTCTGGCACATTGAGGCAATGAGTCTCTGAATCTGCAGTTGTGAGATGTTATCCTATTTATGCAGAAGGACCTGATGAAGTTGTTGGTCATTGGTAGACAGGGGGGCATGCATCCACATTTTGTGATCCAGGGCATCCCAGAGGTGTTGAATAAAATTAAGATCAGTAGAGAAGGCAGGCCAAGGCAGGACCTGCTCAGCAGCATTCCTTGGGACCCAATGGAAAAGTAGCTGGTTGTTCTGAAAAGGACAGTTAAAAAAAGAAAAAAAAAGCAGGCAGAGGGTCAAAATTAGCAGGGCAATAATCAAAATTACTGATTTACAAAAAATTAAAGCTAGGAGGTCATAAATTTAAAAATCATAAAACAGGTGTTAGATTCATTCATTCTTTTAGAAATATCTCAATACTAAGATGCAGTCAGTACTTTGCCTTAATCTTTTATAGGCAGGAAGTGCTGATGTGATACAACACAGAGTGCCATATTATCAATAATGGCCATAGCAACAGCAAAGCAATATGGTTATGCTCATGTAAAAAGGCACACAAAATGGTGGAGAAATTCAAATGTGTGAAGAGAAAAAAATAAAAAATAATCATTTTAATAAGTGTAAAATCTCTTCAACATTTGTAGCCCTAACTTTGTCCTGCTGTAGGGTCCGAGCACGTATGAGTTGTGTGCAGAGGTCCTATGACAGGTCGTCTTGCTCAAAGGCCTGTCAGTGTTGCAAACAACTTAAGTAGTAATACAGGTGGCAAATTTAAAATAATCTCACGGATGGGCGAGTCTGATATGTCAGTCCTGCTCTGATATAGTCACTCGAGGGTGACCAAATCTTGGATGGCCATCTGTCCTGCTGCCCTGCTGAAACCTCATCTGCAGTTAAGACCCAGTGGAGCAGCTTAATCCATAGTGGCAATGCTGGCACATGTCCGCAGCATGCAATTACCCTCTCCCTTGCCTCTGGTGATATTTGAGGCATTATGGAATGCACGGAAGAATTCCGTGGCCTTTGTATTGCTATAATACAAGGGCCGAACTGTAGTGTAGTGTAGTGTAGTGGTCAAGAATGTGGACTTCAAACCCTTAAGTCATGGTTCAAATCCTGCCACTGAGACTGTGTGACTACTGTATGCTCACATGACACATTCCCCTGACTGTGCTCCAAAAAACAAAAAGAAAAAAACCAAAAGAAATGTAAAATTGTTGTAAGTTGCCTTTTAATGAAGACGTCAACCTAGTCATAATAATAAAAGCTTGTTAAATGTGACCTAATTGGGCATTGTTCCAACTGAAACTCATAGATAAACTGCACCTAACAAGCTTTTGTGTGCCTCACTGAACAAGATGTATTTCTGGCTAGATGGCTACAACAAATTGACAACTTTATGTGAAAGTACACAAACTACAGCTACATTGTTCTCATTTTATTTTTAATCAGTGTACATACTGTACATGTGTGATAAATTTATGTTTTTGACCACCCTTAGTCAAGTTGTTGTTCTTTTGGAGTATTTGTGTATTTTTTCATTATGATCAATTATTTAACTATTATTAAGAAAATTACCTTTTTGTGTTTTGTATGATAACCAATATTTTGTGACAGTTTTTGCATGGACGTCATGGTCATCACACACCACCCATTAAGGATGGCAGTGGCCAGCAATGTATTATTAGATTCTCCTGAAAATCAAACAAACACATTTTGTGACAGTTAGTTATATTAAAATGATTCAAGTCAGTGACAGGATTTGTGCAACATTTTATCAACTTTGATTCTTGCTTATTGTTTTGGTTCTAGCTATCTGTTTTGATGTTTTTTTCTTGTTATTTAGACTCCAGCTTTTTCCTTTGATAACCATTTAGTCTGCTAATACATTTCTTAGTATTTTATAGTTCAAATTAACTTTGGACTACCTGCCTTTCCTTATGGTGTTCAGCACAATATGTGTATCAATATATGCATACAAATGTTCAGTAACAAGCACAGGGACAGAAGAAACAGATACAGACACACAGTGAGACATGCCACACAGAATAAGCAGATGTTAGCACTCAGCCAGCCGGGCATATTTATGATTTAACATCAAAGCGCAAAAGAGACAGATCGCTAAACCCTAGTGCTTCCTTGAAAACGTGTTAGAGTCCATGGACAACACCAACCAAAACAACAAATACACTGCTAAACACTGAGAGAAGTCAGGCCTCACCTCCCATTTTCCCTCTGTACGCAACAATTGGGATGATCACTGGGCCATTCTTTACTTATGCCCCTGTCAACTTTGAATGAATAAATTAATGAATCATCAGGGATCCCAATGCCTGCCTCCTCGTTTACTCCACTGCACACAATATTTTAGCTCTTCCATCCAGAGTCCTCCTCAAGCAGGCTGCTCCTTGTCGTCACTTCCTGATGCTAGAAATGCTGGACCGTTTGGCCTTTATGGTGCTCTAGAATGCTGCTTTTAAGAAGTATACTATCAGTCAGGAGGCTGGCTCCACTTCTCATGTAACAGGTCTTTGGCTGCTTGAATCTGCCGGCAGCTACACTACACTGTATTTATAAATGTTTACATTTATTTAGCATTTAGCTAAAAAGTGTCAGTGGTAAGCCTAAAAAACAGAGCAACATCTTAACACTTTATAATTGAAAGATGTGTATTTTTTTGCCCAATGGGGTGCTGGGTGGTCTTTTGGCCTTGGAACCCTTGCAGATTTTGTTTTCTTTTTCTTCTCCAGCCTAACTGGAGTTTTTTTTTTTTTTCTGTCCACCCAGCCATTTGATCTTACCTTATTTTGTTGTTACTTATTCTTTAATATTATTGCCTTTCTTTTCTTGTAACTATCTCTGTCATCTTCTAAAGCACTTTGAGCTAGATTTTTGTATGAAAATGTGCTATATAAATAAATGTTGTTGTTGTTTATCTTCTATCTTCAGTTAGCCAAATTAAGCCTTCTTCCAGTGGTGCTGCCATTTTAACCTGAATGGAACATAATGTAGGAAGTTAGAAGCAAGGTTACTGGACTTCTTCTAGGTTGTACTGATCCTGGCTAAAGACAGAATGGAAGACATGTCATTGTGTCACTCCCAAATCCTTCCCCTGAAGTTTCCTTAAAGGTCCTCACTCGTGGGAGACATTTACAGTATATATGTTTTGCAACAGTGATGCAGGCTCTGCATCGGTCTGTCGTGGTGAAAAAGGAGCTGAGCTGAAAGGCAAAGCTCTCAATTTACCGGTCGATCTACGTTTCTACCATCACCTATGGTCATGAGCTGTGGATAGTGACCGAAAGAACAAGATCGTGGATACAAGCGGCTGAAATAAGTTTCCTCCGCAGGGTGTCTGGGCTTTCCCTTAAAGATAGGGTGAGAAGCTAAGTTATCCGGGAGGGGCTCAGAGTAGAGCCGCTGCTCCTCCGCATCGAGAGGAGTCAGATGAAGTGCCTCGGGCATCTGATCAGGATGCCTCCTGGATGCCTCCCTGGTGAGGTGTTCTGGGCACATCTAACCGGGAGGAGGCCCCGGGGAAGACCCAGGACACGCTGGAGGGACTATGTCTCCCGGCTGGCGTGGGAACGCCTTGGGATTCCCCCGGAAGAGCTAGAAGAAGTGGCCGGGGAGAGGGAAGTCTGGGCATCTCTGCTGAAGCTGCTGCCCCCGCCACCCGATCTCGGATAAGTGGAAGAGGATGGATGGATGGATGTTTTGCATATGTATACACTCATCTGAATTCAATGTTTCTAAAGTCAATAGTTAAAGTTGTCAAATATTACCTCTTTTTGTTAGAAAAATGACATGTATGTAGACCAATAGACCTATTCATGTTTAGTAGTACAAAGACAAGATTGCAGTTTATTTCACATCACTACATACAATTCTAATATTATCGCTTTTGCATTGTATAACTTTAAAGACTTAGGCTGACATACATTCTTTATTCTTAATGACTTCTTTTCTCTGGTGTATGCATTTGAAGAAAAGTTAGGTAACATCCTGGATGTATGTGAGGTTCATTGAAGGTCAAAAAACACCCCTAGAGGGTCTGTAAAAGGAAATTAATTTAAAGTGCATAGCTTTGAACAGTGGGAACAAGAAATGGCATAGCAGAAGAAATCCAGGTGAATATCGCAAGCTGAACATACTGTACAACAACATACTCCCTGAGGTTAGAAACCATCCTAGGGTTCTAAACTGTGAATTGCTGCACCCTATTTGGAAAACTTCCCAGCAAATCAAAATGACTTGACCTGACATGACAATTATTTCTTTCACAGGCTACCACAGAATGACTTGCAAAACAATCTGCATTCCATTTCTGCTTTTTTGCTTCAGGAGAAGCCCATTTTGAATCTTTTTTTTTTACACTTGGCATTATAAATCTTTTTCAGTGACAAATGGAACATTACCCCAAACCTACAAGTACATATCCTGTAATGACAAACCAATATAAAAAAGCAGAAAGGAAGACTGCTGTCGGTGCCTGAAGTGCAACTATGTAGACAGCACTGTGTTCAAATTTGAATGTATAATTCTAAAAATGGTATTTTCACATTGTGTCAAACCCTGTTTATTTTATAATAAAAGAAACCTGTAGTTGCTTTACTAGCAAAATTTAAATCTCTGAAACTGAGTCCAGTAGATAAACATTTTGACCCTATAGGTATCTTTATGCATGACTTCTTCATGCATTTTAATATATTTCAACACAGAGACATTGTGAGAGCAAAGGGGTTGGACAGGTGAGACTGGAAAAGAATACAGATGTTGAAAGAAAAAAAGAAGATAAAAGGAATATAAATATATATTCTAATAAGAGAGCAGGCAGGCTATCATAGATTCTAAAGGTATTAGTTTTGGTTGCCTGCCCTGCTAGGAACTGAGCGACATATCTCCAGGCTGGTCCCCAGATATGCCTTATTGCACTTAAAATGTGTCTATCCTTATCTCTAATGGCAACTGTAGATGTAATACATTTTACCAGTAATTTTTTAAAATAAATGATGATGCTTGAGATATGCTTTTTCACATCACTTCAACTCTAATTTTCCAGAATACATTTAGAAATTTTTGATGCAGTTCAAATTTTGCTAGCCATTGACCAAACTAAACCAATTTTTTTTTCTTTGCAACATGGCCTTAGATTCTTTTCAAAAAGTCCACGGATTTTTTTACTTTTACTTTTTGCCAGTTTTTGCTCTACTATAAAACAGATTTAACATAATTCATAAGAAATGCACAATTTTACCCTGGCACCCAGAATATATTAACATGGTTATGAAACCATCTATTCTTCTCTGCCAAAATGTAGACTCCTATCCTTGCCAAAACGAGGCAAATTTGCAAAATATCAGTTCTGATCTGAAGAAAAACAAAATGTGTTTAAAATTTAAAAATGAATTCTATATTTATAGAAATGCTAATCTGTGTGACACAGTTGGGCAGACCAAGATACTGCTGCCAAAGCATGATGTGAGCCACCATCCAAGCAGTGCTCTTTAAATAATTGTAGCAAACTGTTACTGACGTGTGGGTTTGTGTTGCCTTAATTCCAGATTTGATTTAGATGGTTTTGTGTTAAATTGATTGACCTAAAAATGACCTGCATAAAGACTTTAAGGATCAAGCAAGAAAATCATTCATGTATAATCTAATCCTGGCAATTTAATAGCTAATCCAAAAAGTAGCAACAACAATATGAAAGTATTAATACTCTTAAATTGGGATCCCAGACTATCAAAGGGTGTTCATAAATGAAAGTCTAAGAAAAGTAAAGCTCCTTGAGACAATTTACACAAATCCAGAGAAAAATTCAATCTCTGCATTGAAGGTATTTCAGCCTGGAACTGAACTAGGAACCCAAACTCTCTGAGGTGGGGTGTTCGTATGTGGTCATGTCCTGAAGCTAGTATTAAAGGAGAAAGCACCCTTATCACATCTCTGCATATATAAAATGAGAGAGCACCCTTATAGTGATTTGGCATATAGAAAAGTGGAGAGTACAATTTTAGTGTTTCCCAAAACACTAATGAAGTCTAATAATACCGAGTACCCACTATGAACAATGGGGGGGTGTCATTCCCCACCTTTGACTCAAACTGGGCATCAAATGACACTGAAGTGCTGAAGCTCAATCTCTTAATCTATGATCACAAACATCAGAACCTACCTACCATCTGTATTATTGATATTACAGCCTCGTCACAGCACAGCTTGACAAAGGTGCACAACTAGCCTCTGTGACTAAAGAGAAGGTCTTTCTCTTTTTAATGTTCTAACTTTTTGTGAGTGGCAATGGTTGATAACCACAAACAAGAATCTGAGGAATAAATGAAGGTTAATCTATCAAACTTTCATAATGATGCAAAACAAGAATTGTATTAGTGGTTATGCCTTTTAGATTGTGATCTACAAATAACAAAACACCATTTTTCATTGGTTAGTGAAATACAGGTCTTCATTTATTTATTTATTTACAACTTTTTAGTTCAGACAGTGATTATCTACAAACACTCAAAAGAATCATAATTGTCACATCAACTACATCAGCCCCACAAGAGAGCAAAACCCTTGATGTAAATTTGGATAATGTGCAAGAAGAACAGAAATGAAGTATAAATAAAAATTATATTTTAAAAAATCCAGAAAATAAAAACAAACCTGAAACACTCCAAAGATCTTAAATAGCTGGACATCCTGACAGCTACTGCTTACCTACTATCATCATGAATAGCTGCACTCTACTTAATCAAGTACTTTTTATTTTAATTTTATAAAAAATACATTTTTTCAGATCCTTGATGTTTATATATAGCACATTTAGCTGGCTGAGATTTGCACCATAGAAACATGTTTTTACTAAAATGATTATTCCAAAAAAAAAAAAGGATTGAGGGCTGTGATAGTAAAGGTCATTTTAAAGTCCATTAAAAAGTGCTTCAGCCTTTATTGACCTTGCTACATGTCATGATGGGTTAGCACTATGAAGATTAACCATTCAAGGAGAATTAGAGGATAAGAAAGGAAGCGATTGTCAGCACTAAATAAAACAGAATAATTCATGAAGTGTTAAGAAAGATGACAGAGACATCAACCAATAATGTCCAGACAGCCTTAGAAACATGCCTATTTACGAGAGTGGAGACCATTAGGACACCATATACTAAAACACTTCTTCACACAAATAAGATGGAAAAAGTGTTGCTGTTAAAACATAAGAGTATGCCATCAATCAAACTGTGTGTCTGAAATGATAGAAATTTGATTTATATTCAAAACTATTAAGCTAAATGAAAATCATTATGCATAAAGTAATCTAATTTCAGGAAAGATAATGAAAAAATTATTTGTTCACATTCTAAGCAACAACATTTTTTTTAATATCACAGTGATCATTATCTGCTTTTGCAGTTAACATTTTTTACAAAGAAATATCAAAGGGTCTTGTGGTATTAGATTAACTAGAAGGACATCTCTTATTAAGTGTTTTCTGCTTATAGTAGTTCAGTTACCTACTGAGCATTTGGTATTATAAAAATCTCCACTGACATCCAAGATTTCAGAAATTGTATGCCCATGTACTGTGAAACTGCTGTGTTAATGGGGTAATGGTTATATAACATTTCATATGTACTGGTTGTTCAGACTGGTCCTGAATTTATAAGTTCTTTACTTGAGTGGAGACATCGATAAAATTCAGAGAATACTGAGACCTTGCTAGTATAATTCTTTAGAGAGCTATTTCAGGGTCACTAATTATTATTCTGTGTTCTTTTCTAGGTGTTGTATTTCCTAACTCCCTTCCAGTAACTGTATTGTACTAGCATTTCATTTCCTATTAGCTAATGTAAAGCAAAATGTTCTGCCAGTGTGTCACCTTAGGATATGTATATTATGAACAAAAAACAACTGTGTAAGATACACAGCCTGTTCAAATTACTTCTCACTGTGTGTTTTCAATTGAACGAAGATGAAAACCAATTTCAGTAACAAAAGAAATTAATATAACCATCACCGGTGAACAGAAATGTTATAAGGCTCAGTTTCTTCAATTTGAATATGAGAATATTAGCAATTGTCCTATATTTGGCCACATTTTGGGCAAAGATACTCCATGACATACAGCAATCAGTACTTTTTACTTTTTGTATGTCAAAGAACGCCAAAAGACCCAAAAAAAGGCCCGTATACTCGAACCCTGCTGCAAAAAGCAGATGAGTAGATAGTACAGTTGTGTACAGATTGGAGTTCAAAACAGAACTGCTTGGGTGAGGTAAAGATGTTGGCTTTAAAGCAAGGCAGAGGAAGTGATGTCATTGGGGTTGAGACCGGAAGTGACATCACCGGGCCCGGGACTGGAAGTGATGTCATCAGGGCCAGGCAGGATTTCCCGTAAGTGGTTTTCAGTGGAAAGAGAGAAAAGATTTGCGCACTCCACCACCCCCTGGTCTGGCATGGAATTACCCTCATTTGAGCCCTTTAGCTGCCTCCCATGCGCACGTGTGTGACAGTATTATAAAGAAGGGTGGCACACAGGTTAGCATTGATGCTTCAAGGTTCCAGAGCCATGAGTTCCTCACCTGATCATTGCTTGTGTTGAGTTCCCTCAGCATTTGAAAGATGTGCAGGTAACCTAATTGTGCCCATATGAACGAACATGAGAATGTTCTTGTGTGTGCTCCATAATGGACAGAATAGGACAGAATAAGTGAATTTCAAGGTTGCTTCAAGCTTTGTGTCTGGCAGAAACTGTATTATTTCCTGTGACCCTGAACTGGATTATGCTCATTGAACAATAGATGCCTTGATTTTATAAGGAATATTTTCTGATAACAATTTATGTGTGAAGTTCCTAGTTCACTAACTAAATTAACTGACAGCAGAATAATAAAAATGGAATAGGAATGCTCTTAATTCTGAAGAGCATAGTTCAGTTTCCATTATTGTGCACTTATTTAGAAAAATCTGCATGCTGAAAATGGAAATATGAAAAATGTAATCCATTGGCCTTCCTTGGAGTTCAGCTAAATATAGAATACAACATTAACGTATAAATCCAATGGTTCATCTAATAATAATAGAAGGCAATAATAGTAATAAACAGATATATAGTGCATTCTGAATACTCATTCAAGAAATGCATCACAGGGAGGAGACGTTCGACACTTGAAAGCAAAGATTACAGCCATTTTGGAATTATTGTCATAATAACAATAATGGTAGCAAATGTAATGGAATCATCACTATTTCTCAAGCCACCTGACAAAAGGAACATTACTTTAAAGACAGTTATGGAAAGGAATTCTTCTCAATTAGTAAAATAAACTTTAGATACACTAATATTTCTAAGAAAAAATATATTACTGTGATATATGAAAATAAATAAAACAATTTTGGCGAATACCTAATTAAAAGGGTGGCTGATTGGTACAGTGGTCAATGCTGCTGTTTCACATCCTCAAAGGCCTTGGTTCAGTTCCTTACTACATTCTAACAATACACTCTATGTGCCTTATTCTTGCATTTCAGAAGCAATTTCGATACAGACAGTCAATAAGCAGTTTGTACAGACATTACTGATGGTGCAATGACTGGCAATCATATTAATGTTTTCTTGTCTTAAGACCTACTGTCTACTGACCAGTCAGCTTCTGCCTTTTATGTAAGCTTGAGTTTTCTGTACATTTTGATGTCACTCTGAATTCATATGACCCTGTGCTTTTCCATCTGTGGGTTTAGTGTACAAGAGGAAAAAAACACAGAGTCAGCCTGTTATCAAGTACTTGTACAGGCTCCTCCTGAATTATGAACAACTGCTTTATACATTTTTCGCAGATATACCCTTTCATATGTTCCAAATCACAAAAACCTAATTTTCTCTATTACAATGACACTGGAATTATTTCAAAATATGCGTCGCCAGCATTAACACCTGATTATTTTCCTTGTGATTGTAAGTACACAAGTACACAAACAAAACTGAAGCCTAGATTGGAGCTGAATAATACAGTCCCAAAATTTAAGCCAGAGGAATAGCTCAAAAACAGAGCAAAAGGTCAAACAAATCCAGAAAATCAGTGATAATCTAAAATAAAGCAATAAAGACAGGAAAATTCACCAACCTCCTAGTGCATTTAATGAACTGCATATGACTGTGGGTTGTCCTCAGCCCTGTGGCTGCCCCTTGACATTGATGGGCAGGTGGCCCACAAATTGGGGAACTATCCACAGAGCACATGGAACATAATCAAATATACATAGACATATAGAAACTAGATAATCATTAATGGTAGCAAAACAAACATAAAAGAGGAATGTGAACACCAGCCAGGGGAGAACCCTGACTGAAACATAACAGCCATGGTTCAGCGAGGGTTTTAATTTATGCTTCATCTTCTCCCTTTAATTTAGTCCTCACAAACTGTTGCCTTACTGGTAAATGATTACCAGTGACAGCAGGCACACAATAATGCTTAAAACCGTAAGATCATTACAACTGCCTATTATGTGGGTCCCACTTGGAGGTCGGAAAGCACGTTGATATACAGAAACTATTAAACTATTTCAGATAGTGGGGAGGTGGGTCCTGAAGATTGTAAAGTGTTCTGATACACAGAAACTATTAAATTGTTCTGGAAAGCAAAGTGGGTAGAGAGTTTTCCCCTTGGAGGTGTGAAAGCTGGTATACGGGCCCAAATCAAGCCCTGTCCATACCACTGATAAAACAGAACTAAGCATATTTTCTGACTGTGATCCACAGCTAACACTGTGTTAGATGTACACAGGGAATTTTTCTCTAACAAAAGATATAAAAGATAATTCTTACTAAGCTAGATCATTTTAATGAATGCTAAACATCAATGGATTAGGAGTTATGTTTGAATAAAATAGTGTATTAGATTAATCTCAAAAGATCCATAAATTAAAGCACTTGCCATATTTTACTGTTGTGTTATACTTTATGTTAATCATTGACATATTTCAGCCTGTCAGTTCACCGCATACCTGACCTCTGCTGTATATCAAAGAATGGTTTAAATGTAACTCCCTACAGTGGCTTTGAACAGAATAGGTATCCATACATTCAGTAATATTTCATCACAAAGCATGGTTTACAGAAGAAGTCATGGATAGTTTTCTGCCAGTAATAGGTAGAAGTTACTTTTTGTACTTGCATAAATGATTCAAAAGGATTCACAGTTTTCGTACACTTTCTCCCAGCAAGTTGAGAGGCTTGGATATAACCATATTTTGGCTACTCTGCTAAAAGTTGCTTTTTAATTTCTCACACTTCTCAGAAATATAGCATTTTCTATTGGAAATCTTTCTTTTTGGTACAGAAAGTAACACATTATTCATGTGGAGATGTGTACTCTACAGGAAGAGATTTAATGAAAACACAGCTAATGTGCTCTCCTCCACAGGTCAGAAATCATTATTAATATTCAAGAACTATTATTAAAATGATCACAACTCTACAACAAAAAGACATCAGATGAAAGAGATTTAAATATAACTTCAACCCAAGTCTGGTCCCACAGCAGAGCAAAAAATTGAATGCCAGGAAGTATATAAAGGTTAATTTAGCATCTTCTCCATGAAAAGGTCTAACAGTATGTGACATTTTAGGCTACACTCTTGTAAAATTAACATTTTACAATAATGACTGCTTAATTTGGATTTCATTATTGGCCCACTTGTGCATGTATTGCAACCAAAAACATAATGTATTTGCACCAAAAGTAAAATAGGATGTTCTAGAGCAGACACTAAAAGGACACCAGTACACTAAGCAGTTAGAAAGGGTAAGTTACTATGCAAAACTAATTATATGACAAGTAGGTGAAATGAAAAGATCCAAAGATGAGAATCAACATAACAAACGCAAAGCCCAGTTGGGCCTTAGTTAACATTTCAGGCTAACTACCTGACTGCAGAATGTCCTACGTCCTAGCATTAATACAATGCCTTCCTTTGTTCCTTCCTTTTCCTCTTCTTTGCCTTTCAAACCTTTTCCTTTGCTCCTTTCCCAACTGACTGAGAAAGTGCAGATGATATAAGCTTAGCCCTGGAAGTCATTCTGGCAAACACTACAGTTCCCAGGAACCTCTGAAGAAACTTTAACCCTTGCAGCAGAATGATTCTGCTGGCTACTAGTGGTCTGAACAATTATTGCTCCTAAAAAGCTAATTATTATTTACCCCAGTAAATAATTTCTTAGAATGGTATCCTGTCTGGGTAAGGGGGTATGTGTAGTGCCTTGTAGTTCTATGTCTCCAGTGCTGCCAAGATAGACACCAGACCCTGGTACCCTGAAGTGGATTAACTCGATTAGAAAACAGATGGCTTATTTAATAAATATTATTTGTAAAAAAAAATCTCAAAAATATTGTTTTCCAGTGGCCATTTTTTTTTAATGGATTAGTTTGTGATGAGTTACTTTGTACTCTGTTGCAAACAGAAGATTACAATTTTTTTCTTATAAATTACATTTGAATCAATACCAAATAGCAATTGTTTTTTACCCTTAACTTTTTAACTCCCTTTAAAATATGACTTACATACCCTTTCTAAATTTTTTATTATTTTTTATATTATGATTGTGATAAAACTTACATTAGTATTAACATGTACCTTATTATTACATTTGCTATTGTTAATTTAAAATGATGTTTGTTGTTGTGTTCATGTGACACAAGAGTTCAGGCCACAGGGAAAGAATTCAGGCCACAGAAACCAAACACAAGGCCTGCACCAAACTATGAGGCCTCACTACCTTAGGCAGTCTGGTTCTAAGCCCAAGAGAGAGGCTTATTAATGCCTGAACAAGCCCTGAAATACAGCAAAGGATTTTAAAGTCACAACTTTGAAAAGGAGAGAAAAACTATAAAAAAAACCTCTGGCCAAATAAAAACAAACACATTTCCTTGTACAGTGAAAGCTCGAGATACGAAGAGCTCTGTATACGAGAAATTCAAGATACGAGGAAAGTATGAGCGAAAAATTCGGATCTAAATACGAGCATTGGCTCGCGTAACGAGCCACGAGCCAGGCTGTGGTATGCGTGACGCGTTTTCTGATCCGCATCGACTCGGGGATTCACCCAAGCTGACGCTGCCAGCCCGTCAGCTCACTCAATGTTCCTTGTTCTCCCGTAGCGTGAGGATCTATGCGTTTGTGCGCTTGTGATTTCATTGTTTCGCTGTAGCAGTTCGCCGTATAAGCGTATCCAAAAATATCGCGGACATGCAGACGGAGAATAGGAGACGATTGCCCTCAAGAGGAGAGAGAGAGAGAGAGAGGCGCGCGCGAGCAAGCAAGAGAGATAAGGAGAGAGAGAGGCGTGCGCGCACGAGCGAGAGAGATAAGGAGAGAGAAAGAGAGACGCGCACGTGAGCAAAAGAGATAAGGAGAGAGAGAGGCTTGCGCGAGCGAGAGAGATAAGGAGAGAGAGAGAGAGACGCACACGCGAGCGAGAGAGATAAGGAGAGAGAGACGCGTGCGCGAGCAAGAGAGATAAGGAGAGAGAGACGCGTGCGCAAGCGAGAGAGATAAGGAGAGAGACACGCACGAGAGAGAAGAACCATCAGCTCAGTTATGATCACATGACGCTCAGCAGACAAAGTGTATCCATACTACTCGTATTGCAAGACATCGCTCGTTTTATCAAGTCAAAATTAATTAAAAAATTTAGCTCGTCTTGCAAAACACCCGTAAACCAAGTTACTCGCAAACCGAGGTTCCACTTGCATATACAGTATTATTTATCAGTGTTATTTGTTAGGAAAATTCATTTTTATGTTGATATTTTTGGGGGTGCGGAACGGATTAACTGGATTTCCATTATTTTCAATGGGGAAGTTTGTTCTAGATACGAGAAATTCGCTATACGAGCTCAATTAAACTCGTATCTCAAGGTTCCACTGTATATTTGAATTTTTATTGAATAATTCAAAAGGATTCTGGAGAAAAATAAGACAGAGGCAGAAGCATAAGCTCACTAAACCAAATAGGTTTTCCTTTTAACAAATCCAGTATCAGAATTCAGAAATGGTACTGTGCTGACTCCGGAAGAGGCAGTATGATTTTTAATGAAAGAGATTAATAGATGAGACGGAGTCACTAAATGGTGCCAAGTTTATAACCAATAAGGCAAACAGAATCTTTTGCCAATTTCAAAATGCAAATCAGAAATCAAAAGTTTTACTACCAAAAGGGAAGATTTTAAATAATAAATGCTGAAAGAACCGTACACCAACACCACGTTTACCCAAATCTTGGATGATCCAGGAATGCATGTGCAGATCTGTGCATAGTCTCACCGATCATGTCACACATCACATATTCCCAGGTAGTTATGGTAAGGAAGCGCTTTGAGCATGGGTAGGAGCTATATAAATAAAATGTATTATTACCGACGACTAACTCAATCATTCCAAAATGGTGGTGCCTTTGAAAAAACAAAATGGTATCATGGAATAAAAACTTACATTTTTTTAACGTTCTCAAAACTAATCGTAGAATAAAATAAATGTTCAATAAATGAATCAAATACTTTGGCACAAAAAAGCCAATCTCCACGTATAAAAGTTACCAAAACTCCACAGAAAACGGCCAAAACATTTATAAAAAACAAGTTCTGTTGTGAGATGGAGACTCAATCATTTGTGAAAAGGGGTGTGAGCCCTACAAAAAGTCGTACAAAGCAAACTAGTACTGATGAGATAAGGCCTTACCCCAGGCAGCCAGCCCAAGTGCAACCAATAAAGCTGGCTCCAAAAGTATAAAACGCTTCCAGTAGTTTCAAAAATATGAAATGTCCTTCAGGGGAGAGTTTCTAAGAAAGCAAAAGGATGCACAAAAAGAGGAAAAAAAAAATGTGAAGAAAGGCAAAAAAGATTTGCTTAAATTGGTATCCCAAGGCTAACAAGTTCAATCCTCAATCAAATAATTAGAATCCAAACAGAAAGCAAGAAATTCAAAAAAGCCAGAAAAATTAAATGAAAACAATACTTACAATGATGACTCCTACAACTTCATATGAAAACCTGAGAAAACCATCTGACCCACCAAAATATAAAGGTGGAAGGCAGTTCCTCTGATGTTATATCAGGGGCCGGTTCCACCCACAAAACACGAGGAAGGAATTACAGAATGATAAGCAAAATCAGCAGTAATTACAAAAATACATGAAAACAATAATTTAGATTTAACAAAAACAACAGGAAAAGATAAAATACACATAAACACAGAGTGATACATAACAGGTACCCTATATGAAAAGCAGAGAATCAAAATCAGGAATCTGCAAAAACATTGCACAAACCGAATAACAGGAAAAATGTCCATACTGTAGTAGCTATTACTTTGTACATCTACTGCTTTGATTTAAATACCAATAGAGATGATTCCACAATTTCAGCATCAGGGGCCCTGCCAATCCAGGTTCAACAACAAGGAACATAGCTCCACAAAACATACACCCCACAAAACTAATCTTAGTCATGATCACAGATTATTAAATAAATGAAAAACATACTTGAACCAGTAATGACACCCTGGCTAAAACATAATAGTTGCATCAATTCTTCTTTTCTCTGCAGTAAGTAGGCACTTTGCACCAAACACTCCCTGTTAGAATACAACAGATCTACAAAGACAGAAGCACATTGTATTGTTCTCAAAGACAATTATCATTCTTATAACCAACTTTTATATTGTACAACTAAAACACAAATAAGAGATACTGGAAACACCACCTGTTGGAATGCTATATATCTTCAAGTATAGAGGTGACTCAATGACAACTGGCATAGTCAATAGCTGCTTTTCTATTATAGTTTTGAAACTGAAAAATTTGTCATTGGGAATATTTTTAAGTTACAAAAACCAAAATGATAATTATAACTAAAAAGTGAAAAATAAAAAAAAATGGTTTAAAACATTCATTTGCTGCAACAAAAAGTTTAGAGTCTTTGAACATTGATATCCACAGTAAAATGGAAACACTTAAAGTAGAATTTTAAGTACTTTGAAAAAGTTTAACAAATACAGGTAAAGATGCTCCTAATATGAGTATATGCCCTTCTAGTTAAGATAGGAGAAATTTGAGAGCAGTTAGGAAAGCTTTGACTATATATGTTACACATTTATCAACTTGTGCTATGTGACAATTAGTGTATTGCCTATGTTTGTAGTTTGCTGTTAAGATTCAAATATTTGGCACTGAAAGCATTGTCAAGTATGTAATTTTTCAAGTATATATTTATTTTAGTTAACTGAAACAGTTGAAAATAACATTTGGGAGCTTTTGAATCAAAACAGATATCTATAACAAAGTTTTAGACACCTATAGTAGAGTTATATACCACTTTAACATTTTTTTTAAATATAAAAGTAAGAATGGTGTAGACATAAAGATAAGAATAATCAGTATTTTTCAAAATATTTAAGTTTAGAAACAGGCAAAGTACTGATTAAGGGCTAAAGCCAAAATGAATTAAATCCTAAAATTTAGGCAGTAAGTATTATTGACATAGCAGGAGGCTTGACAAAACCTCTGACTTCTGTTTAAGCCAAGTTCCTTTTCTTCTGCCATAAAAATTTATATCTGTCCACAATAAATTGAAACAAGGAAGAAAATGTATGCAAGTCATAACATTCAGGTGCACTCATGAACTGGTTTGAAAGTTGGAGGATTTTAAATTTACTTTGTCAATAAGTCAGTTGCTAAAGTTTAATTTTTGAAATGTTTTGTTACAGTGAGTCATATGCAGAAATAACAATGATAATAGAGTACAATTGCTTACATTAGTAGATTACATTAAACACATGCTTTTTAACAGCTCTGTACAATATTGTGTAGTTCAAAACGTAACTCAAATAGGCATGTTGAGGCTCAATATGCTTTCACAGTGAGCAGATTTCAATTCTAGTGATGTAAAAATGCCATCAGTGGCTGTTTAATATATATGTCTCGTTAAAAATCCTACTGAGCTTGCTTTGTAATTGCATACAGGATAAAGAAACTTATTTATAGATCAATGCTAATATCTTTATTTGAAAATGAAAACTATCCATCCATCCATTATCCAACCTGCTATATCCTAACTACAGAGTTATGGGGGTCTGCTGGAGCCAATCCCAGCCAACACATGGCACAAGGCAGGAAACAAACCCCGGGCAGGGCACCAGCCCACCGCAGGGCGCGCACACACACACCCACAGCACACACTATAGGGACAATTTAGAATCGCCAATGCACCTAACCTGCATGTCTTTGGACTGTGGGAGGAAACTGGAGCACCCAGAAGAACCCCACGCAGACACGGGGAGAACATGCAAACTCCACGCAGGGAGGAACTGGGAAGTGAACCCAGGCCCTTAAATGTGAGGCAGCAGCGCTACCCACTGCGCCACCATGCTGCCCAAAATGAAAACTAACACAAGGCTAACACAAGAATATTTAAAATACAAAATTTGTTTTAAATTATAAAATGGAAGCACAAAGAATAAAACAAAAACAGAGAAAAGGGAAATAATGATTTGCCTGAAAAAGCAACCCAAAGCTAACATGGCAAAATCAAATTTCTATAATCAGAAACTATAATAAAGCAGAAAAAAACCTCAAAAAACAGAAATCAGTCAATGAATCTCTATTGGGACAGACACTTCCTCCAGAATATAAAGATTGAGGGTGATCCTAGCAGCAGTGATGTCATAGTTGCCCCACCCCTTTGGGGGTGAGTGCCACCCCTTAAACACAAAGAACATTCTTAAATACACAAGACATACATCTGTATGTTTTCTGGATGCTGTGCCATGCAGCAGTCTTAACATAAGCTCTTTTTTCTTTACACTTTTTACAATTATTTTTTAGAATTATTAATGTTATTAATTATTAATGTTAACATTTGGTTTGTTGCTATTAATTTTCTGAATGGATTTTTTACATTGAAGATATGCCCTGTCGTCACAGACCTACCTTTCTGACAAGCTCTGAACTTGAGAAATGTCACAAGGTGAGCATAAAAGATCTGATGGCTACCTTCTATCTACAAAATCTGAGAATGTAGGAGACTCTGAGGAATGTTAAGTGGGATATATTAAAAACTGCTGTACTCACTGTCGACTAAGGAGCACTGTTACACCTTATTGCATGAGCAGCTAAATAAACATAATTATATGAAAAAATTTAGGTATGTACAAAAAGCACATGAAAAATAATACTTAAAAGTAATAAAAAAATAACAAAAAAAATGGACAATGTACATAAACCAGGGAACAAATGCAGGGTCATACATAATACTCTGCTGCATCCATCTAGTAGTCTGGAGTATTGTGGCACTTTTATAGTGCTGTAGGACAAAGTGGGCATTGCTCATTTTGCTAGGCTTTTTGTGGCCCACAAGGCCTGTTAAGAAGAAGATTCAACAGGAATGTAGAAATCAAGCCCCCTCTCACCCTACCTGCATTCTTGAGTGAACAATAAAGTTAATGGCGAAACTACAGCTCTACCAACAAAGGTGAAAAATCCAAGCTGAGCTAACACTTCTGTAGAGATACCTTGACACAAAAAGGCACCCAAATGGCCTTTTTAGGTTTTTAACCTCAAACTGAACTCTGACCGGATGTGATATGCAGGAACTGCATCTGTAACTGGAAAGAACTGTAATTCAATCACCAGAGGTTACACCTTCTTTCAAAACTATCTGTATTCATCTCTTGTGTCTCTTCAGGGGAGCTAAACATTGACAATATGTTCTCTTTGAGGCAACTGAAAGCTGACACTCTCTTTGGGATGAGAAACCGCCCACTTTCTGCAGAGAAAAAGACTCACCATCTTTTTTTGGCCTGAAAGCCTCTCTCCATACAGATGTGGACCTGGATGCCCTGAACTAGCTCTAAGATCTACTCTGTTCAAAATAAGATTAAAGACTCATTTCTATTCACTTGCATTCCGTGACCTTCAGTAATATTGATGGTTTCCTCATTATGATTATATAACATTACTTCTATTTATTATGTATTTTATTTATGTTCATATATTTTATTTCTATTTATGTTATTATGTTATTTGTTTGTTTTCTTTTATTCTGTTATTGTAAAGCACTTTGGCCACAGCATTCCTATGTTGTTTTAAATGTGCTATATAAATAAATTGACATTAACATTGACATTGCTAGTGCTAGTGACTGAGCCTAGTCTGAGAAGACTGAAAAGCAGCCTTACTTCAAGAAGGGAACTTTAACACATACTGTACACACTTGTGCCTTTCTGTTTGAAGTTGGAAAGGACACTGCAAAGAGTCTAACAACAAGCTGAAGAAGGAACCATCATGCAACTCTACCTAGCATCAGACATCATCCTTATAGGCTAGGTGTTGCAAAACTGTTTAATTTTGCAAAGATAAATTAGACCTACAAATAAACAGTAACGTCCACCCTCTTATGTGTTACATGTTTGCCTGTCTCATCTGTCTTGTGCTCTATCTTCTGTGTCAATATATATGCAGATATCATATTTCTACTTGTGTGTATAAATAAATTGTATTATTCTGTAATCAACGCATGCTCCCAACCAACCTTAAAAGAAGTGTGCTTCAGTTATCTTGATATAAATCTAATGGCCAGAAACATTCTCCTACAGACAAAGGGAAGGAAAATAACGTGGGAGCCTTAGCAAATTATTTAATTAGTTACTGAAAATAATTTAATTGATTAACTTCAATAAATCGATTCTTCTTCTCACATCATACACATTTTCTGCCAGTTCCCTACAGTGCCTTCTGTTATTTTGGTCTCTTAGCCAGGTGGTGGCACCCCATCTAAGACGTGTACCATCCTGCAGCTTTTGCTGTTACAGGAATTGGATACAAATCACTTTTTCTTATACCTCGATACTGATTATTATTATCAATATACTGGGCCAGAAACATTGTAATATTTATCTCAAAACAAATGGAAATATTTTCACTGGGTCTATTGTTTGTCACCTGAGATGCAAGACATTTTTAAAGTACATCACTGTGCTAACATTATTAGTCATAGGCTCTATGAAATCAAGCACCCACAATCCATTGTTATCTTGAAAGACAAATATGGAAGGGGCTTTTTTCCCCTTTCATAATGTTACTTACACCCATTTGGGAATCAGTTGTCAGTTCACATCACAGGTTTATTTTATGTGCATGAGAAAGAAGATTTAGTATTGTTAGCAAAAACAAGAATGTGAGTTAAAGTTGCACATATGATTGTCCACAAAGCAAATTGTTGGAAGAGTCAGTCAGTCAGTCAGTCAGTTTAACAAAAGGTCAAATGATGAGCTGATCCAATGGAAACACGTTTATGGTTTCTTCTGCATTTGTTTGCATTTTAATCTCACTTTCATGAACAATTTTTAAGAGATACTAAATAATAATGAAGGAAATGTTCATCTGATAAGATTTAAGCTATGTGACACATTTAGGAATTCTTTTGCGAGTAGTTTAAAGATGTACTATCGATCATATTAGTGTGAATAATATCATAAAGCAGTCCATATGCTTCACGCTTTTTGACTGCAGTGGAAGGCTTCACGGACATATTTCTATAAAGAATATACAAAACTGCATCCCAGATTCTTTAATACAGCAGAGTCCAAACTACAAGGTCTGCAGGCTTTCACCCCAATCAGTTTTTAATTTAACATTAGTCTTTGGTTACATTCAAAATTCTTGTTTATTGAAGTTTGTCTCTGTCTGTAATCTCAGGGACAATTTAGAAAGAGTCATAAGATTGCCTTGGTTATAACGTACACTCTTTTTCATTTATATTTTACTACACTTGTCTGTCAAGTGTTTTATTTTATTTTTTTATTAACCAATGAAGTATTTAAAAATGTGTTGTAAATAACAAAGTAACCTTCAGTTAGTACCCGATTCAAAGGTTTGTGGTCATCGTTAAGTCCCACTTACAATAAAATATTTTGTAGCCTGAAGGCATAATCACTTGAGAGATTGAAGCATTGTATTCCTTTCTAACTTCTAAAATGTTTAGATTTTGCTCAAACAAGAATTTTTCACACAGCACCCTCACAATATGAATAAAGATTACACTGTCTATTTAAATGGTATTTTCAATTAAAGTCTGGTGTCTGATCAGGCAACTGGCTGCAATAAATTCCTGTAACCACTGGAAGGGACACCTTGTTATAACACTAGATGTCTGAGTGGACTAAATGCAAGACAAATATATTCCTTAAAGATATATTCCAACCTGTGGTGTGATCCTTGTGAAGTTTACATTTCATGATCTTGAACATGGCTCTGACTACAAAACAAAGTGAAAGGAAGTCATTTTTATTACATTTACAAAGATACAACTGTGAAAGCAATCAGCTTTTTTTGTCATCTCCCAGTCACTGTGACATTTTCAGCATGTCTGCACCTTTTCAGATTTAATTGAATGGTGGCAGTTCCTTTCTTCTTCATTATCTTTTTTCCAGTAAAAGAGTTTTCTGCAGTGTATGTCTTTACAAAAACACTATGTGAAGTATCTTAACTACACTTACAGGTGACTGACACACAGATATATCCACTGTATGTGTTGAGAAAAAAAGGATAAATGAGACATCCAGACACACTCATGATTTAAGATTGTGTGTAAAAACACAAACTACAATAAAAACTATCAGTAACACAAACTACAATAAAAACTATCAGTAACATAAACAAAAATTTAACTAAGATGGCATGGTGTGAGAAATTGTCTTTGACAGCCAGCAGCTTACTCTATATCTTAAGCTGTGCTAAAGCCTCTAGAGCACAGGTGTCGAACTCCAGGCCTGGAGGGCCACAGTGGCTACAGGTTTTCATTCCCTTTTCACTTTTATCCCTTCATTTTAATAGCCCTGTTAGAAGGATTCAGTCCTCTGAATTGATTTGTTTCCTCATTAAATGACAGCCAAACAGAAATGAGAAGTGAAACGAGCCAACAGATGACTAGCTAAACTGAGGCTTCAAACTCCAGCCAGTTTCTTAATGAGAAGCCAATGCTTGCTGTTAATTAAACCCGTTATTTAATTATTCATTCTGCCACTGCAGACATTTCCAAAACTGATGATTTTATGTTTTTTTTCTAAGAACACCATCAAGATGTTTTGATGACCTGAGAGATCAGCCTTACTGAGACCTCCAACTTTCTCTTTTTTCAGATTCTGTGTGATGGGCACAGGTGAGCTGGTCATATGGCTGCTTGTTTCGTGTCTCATTATTGTAAGGCCATTAAATAAGGAAAAAGAAACAACTAAGGGGCCTGAGTCAAGCTAATTAAAAGAAATAATTTGCAGGAAAAACTGGTCACTAATTAAGAAGATGGTTAGAATGAAAACCTGCAGCCACTGCGGCCCTCCAGGACTGGAGTTCGACACACCTGCTCTAGAGAGTCCAGGTTGGTGCCTACAACAGAGTCAGCCTTCCTGATTATCTTGATAAGTTTGTTGGTATCTCTCCATCATACTAAATGTGTAATAACATGAAGTGGTATCGTCTCATACTGTTCGATATGAGGCTCCTGATTCGAAACATGTGCTGAATTGAACAATACACTGAACAGAGTTAAGAAGATAATGTATTGATCAGTCTTAAGGACTCAGACAGCATTTCTGCAATATATAAAACCATTTTACAGTCCCTCCCTTTCAAAGATCCAAGAGGACAGTGGGAAAAGGATCTCTCACTTAATATCTCAGAAAAGGAGTGGAAGGTAGCAATGCAGAGAATCCACTCGAGCTCCATAGGCGCAAAACATACAATTATTCAACTCAAAATTATATATCGAGCACATCTGTCTTGCTTAAAAATGTCCATAATGTTTACAGGGTAAGATCCAACCTGCGAACGTTGCAATCAAGTTCCAGCCTCACTAGGCCACATGTTTTGGGCCTGCACCAAACTAACATCATTCTGGACCAAAATCTTTAAATGCCTTTCAGACAGCCTTGGTGTCCCAGTCCCCCCTAATCCACTAACAGCTGTGTTTGGTGTACTCCCAGATGGGCTTAACTAATGGGCTTGAATCCTAACTCTCCTCTTTTAAGTCAGTGGGTAACTGATGTTATATACGATTTGAAATTGGAAAAAATCGAATTCTCACTTAGAGGATCTGTGCAGAACGTTTTCAAAACCTGGCAGGATCTAATCAATAACATTTTAAAGTACTGAGGAAGCAGATTCTCTCCCCTTTTTTTCTTCTCCATTTATCTTTATTCACTTATTAATTCATCTATTTACTTATTTTTACTAGCTTTAAGTTTTACTCTGCTGGCCTAGCTCTCTTTCTCAGGAGTGGGGGTTGATTTGTTTTCAATCATATTTTTGTAAAAATTTATTTATTTGTATGGAATGTTGTGTGATCTCAATAAAATCAATTAAAAAAATGTATTGCTTAGAAAATAAAGTGCTGCTCGAATTACACAAGATGGGGTAAAAATATAAACAAGCAAATCCATAGCAGCCCTTCCAATCTCTGAAAATCCCTTTTTCCCCTTTTACTACAGAATTGGATAGGAGGTAGAACAAGAGCATACACTGTGGTGCTAGCATACTTTGTGACATGGAATACACCATGGGAAAATGGGAACATAATGTCTATAATGACCAGTGAGTGGTGGATCAATAAGTTTCACAGTGCCAAATATAATAAATGAGAGTAGCATATGCAGGTGTTAATACCATGAACATGTAGACTAATCTGCATGGACATCACCTTTCTCTGATGGCCCAGGATTTTGGCAGCTTTTTCCATCTGATTTAATCCACTTCAGCCAGTTGAGATGCTTACAGTGATACATATGAAACTGTACTGGCTCTGCTAGTCAGGAATGCAAGATTTAGGTACATACTTGAATCATGCTACACCATTCAATCTCACCAACATTTTAGTGTTATTGTAATTCTTGCATTTTACAAAACAGATAAATACTCATCATTATCAAATGGGTGCTCTGTAGCTTTAAATGCAGACTGCTTGATGTGTATGCCTGCAGAGAGCTACCTCACTATAACTACACACTACCATTCAGTGGTAATACAGCCAAAATAAAAAGCTCTGTGCTTCAAACACAGTCCTTTGAGAGTCAAACCAGTGCTGACAGAGGCTGTAGCAATGTAAAAACCGAACAGAACAAATGTGGCCATGCTGTGACCACAGACAAAGGCAAAAATATTGGGAATGCTATATTGATTTTAGGTCTGGAGGCACAACTAGGATGGGATACACACGTGCAAAGGAATTTGAGGTGGGCCAGGATTACAAGTTTTTTCATATGCTTCAGTAATTCTAGTGTTAATCTTACCTATTTTGAAGGATCAGAAAATAATATGACCTAGTCAAATAGTTGACCTAGTCAAACAGATTGTGAACACTAAGTAGAAAGTGTTGTTTCAAATATATTTTATAACTAGCAAAATACCCGCGCTTCGCAGCGGAGAAGTAGTGTGTTAAAGAAGTTATGAAAAAGAAAAGGAAATATTTTAAAAATAACGTAACATGATTGTTAATGTAATTGTTTTGTCATTGATATGAGTGTTGTTGTCATCTCTCTCTCTCTCTCTCTCTCTCTATATATATATATATATATATACATAGCAAAATACCCGCGTTTGGCAGCAGAGAAGTAAAAAGAAAAGGAAACATTTTAATAATAACGTAACATGATTGACAATATAATTGTTTTGTCATTGTCATGAGTGTTGCTGGCATATATATATACACTCACACACACACACACATATATAAACATATATATACACATCATATATATATATATACATATATATACATATACATATAAATATATATACATATATACACATATATATATACACACACACACATATATATACATATATACACATATATATACACACAAACACATATATACATATATACACATTGTGACAAATTTAGGGTATGCTCGCACCCTTGTACCCTCGGACCACACGTCAGACACCAGATAAAAGTCCAAATATTATTTATTATAATAATAAAGTGCACAAAGCACGCTCCTCTCCACAATTCTCAATAACAATCACAAATAACAATAAACCAATCCTCCACTCCCAGACGCTTAGCCACCCTGCCTCCCAACTCAGCTCATCCGTCTGGGATTTCCCATAGTCCTTTATACTCCTTGACCCAGAAGTGTTTGTCCCTCAGTCCACGTGACTTTCTATCACTTCCGGGTCAGGTAAAACTTCTCTTTTCTTCAACCTGGAAGTACGTCATTCCTCCCGTTCACGTGACCAGGACGCACTTCCAGGTTATAGGGCACATAGCGAGGCTCGTAGACTCCTATAGCGACTCCTTGTGGTCCCCAAGGTATCCAGCAGGGCTGTGTGTAAAAACTACAAAGTCCATGAGGCCCTGCTGGAACTCGGGGCACGTCCATGCTGTCGGGAGAGCTCCTCCTGGCGGCCTGGGGGTGAGGGCCGGCAACTCTTGCCGGACATCCATCACAACATATACATATCTACATATATACTGTATATACACATATATATATATATATACAAATCTACATATATATCTACATATATATATTAGGGGTGGGACTCGATTAAAAAAATTAATCCAATTAATTAGAGGCTGTGTAATAATTAATCTTGATTAATCGTATGTAATCGCACACGTAAATTTGCCCCAAAT
>JANRMT010062792.1:85064589-85090676 GCA_026402145.1 Polypterus bichir lapradei | reverse complement strand
AAAGTGCAGTTTTTCTTCTTAAAAAAATAAGTCAGAAACATAAAAGGTAATTTGACCAACTTAATCTTTAAACTCTGAGTAACCTTAGCCAAAATTATTTTGTACATTAGGCTAAAACAGTGTGATCATTGAACATTTTGTAATTAGATGTAATTAGAATTACTAACGGTCACGGAAGTCCAATGATCCCCAGTAAGAGCCACAAAGTCCGCTTTCTGTAATGCATCTAATTTTGCTTGCTTTTCACTGTGCACAAAACCATGCTTTTATCAAGGCTTCGCTCGGGTAGTTTTTTGAAATTAAATTTTCCTCCGATCAGTCGTAGGAACGCGCTTCATTCTGAGTCTAACATTTTTGTAGCTGTGATGTGTGCATCAGTGTAATCGATGTACCAGGAAATCATGCATTGACAAAAGTTCCCCTTTGCTTGGAATTGAAAGTGTGATTAAATGCGTTATTTTTTGTTATGGAGTACATGCATCGAAGCTTCTCAGCTGTGCTTGTGCTAAGAATAGGAAAGATTTTAAAAATAACGTAACATGATTCTGCGTTAACCGCATATTTTTTCATACGTCTCAAACCAAGGAGATGCGAGGTTAAAATGAACCGAGAAGCACACGTACATACTCAGTACATCCCCTCTCGGGAATCGAACCTCGGATGTAGGCGATAGAGGCGAAGCCTCTACAATTGCACCACGGTGTGTGGCTTATTTATTTGAGAGTATGTAGATCGGGGTATATATATATATATATATATATTCGCAGCGGAGACGTAGTGTGTTAATGAAGCTATGAAAAAGAAAAGGGAACATTTTAAAAATAACGTAACATGATTGTCAATATACAGTAATTGTTTTGTGAGTGTTGCTGTGATCAAGGATTCGATTATCATTATTTGTTTCAATCAGGGTCGTATTTGTACGATGTGTTGTGTTCAAGTTACATTCTGTGTTTGTCAGTCGTTGTAAAGATTAAATTCTGTAATTACAGCCACATTAGCTCCACAAATGAGACACACGGGTTTACCGGCAATGTCAGTAAACATATACTCAGCCTCCCATCGGTTTTTAAAGGCTCTATTTTCAGAATCAACTTTTCTCTTCGGCATCGTGTGGGCTAGCTTTGCAATAACTTGCAGCATAATAAGCTAGACTTGATTAACGCGGTAAGTGTTCGGCAAGGCTGCTGAAGCGCTGCATTATGGGATCTGTAGTTTATTGTGTTACCAGCGCTTCATATACCCGGGCCATTAATAACAATAATACAGTATATAAAATGATCTCGCGGGCCGGATATAATTACATGCCGGGCCGGATGTGGCCCGTGGGCCTTGAGTTTGACTCATATGGACTAAATAGAACTTGAAAAGAAACATTTTTTGGAATGTGATCGCGCAAGTCAGTACATCGAGCCCGCGTGCTATTGTGGTTTTGCTTGTGTGCTTCAGTAAGTTACCGTCCCCTCGCTCTTACTTTTTTACCGTTCATCTAATGAATACACTGAGTATGGCTTTACCAAAACAAACGAATAAAGTATCCATTATTCATGAAGCTTCAATAGGTGAATAGGTGATCTGTCTTTCTGCATTAACCGCATGCGTTTTCATACGTCTCAAACTAAGGGGATGCGAGGTTAAAATAAATCGAGAAGCGCGCGTACATACTTAGTGCATCCCCTCTCGGGAATCGAACCTCGAACGTGGGCGCTACAGGCGAATGCTTTACTATCGCTCCACGGCGTGTGGTTTATCTATTTGAGCGTAGCAGTGTAATTCGGTTTTTGTTCAGCACTCTTTGGAACTGTTACTTTTTGTCTGCGCACTGCGTCAGTTCACGTGAACCGCTGAATATGGTTTTATATGTCACTCGCTCGCTTCTAATTGTTTCGCTGCCTTCTTAATTATATAATGCATGTTTTCTAAAGCGTGTTTTGTAGCTCTTCCTGGCTTTCTACGTAATGCGAGATTACGTGAGAGGCGTGATGATGAAACTCCGCCCCTCCAGCTGAACTCCATTACAGTAAATGGAGAAAAATAGCTTCTAGTTATGACCATTATGCATAGAATTTAGAAATGAAACCTGCCCAACTTTTGTAAGTAAGCTGTAAGGAATGAACCTGCCAAATTTCAGCCTTCTACCTACACGGGAAGTTGGAGAATTAGTGATGAGTCAGTCAGTCAGTCAGTCAGTCAGTGAGTGAGTGAGTGAGGGCTTTGCCTTTTATTAGTATAGATGTTATATTGTGCTTACAAATATTTATAATTTTAATATCAATTGCCATAGTTATATACATTTATAAATTTGCACATTTTAGCTGTTTATATTCATGCAGAGTCTTAACAGGCACAGGGCCAGACAACTCATTCGAGACACTGACAACAGAGCCATTCGTATCACAACCACAAGAGAAGACATCTACCATATCAGAACTGTTTGGGAATCCGTTCAAAGGCCAGGAGACAGACCATAAATCAAAGGCCAGAGTTGCTGAAGTTGGGGAGGTCTCATACAGTGCAGTGGTCTGTGTTTCCTTGGATGTTAATCCACTTGGCTCAGTGCTTAGTGTATGAAAAAACTATCAAATTGTGACAGCACAGTATCACATCTAGCTA
This sequence comes from Polypterus bichir lapradei, assembly GCA_026402145.1. Lineage (NCBI taxonomy): Eukaryota > Metazoa > Chordata > Cladistia > Polypteriformes > Polypteridae > Polypterus > Polypterus bichir. The sequence continues at coordinate 85,088,063 of JANRMT010062792.1, read as the reverse complement.
TTCGTGAATTGTTACCCCACTATGATATACCAATGTAAAATAGAGCATACTTGCAACCAGGGATTGATTGAACATAGCCATAAAAAGGACCTGAGCCACATCAAAACTGGACTGTCCCTTTTTGTGTGTGGCTTTTGTGTGGGTAGCCTCATCCTGATTCTGGTCTAGGTGCTTTCCAGGTAACTATACGTGTGTACTTTAACATTTATCCCCTGGATGGACGCCAGAGATAAAGCAGCCTTGCTCATCCTGAAATCAAGTAACATCTCCTCAATTTTCCAAATATTGAGCTGCCGAGGGTTCAGTCTGCTCCACTCTTAAATACCATTCTGTATTCCTCTTTCTGTCCACTACACCTAATGATCGATCCATAGCCATTTTCCACCTTCAGGTGGTATGTCTCAGCGTTGTATTTGAAGTCTGACTCATATAGGAATAGGGCTTGGACAGTTCCTTGGCATTGTTGCCCTGTGTTGCTGAGCAAATATTCTGATTCAGCACTGTTATTTCATAAATTTTGTTTTTACTGTGTAGTGCTCAGTAATCCAAGATACCAAGGGGTGTCCACCTTTATCGACATTAACTTTTATTCCAGAAGTAAGGGCTGTATGTTTCTTAAGGTGCTATAACAGTTTTAAAAAAATAGTTGTTCTGGGCAGACAGGAGTTTACCCTTGTGGGAGAGAGAGAAGATCATAATGCACACCCCAACGGAAGCTTGTTAGATAAACTGCAATGGTCAAGTGGTTTTCATAATCTGAAATGTTAAGCATACAATCATTCACTTTCCTATGGTATCCTTTTTGGGAGGTTGTGAGCCCTTTTCAGTCTAAGATCCATATTAAAAATGTGTTAAATGAATTTACATAATTGGCTAGCACACATACTGAGGGACTGATATTTAACATAACTCCTGCAGTCTTGCCAATATGGAGTCCCTCCAAAATAATAGTAATGAACAATCCCATAACAGAGGGAGAGTAGAGCTCCTATGTTCATGGAAGTGTATTTAAAGTGCAAGAAGGAAGCTCGTAGCTTTGAGACAAGAGTAATGATTATAAAAATGGTTCCCAGTACTATAGACGGCACCTGAGTGACACTGAACATGTGACAGAGCTGTCAAGAATGTGTTTGGCATCACACTGATATAGTTTGTGTATTATTTGAATGTGTTCGTATAATTTTTTTGATTGTTATTTTGTTACTTCATTACTTTGCCATTATGTTTGTTATTTTTCTATGAATACTTGTATTTTGATTGCATGAGCACTGCCATAGTGTTTACAGCAACAATCTCTGTTGTTAATCATGTGGCTTGCCAACTTTGACGACATCATACTCCCCCATAGCATATAATGGTGCACTCAAATAAACAAAGTACATGCCAAAGTGAGGGAAAGATAAGCAGATTAAAAATAGCATTTTTGATTTCAAATTTTTTCCTGATTACTAGTTTTTATTTTCATTTTGGTTTTGGTATTTAGGTTTCCTATTTAAATGTACTCAGACCCCAGTCTGCCTTATTACTGTTCTCTTGGAAAGCCTAGCATTTCCAGGTTATCGAATTTAAATTAAGCAGAAGTTCTGTCTTCTGTCCTTTAAGCTCTTATTATTGATAATCATGGTTGTATGGATCGAGAGAAGCCCAGTCTAGCAAATGGACTCCATGGGCACAACTGTTACTGTGACACACTCAGTAACTATTGCTGGCCCGCAAGATTCATCCAGGCAGACAGATGACAGTAGAGAGATCCCACTTGGGACCCAGGTGTATGCCAGCAAGCTGACTTACAGGTCTAGTTTTTCAAAGGCTATATTTTAAAATATTTGTAGTCACAGAGTTGCAAGATATGCTTTAAAAAATGTGTTCACTGAAGTCAATATGTTCTTTTGGTACCTATCACTTTGTTTCTTGGTGCAGAACAAATTATTTGCAGCTTAACATCACCAAAACCAAGGGACTGGTTATTGATTGTTGCTGCACCAAAGCGCCTCTACTCCCATAACCATTCACAGAGTAGATGTAGGGGTGGTACAAGTATTAGGGGTTCCATATCAGTGTCAGGCTTGACTGGTCCCAGAACACAGATGAACTATACAACAAAATAGCAGAGCAGGCTTTTTTTCCAGGTATCTGTGCTCCTTTAATGTGGGTAATAACATTTTTCACATCTTCTACAACTCTACTGTGATGTCCAGTGCAATTTTCTAAGCTATGGTGTGCTGGGCTGGTAACATCACTTCAAAAGAGGCCCAAAGAATCAACAAGCTAATTAAAAGGGAAAGCTAAGTTATAGGACACACTCTGAACCCCCTGGAGGTAGTAACGAAGGAAAGAAATAAAACAAAACTGAGTGCCATTATGAACAATGCTGCACATCCTATCTCTGACACACTCACAATGAGGATTTTCAGTCAATAAATTATTCTGCAGAGGTGGGTCAGGAAACACTACAAGGGGCTCCTTTATACCAACAGCAATATGCCTGAATAGCTCCTCACTTTAACTGTCAATGACAAGACAAAAAGTTTTTTCTTTTTAGTCATTCTGGTATATGTTCAGACCATAGTGTATGTATATTTATTAATTTTTCTAATGAACTTTTGTAAAAAGCTAAATTTCCCCTTTGGGACAAGTACAGTTTTATCTATCTATCTATCTTATATGGTTTTATCAATTTTCTATCCGGCTTTAAACTACTTTCAGAATTTTATTGCAACTAGTGACCACATCCTGCATATTAACGGGGGCTTAATTGATTTGATTTTGTAGACTATGCATGAGTCAATTAACGGAGCAAACTTTCCTATGCAGGGCTAAACCAAAAAAAAAATTGTCACAGAAGCAAAGAATTAATAGTAGTAGTCCTTACCAAGAATATTTCTTATTATTCTCTTAACTTGAGAGAATCTTTTTTTATATATATTTATGAGTACAGCATCGAAACATTGGTGCTGCGCCTGCTGTCTCTTATATGACTATGTCCAAAATATTTTTGCTGATATATGAATAGAGACACAGCACAATGAGGAAGCAACACTGTATGAGAAACAAGACGTGAAAATTTAATTTTCAAAGTAGCAAAGAAACAAAAGGATGGAAACAGTAAATATTTGTTTAAAAAATAAAATGTGGTAAAAACAAAACCAAATTACATTTAAGCTGCTGAAACTCCTGACACTTAAGCATCTCTTTGACTTTCTACAGATAAACTAGCGCGATTATAATCAAGTGACAGCTTTTCTGCTTCAATAAGCCTCACAGAGATGCTTGCATGTCAAAGCCTTAATAAGGTATCAAAGCACATTTATGGTTCAGGATTGCCTAGTTTCAAACATAGCATCAGACATTATAGCATGAAGCATTACCCTATCTGTGTAACTACTGACAGACAAGATGAATAGCCTACTGTCAGCCAAAGATTGACTGTTTTATATGTATCAGACACTTGGCCGCCTTTTTGCTTTTAACAATACCAACATACTGTGCTAGCCATTAACTTTTTGGTTCTGTTGTCATAGACAGAACTGTAGGCATTTTGTTTTTGTGTCGTCAGTTTGACCTTTATTTATCATTGTGAAATTCAGCTTGATTTACAATTTCATTTCAATTCAGGAATATATTTTTTAATTTTGTATTTATAATGTGTTGTTTGTTCAAATGAATGGCTTTTGTTTTACATTACCCCAAAATAACAGTAAGCATGGCATTTAATGAGAAAGGATTAATTAATAAATATATAGAGAGATTCTGATGCCAAAGCCCAACACGTTCCAGCTTTAAAGACACAGCAAGTTCAGTTATGGTATGTGGATTTAACGTTGTCTAATTTAATTAGTTCACACTCTGCTGTCACAGTTTGCATTATCTCTTCCATTCAGAGCCCCCAGCAATGAACACCTGGGCCCATATGCATAATATTCTGTAACCAAGAAAAAATAAATGCCTGCTAATCAAAATAAAAGCTCAGTCTCTAAAGTTCCAAAAAAGTGATTGAAGAAAAATTCTTACAGTGAGTTGAAATGACTGAAACACTCTTGAGAATGTTACTCAAAGCTTGGTTTCTACGTAGAATGACATTTCATTAAAATGTTTTCTTGCTAATGAAGATTTTAGCCCTCTTATATGATGTGGCCTGAACAATTGTGGAACTTTCCACATTAAATTAAAAATAAATGAATAAACATTGAGTCACATCAAACTTTGACTTCTTGATGTTCAACAGTCTGAAACTAAAATCACAGCTAGAATAAAATAATCATCATTTGCTGTCCATGAATTCAGAAATCTACTGCATCCTTCTCTCTCTGATAAAAAAAGCAAATCCCAACATAGTTAATTAAAAATGTACACCTGCAGTGTCAGAGCATTTACATTACCATTGTCATTAAGATTCTGACTTAGAATGCATTTCATTATTCTTCTGCCTGTATGTTTACAAAGCTTTAGAATGGAAGAAAAACAGTAACATATTTGTAGCCATTTTATATTTTGTTTAGTTAACCTAGACTGGTAGCACAAAGTATAATCTGTTCTTGTTAAACTTTGCTTGATGTTTTAGATGCTGTGAAGGACTGCTGCTCCATCTATGTTCGCACTTACCTGGCACTTAAAACTTATGCCCCATGACCAGAATTATATTAAGAGAGTTGATACCGTATATACTCACGTTTAAGTTGGGTCTTGAAACCCGAAAAATCAATCATAAAATCAGACCCGACTTATACTCCCATTCAAAAATATGACACTTACTGTATTTACAGGAAGATAATGAAATCCTTGAGAACCATATACAGTGGTACCTCGGTATACGCCCTTAATCCGTTCCAGACCCTTTGACTTATACCAAACAGGATGTAAACCAAATGAATTTTTTCCATAAGAAATAAAGGGAAAATGATTAATCCGTTTCCATGAAAAAAAATCCTATTGTTATTGGCATATTATACATTGATGGGGTTGTATAAAATAATTTAAACACTGCTTAATACTAAAATACATAAATACAAGAGCAATTAGATGAAATAAATGAAAATTTAACCTCACTTTACTTTTTAATAACGTCTTTGTTTTTCACAATCGTAGACACCATCGTTCTCGGCATACGGTATGCAGCAGCCATGTCCCGGATACGCATGCCACCTTCATATTTTTCAACAATCAATTCAAATTTACGCGAAAAAACACAAAATCATGTGAAAATTCACAGTGAGTTATAGCGTAGGTTGTTCACTGAATGCTAGCAACTGGCGTACTGATGCTTGTGGGCAGTCGTGGCTTTGTCTCGAGAGAGGTAAACAAGGGTAGTGTAGTGTTCTCTAGACTGAATTAGCGACACACTCAGAATAACGTTTCGAATGCTGTTTATTTTGAACCATGTTTAATCAACTCTCCATACAGTGTGCCTTCTAAACCACACCCCTCCCTCCGGCAGTCATACGTCTCAAAAGACACAGACCATAGCAATCAACACCCGAACATAAAGCAATGGACAAAAGCATCATTGAACAATCATATGCAACAGGTAGCATGTGGGTTTTTCACTGAATGCTAGCAACTGCCATACTGATGCTGGTGGGCAGTCGTGGCTTTGTCTCAAGAGAGAGGTAAACAAGGGTAGCACTCGAGTCGTATTCCAAACAAAGGTCGTATACCAAGCAAAATTTTTCATGTCCAAACAGGACGTACAGTACAGGCCAAAAGTTTGGACACACCTCCTCATTCAATGTGTTTTCTTTATTTTCATGACTGAAGGCATCAAAACTATGAATGAACACATGTGGAGTTATGTACTTAACAAAAAAAAGGTGAAATAACTGAAAACATGTTTTATATTCTAGTTTCTTCAAAATAGCCACCCTTTGCTCTGATTACTGCTTTGCACACTCTTGGCATTCTCTCGATGAGCTTCAACAGGTAGTCACCTGAAATGGTTTTCACTTCACAGGTGTGCCTTATCAGGGTTATTTAGTGGAATTTCTTGCTTTATCAATGGGGTTGGGACCAGCAGTTGTGTTGTGCAGAAGTCAGGTAAGTTGGACGATCATTTATTTTTCTACAGGACAATGACCCCAAACACACCTCCAGGCTGTGTAAGGGCTATTTGACCAAGAAGGAGAGTGATGGAGTGCTGTAAATGGTCATGAAAATAAAGAAAACACATTGAATGAGGAGGTGTGTCTAAACTTTTGGCCTGTACTGTATACTAAGTTGGACTTATTCCAAAGCAGACGTATACCAAGGTATCATTGTATATGCTTCAGTTCTGGATTCAGCAATTGTCAAAATGGTGCTTGATGAAAAAGTGTCTCTCCGAGAGAAGCTCCTTCAGCTGAGGAAACAAACTGAAACCCTTAAAATGAAGCAGCGGTTTCGCATTCACCATTTTGCTGGCTCAGACAGAGACATTTACTTTTTTACAAGGTAAGATGTCCAGCACACTCATGTTATTACCGTATATACTAACATAAAAGTCGGGTCTTGAAACCCAAAAAATCGATCATAAAATCAGACCCCGACTTATACGCCCGTTCAAAAATGCGACCCTTGATTTTTTTTTACATCTTCTTGCTTCCTCCAACCCTGCATCAGTTTCTCAGGCACATCGAATTTTGTTCCAGCAGCACAGTTACCAATTTCTTTCGCCACTTCAACGACTTTTAATTTAAAACCAGCTTCATATTTTCGTCTGATTGAACGCTCCATCGTAGATAAGGGATGCTCTTACAATAAAGGTGTATGAAGGTGTGAGATACAAAAAACACAAAACAGTGCAATTGTCGCTTCGGAATAGTTTGGATAATAAAATAATAATAATACATTTTATTTATATAGCACCATTTCCATGTAAGTCAAAACAAAGTAAAAAGAAAAAAAAAACTGAAAAGAAAGTTCTAGAGAAAGTACTTTTCTCTCACTACAGGTATTCCTTATATAAAGAATATTAGAGCATGCAGCTCTAATTAAAATAGCCATGGACTCACACACTCACATGCAGACAAAGTCAAACCGCCTAGCAACATGCTTCATCACAACAACCAAAATTCCAACTGGCAGAGTTAGGATGTTATTATTACTTCACAACAAAGGCCAAGAATAATGAAATATAAAACAACATCAACTTTTGAAATATTATGACGGACTAGAAACAGCCAAAGGATATTTGTAGTGAAGTATTACCAAGAAATGAAGATTGTTTAAGCTACAGTATATTAGAAAAAAGAAGTCAAAAGGCAAGCAGGTGTTAGAAACCAAGTAGAAAGAAACTGAATTTCAAAACCAAAATTTTGATGCAAAAATCAAAGTCAAAAACCCCAATACCTAGTGCTTTTATTTTCAGAATATATTTGAATTCTGAATAGACATAAAACAAATGCATTTAAAATATGTTAGTGATCCATCTACATTTGCATTGGTTATCACTAATGTTAGGATCAGGTGAAAAAGAAAATAACCAAACATGCAATCTGCATATTATCATGGAAATAGTAATGCTATGAATACAACATGCAGAAAAATAAAATAAATTGATATTTTGCAAAATTATTGATCACCACATCTCATGCACATGAAAAAACAAAAAGAAAAACATATTCTAGCAATACTTGGGAAATACTGAATAATATCTAAGAACGAAATTACAAATGAGAACACAAAACTATCATACATGCAAAAACATAGAATAATGAGTAATATGTAAGCAAAGCACTTAAAATTAGTTATAAAATCGTTTGTAATTCAGATATTGACAAATGGAAATAGATGTCAAAGTAACACAAATAGGCAAATGCACTCTGGAGAATGTTACAATTAGCACCACTAAATGATAAATCAGGACCTTCACAACAATGACATTGGAGAAGTAAACCACACTCAAGGTCCAGGACTCAATGTCCGAAAATGATGCATGTTGGAGACACCTCCGTCAAAGGGCCTGACACTGAGCAGAAGAAATTTGTAACAAGACAACAAAAAACACAATCTGAGTGCATTCGACATGCTTCCGGTAAATGTGTAAAACATCAAAAATTTGTCTTTTAGAGTAAATATTTAAATAATCTGTGCAGCATAAGGCTAATTCTCTTTGACTGTATATAAGTATTATGTCTTTAATTTATTTCGATGATATACCCTTGATTAATGTAACTCCATTTTTATTGAGAAATTGTAAATAATATATGTTAAATTTAGTTATTTATCTGTACATTATTATGGAGTGCTGAAATAGCAGGCAGCTGGCTAGAATTACATTGTACTGACTATAATTTTTTTGAAGAGATTATGCATGTTTTATCTTTGGATTGTTTCCTGATTTTCAGAAACGTTTTGTTTTCCATACTACTCTATTTGTCTACTATTTTTAATCTGACTTTTTATAGATTTACTGTTATAATTTTGACATGCTATATGATACAGCAGCTTTGTTTTCTACTTGTTATCTTCAAATTCACATTCACGGACGTCTTTCTTAATATTATAGTTATGCACGAGTTACAGTAAACTACATAAAGTATGAAATAGATTGTCACAATATTTAACTTTTGTGTCACTGAGACATCTGACTTCAGACTTACACATGTATTCACTTTTTCATTTATGCACAACTTACATTTTATTCTTATATGTAAGTAGATTTATTATAATAGCTACCATTTAAAATTCACCAAGCCTTTATCGTATTGCATCAAAATTGTTGTCCTTAGTTTGCATTGGAGCACGTAGGGTGAAGGCTTAATAGCCAGTTCATTTGGGAACATAGATGTCAACTGGCATTCTCCTAATGACTCTGGGCCATGGAGATTTCTCCAAGATCTGTGTAAACTGAAGTTTTCTTCTATGTCACTGCTAGCAAACAAAAAAAATCGTATCTATTTATTTATATAGTGAGCAATTTGTGTTTTGTTGCAAATGACTACAGTGTTTTCTGAGCTTGTCAGTGTTTTATAACAATTGTGTATGTGTGTTCAATGAACAAGCAAAGAGTGAAAGAAATTTTGCCTTTTAAATCACTGTTATCAATAGTGACAGTTGCTGCTGACCCTGCACAAAGATTATGGGCAGGATAAAGATGGAGCTAATCTCCTGTCCTTAATTGAATTGTGAATGTCCAATGAAAGCAGGTAAAAAAAGCAGCTTTAAGTAATGGAAGTGGTGTTATTCTCTGTCAGTGCATTAGACTCAGCTACATCAGTGAAGTGAGAAAAGGTAACTGACACAATATAATGAAATGTGAGAAAGAGATGCAATTGGCATATTTTCGGATGACATTATTTCAGTGTTTTATTTTATATTCATAGGACTCAGGCTAAATTCTGTGCCAAACAGTAGATGCCAGTGAAATGAGATTTTGGATTGGTTTTCCATTTACCTTTTAACTTCTCCCTATTCTAGATGTATTATAAACCAGAGTTTCCACAGAAAAATACTGGTCTCATGTCGAGTGTGTGTCCTCTCAGGATAATACTCCATCAGAAGGCATATCCTCACTCTAAAGTGAATAAAATGATCATTTACTGTATACCTATTCAGCTAAATTATAAGTACCTTTCTTGGGGAAGATTCAGTGAAATCTTTATAGTTTATAGTGGTGCAGGTAAGGTATAAATACAGAAAACTCTGTATAAAACAAACTCATGTCTAGCACTGTTCCTTGCTTGTGAAAATGTATCTTAGAATTTGCTTAATTAAAGTTATTAGCTGTAAAATGCAATGGAATATGTTTTCTTAATGAAAGCTTTTAGTGAACTCTAAATACAAGTGCTGTGCACAGCGATTGCAGAACACTAAATCCAATTAAGCCTTCTTAAAGGTACTATGCATTGTCACCACATACGTAAGGATAGTTTTTCTCATCTGATGCACAAATGGTAAGCATGTATGATACACACTGTACTAACACATATCTATTCTGCTGTTATTTGTATGTATTTGATTAGTTTTGCAGATTGGCAACAGCTTCTGCTAGTAACATCTAGAAGACGAACATTATTATCATTACTGAAATGAGTCACTTTAAATCTAGACAAAAAAACAAAAATGGTTTTTCACTATTGGTGTCATGGATTAAACTAATACACAAACACACCTATCAAAGGCACACATTAGGTACAACGCATTGGCAGTAACATAGCACTGAAATAGCATGCTCAGAAAATTAAAATGTCTCTGTAACAATATTACCAATATACCAAAGACAAATCTATACTAATAAAAGGCAAAGCCCTCACTGACTGACTGACTCACTCACTCACTGACTCACTCATCACTAATTCTCCAACTTCCTGTGTAGGTGGAAGGCTGAAATATGGCAGGCTTATTCCTTACAGCTTACTTACAAAAGTTAAGCAGGTTTCATTTCGAAATTCTATGTGTAACGGTCATAACTGGAACCTACTTATGTACATATATACCAGCCATAGCCTGCAGCTCGGTCGCTGTGTGAGTCGGAGTTGCGTCTCTCATCGTCACGCCTCCCACGTAATTGAGTGTCTGCCCATATAAGGCCGTCTGTCAGCGGCAATCCAATAGAAACACTCTGTCGCTAAATATTCGTGAGTGAAGGACTGTGCTTATGCAGACGAAGATGAGATGGTCAGGGTGGTGTTTGGCACAAACTCAGCGAAACTGCGAGAGAAACTTTTAAGTGCCGGGTCTTAGCTAACATTAAATAAAGCCATGGTCATCGCACGAGATAGCACAAGCACAGCTAAGAACCTTTGATGCATGTAGTCCAAGCGGCTCACGTGAACCGACTGTGAACACAGTACGCAGACAAAAAGCAAGAGTTCCAAAGAGTGCTGAACAAAAACGCATTACACAATTGAGAAGGCAGCAAAAGAATATGAAGCGAGTGACGCATACAAGCATATTCATAAGTGCAGCTACTGCGGAAACAAAGCACACGGTGGAAAAAGTCAATGTCCAGCTAAAGGAAGACAGTGTAAAAAACCCGTGCATGCAGTGTGTCACGTGTCAAATAAAGAGGAAGACGAGCTGTTTATTGATGCAGTTAGAAAGGAATCGATGAATGAAACCTGTTATCTTTACAACGATTGACAAACACGGAATGTAACTTGAACACAACACATCCTCCAAATACGAACCTGATTGAAAAAAATAATGATAATCAAATCCTTGATGATAGTAATGCTCATAACAGTGACAAAACAATTACATTGACAATCATGTTACGTTATTTTTAAAATGTTCCCTTTTCTTTTTCATTACTTCTTTAACACACTACTTCTTCGCTGCGAAGCGCGGGTATTTTGCTAGTTTATAATAATCTGAACAGTATGCAGTAAGGTTTGTGATAATAACAAACATTCTGACACACTGCATACAGTATGCTTCTAGCAAAGTAAAACACAAAAAAACAGTACTATAGTAAGCAATAAAATTCACCCTGCTAAACAATGTGAATATATTGTGATGTCGACTAGTATTTTAAACAGAAGATTTCATTTCACGGATTGATTTTTTAAACATTTTTTGTTGCAATAAGAACATATTAATGTATTCGTATACTGTATAAAGGAAGCTCTAAACATAGAAAACTTTTAAATACAGAGACCTAAAAGATAAACATTACAGTCAGTCATTGTCCAACCCGCTATATCCTAACACAGGGTCATGGGGGTCTGCTGGAGCCAATCCCAGCCAACACAGGGCGCAAGGCAGGAACAAACCCTGGGCCGGGTGCCAGCCCACCGCAGGGCACAAACACACACACCAAGCACACACTAGGGAAAATTTAGGATCGCCAATGCACCCAACCTGCATGTCTTTGGACTGTGGAAGAAAACCGGAGTACCCGGAGGAAACCCACGCAGACACGGGGAGAATATGCAAACTCCATGCAGGGAGTGAACCCAGGTCTCCTTACTGCAAGGCAGCAGCGCTACCACTGCGCTACCGTGCCGCCCATAAACATTACAAAATAATTAAATATGCATAACAAAGTTTTTGAATGTAATAGCCACTTATGCACAAGGTGTCCCACTGGCAGGACACTGCTATATTTCAAAGTTGTTTGTGTACATTACAATAAACCCATAACCCAATTAAAAGGAATAATGGTATTATTACTTACTCAAGGGTGTCTTCTTTTAAATAAGTCATAAGTTTCCATGTTGTCTGCTCTCTTTCATTAGTAAAATAGCGATTGACACAGGTATATGCTGAGGTGAACGTTGCATCATAATTGAGTGAAACTGTCTCTATTAAAGATCTCACCTACAAGGAGCCGCATACAGTGAAAGGCTCATTACCATTGAATAGCTGAGGTCCAGACCTTTTTAATGATGTATAGTTTGTCTGTGATTGGTCACTTGTACTCCATGTCACAGCTGTGTTTAAAAGATAGAAAATATATTGCATATGCAACTGCTGATTTTTACTGTACGTATTTTTACGTATTGTTGCCCACAAGCTTCTGTCAGACTGAGAACTTGTTGCTTCAGAGTGATACAGTATATACAGTAGTGTGTGTGTATTTGGGTGTATATATGTACTTGTTTTTTTAGAGATTATTTATGTGTAAGAGACTCCATGTTTCAAAAAAGGGGAACACCTTGTGCCAAACAGTATAACTGTGCAAAGCTATGGGATATGACATCTAAACTTGGTACAATGATAGCTGACAGCAAAAGAAAATCGATTTAGGGTTTGCGTCATGAATTGTCTTGGTTATGTACTGTAAAATCCAATTTTTTGAAAAGCACAATTCAATTTTTTTTGTGTTTTATTTAGTTGATTTTGTTACAAAGGTTTTTAATCATATAAAAACTTGATTTTAAAAGTTTGAAGTGTTGTACGCACTACTCTTCAGCTATTTCCTGCTCCTTTATTATATAAGCAGAATTTTATTTTTGGGCATGTAATTTATGTGCAATAATGTCAAAACACCTTAGTACATAAGGGGTTGAAAAGAAAGAAAATATCTACAAAATCAATGATTACTTTTTTACACTATAATATGCGTAGTTATTAATATGATAATTGGTTTGTATTATAATCACTTTATTGCCCCATTCTTACATTAAAATATTAAACAGAGTAACTAATATTCTTCATGTTTACTACATTAATTGATCTCTTTTCTTATATTCATATATAATGATAATAATACATCCATCCTTGTTCCAAACCCTCTTATCCAGAGCAGGGTCGTAGGGATCAATAATAATAATAACCATAATTGTAACGTTTATTTAATATTATCTTTTAGCTTTTTTTTTCTCATTTTGTACTTGCTGTTTTTTTACCTTGAATCCACCAAGTTCCTTATGTGTTATTGTCTGATGGTCTTTACTTTATGAAGTATGTGGCCAGTTCCGAGTAGGGTAATGTTTTGGACCTGGGCTGCACTCACTTTACCTGGCAGTTCCTCTAGATATTCTTGGAGACCTATTCTAGCAGTTTCAAGTGCTCTGCCTACGTCAGGAATAACACAAGCTGTGTTTCACATGTGTGAAATACAATCTCGGGGTCTTTGTATTTGCTAAGTTTTTCTTCCTGTTTGACTGAGATGCTTGCGTCATCTGAAACAGATGTGTCAATGAGTAGGCATTGCCTCTTATTTCTGTCATGAAGAGTGATGTGCAGTCAGTTAACTCCAATGGGATAATTGGTGTTCACTACCATATAGTATATAACAGTAGTCTTGACAACCTTTTCAGGCTGGTGAGCATACTAATGATCAGGTCTTGGGAGGCCAAGCTCTGACCAGTGCAGGTAGATAATGGTGTTGCCTGATCAGCACCACAGTAGAGATTGACTTTATTATTATTATTTTATTAATATAACAGTGTGAAGTCCAAGTTGCCCACAGCTTGCATACTCCTCTTGAACCAGGGATATTAATATATGTAAACTGAGGATGGGCTGGGCAATGAGGACTCAAACAAGCAAGGGATTATGTGAAAGTTCTCAGTGCTTTTATTACAAATCTACAAAACAAAAAAAGATCTATAAAACAAGAGTGTCTTTGGAGGTTAATATCCCAAAGAATTAATGAATTTAAAAGTGGTTAAAAATCATAGTTTAAAACACAAGACTAGTGTTCATCCAATTAGACACCTCTGCACCCATCCTCAAGAGTTCTGTTCAGCTGCAGATGACCTCCTAGGCAAGCACAGTGAACCCTTTAAACAGCTAGTGCCTCACCAACATCCCTCGGCATCAACGCCGATGGGTGTCACTGCTGCATTTTGATGTTCAGTAGGGAACAACCATACTCATAGAGCGTCACTTCTTTATACAAGGCCTCTTCCCATCCGCTGTGCCTCCTCACTATTACAACAGATTTGCCATAATCCTGACTTTTCCTTTGTTTCAGTCCCCATCATCTTTTCTGTCTTCCTTTTAGATCTTCCTTGATTCTTTCCTCCTCCTTCTCACTCATTTCCCAGGCTTCTTTTCTAACTTGTGTGTGTAGGTGTGCCACCTAATGACCCACAGAATATCAATGGAGAATAGCTGAGCTGATTGCACTTGCACATAACAAGCAGTCAGCTCCCATTCCCCATTAAACATCCTACAGCCGTACTGCTTTGCAGCAGAGTGCTGCGCATTCACAAGCCTGGGCCAAGCCACATTGTTTTTACTAAAAACACACACTACCATGGACTCCATAATGTGCCTTATCACATATAGTAATAATACAAAAATTGTATTCTTCTTAAAAACACACTCTATATAAATGGTCCATCCATCCATTCAGTTTTTGTACCCAGGTACGCAAGAGTTCATCCACATAAATTGTAAGTTACAATAATTACCAAAACAAGAAATTATCACATAAATTCTTTTAATGGAGCTACTGTATGCCTCTCATGAAAACATCATGCATTTTCATTATCCTTATGCTTCAGCTCTACATATTACAAAAAGATGAATATGAAATACTATATTTGATTAGATGTTAAACAGATATTTTTATAGTTTAACATATTTTTCCTTCTTCATTATTGCCCAGTACTTAATTACCTGGCAAAAATAGTAAAGTATGAATGATTTCAAGCAAAATAAAAAATTAAACAAGCTATTCCGAATTTTCCTTGCTTGTAGTAGTTGATTTTAAAGAATTCATATAGTTTCCATAGCAGGTGAGGAATCTTATAGCTGGCTTGAATTCATTGCCTAAATTCAGAAGAGTTTTCCTTGCTGACTTGTAAGAATGTAACATCTATGTAGAAGTAATAAATACTTAAAACAAGACACTGTCTAATTCATGTTTAACATTGTTTACTCTTTTGTTTAGGATGGCACAGTAGCACAGTGGTTAGTGCTGTCACGTCTCATGTCCAGAAGGCTGCTTTTTCCATCCTGGGCTCACAGTGGATATGGAATGCTTGCCCAGTGTTTGCGTTGGCTACCTTCAGCTACTCTGGGTTTCTCCCACATCCCAAAGGCAACAACAGAGGTCTAAATGACAACTATAAACTGGCTCTCTATGAGTGGGTGTCTGTGCATGATGATACTCTGCCCAACTGCAGTATATGACCAGTGCTACCAGAATAGTGTTCAGCTTCCCACAATCCTGAATACTATTAAGCATTTTAGAAAATCAATAGGTGACCGGAACGCATATATTTACATTTATTACATTTATTCCATGCTGTAAAAGCATACAGACTATTTAAATCTGTCTCATTAGGTGTACTAGAATGATGGATGAGTTACTACAAAAAATGTTCAGCTGTGCAAGTGTAAACACTTTAATGCTTTTTATTATGTGCAGAAGCTGAATGACTTCGGAGATTTGCTTCTTTTAACTAATGTTTACTAAAATAAGCAAAGAAAATTGATTATATATTTATATAAGTGATTTCTTTATTTAAAAAAATACACTAGGCAATATAAGGATATCAGGAAAAATGTTTTTACTGAAAATGATCAATTTGGAATTCTTAAATTATGGAGCCTACCATTAAGTTCATTATAAAATGTGACTTGTTATCTTTAAAGCCCATTTTAATAGCAGGCATGGCTTCCATATCCTTTCTATTTTGAAATATAAGAATACAGCTCAATCTACTTTAGGATTGTTGTCGGCTATCAGTTATGGCATGACGTTTAGATTATTTAAGAAGCTTTAAGGGTGCTACTGAAAAATTTTCCATATATATATGGGTTCCAAACATCTGTGTTTTTTTTCCTGTAATTTTAATTTATCTTGGATAAAAGTGAAAGCTGATGAATGTTATGCATAAAATTGTAACTAAATTTTGCTACTCTCAGCTGATCAATCTGATCATATTTTGTGTCCTTTTTATTTAACATTTTGGACAGATATTTGTTTAGAGCTTGGGGAACCTAAAATGCTGGATAGTGTAGCTTGTACAGTAGAGGTCATAAGATCAGTGGCTGTGTTTGACACCACAGTAATCTGTCTAGGCGAGTTTGATTAAAAATATGGCAGAGAGTAGAAAATCATTAGTCATTTAATTGTAATTCAGAAGGTCATCTTCCTTTGGATAGGGTAACAAGATATCCAGTATTTCCCAGAAGAGCCCCGTAGATCAACTCCAATTTGGTGGCCCTAACATGTTTTCATATTTTAGATGTTGCTAATTTCTCAAAGCAGTAGACTTCGTAGTATGCATGTGTTTAATCACCCACTTACATTCATTATATTCAACCCAGAAGAGATCTGGCCCATCAGATGTCCTTTGATGTCACTTGTTTCAACCACGTGCTAGAAATCATGTTTGAAAAATCACATAAGATGGCACATAGAGCTCACATACAAAATAAATTGTCAATTACCTGCAGCTAATAAAGAGCTGTCTATTTTAAACACCAATGAATAATTAAACGCAGTAAAAAGTAAAAGTAGAATTTATATTTAAAATTTACACGTAAGGAAAACTAAATAAAAAATAAATTATATAAATGCCTTGTCAAAAACTATATTAATTACTTTATCCTCTAACTTACAATCTATAAATGTTGCTTTTTTGCATTTCTGTATGCATATTGTTCGGGATATTTTTCTCTTTTTTGTTTATTGGATGATTTTCTTTATTCTTGATTTATATTATATGCAGCTCTTTTTTGCTCATTTTCTTTTTTCAAAGTTCATTATCAGGTCTTGCCACTATTTTTCTATCACAATCTAAAATCCGATGTTCTTGAATAGATAATTAGGTTTTCTGCCTTGCCATTATAACCAACTGCTTGAAGGCCGAGTGAGCATTGAGAGTGTCATGGGTTGGTATGGAGAGAGGATGTGTGCAGTAGGAGCAATGACTGGGAAAGCGGTCAAGGTTGAATATCGCAGACACAACAGAAATATAATAGAGAGATTATAGTGTGTCTGCCAGAGATACACTACAGGTTTGATGTGTATAACATGTAGCATAACATGTGTAATAATAATGTAACCTACAGTACAGTACTAGTTCTGTCAAGTTCTCATTTGTAGGAGCAGTGTTAACATGTTTAAAAGGTATGGGTGTATCTTATAGCAGAGAATTCAAAGATAAGAAAAATGTAATAGTTTGTAGGAGCAGTGTTAACATGTTTGAAAGGTATGGTGTATCTTATAGCAGAGAATGCAAAGATAAGAAAAATGTAATTATAACTATGACTCATTTAGGCAGAAGGGATAGCCTTAAAAGGGCAGTCAGTTCTATTGTCAAACATCAACCCTGGGCATGATAGGTAGACAGTTTTACAAGGATGAAACATCTGTCACTCTGTAACACATTTCCTCAGAAACATTAGGGAAGCCATACGAGCAGAAGAAGAGAAGAGCAGAAAGCCTGTTCTTGATTTTTGCTATGAGCATAGCTTGTGAAAGTGAAGCATCATGATCCTTCTGTCAGAAAAAATTACTAGAGGAATAATTGGTTTGTGGTGGCAAGATTCATAGTGACTTCAATTTTTGGCATGTCAATGCTGGTGCTTTCTATAATTGTAAAGCAGAATTCTCCTAACATTGGACTATTCCATTACTTACAAAAAAGTTGTAATTACAGAGCTGTAAACAGGTTAGTTTTACTCTGCTGTTAATGTGGTGGCACAAAAGCAGTCTTGTTCAGTGCAAGATGAACCAAAAGATCAATCTTTGACCTAAAAAAAGAATCAACCCCTGAGCATCTTCCAATCCACTTCAGTCCAGTATTGGGTCCAAGAAAAGAAAAATGGTTAGTAATATCATCTTACAATCCAAACTTCTATAAACAAGATGTAATATGGGGACATACTAGGGTATAAAGACTAACAAATGCAAGCACAAATGTACACTAGTCAATCACATCATAAATGAGTGCAAATTCATTAAAGCACTAATCAATGATGTGTCATGGTGTAGCCATGTAGTTCTAAGTTCTTGATAATGCTGTTATACAGTACATGGTGCATGCACTCTTTCATTCATTTTCCAGACCCACTCATTCTAAGATGCTACTTTTGGTTGGCTGGAGTCTATCCCAGCAGCCCCAATATAAGGTTGGCTTTTGATAATATAGCAATATCTAAACAATATTTTAAAAATGCTACAATAAAATAAAAGATTTGTCCTATATGTTTAAGCAAAGGGATGAACTAAGCATGAATCATTGTCTTCCCAATGTGGTACTGATCACTGATGATGGGACATGTGGTGCATAATGCTGTAGCAATAAGAATATGCAGAATATGATAATAATATTTTTGGCCTAACAAATAGCAAAAAAAAAAAAAAAACTGCATATAGTTGTAAGTGCTCTTTAGTTTTTCATTCATGTTGTTCATTAATTCAGAAGGGTTAGGAATCTCCTAGTTTCTCCCAAAAGCAACATTAATATGGACATTAACATGATATAGTTATTATAGTTCTATGAGGCAGAAGTATAATTGGTTAATTTGTCTTCAATCCTTTAACTCTACTATTGAGTTCCAGAATCTGGTGTTAGGCTCAACATTTCTCTTATATAGTAAAACTAGACATGAAATCTGTAGCACTCAGTAGGGGGGTGATGTCTGCAGTGCCAGTTTGGTGCGAAGTGTCTGCACCTTTAAGAATTTTGCTATACTAAAGTGTGGTTACACTTTCAGAGATCACACAGCAGCAAACGTTGGAAGGTACAAACTGTGCAACAGTTAGGGTAAAAGACTGAGTGAAAAAAAAAAATCATCAAAAAGAACATTAACCACTAAAAAAGTTGCTAAGTGAAAAATGAATATCACATGGGAGGTATATGATATAATATATATGATAAATTTTCAAAACCTTAAAATAACAGTAAAGTTAAGAATATCATAACTATCCTATCCTATCATGTCATATCTATGTTGTATTCAAAAGCACCAGTTAGGTACATAATTATAAAGTATTTAATCTGCATAGTGTTATTCTAGGAAGGTGTATTTTGATATTAATTGAGTAAATTTGAGTAAATTGAAACAAGTCGTTTCCCTGGGTCATTTTTAGCACACAGTAATTCATTTCCACTTTTGCCTTTTCATTATTATGCCTCCTTAAACAAATATGAAAGTAAACACAACATAAAGTCCACGAGTTATCCTAACATTCATCTTGCACAGCCAGGGGCTACAATCCTAGCATCCTTTGCTGTATTAGAGGTAATAAAAATAATTTGATTTGAGTGGTGCCTCCGAAAACCTTAACAGTAGCATTAGACAGAGCCTGCTCGCTTCATAGCTGCATTCTGTCTCTGCTTGTAGTCTTCTGTTAAGAAATCCAAACACATTTGATCAGTTTAATACTCATGTATACAGCATCCTGAGTTCAAATCTCATGCCAATTGTTTTCATTGTGGAGTTTATATGTTCTCCCCATTTCAGCATGTGAGATCTTAGGACACCCCAGTTTTCCTCCTAAACCCTAATACTTATGGCAATTGGCTCATTGTGTGTGTGTGTGCGTGCCTTGCTATAGGCTGATTCCCCATCCAGAGTTGGTTACTGCCTTGTATAAGCTGCTCCCGGAATGGGGTCTAGCACCTTGGATCCTAAATTAGATTAAGTGAGTCTGACAATATTACATCATGTTATGAGTGAGTTTGAAAATGGATGTCTATAATGCCTCCATGAGAGAAACCATTTTAATCAACTAAAAGAGCTAAAAAGTATATTTTAGTGCTTCTGAAGCATTTTTTAATAGTTAATGGTTACCCTTTGTCTCACGTTGACCAACTGCTTAGCAGTTAAAAGGTTTTAGCATTTGACTGGGGGATAATTTCACAATCAATCTCTCTGCTCAATTTTACCTGGGGTGTGTTTCACAAAGCATCTGGCATATCTTCTCCAATGGCACCAAAGCAAGTTTTCCAAGCAACGGACTTTTCTTACCCCTGTGGTGTGGCTGATGATACTACAACATCAAAGCTTGTATTAAACCAATATCTGAAAAACACTTGTTGATTTACTGTAGTCCTTAAAAAGTGTGGCTGTCAAATAACACACTTTATGTACTGCTTAGTTCACTTTTTTGTCTATCGCTCTATGTTGTATTATTTTCTTACAGTATATTTTGTGAGTTTGCTTGTTTCTGTTTTCTCTTTATATTTCTCTCTGTTCTTCTGTATTGTTATTGTTACTAAGGAAACGGATGTAAAAATCATTTCTAATGTACTGGTTATATTAGGCAAATAAAAACTTGAACTAATCTGTCTTGTTGGATAAAGAACAGTGCAGCTTAAAGCAAAACCCTCAAAGCAAAAACTGATAAAAAAAAAATGGCCTCAGCAATGCAATGATACAGGATAGTCTTAATGGATATGCTTCAGTTTCCACAGAGTATGAGCAACTGCAGAAAACTGAAGTAGAAGATGCATTTAAGACCTTTGCAGCCATGAAGGTCTGGCATGTATCATCATAATGTTTATTAATGTAATAAAAATGTTTTTAGATGTTCAAGTATGCTTAGCCCATGTTTGTGCAAAAATGTTTTTTCTTGTAGATTTCCAGTTTGAATCTGTTAACATGGAGCATAAGAGAGACAGTGCATTACCCAGAGTTTTGAATTGCTGTAGGATGCATGTAACTATTATTAAAACCTCAGAAATCTTTCAGGGCTCGAACTGGCCTTGATACGTGTCATACAGCCTGCTTCAGGAGTGTTAAAAGTGAAAGTGTCATAGTGCAGCAATATTTATTACTCTGTGTGTGGACGGGCAGATGCTGGGTTGCGTTTGGTTTTTAATATCCTGGTGTGCATTGGCTATCATGTTACAGTGTCCAAGGGAGTGGCACAGTTGTGTTTTGGTGTTTTTGTGTTTTTCTTTCTGAGCTGGCTTCAAGTATCCCAAGAAATATGGCCTGTCAATTTCTCAGGACAAGTCTCAGTGTGGTTGAAGATAATTTTCTTGATCTGTTTATGTATAAACAAAGCAAGAATTTAAAAGGAATCAAGCATGCACAATGTTATTGTGACTGTACATAATGCATTCAGATTAACTTAAAAAATGTCTTGAAACTTAAAAATGCATTCAGGTTAACTTGAAAAAACAGTGGCGCAGAGGTAGCACTGCTGCCTCGCAGTTAGGAGACCTGTGTTCGCTTCCCGGGTCCTCCCTGCGTGGAGTTTGCATGTTCTCCCCGTGTCTGTGTGGGTTTCCTCCAGGTACTCCGGTTTCCACCCACAGTCCAAAGACATGCAGGTTAGGTGAATTGGTGATCCTAAATTGTCCCTAGATGTGTGTGTGCGCCCTGCGGTGGGCTGGTGCTCTGCCCGGGGTTTGTTTCCTGCCTTGCGCTCTGTGTTGGCTGAGATTGGCTCCAGGAGACCCCCATGACCCTGTAGTTAGGATATAGTGGGTTGGATAATGGATGGATGGATGTCTGTAATATCAGAAAAATGGCCAAGAATTTCAAGTTTCAAAGCACCACCATTTTCAAAACTGTAACAAACTGAAAGCTTACCAGAGACTGTAGCTTTGGCAATGATTAAAGATGTGGAGAGTGTCACAGGAAGCAATGATCTTCTTTCTATAAGTGTCTTATTGAAAGTATTTTTACCTTTTCCTACAAGGTTTGTTATGGCAAACCTGAGAACAAGAAAGTGACAGAGAGAGTGGCATTAAACACTTATAAAATCAATTATTAATAAATGACTTAGATCTATCAGGGTATGAATTACCATATTTCATACAGCACTTACCCATAAAATGTGAGACAAATAAACTTAAGATCTTGTCTTGAGAGTGGTTATGATTAGGTCAAAGTGTATTTGTGTTGGTCAATTGGTTGTTTGTGGATTTTTGAGAAATTTTGATTTATATTTCCCTTGGGTTATATCTATCAAAGCCTCGCAGTAAGGAGACCTGGGTTCACTTCCCGGGTCCTCCCTGAGTGGAGTTTGCATGTTCTCCCCATGTCTGCTTGGGTTTCCTCTGGGTGCTCCTGTTTCCTCCCACAGTCCAAAGACATGCAGGTAAAGTGTATTGGCAATCCTAAATTGTCCCTAGTGTGTGCTTGGTGTGTGTATGTGTGCCCTGCGGTGGGCTGGCACCCTGCCTGGGGTTTGTTTCCTGTCTTGTGCCCTGTGTTGGCTGGGATTGGTTGCCCCGTGACCCTGTAGTTAGCATATAGCGGGTTGGATAATGGATGGATGGATGGATGTATCAATGTTTTGATGCATGAGCTTCACTAACGTTTTATACATCTAATATGGCAACAAAATAAATAAGCTTAACAATGTTATCTAAATATATAACAAGGTCATTATTTCTATTGTATGTCATAAAAAATTACTAATGGGGGCTGATGTCAGGTAGGGCATCCAGCAGTAAAGAGGTATTCTCTA
The DNA here is from genome assembly GCA_026402145.1 of Polypterus bichir lapradei. Classification (NCBI taxonomy): domain Eukaryota; kingdom Metazoa; phylum Chordata; class Cladistia; order Polypteriformes; family Polypteridae; genus Polypterus; species Polypterus bichir. Next base: position 85,065,307 of record JANRMT010062792.1, on the reverse strand, counting down.
ATTTCTCTTTACAGGACTTAATTGGGAACAATCGTTAGAAAACACAGCATTAATTTTCGCTGATATGTGAACAATACCCAGTTATACTTTTCTTTTAGACCAAGTGTCGTTTCTCTGATGACATACTTAATTAATTGTGTCAGTGAGTTAAAGGGATAGATGAATACATTATCTAGAATACGTTTATTCTGCCTTAAAAAAGTTGGAAAAATAAGACATCTTGTAAATATAAAATATATTCAGAAATTAATTCATGCATTTATTTCTAGTAGGATTGACCACTGCACTGCATTGTGAGGAAGGCAGGCTCTGTTGTAGGAATGAAGCTGGACAGTTTAACTTCTGTGGCAGAGCGACGGGCGCTGAGCAGGCTCCTGTCAATCATGGAGAATCCACTGCATCCACTGAACAGTGTCATCTCCAGACAGAGGAGCAGCTTCAGCAACAGACTGCTGTCACTGTCCTGCTCCACTGACAGACTGAGGAGATCGTTCCTCCCCAACACTATGCGACTCTTCAATTCCACCCAGGGGGGTAAACGTTAACATTATTCAAAGTTATTGTCTGTTTTTACCTGCATTTTTCTCACCGTTTAATTTAATATTGTTTTTTATCAGTATGCTGCTGCTGGATTATGTGAATTTCCCCTTGGGATTAATAAAATATCTATCTATCTATCTATCTATCTATCTATCTATCTATCTATCTATCTATCTAT
>JANRMT010062792.1:84975067-85064579 GCA_026402145.1 Polypterus bichir lapradei | reverse complement strand
TATCTATCTATCTATCTATCTATCTATCTATCTATCTATCTATCTATTATTCAGAGACTTTTCATATTTTTCTTTAGGCAGCTCTCAGTTAATTCAAAATGATGCTGGAAGAATCACTACAAGAACTAGAAAGTGCCAACACATAATTACAGTTCTTAGATCTTTACACTGGCTTCCAGGTAAGCTTATGACTGATTTCAAAATCCTTCTTTTAAAATATAAAGCCTTAAATGTCCAAGGTTGAGCTTACTTACAGTATCTGAAGTTAGCATTACTTACAATCCTGAGTGCACATTGAGATCTCAAAATGTTGACCTAGTAAAGATTCCTAGGATTCATAAAATAACAGTGCAAGGTAGAGCTTTTAGTTACAGAGTCCAGAAGCTGTTGAATGATCTGCCTGCTAATATAAAAGATGCCCTTTCAGTCTCAGCTTTTAAATCCAGGCTGAAGACTTACTACTTTAGTCTAGCATACCCTGACAAGAGCTGCTGATTAGCGGTGCATATTACAGTTCTTTTTGTTATTAAAATAAACTGAATTGAATTGAATTGAATAAAACTTCCAAGATTTGGAACACAAACAGCCAATCCGGGAAAATGTAGAAAATGGCTCATAAACTGGTACAGAAAAAAAAAGAAAGAGAGAGAGAGAGAGGGAGTAATTAGCTGAATATAATCACAATTATAACCATTTGTATAAACTGTACATTGTTTAATTTTGAAACAGAAAAACATCATGATTTATTAACGTATTTTCATTAAGAGGAGGTGCTCTGTGATTCTATTATTTTTACCATTTTTATGTTTGTTGCCTATGATGTACCTTTTTTTAAGAAACACCTGGACAAACATACAGTCATGTGATATATACTGTATATATAAGAGATTACAGAACAGTATATGAAGACCTCCAAGCTGTCTCAGCAAAACAGGTGACAGCTTGTCTGTTCAAGTAATTGCCTGTGTTTATTTTTGTTGTAATGTGTGGAGTTTTATTCATGCACAGCAATAATCATTTAGAAGACAACATGAGCTGTTTTCTTTTATGCTATAAGTAAACATTACTAACATTGCATAGAATGAAGGTGCTATGTGAACCTGCATGTGCTTATAAGATGTCAGCAAAATACTGCAGATTTTTTTCACTACCCTGTAAATAGAAAAAGAAAAAAAAAACAAAAATTGGACTGTCAGTTTTAAGTGGCGGTGATCCTTTTAGGAAACAAATAAATATATGCTGAACAACTCTGGTGTTGTGCTTGATTTTTTTCTATTCAACAGTTTATTAGTGTAAATTTTATATAATATAGTCAGGTCCATAAGTATTTGGACAGTGACACAAGTTTCATAGTTTTGGCTGTGTATACTAACAACAATGGACTTGAAATAAAGCAATCATTACATAACTGAAGTGTAGACTTTCAGCTTTAATGTGAGGGTTTTAACAAAAGTCCTGTATGAGCCGTTTAGGAATGACAGACATTTTTCTGCATGCCCCATTCCCCACACCCCAGGGGGCTCAAAAGTATTTGGACATTTGACTGACAAGGTGTTCCATAGCCAGGTGAGAGCAGTTCCCTCATTATTTCATTAACCCACTTGAAACAGATTCCAAGCATGGAATTTGCATTTGGAAGCTGTCTCTGTGAACTCTCAATATGATGTCCAAAGAGCTGTCCATGCAAGTCAAAACAGTCCATCATTAGGCTGAGAAAACAAAACAAACACTTTAGAGAGATAGCCAAAACACAACGGGCAGTCAAATCAATCATCTGATATATTCTTAAAAAGAAGGAACACACAAGTGAACTCAGCAATACAAGATGGTCTGCAAAAACCACAGGAGACAACTGTGCTGGATGATTGCAGAATTCTGTCCTTTGTGAAGAAGAACCCCTTCACAACAAGCCAAGAACACTCTCCGGGAGGTAGGCCTATCATTGCCAAAGTCTACAATCAAGAGAAGACTTCATGTAAAGACAGAGGGTTTACCACAAGGTGCAAACCACTGGTAAACCTCAAGCATAGGAAGGACAGATTAGACTTTGCCAGAAAACATGTTTTAAAAGCCTGTCCTGTTCTGGAACAATTTTCTTTGGACAAAGGAAACTAAGAACAATATGTACCAGAATGTTGGAAAGAAAAGATTATGGAGAAGAGAAGAAATGTCTCATGATCCAATGAATACCACATCATCTGTGAAACATGGTGGAGGCAGTTTTATAGCATGATCATGCATGGCTGCAAATAGAAGTCAGTCACTAATGTTTATTGATGATATGAATGCTGGCAGAGGTAGCAGGAGGATTTATGAATTGTACAGGGCAATACTATCTGCTCAGATTCAGCCAAATGCTGCAACCTGGTAGGACAACGCTTCACAGTACAGGTGGACAATGAGCCAAAACATACTGCAAAAGCAAACCAAGTGCTGAAAATAAGGAGACCATGTATAAAAATGTCTGTCTTTTCTAAACAGCTCATAAAATACTTTTGTTAAACTCTATGAATTAAAGCTGAAAGTATACACTTCAATCACATCTTGATTTCTCTGCTTCATATCCATTGTGGTACATTATGTACAGAGCCAGAATTATGAAAATTGTCCCCCTGTCCAAATACTTATGTACTTGACTGTACATTGATTATAATTTTTACATATTTAGACAAAATATTCTTGATGTATTGTGTTTTTTAAATATTTTATATTAGTCACCAAAGCGTCCAGTTAATTTTATAAGTTACAATAATTAAATGCAATGCGTTCACTCTTGCTATAATTCAATTCTAATCTCATTTTTAAATATACATCTCAAATAAAACATTTTAGGATTTACTTAGATTTTTGTGCATACCAATTTAACTAAGGTCTTGTCATATTCATTGGTAACATATATTAGGCATTTCATTTTCTGAAACAGTAGGCCTTCAAATTAAGCAGATTTTTATTGCTCAGTTTTACTGTTGCCTGGTTTGCTCTGAAGCACTACCCCACCAGGAGACAAAGATATGCTAATAACATCGACACAGTATGCAATTAGTTGGCAATAGAGACGGAGGACTGTTCCCCTTAAGTGCCTCTCACAATAGTGTGATTCACTTCTCTTCTTATCCATTCATAGAAGACAGTGGGTTTCCACTGGGTCCTTACATTGTAGACTGATAAACACCAAAACAGACCTGAATAACATAAAGGTCTTTTGGAGTTCAGGAAAGCCCACCTGGTGATTTTTTTCTTCCTTATTGCTTTAGAAGACCTTATTTACATATTTTTTTTGTTTTGCATACCTGACAAAAAATTTCCCCACAATGTATGTGAATGCTTCTGTCCATTGCCTGTAAGGTTGAAACCTTGGAACCCGTGATATAGGAGGATGAAATAACTGAAAGGCCTGAAGAGGGCAGTCTGAGCTCTAGTAGATTTTATCTCCTATGGAACCCAATATTTCCATTCATCTATTACTGATCAAAAACTAGGGGCACCCTTCAGGCATGTCTTGACCCAGATTAAGGCCAATAAAATCAAACAATTTCCACTACGAGGTATTTATTTAATGACAAAAATTTTAAAATGATGAATTAGCATTGGGGAAAACATAATGTAAACAAGAAAATGAGCATAATAACTTTGTAGCCATTCTGACCCTACCTTAACTGAACCTTCTAACCTCTGACTACCTATAAGGTGACTTTGCTTACCACTTTTCTTTTCTCCACAGTACTTTTCTTCTCATTTGTTCACTTTCTCTGAACATTTTTGGCCTGTCTTCCGTTCCTCAATTAAAGTGTGTTCCTACACTCCTTACAACTCTACAAACAACTCCCAGGAATACATCCTGGTCACTCCAGAGGGCACCACCATAGCAGGGATATCATACTCAATATAGTAGATCATGATGTCCATATATGAGATCATGATGTCCTTGCACTTGTGAACTGCCAAAGGACTTTAAACCTCTTTATATCACAGCTAGACCCTGCGTTGTTCTTGGCAAATAACTGATGTCATGGCCCTAACAGTCCTTATCATGAGATATGTTCTTTTTGGTGGACTGGGGTGTTTCATCCACTGTCATTCTTAAACCAAAAAGTAATGTACAGAGTACAGATAAAAGAAGAATGCTCCACATAGAGCAAGGTCATCAGTGGAGTCCCTCAGGGGCCTGTCCATTACTGGACCATTACGTTGATTTGAATAACTTTGATTCTGGTATAGTTAGTAAACTTGTCAAATTCACATATGCCAGTAAAAATTGGAGCATGGCAGACATTGAGGAGGCAGTAAAAAGAATTCAAAAAGACCTGGAAAACCTTCAGAAATGGGCAAATACCTGGGAGACACTGTCATACAGGAAAAACCTCTGGAAATAATGTAGAGGTTTATGTCGACACAACTAAGAAATGCACAGAAGCAATTAAAAAGACAAATAAAATGTTAGGTTATATCATCCATCCATTTTCCATCCCATTGAATCCGAACACAGGGTCACGGGGGTCTGCTGGAGCCAATCCCAGCCAACACAGGGCGCAAGGCAGGAACCAATCCCGGGCAGGGCGCCAACCCACCACAGAGGTTATATCATAAAAACTTGAATTTAAGTCAAAGGAATGTTATGCTCAAACTATATAAAGCTAAACTTAAGGACATGTCCTACTCAGACAGATTCTGAGAATGAAACCTGTTTAGTTTCAAGCAGAAGAGACTACCTCAGCCTAATGTGCCTGAATAGCAAAAATAAACACAAGCACTGTTTCAGCTAAGCAGAATGAAAATGCCCTTAGATCTAAGGCACTGTGGGACTGAGATTGAATTCAAAGTTCTGTATCTCACACACACACACATGCATATATGTACATTTGACAAACACCAGTGTCATTTGCAATAGATGAAAGATGATCCAGAATGCTAGCCTTAGCAACAGAGTTTCAATGGAAAAGCCACATCTGAACCTGAAAAGCTTAAAATGGGCAATAGTTTGGAATTACCCAGAAATCAACCATCCAATGTCTGTTTTGTCCATTTCTTTCTCTGTTTTAGTTAACACTGGCATTTGGCATGTACTTTTTATGGAAGCATCCAACTGAGGACCTGCAATTCATCTGTTTTCTCAAACTACAGACGCTCATGTACTTATTCATTTGTGCAGTCATGCATGTGACCCTTTTTTTGCTACTCAGTTAGGTAGTGCTGTATGAAATCTTTACTTTCTTGGAAATCTGTCAAATGAAATAACCTTCATTTTACATAACAACAAAGGACTGATGTGTTTCTTAAATAAACCATTTTGTGTTTGATCATTTTTGAAGCCAGAATTTAGAAGTATAGAAATGACAGTACAGAATAGGCTTCCACTTGTGCTGACACAATTACAAAGGTTTCTTCAATAACCAATTAGCATTTAAATGTGATTATTTAAGGATGAGCTAATGTTGCATTCCATTTACCTCAGAAATAAGGTGTCAGACATTGGGAATCACATCACACCAGAGTTGACTGAATTCCTGTAAAACATTTGGAAAACCAATATGGATGTGTCCAGAAAAATCTTATCTGTGCTTGCTCATTTGAAATAAATAGCAGTTGATAAATATATAATTGATAATATTTTGAGCATCCAAGCACCATAAAAATGTCCACAGATAGCAGTTGGACACTACTATGCTTATGACTGTTTTAATGAGACACAAATAGACAGAAGAGCTAATAAACGATGTAATAAGTTTGTGGTGTATGTTGCCATTTTGGAATGATGTTATAACCCGAAGTTGGACAGACTAAAGCTTTAATAGACCAGCCCAAAGTTTCCAAGTTGGAAATCCAACTTAAGGGGATATTCCAGTTGAAAATTCCAAATATGCACTTTTTTAATTATTTTTTTATTTTTAAAGATACGTTTAAACAAAACATATAACAAGAAGAACAAACTACAATATATTAAAAACACAGGTACAGCAAAAAGTTTTATAAATAAGTTATACAAAGAAATGAATAAATAGTAGAAGAAATTCAAAATATTACATAGATATTAACTCCTTGTAACCCCACATATAGTCATCATATAAATATTTCATTTTTTTAATCCCATCCCCAGTGCCCTTCTCATTTATGTACATAATAAAACCAAAGCCCAGTCAGCCCCACTTGTTCACAGAGCATTACTTGTACACGATTCTTCCTGTTACATTCAGCTTTCATTTTATGATTTTTAAATAATGAGTTATAAGTTGAGTTTCAATTCTCCCTCATCTATAGCACACAATACACCTTCTGTACACCACACATCCTCAAAAATGTCAGTTGTGAATTAGTTTATAATAAGCAAATTCAAGTTTGATCCTTCAGTGAATATTTAACCTAAACAGTAAAAGGATGTCTACAGGTCCTTTTCCCCACTGTTTATTTTTTCTACTTTTTAAAACTGCTAATTTTGCTTCACCAAGAAAAAATTTCAGCAACTGTGCCCTATGCTGGTTTTTATTGTGGTTTGTGGCTCTGTAAATAAACATCACAGTGTTAAAATCCAGTTTTAATTTTGTACACAAATCAGTAAAACACTTGAAAAAACTCCTAATCTTATGCATGATACAAATAGATTTTGCCCACAAAAAACACATCTTTCATCCTCCGTTATTTTAATTATTTTTAAAAAGGAATTTGCAGCTAAGACGGCATGCCCAATTCTCCACTGTAAATCTGCTGTCCTTTTGTTACTCGGAGGCTTATATAGCTCCCACCAAGTCGGTACCCTACCTCCTACTACACCTAAATGTTCCCTCCATTGTGAATCCAAGACCGTTTTCATCCATCCATCCATCCATCCATCCTCTTCCGCTTATCCGACGTCGAGTTACGGGGGCAGCAGCTTGAGCAGAGATGCCCAGACTTCCCTCTCCCCGGCCACTTCTTCTAGCTCTTCCAGGGGAATCCCGAGGTGTTCCCAGGCCAGCTGGGACACATAGTCCGTCTAGCGTGTCCTGGATCTTCCCCGGGGCCTCCTCCCGGATGGATGTGCCTGGAACACTTTGCCAGGAAGGCATCCTGATCAAATGCCCGAGCCACCTCATTTGACTCCTCTCAATGCGGAGGACCAGCGGCTCTACTTTGAGCCCCTCCTGGATGACTGAGCTTCTCACCCTATCTTTAAGGGAAAGCTCAGACACCCTGCGGAGGAAACTCATTTCAGCTGCTTGTATTCGCGATCTTGTTCTTTCGGTCACTACCCATAGCTCAAGACCATAGGCGAGGGTAGGAAAATAGATCGACTGGTAAATTGAGAGCTTTGCCTTACGGCTCAGCTCCTTTTTCACCACGACAGACCGATGCAGAGCCCACATCACGGCGGACGCCGCACCGATCCGCCTGTCGATCTCACGCTCCATTCTTCCCTCACTTGTGAACAAGACCCCGAGATACTTGAACTCCTCCACTTGGGGCAGGATCCATGGTCTCGGATTTGGAGGTGCTGATTCCCATCCCAGCCGCTTCACATTCAGCTTCGAACAGATTCAGAGAGGGCTGAAGGTCACGGCCTGATGAAGCAAACAGGACAACATCATCTGCAAAAAGCAGTGACCCAATCCTGAGTCCACCAAACCGGATCCCCTCAACACCCTGGCTGCGCCTAGAAATTCTGTCCATAAAAGTTATGAACAGAATCGGTGACAAAGTGCAGCCCTGGTGGAGTCCAACTCTCACTGGAAACGGGTTCGACTTACTGCCGGCAATGCGGATGAAGCTCTGACACCGGCTGTATAGGGACCGAACAGCCCTTATCAGGGAGTCCGGTACCCCATACTTCTGGAGCACCCCCCACAGCAGTCCCCGAGGGACACAGTCGAATGCCTTTTCCAAGTCAACAAAACACATATAGACTGGTTTGGCAAACTCCCATGCACCTCCCATGGTCCACTGTTCCACGACCAGGATGAAAACCACACTGTTCCTCCTGAATCCAAGGTTCGACTATCTGACGGAAACTCCTCTCCAGAACCCCAGAATAGACTTTTCCAGGGAGGCTGGGGAGTGTGATCCCTCTGTAGTTGGAACACACCCTCTGGTCCACCTTCTTAAAAACAGGGACCACCACCCCAGTCTGCCAATCCAGAGGCACTGTCCCCGATGTCCATGCGATGTTGCAGAGACATGTCAACCAAGACAGTCCTACAACATCCAAAGCCTTGAGGAACTCCGGGCCCTGCCACCAAGGAGTTTTTTAACCACCTCGGTGAGAGATGGGGGAGCCCACCTCGGAGTCCCCAGGCTCTGCTTCCTCATTGGAAGGCATGTTAGTGAGATTGAGGAGGTCTTCGAAGTACTCCCCCCACTGACCCACAACGTCCCGAGAAGAGGTCAGCAGCCCACTATCCCCACCATATACAGTGTTGACACTGCACTGCTTCCCCCTCCTGAGACGCCGGACGGTGGACCAGAATCTCCTTGAAGCCATCCGAAAGTTGTTCTCCATGGCCACCCCAAACTCCTCCCACGTCCAAGTTTTTGCCTCAACAACCACCGAAGCCGCATTCCGCTTGGCCTGCTGGTACCTATTAGCTGCCTCCAGAGTCCCACAGGACAAAAGGGTCCAGTAGGACTCCTTCTTCAGCTTGACAGCATCCGTCACCGCCGGTGTCCACCAACAGGTTCGGGGATTGCCGCCACGATAGGCATCGACCACCTTACGGCCACAGCTCCAGTCAGCCGCCTCAACAATAGAGGCACGGAACATGACACATTCGGACTCGATGTCCCCCACCTCCCTCAGGACGTGGTCGAAGTTCTGCTGGAGGTGGGAGTTGAACCTGCTTCTGACAGGGGACTCTGCCAGACGTTTTCAGCAGACCCTCACAACACGTTTGAGCCTACCAGACCTGACCGGCATCCTCCCCCACCATCGAAGCCTACACACCACCAGGTGGTGATCAGTTGACAGCTCTGCCCCTGTCTTCACCCGAGTGTCCAAGACATGTGGCAGCAAGTCCGACGACACGACCACAAAGTCGATCATCGAACTGAGGCCTAGGGTGTCCTGGTGCCAAGTGCACATATGAACACCCCTATGCTTGAACATGGTGTCCATTAAGGACAATCCATGACGAGCACAGAAGTCCAATAACAAAACACTGCTCGGGTTCAGATTGGGGGGGCCATTCCTCCCAATCACGCCCTTCCAGGTCTCACTGTCATTGCCCACATGAGCATTGAAGTCTCCCAGCAGTACGAGGGAGTCCCCAGAAGGTATGCCCTCAGGCACCCCCTCCAGGGACTCCAAAAAGGGTGGGTACTCCAAATTGCTGTTCGGCGCATACACACAAACAACAGTTAGGACCCGTCTCCCCACCCAAAGGCGGAGGGAGGCTACCCTCTTGTCCACTGGGGTAAACCCCAATGAACAGGCTCCAAGTCAGGGGGCAATAAGTATGCCCACACCTGCTCAACGCCTTTCACCGGGGGCAACTCCAGAGTGGTAGAGAGTCCTGCCCCTCTCAAGGAGATTAGTTTCAGAGTCCAAGCTGTGCGTTGAGGTGAGCCCGACTATATCTAGCCGGAACCTCTCGACCTCGCGCAGTAGCTCAGGCTCCTTCTCCTTCAGAAAGGTGACACTCCACATCCCAAGAGCCAGCTTCTGTAGCCGAGGATCGGACCACCTTCAACCACCACCCAACTCACACTGCACCCAACCTCTTTAGCCCCTCCTACAGGTGGTGAGCCCATTGGAAGGGGGGCACACGTTGCCTCTTCGGGCTGTGCCCGGCCGAGCCCCATGGGTGCAGGCCCGGCCACCAGGCACTCGCCATCGAGCCCCACCTCCAGGCCTGGCTCCAGAGGGAGGCTCCGGTGACCCGCATCTAGGTGAGGGAAAACGTTATCCAAGGTTTTTTTTCTTCATAAGAGGTTTGGTTGAACCGCTCTTTGTCTCATCCCTCACCTAGGACCAGTTTGCCTTGGGTGACACTACCGGGGCATAAAGCCCCGGACAACAGAGTTCCTAGGATCATTGGGACACGCAAATCCCTCTACCACGATTAGGTGGTGGTTCGAGGAGGAGAAGACCATTTTTAGAGAAAAATAATGGATAACTTTCACAGAAATATTGATAGAGTTATTTTTTGGAAACATACATAAATGACAAAACATTTCCTTTCTTAAACTTTATAATTGAGCTTTTGGGGATGGAGCTGTGGTCAACAGCAGGATAGACCTCTGGATCTGTGCTAGTGGTGCTGATGGAGTCTTCAAGTCTGTGATACTCTTTGGCCACAGAACAGAGAAAGCACTCGATCATCCTCACTGATTTAACACCCAAAACTGACGGCTCCATAAATGTATGTTACTCTTCATCAGATATGTGTCTGATTTTTATAATCCCATTTTTAACTAATAAACCAGTAAAACTTTTACTCTTCAGTTGGGAGCACAAGAACAGCAACTTAAAAACTAAAGGTTCATTATGCAACCAATCTGATGTACTACAATTTCTCTTAAAAACAAGATGCCAATGTAATAAAGCACTTGTTGCATGCGGCTGAGGGTGGAGCCCAGCCAGGACACCCGAGGGGACCGGAGGAGGGCTGGTGCCTCCTCCCGACCACGAGGGGGCGACTGTCCTGGTTTTGTTGGTGGCCTCGGGTAGGGGGCTTGGAAGCCCAACCCTGTAGGGGCCCGTGGCCACCGCCAGGCGGTGCCCCGGTGCCTGAAGAACCCTGGAGCCCAGCACTTCCGCCACACCTGGAAGTGCTGGGAGGAAGAAGAATGGGGACACCCGGAGGGCTTCCGGGTGCGCAGCCAGCACTTCCGTGACACGGGGGCATGTCCACGGAGGAATGCCGGGAAGCAGCTGGAGCTCATCCAGGGTGCTATAAAAGGGGCCGCCTCCCAACAGTCGCGGCGGAAGTCGGGTGGAAGAGGACGGAGCTGGACAGAGGACTGGAGGCGGCCAGAAGAAAGGCACTTGAGAATGTGTGAAAGGCCCGGACTTTTGGGGGATCGCTGCTGGAGGCACTGGGTTTGTGCATTGGACACTGTAAATATTGTAAATAGTTTTGTGGAAATAAACGTGTGTTGGGTGAACGAACGATGTCCGTCTGTCTGTGTCCAGGGCCAGTTCCACACACTCTTATAAAATTTGGTTAACACTGACAGGTCTATTTAGTTTATTTCTATTACCAAAAGCCATTTGTCAAATCCAAAATCACCTACACAAAAAAAGTAATTACGTGCCAAATCCTTCCAAATCAGATGGTGAGAACCATCTGTTGAAAGCCTGTGACTTTTAAAGGCACATCAATGAGTCCCTGACCTCCTTGTTCCACTGGTAGAAATAGCACACTCTGTCGCAGCCAATGCAAACCGTCCAAAAAAAATCAACTGGCAGATTTTGAATCTTATGTAACATCCCTGGAGGACAATCTTCACACATGAGTTTATGCCAAAGCATCGATGAAACCAAGTTGTTAATCCCAATTACCCTCCCTCTAAAAGAAAGTTTAACCACTTTCCATTTCTCATCCACCCCTTCACCTCCCAACACCACCCCAAGGTAACAACAAAACTTCCTCTTCCAAGTCAAATTAGCAGGAAGTTTTGGCGGTGGACCCAAATAGGAAAGTATTGCTCTTAGACCAGTTAACTTTAGCTAAGGAAATGCTTTTAAACGTTGTTTGGCATCATGGTCTGATTTGACAAATATGGACACATTATCTGCATAGGCCAAACATTTGGCAGTGACCATTGAGCAAGAAAGGAGATCCATACCCTGCAATCTCTGAATTATTTGAATAAGGAATGGCTCTACCGCCAAAGAATGCAACATCCCTGATAAGACAACCCCTGTTGAATCCCCCTCTTGACCAGGAAAAGGGCACTCAAAGTGCAATTAATCTTTAAAATACCAAAAACTTTAGTACACAGTAGTTTGATCATTTTGATAAAATTATCCTCAAATCCAAAGCATTTCAAGGTATTAAACAAATATCTGTGTTCAACTATATCAAAACCCTTTTCCTGATCAATAGATAAAATTACTAGACCAACGGCATACATTCTTGATACTGCAATCACATCTCGCATAAAGAAAATGTTATAAATTGACTGGTTAGGTACACAGTAAGCTTGACAGGAATTTACAACCAAACTCATTACAGTCCTCAGACAGTTTTGCAAAGCCATGGAGAAAATCTTATAATCCGTACAGAGAAGACTCATGGGATGCCAGTTATTTGGCATAGATCTCCTTTTTTTGGAAGCAGAGTGATCAATGCTCTTCTGCAGCTCAAAGGTAACTTCCCATCTTTCAAGCTTTCCATGAACACTGAATGCATGTCAGTCCCAAGTTAATGGCCAGAACTGTCTGTAGAACTCAAGGGGAAGGCCATCAATCCCTGGATCCTTTCCTGTGTAGGAACTCGGAAATTCTAACTTCCCACTTCAAACTTTTCTTCCATTCTCTTCCACAGTTTGGTAACTGTAGTGGGTTTCTTAGCCATAACTTTGTTGGGAAAGATTTTCCAGAGATTCTTGATGGGGTTTTGATCTGGAATCTGGGCTGGCCATTTCATTATTTTAGTGTTGTTAGCTTCAAGAAACTGCCTTACCTGTTTTACAGTGTGACAGGGGGCATTGTCTTACATGAAAATTGCATGCTGATTGGGTGATGCTCACAGGGGAGAAACAACATGTTGCTAAAGGAGGTTCTGATAAACATTTGAAGTCACTCTGCCATGTAGCTGTATAAGAGGCCCAACTTCTGCTACAGAATGCATCCCCCAAACCATGACACTTCCTCTTCCAAATTGAAATGACTTTTTACGCACATTGGGTTCAGTCTTTCCCCAGTTTGACACCAAACACTGTTTCCCATATGGCCCAAATAAACTTGTTCCCATTACTAAAGCAAACTCTAGACCGGTTTGTCTTGGTCCACACAACATGCTTCTCAGCAAAGGTTAGTCTAGCCTTTTCATTTTTTCTTCTGATGAGAGGCTTGGTCACTGCAGAGTGGACTTTCAGCCTGAATTGTCTTAAACACTACAACACTGTATGCTGAGATAGATTCTTACCCTGTTTATCGCTGAACTGGCGAGCAATTCCAGCTGCAGTGTTGAACCGATTCTCCATTGAGAGTCGGTATTAATCTGTCCTCTTGTGCATTTGTCTTATGTAGATGACTATCATTTTAGGTGGACTTGAATGAATTAATGTTATTGTGTGCCGCTTCTCAGTAAACTTTCCTTACTATTGTATACTTATGGCAACAAAACAGAAAAAATGACTAAATAATATGGAGTGCAAGTGACCAACACTACTTTCCTACTATCCCCACAACAAGTACAGAGCACACACACACAGATACAGGCTGTAATAAAATTATTATTGTAAACAAATATGTCGGTTTCTTGCACAAACTGTGCTGTAGCGCACCCCACTGACAGATCACAAAACAAGACACTCCACTGAAAAACATAAATACACAAACAGCTATTATCATAAAGGATTAACTGAATGTAAAATAAAGTTCCTTCCATGTTCATCCACAGAAATACAGTTATTTTTTTATCTTAATGTTTGATATTGCAAGGGTCACAGCGAGCCATACCTTGATACAGGGAAACTTACTCCCACAGGCTTGTTAGGCCCTCTCCTATGTAAAGTATGAAGAGGAAAAATGATCCTTTAGAAAAATGATTTGCTGTCCAACTGGGGTTCACCTGATTCCTCCTGTAAGAAATGTAGTTTCCCCTGTAATTTCATAATCTTCTTCTGGCGCTGTTTCTTGATTTTTTTCTGCCCTTCCTCTCTGCCACTGTAACTTCATCCTTTTTGGTATGTAGAGCACATCCCCTACTAGATTATATTGGCCCTCCAAGTGAGGTGCTCCTTGTCATGTAATACCCAAATTCCTAATACCTATTCAGTTTTTGACCTTCAGCAATGGTGGAGAATGTACAACCCGACAATGACACTGCCCACACATGACAGTTGTTACAATTGTAAAGTTACAGTATTCTAGAAATCACAGACTTGGAACGACTTCTCTTGCAACAGCTGAAAAGGTTAGCCCTTTGGGCTTCATCTGGACAATCTGCTGTCACATAGTTTCAGTCACCTTAGAGCAGCTTGCCATCTTGTAAAGTAATTAGCAAAGCTGCCAGATAAATAGGGTTTGTAAGATAAATAAGGAAATTAGCACCAGGTGCCAGATTAACACCAATAACTGGGATGTATCTGAGAGTATTCTCTAATTTTGTTCTTCTTCAAATTTTTCATTTAAGTTTTTTCTGTTGTGCTTCAGAATATATTTAAATTATGAAATCTGATTAAAATGCCCTTCTAAATCTTTTGTCAGGATATATAGAATATGTTTT
Organism: Polypterus bichir lapradei; assembly: GCA_026402145.1. Lineage (NCBI taxonomy): Eukaryota > Metazoa > Chordata > Cladistia > Polypteriformes > Polypteridae > Polypterus > Polypterus bichir. Next base: position 85,050,216 of record JANRMT010062792.1, on the reverse strand, counting down.
TCTGACCCTTTTCCCCACTGTTCCCCCCTGTTGACTATTTTTTCTTATCTTCATTTACCACTAAATGCATTTCCTTTTGCATGCCTACCTTCATGATTCCATAATTACACATGTACCAATCACTCAGAAACGGATCGCCAAACTATCTCTGTCAATGCCATTGTGTTGGAACACAATTTTTAAAACATAAAAACTTCCTCTAGAAATCAAAGTCATCCACACATCCAGTGCATTTCCTGATGGGTTTAGCTCCTGATTCACTCTGTCAAAAGTGCTCCATTTAATGTACAGGGCACTTTTCTCCTCATGTTCTGGTAACATCCCACTGTTGCTGATCTTTGGGCCTCAGCTGCTTTTACGCCCCATTCCATTGTATCTGTCTCTATTCCTTGCTCTCCTATTACTCTACTCCTTTTAGATTTCTTAGTGTTCCATAGCTACATAACTTCCCATAGTTTTTTCAATGGAAGAACCCTGAATTTGTTACATTTTACAGTCTGGAGGTCCTCTATTTACAACCTTGTTCTGTTAGAACTGTCAGCTGCACAGATCAATGGTGTACCAGTTCAAACTATCAGCAAGTGGTAAGACACTATATTCATGATTAAATCATGGATGACTTCGAGCCCATGATTAAATTTGATATCAATTTACCAATTTTCTTTTGCTCAGCAGGACATGAAAGGCCTATGGGACGTCAGTGACCTGCATGTTTTATTAATCTGATTTTACTCTATTCTCTTTTATATAGCTCAGTGCATGCAATGGTGAGTGGGAAGGGGGTTTCAAATTTATATATGATTTTTTTTTATTTGTTATTCCCTTCCTATTTGTTGAAATCAAATAAAAAAATTGACAACAAAAAAGACATTAAGACAAAACATTACTAGAATGCGAAAACAACACCTAAAATTGCATTTTTAGGTTTTTTAAAGAGAGCTCTAAGCCAATTGTTAAAATCACAACAAACATTTGGTTACTCTATTTACAGGATTTCCCATTGCTTTTCACCTTTTTTTTACTAATTTATGTTTTGTTTTAGCAAATGCAAGAGAAATAAATAAACTGTGAATCTTTAAAAACAAGCAAAATATGTTATTTTCCTTAGAGAATGCCATCACTAACCTTTAAGCTAAGTCCTTTTGGATTTACTTTTCATTTAGAGAAATCTTTCTAACATACTGTATTTATCACTTTAATATAAAAAAGAACTTTCTTTATTTTTTCTGAGATCCAATGACTAGCAGTAGTACAGAATTATTAGTGAAACATGAATTAATTGATCATAAAGGAAATATTTTTATCAAACATTTTGTAAATGTTCTTTAACTGCTTGAGCATGTATAACCTTTACTTACTGAACTTGTCTGTGCAGCACAAATTTTTAGCCAAACAAGACCCCTATATCAAAAGCAGTAATTTATTGCAACATTCATCCTCTTTAACAAGGATGTGTGCACAGAAAGAGACTAATTCAGTCCAAGTGAGAATGAGGGTAAGAGGCTTAATTGCAAAAATTCAGAAGGGTCATGATTTAAAACAACAATTTCAGAGATCTCTTTAGGATAATATTAAGGAGTGCTATATTGAGAAATGCATCCTATTCTAAAATAAATCTACAATAGCTCTAAAATACTGTCAGAAATTAGACCTATCCTGCTCGGTCCTGAAGGGTTTCAGTGGTTACACTTTATCATAGTGACTAGTCATTTAATGTGGGACAAATTCATCTCTCTTAACAAGCTCCTTGTTCAGTTAACCTTTTCCAATAAGCACAGTGTAAGCATTAAACCATTTTATAATACTGGATGTTATTTCGCATATTTCATAGGATTACATGCAGCAACTCCCAGCCTTCCTCCTACATCATAAAACCATGCTGTTAAGTTAACTGCTGAATATAAATTGACCAGGTAAGAATTAATGTGGGGTTGTACAAGGGCATGCTCTACAGCCTGATGATGCTCAATTAATGGTTGGTTTCAGCCTTATGCTTAAACTTTTTCGGCAATTCTAATAGGTTAAGATGTTTCAGTGAGTAAAATAACAATTTGAAGTTCCTTATTTTACTTAGATGCATGGATCAACACCTCTTTCCTCCAGCATTCAAAAGACATGTAGATATGTTAACGTGCGACTAAATTGTATGAATGAATGTGTGTGCATATGTGAGTGTGTCTTTTGACGAACATTCAAATAATCAAGAGTTGATTCCTGCCATGGTCCTGATGTGACCCAAATAGGTTCTGTCTGTCCAAGACCCTGCAATGGAAAATTGATGAGTAGAGGAAGCTTCATTTGTTTTCTGTTATGTGCTTGTCTACAACTCTCTAAATACAGCAGTTTCCAAAGTAGAGCATTAAGTGCAAGGTAGGAGGCAACCCTGGTGCCAGTTCTTTATAGGACATGCTATTACAGATTTTTTTAACTGGAAATGAGGACAGAGCAGAATATAGTTGGCATCAGTAAAAGCTAGTAAAGGCAAGATCTTCAACATCTTCAACAGCACCTTACCTCCTAATGTCAAATGCAATGAAGCTATCATCCAGGTGGTAGTAACAAAGGTGCTGTTGTCAGACAAGCATGATAGAGACCATGGATATTGTTAAAGAGTAAAGAATAGAAACAACTTCCTTGTGGTTCTGGCTGGAAACAGTGACTCCTGGGACCTTTGCCAATGGTGAGGGTCTTTAGCATGAAGTGAAACAACACGATGGTTGTTGGAATCTTTATCACATCAAGATTACAACTTCAAATAAAAGCTTAATCTGAAATGCTATGGCGTCCCCCATGGATAACATTCATCGTCCTCACACAAACAACATGAACAATAAGCACGGGCTACCTGCTCATGGACAGAGCAGGGTAAAGAAGGTAGTCCAACAACATCAATATCCACAGCCAAGAAGTGGCTGATACCCTGAAGCACATATGTGCAAGGTAGGAGCCAACCCTGGTGCCATTTATTTATAGGATATGCATTAAGAGATGTTGATGTGCAATGCATGAAGGAGATAAAGTGAACAAGAGTAAAGGTGAACAACATCACACAAGGTTACAAGCTGTTCTACTATGGCCAAAAATTGAACCATAAAGGCATTGCAGTGGTTGTCAGCAGAAGCTGAGAAGCAACACTGTTGAGGTTGAATGAATTTCCAACTGTCTCATTTCAATTAAGATCAGCTCCATCCTGTTAATGCTTTCGTGCTATGCACAATGAGAAAACAGTCATATCACAGCCAAGGTTTAGAAGATGCTTAGATGTTCTAGTGCTGAACGTCGTGTACTGCTTCTCAACCTGATTATTAAGCATTACATAGTGCCCCCAAGCCGCCCGGTTGACTAATATCACAGTGCCAGTCTGGAAGGGCATTTGGGATGTCAACAAATGCATAAATTATTGTCCTATCCATTTATTGCGCAATATAATGAAGATATTCAAACACGTCCTTGAGACCTGTCTTCACAGTATCCATAGTGCATCAGCATTACCACCAACCAATGCAGATTAATCAAGGGAAGTGGAACAGTAGATGCCATCAGTCAGTGCTTCTCAACTGCTTATGGAAAGGCACCATGAGAAATACAAGCTACTTCACATGGCACGAAAGGTATTCAATAGGATTCCGCATGCATTTAGCATGTTCTTCAATTTCACACCATCACCAAAGCCTATATGCGCTGACCCAACTTGTACACTGCAACGTCAAGAGCACTTTACAATGCTTTGCTGGAGTCTTGGCACCATTCAACATCTGAGCAGACATCCACCCTTTAACCCTTTCTGTTCCTCTGTATGAGTAAGGCCACAGCGGACAACCAAACATCACATCTCTGGTCACTGCTCTACACTGATGACACCACCAAACACAGACAGGCAATCCATGCGTCTGCTGGACACTTAACCTAAACCTGATGTGATTTCATTATGAATGAAGACATACAGAGCATCATGGGAGTGGCAAGAAAATGTGCAAAGTGTGCCTCCAATGTTATAGTCACATGATCTGCTGCAATTACAAAAGTGGTGAAAATGGCTGTGCCTCTCAGCAAAGAAGGAAGAGGGCCACAAGGATGACTGAAGAAATTCTGGCTTGGCCAACTGAAAGAAGACATGCGGCTAGTTAACACTGCCCCTGAAGAAGTGCTGGACCAGTCAAAGTGGAGAGTGGACCCTTCACTTGTGTAGTAAAAACACTAGGAAAAGAATCAGCCTAATACTGTATGCATATCTCTGGAATGCCCAAACAAACTCTAAGAAAAAACACACACAGAAAATTAAAGTTACCCTTATGTTAATGAATGTAAAATCTAAAATAAATCTAAATAGAATAATAATATTAAATTATTCTCACTTCATATGTCAGTTTGTATTGCTTTCACATATGAATTAAAATCATGCTTCAGAAATTCAGGCATTAAAGCCACATTAATTCACATCATGGATACACATTTTAATATTTATTAGACAGCACAGTGCTGCAACACTTTATACAGCTGCCTGACAACTCCACAATCCCACGTTCAAATGCTCTGCCATTCACACATTTTTTTCCATGTCAGTGTGGCCTTTTCTCAGGGTACACTAGGTTTCTTTTTACACACCAAACATGTCAATTATAGCTTTGTTAGTGACTCTAAATTGGCCTAAAGTTGGTGAAGGCATGAATTATGCCATATGGCTGCCTCTTGCATGTTTTTGGAAAATTTGAAAATGTATGGATAGGATCAGTAAGAATTGTGGCTGCACATTAGATGGTCAAATATGGTACACTTTCCAGAGTCCCAGCTTAAACTTTAGAATATGCATGACGTACAGCATATGCCATTCACTAATAGTAGTACTGTTTTGTTTTTGTTGCTTTAGAGTAACTTAGGTCCAGTATATTGATGCACAGTTTTAAAGTCTTAGGTCAAATAATATGTTTGCTGGAGGGACTGGCGCTAATAGTGTCACTGGGTACAAAGCAGGACCAGTAAATGATAAGGTGCTTACCCAACATCCCAACATACACTCACGTGAGGGACAGTTTAGAGTCACTAATCACCCAAATCCGAATGTCTTTAGGTTGTGAGAGGAAAACCAAGGGACACAAAGAAAAATAATGGAGAAAGGAAAATTCCACATAGGAATTCGGACCCAGTCTCTTAGAGCTCCTGATCATTGCCACGCCATCTCACCTCACTCAGGATCTTTTCATTTTTAATCATGCACTCTAAAAGCCTCCTTTGGGGCACCTGCAGCAATCCATTTGAGGCTTCAGTGTAGAAAGAAACAATTTAATAACACAAAGTAGAGTACAAGATAAAGTGGTTATATATTTTACTGAGATACTTTCTCAAATCAATTGTCTTTCTTCCCTAGTAGGCTTTAATTAAACTCACATTTGAAATTATTTGGCTTCATCCATAGCAGATGCAGAAAATGACATAGATTAGAAGCTAAATATGAAAATTTTGTATGGACCAATGTGTCCTAAACAGCTCACAAAGGGTTTTAGTGCTTTGGTCATACGTGAACTGTGGTATAGTGGGTCCACAGCTTCCATTCTAAGGCCAGTTTTAAAATAAATAATTGCCGTACTCGCGGCTTAGCAAGGGGGCATGGTGGGGTGTGGCCGAAGCGGTCCCCTGGGGAGTTCGTTATGTGACCGTTTCTCACCTAAGTGCACAGGTGAGAAATGGTCCACATCCGTAATTGTTCCCAGGAGCTGCTGATTGCCGCGACTACTGCGCACACTCTTGATAAATAAGAAGCGTGAGTCGGCTGGAGGGAAGAAAGGAATGAGAAAGAACGTAGGTTGTAGGAAGAAAGCAGGAAGCAGTGGAGAGAGAGAGAGAGAGAGAGAGAGAGAGACGGTGTGGGAGAGCAAGCGAGCAAGTGTAGGTTCACGTGCAGCTGAGCAGGGAGCCTTAGTGTTGGGCCGACACACGGGGAGTATAGTGGTCACTCCCACTGAGTTTATTTCGAAGACCGGGAGAGACCGGAAGGTGGATGACTCTCAGCGGGAGTCGGGACTTGGGTTGTGTATTCCTTCCTCAGAGTGGGTGCCCTGGTGGACTGTGGAACCCAAGTCGCTGTCTGGAGGAGCCTGAAGCAGGTAGAGAGAAGGTCAGCTGCAGGTAGGATGACTCCCCTGTTGAGAAGCCCAGACGGGAGAAGCAGGGGAGCCGCCAGGTAAAAAGAAGACACCGGGCTTTGTGTTTTTAAAGGATTGCTTCCTGAGTTATTTTAACCTCATTGTTTCAAAGATTTTTTTCTAATGGATTTTAACCTCCACTTTTCACTTCTGTTTTTATGGATTATTTATTTAATGACTTTTTTTCACTGCACTATTTATTTGAACATTGTTTTTGTTGTTTTTTTTTTAAATAAAAGCACTTTGCACTTTTGCACCATCCCCTTGCTATGTTGTGCCTCACTGTCTAGCTCATCAGTAACATTACCGACAGTGTAGGGTTCAAGGGCTTCCGTAAAGATGGATGGGAGCGTGGAGTGAACCCGCATCATCACATGAATACCCCAAAATGTTTTGTGCAGACTCCATCCACATATTGCTCCACACTCCTGCAAACTAAACTCTCCTTTTCTCTAATGTATAAAGTCTCAAGCCTGGAAAAGTCAAGTCAAATAATGTCAAGTGCATTTTCTAATAGCAGCATTTAAATGCAGAATTCTCCAAAAGGAAGGAGATCAGAACTTCACATCTGATTATCTGCCCATTGTCATCTTTCAAGTTAAAATTAATGCAATGCAGACACTTTGTACAAAGTAAAGCATCAACAGAATGCCTGCAACCTTTGTGCCCTAACTCTGAAATAAAAACTTAAGTGAACAAGTCACTAGTAGGATATTTGGAGCATGCTGATAAAAACTCGCTGTATGAAAGAGTAACAGAGAAATGAACAGGACAACAACTGAGAGATGAATGTAAAAGTACTGTGTCCATTATCAGAACCTCTCCTCCCTCCGATAAAACACCATCCTTCCTCTGGCAAGGCTTATTCTTCCCTCCTAACACGGAATCCATCCTTGACAAAACCTCACTGTATATTAATCTATATCATTTATCTCTATATTTACCTATTTTAGTCTACTGTTGGACTTCTGGTATATTATTCAGATCCGTCAGTGTTTAAATGCCTTGACCTCTTCAACATTCTGCCAAGAGTAGAAGTCGTTTGCACTCCTTTGCAAATTTACTGCCAGCTAAGATCATACAATTCTGTTCACCTGCCTGCTTACCTGAGAAATAAAGTCACATATCATCTTTAGGATCTGTCAGCCATGTCAAACTCCTTTCTGCTTGTCATCTTTTGATTTTTGGGTTATGTCACTCAAACTTGCCAATTGAACAGTATTTTACTGCTTTGCTTTTATAGGCCAAATGCCTGTAGAAAAGTAAGATGACACAAGCCCTCTGCAGCAGCTATTCATTTGGCTTTCACTATACACAATGCATAAAACTGCATTTGTTTATATCATATAGCTGTGACAAACCATAGGTTGATAGGGCTATTATTATCACATGTACTGAGTACAATGACATTCTCACGTGCCAATCAACACATCGCAACACTCCGGCACCATGATTTGTTAGTAACAAATTTTACCTTGAAACTTCTTGCTCTGCATTTTATGGGTGTTTAACAACATTAAAAAATAAAAACTTCATATGTTTACACAGTCAGTTCATTATGAGTTCACAATAATGTCTGTTTTAAATATACAGTATGCAAAATGAGTTTATAAAATAAAAAGAAAACCAAGAAAAATACATAGATAAAAAGAAAACCTGCTATAAACGTGACTGCTGCCATTCCAGTGCCATCTGTTGAAAAAATTAAACACTTACTTTCTTCATTTATTGAAATCATAGTTTTTGACGATTGATCAGAGTTTGTGGTAGACACTTTGAATTTCCACTTGGCATAAAACTATAATAGTGTACGCCCTTTCAACTGGCCTAAATTGAGCCTTAGAAAGCATTCTTTGTAAAGTTATTTATTGTTTATAGAACATATTTAATAATTTGAGATTATTATTATCATAATTGCTTTGAAATGTATTGCATGTATAACATTTATGCTTTTGCATAAGTGGTTATGATAGAATAGAGCAGGCAGATTCTTTGATACTTATGTCATGTGCTTACATCACTAATTACTATTTTGACCTTTATAATTTTTTGGAACAATTCACATACCTGTATATTGTACTAGTTGTGCTACCTGTCAAATACAGATTGAAATCTAAATAATCAGCTTAGAGCTCAGTGTTAGCATTTTTCATACACCCTCTTTTGGAATGTATCTTGTCTTGCACTGTCAGTCAGTCATTTCCCAATATCCTTACTACAGGGCCACGGGGGTCTGCTGGAGCCAATCCCAGCCAGCACAGGGTGCAAGGCAGGAACAAACCCCGGGCAGGGCGCCAGCCCAACGCAGGGCACAACCACACCCAAATACCAGGGACAATTTAGGATCGCCAATGCACCTAGCCTGCATGTCTTTGGACTGTGGGAGGAAACCGGAGCACCAGGAGGAAACCCACATATACACGGGGAGAACACGCAAACTCCACGTACAGAGGACCTGGGAAGCAAACCCAGGTCTCCTTATTGCAGGGCAGCAGTGCTACCACTGCACTACCTTGCCGCCCTCATTCCAACAACTGGTGCATCACAAACATTTGTACTAATAAAGTGCCATCGGTTGGAATGACAAATGCAATGTATACGTCTACGTTATATGCCATTTAGTATGAGATTGGTAAAATCATTACTAATATTTTTGATGAGCCATCTGGAGGAATGACAAATTCAATGCATTTTATTATTACAAATGTTTGTGATGCGCCATCTGTTGGAATGACAGCGACATATCAGCCAGACAGATACACAGAAACAGACGTCCTTTTATTAAAGTGGAAATGGAGGATTTCTTTTTAACTGCTATATGTGTCTTTGTCCTTTATCCTGTGATTAGTATTTTGAGCTACGACACTCATCCTCTTTCATTTTCTACATTTTCACAGATTTTGTGCGATGTCCAAGCAGGAATTTCATGAAGGATCATTTAGATCAGGAAATCTAAAATATTCTCAAACCTAAATTAACAAATGTCCTCTTCTGCTAATATCAAAGCAATTCACTTTGAAGCATACTTTCCTTATTCTACCTTTTTTGATTTATCAACTAACAACATCTTAGAATTAAATTTGTTAAGTTAAAAAGGTTCTCTCTTGCTTTCTCCATTCCATTGTACATACTGAAAAAATGATGTGGGATGCACTCAATGGGTAACATCACACAACCAAGAAAAGCTGTAAATTATCGTGAAATTGTTTAGGTTTAGCCTAAAGTAGTCCATAAAATTATAGCATAGCACAAGTTTGTAGAAGGCTGGAGCCTTTCCTGGTAGCACTAGGCACAAGGCACAAAATGCATGCAGATAATTGTAATCACAAGACCCACACACTATCACACCCAGAAGGCCAATTTTAGAATTTCCAATTAACCTAACATATGTATCATTAAGGCAAAAGTGGAGCACACAGTAGAAAACTCATGCAGACAAGGTGAGAATATGGAAACAAAAATTTCTTGCAGGATGCAGGCTTTGTGTAACCCTGCGATAAGACTATATGCACATGATGATAATTTAATTTTCAATATTTTTAGCATCATTTATTACAATCAATCCCTAAATGAATAACTGTCTCTTTTTACATACTCTAGGAAAATCTTTTAAGATAAAGAGTAATCCAAGATTTATTTCCTAAGTTTGAAACACATTTTTTGACTGAAGGTGAAAAAAGAACTTAAAACATTAAAGATAAGCATTTAAAATTTCTGCCTGAACATAGTTGCAAGCTAGTAGTTTTCGTCTAAGGGAAAACCATAGAATGCAATCAGGTTGGAAAAACTGGAAAAAGTTAGCAGGAGTGTTATGTGACCGAAGAATCAGGGCCAGAGTGAAGAGCAAAGTGTATTAAACAGTGGAAAACCAGCACTGTTGTATGGATCAGACACCTGGGCAGTTTAAATGGTACACGAAAGAAAACTGAATGCTTCAGAAATAACGATGGTCTGATTGAAGTGTGGAGTAACAATGCTTGATAAGACCAGAAATGAGAGAATCGGAGGTCTGGTTGAAGTTGGGTAAATCTCAAAGAAAAAGAAGTTGATATGGGCATGTCATGAGAAGAGAGGTAAACAATGTGGGGAGAAAGAATAAATGATATGGAAATGTCAGGATGGAGGAGAAGAGGACAACGAAACAGAAACTGTGTGAAGGGGGGTTCTAATGGGGGAAGAGGTACAACAGACATTAGCGGAGGATGCTGGTTCAATATAGCAACCCCACATGAAAGTCGGAAAAGCTATAGAAGAAGTTTTCTTCTAAAGGTAAACATCAGAATCATTAAGCATAACCCTGCTCTTCTTAATTTCTTTCTTAAAAACTTTTATCCTGGCAGTCAAGGTCTGAGAATAATATACTTCCAGCAGTCTGAAAAATGCAGTTTAAAACAGAGGAGTCTTTTTTCTGCAGGAAGATGTGAGAAAATGGGAAGAGAGTGTCATGATTTGGCCTGGGATTTTTTCCTGACTCTAGATTATTTTTATTCACTTACTACTGTATGTTTTTTGGGAAGTCAACTCTGTTATGATGGAGGAGCACACAAAGCAGAAAATGGTGTGAGACCTTTAAAGGACCCATAAACCAGATCTGGGCCCTATCTATAGCCTGCTTGGAAAAGGCCTCATCTTAGGCAGCCTGATCTCTGAACCCCACAGGCAGGGCTTGGGCCTTTCCAGGCTGCAAAAATTGGGAATGGCTTTTAAAGTTCGAATGCCCCAGGAAATATCAAAATGCTTTTTAAAGGAAAGTGAAACCATGAGAAATCTTGGGCTTAAGATACATGTCGGCAAACAATTTTTATAAAATAGGAATTTATTTATATAATCAAAACAATAAAAATTGCAAAAATGGTTTGCGTAACAAGGCAAAGCACAGCAAATCTTAATCTGCCATACAGAAATCAAAATCCAAGAACAGAAGCAAAAACCCATGAGGCCAGATAATCTTTACTCACAAAGAACAAGATCCAGGAAGACCCAACAGCAGTGACGTCAGGGCGGCCCCAAAACTTAGACACAAAAAATGGCTGCTCATTTAAAAGTTTAGAACCTAAATAATGCATGATAAATAAGCAAGAAAAATGCTGTGAAAACATGAAAAATAATTCAACCCTGGCTGAAACATAACCGTTATTGCTTTATGTATTTTTGTAGTATTGCATTAATCTTTAATTAATATATTCTTTATTAATTTTTTTTTTTATTTTATGTAAATTCTGTTTCTCATTATTTATTCACTGTTTAGCCTCCAGGGGACAGGGACACAGTAACGTTAGTCAGTCAGTCAGCCATTTTCCAACCCACTATATCCTAACACGGTTACGGGGGTCTGCTGGAGCCAATCCCAGCCTACACAGGGTGCAAGGCAGGAACAAATCCCAGGCAGGGCGCCAGCCCACCGCAGGACACACAAACACACCAAGCACACACTAGGTGTAAAGGACACATGATGCTTCAGCAGGGCTTGAATCACAGCGTTCGCGTGACTTTTATTTTGATAAGTTATTGGGTGTATTTGGTTTACATAACTAATTGTGCAGTTTTTGCTGGGAATAGGAAAGGAAAATGGTGACATATGGGGTTAACAAACAAGCACATTGCTGAAAAGTGAACAAGGTATTTATTTCTCTGTGTCATATTACGAATGTTTATGTTAAGTTATTTAAATGCTTTTTATTTTTTGTACTTTGCCTTTATAGCTCTTACGGTGTGTTTATGAAACAAAGTCACTGAAATAGTAATAAACATTCTTAAACCATCAGTCTGAGAGTTGACCATCATTCAGCCGTGTTCGCTACATAGGGACAATTTAGGATCGCCAATGCACCTAACCAGCATGTCTTTGGGCGTAAGCCGGAGCACCTGGAGAAAACCCACACAGACACAGGGAGAACATGCAAACTCCATGCAGGGAGGACCTGGGAAGTGAACCCAGGTCTCCTTACTGCCAGGCAGCAGTGCTACTACTGCGCCACTCGACACAGTAACACTTCACCTAAAAGACTACCTTTAACCTTTATACACACCTGACAGGCCTCAGTACAGTGCTTAGGTATTAGTTATTACTACTTTTGTTGTTCAGCTCTTGTTCGATTTCTGTACTTTTGTAAGTGCCCTCATCTGATTGTTCCTTTTTTTGTATTCTTTTGGTTTTTTTTGGTTCGTTGTTCTTGGATTATGGACTTGGCTCTGTTGTCTTTTGGTTTGTCTGTCATAGGAAAACCTTCTTTAACCTTTTTTTGATCTTGCTTTGTTTCTTAAACATTTTCTATAAGTAAACTATTTAATTATAAGTAACTCTGCTTTTGTTATTCAGCCAGAGGCTTTACAGTTCCCCGCCCCTTTTCTGAGTTTGCAAGTGTGTCTCCTTTTGGCCTGTTTAATCTGCAGAAGTGTGCTTCTTGAGTTTTCAGGAGTCAGGGTTACCTAGTGAGACCAATTTTGAGTCATTCTGAATTAAGGCCTAAGTTTAGATATGAAGTCTATTTTGAGTTTTTGAAGAACCCTGCATGACAAAGAGTCAAAAGTCAAGTGATGGTGGCGCAAAGAGTTTGGACTGATTGTGGTGGATTCTTTTGGATTCAATTGCATATTTCCACAGTGACAGGTAGTTTATTGCATCCTGCATCACAAGTCAGTCTGTCCAAATTGGGTATATGAGAAGACTTGTGGGTGGTTTCCAAGATGATGGGCCACCTGCCAATCACCACCAAAAACTGCTCTCCACCCTATAAATCTACGTCTCCCACAGATCCTGGAGGTTCATTTCAAATGTACTTGGGAGTTTTAATGCGTTTCTGAGGTTCTTCTGTGCTTATTGTAAATTACTGAATTTTCAACCAGTTTACCCTGTCTTTTGACCACTCTTTGGATTCTTGTTTTGGGACTTTGTTTACTTTTGATTGCCTTATTGTTTTAGGCAACTCCATTTTGTGACTTTGTGTTGTACACAGCTTCACTGATATTAAAGGATTTTTTTTTCCGGAGAAAAAATCTGTTATTTTATGTAGATTCCATAAGGCCCTTTTTGTGTCCACCTATGGTTTTTAAGAAATTTCCCCCTGTAGTGGACATTTTCGGAAGTGCTTTTGGTAGTTACGTGCTTTGTTACTGCTAGTATCACAAAGGTCAAAAGCTTGTAAACCCAAACATAAAACACAGAAAATAGGAGGAATTAAGAACAGAAACACTGGAAATTTGTCTTAAATATTATTTGGAGCCAGTACACCAGAGGCATTATTTGGTGGCCCTGCCTCCTTTTGCTATACATAAAGGAGCCAAAACAACTGCAAAACTGCAAAAATAACAGTAGAATGCAAGCATATAATATAAAATAATCAATAAACACAATAATAACTAAATATCATAATATTGCATAAAATGAAACCAAAAATCAAAATTATATATAAAAAAAAACAAGAAGAAGAATTTAAAAAATATATTAAGCCAGGGCAACCTTTCTGGCTGAAATAACATCGGGAAGAAATGTGAAGTCGGTGGCTGTTTTATTTCTTATTCTTCCCTTGTTTGTGGTTAGTCTTTTTTTTTTTTTTTTTTTGTTTCCTGTGTATCGTTACTTTCGTCTTAGTCAATCGGAGCTCTTAGGTGCTACACCAATTAAATCGGCAGTTATTTGAGAGTTCTATATGAGTCCTATATGCCAAAACATTACATAGGAGTTTGCTTGCTTTTGCAGCTGTCTTTTTCAGCTCTGTTCTGTGCTTTCCTTTTTGCATATTTTTGTAGTATTTTGATCATTTTGGCTTTATGATCTTTAGTTTGAAGTTTATTCTGATTATTTTTGCTTAATTTATTTTAGTTTATTTATACTTGTATTTTGAAGGAGTTCTGTTCTTATTACTTCTGTTTTTGAGTAGCTTTTCCTTTTATTATTAGTTTAGTTATTTATATTATTAGTTTAAATATTTCTTCTTTACTTTAACTTACTAATCACTCAGTTTTTAATTTAGACATTTTTTTTTATTTTGATTCATTTATGAAATGCAATTTAAAAATGTAAAGAATACATTTAATCATGTTGTTGGGCAAGGTTTTTGATGATTTTGGTCTTACCCTTTCAGAAAATACCACAACAATCTAAGTCTAAGACTACACTAAATGACAGCAGTCTGAAATGAGGTTGGAATCAAGCAATATGAGTTGGTAATATAAACTAACCAAGGGCAAAAACATAAATACACACTCAAAATGAGAAACCAGAATCAGAGTTAAGATTGCATTGCAAGAGAGACAAATGGCAATAAAGTGCTTAGTAAACAGAGCCAAGATGTAAACCAAAACATATAGTCAAAATACAGTAAACAGAAACCAGTTATTAATCTAAAAAAAGTCATGGAAATGTTTTACGACATTGATCTATACACTTTCAACCCAGTGGTGTCAGATGACACACATTTTGTCTTTACCTACCATCAAATGCTAATTGTAAATAGAAAGGTCTCAAAATGGCGGTGCTCATAAGAAAAAGAAAATTGCGCTGCAGATAAACAGATTTTACATTTAACATTGTTAAAAAAATTTTAAAAACCCAAAAAAATATAACCTGTCTATTCCTTGGCATCTAAACCCCAAAAACAATGTTTTTTGAGAGCATTCCTGATAAGGGACAAACATGCCTGATGATGCTGGCTTCAATCTAGTGACATCAGTTCCTGGCAAATAGTATTCATCTTTGCAATTACTGGCTAAGTAGAGGATCAGCTGATATATACTGCATGTTGCTACCTTCATGGTTCACCAGAAGCACCTTTAATAACAATTGCTTATGGTCACTTCCACAACTGAGATCTTCAAGAAGGTACATTAAAACTCTGTGCCTACAACATTTATAAATGGAGCTCATCTTTTTTTTTTCTTTCATATTTTTATTAATTTTATTGCATTCCACACAAATCAATCAAGTTTTACATGAAGAAAATTTGAGTTAAAAACAAATCGATCCCCACCCCTAAGAGAGAGAGCAAGCCAAACAGCATGAAATTTAAGACCTGTAGACATACCTAAATTAATAGATTCTCTGTGCTTTATGAGATTATTTTAAAATATTACTGATTAGATCCTGCCATGTTTTGAAAAAAGTCTGTACAGATCCTCTAACTGAGTATTTGATTTTTTCCAATTTCAAATAGTATAACACATCAGTTTCCCACTGACTTAAAAGAGGAGAGTTTGGGTTCTTCCAGTTTATCAGGATAAGTCTGCGTGCCAAAAGTGTAGTGAATGCAACCACAGTTTGTTTGTCATTCTCCACTTTAAGCCCATCTGGAAGAACACCAAACACAGCTGTTAATGGGCTAGGAGGGATTGTGAGTCCAAGGCTGTCTGAAAGGTAATTAAAAATTTTCGTCCAGAATGATGTTAATTTGGTGCAGGCCCAGAACATGTGACCCAGTGAGGCTGGAGCTAGTTTGCAGTGTTCACAGGTTGGATCATGCCCTGGAAACATTTTGGAGAGTTTTAGTCGAGACAGATGTGCTCGATATATAATTTTGAGTTGTATAATTGTATGCTTTGAGCATATGGAGCGCGAGTGAATTCTCTGCATTGCTACTCTCCACTCCTTTTCTGATATATTAATTGAGAGATCTTTTTTTCCAGTGACCTTGTGGATCTTTGAAAGGGAGGGATTGTAAAATGATTTTATATATTGTAGAGATGGTGTCTAAATCTTTGAGATTGAGCAATATTTTTTCCAGCATGGATGTGGGTGCAAGATGAGGAAAATCTGGGAGGTTCTGTTTAACAAAGTTACTGATTTGAAGATAGTGAAAGAAATGTGTAGTTGGAATGTTAAATTTGGAATGTAATTGTTCATAGGATGCAAAGACATTGTCTATATAAAGATCTTTAAGCAAGTTAATTCCAAATTTTTTCCAGATATTAAAAACTGCATATGTTTTTTGAAGGTTAAAAGAGGTGGTTCTCTTGCAGAGGTGCCACAGATAGAAGCTTCTCCGTCTTAAAATGCTTTCTACATTGGTTCCATATTCTAAGTGAGTGGAGCACAATTGGGTTATTAGTGTATTGCCGATAACGTGTGTTTATTGGAGCACAGAGCAAGGAATACAAAGAAGTACTACAGGATTTTACTTCTATTGTGGACCAATCCTGCGTATGTTCTTCTATTTGTGTCCAGGTTCTTATCGCCTGTATATTTGCTGCCCAGTAATAAAACTGGAAGTTAGGCAGAGCCATGCCACCTTCTGCCTTTTGTCTTTGTAGGGTCGCTCTTTGGATGCCTGGATGTTTTGAATTCCAAATAAATGAGGTTATTGCTGAATCTAATTGCTTAAAGAATTATTTATTAATGTATATTGGAATGTTTTGAAATAAAAAAAGGAGCTTAGGAAGAATATTCATCTTAACAGTGTTACTTCTTCCAGCTAGTGTGAGATGGAGGGTTGACCATCCATGCAAGTCTTGCTTGATTTTTTCCATGTAGACGGCGAAATTTTGCTGATAAAGAGCTTTATGTTTACTTGTGATGTTTACCCCTAGGTATTTAAACTGTTCTGCAATGATAAAAGGTAGAGTATCCAATCTAATATTATATGCTTGAGAATTCACTGGAAAGAGTACACTTTTATTCAAATTAATTCTGAGACCAGAGATCTTTTGAAATTCTGTGAGTGCTGTTAGGACTGCAGGCACAGAATTTTCTGGGTCCGATATATACAGTACCATATCATCTGCATATAATGAAATTTTCTGTTCCAGTCCTTCTCTGCTAATCCCCTTTATCTGATCAGTATTTCGACAATGTATTGCCAGTGGTTCAACGGCAATTGCAAACAACAGCGGTGACAAGGGGCATCCTTGTCTAGTGCCACGTTCTAGTTTAAAGTAGTCTGAGCAAATGTTGATGCAAACTGAAGCTTCTGGGTTAGTATACAGTAATTTGATCCATGCACAAATATTCCGGCCAAACCCAAACTTCTCCAGTGTAGTAAAAAGGTATTTCCATTCAATCATGTCGAATGCTTTTTCTGCATCCAATGATAATAATATTTCTGGGGTGTTTGATTTAGTTGGTGAGTATATTACATTAAACAGGCGTCAAAGATTTGAAGATAAGTGTCGGCCCCTAATAAATCCAGTTTGGTCTTGTGATATTACCGAGGGGAGCACTTTCTCCTTCCTTCTAGCTATGATTTTAGAGAGTATTTTAACGTCGTTATTCAGAAGTGAAATTGGTCTGTATGATGCACATTGTAATAAGTCCTTATTTTGTTTTGGAAAAACGGTGATTGGTGCTTGGCGAAAGGTCTGAGAAAGAGATTGGTTATCTCTGGCTTCTGTAAATGTTGCTAATAGGAGAGGAGCTAGCTGAGCGGAGAATTTCTTGTAAAATTCTGCAGGGTAGCCATCAGGGCCTGCTGCTTTCCCGCCTTGGAGTGACTTTATAGCATCTAGTAATTCTGATAATGCCAGAGGTTTCTCAAGTTCCTCCGCACTAATAGTGTCTATTTTTGGTATTTGTAATGTATCCAGAAATGTATTAGAGTGTTTATTGTCTACTTTAAACTCAGTAGTATATAAGGATTTATAGTAGTCTCTGAAAGTGTGCATTATATTTTTCACTCCATTCGCGTTGGTGATTACTTTTGCGTTGCGTTGTTGAGTTAAAAACTTATTAGCTTTCTCTCCATGTTCATAATAATGGTGTCTGGATTTATAAATTAGTTTTTCAGTTTCTTTAGTTGTCAAGAGGTTTAGTTCTGAATGTAGAGCCTGCCTTTTCCTATGTAGAGTCTCGCTTAGTAGTCTGGCGTGTTCTTCATCTATTCCAGTAATTTCGCTTTTTATCTCTGCTGCTTTCTTGGCTTCGAATTTATTTCTGTGGGAAAGATACGAGATAATCTGTCCTCTTAAGAAGGCCTTAAGAGTTTCCCAGAGTGTTCCTGCAGAGATCTCGGAGGATGTATTTGTCTCTAGAAAAAATTGGATTTGTTTGGATATAAATTCCGTACAATTCTCGTCTGCTAATAGAAGCAGGTTGAGACGCCATCTGCGAGGTGAGTTTATGGGGCTTAGTAATTTTAGCTCCAAGATCATAGGTACAGGGTCAGAAATAACAATAGCATCATATTCGCAAGATTTAATCATAGGCAAGAAGTTATTATCTATAAAGAAGTAATCAATCCTTGAGTAGCAATGATGTACTGGTGAGTAGAAAGAATATGTTCTTGAGTTTGGGTTTAAAAACCTCCAGGTGTCTGATAAGTTGTGGTCAGTTATAAACTTTGTAATTATCTTTGCGGTGTTAGATGCCGTTCCCCCCTGTGGAAGAAGTCCTATCTAAAAGTGGATTTAGAACACAATTAAAGTCTCCAGCCATTATAACTTATTGAGTGTTCAGATTGGGAATGGATGCAAATAAATTTTTTATAAATTCTTTATCATCGATATTAGGTGCATAAACATTAATCAAGATCATTTTACAGTTAGATAAATCTCCCATGACCATTACCTTCAGGATCCAATACTACATCTGATGCTACAAATGGGACTGTTCTATGTATGAGAATTCCCACACCTCTAGTTTTCTTTGTAAAACTAGAATGGAACATTTGGCCAGTCCAGTTTTTTTGCATCCTTGCCTAGTAAGTGGGTCTCCTGTAAAAATACTATTTTAGCGTTTAGACCTGTTAGGTGAGAGAGTACTTTCTTTCTCTTTAATTCGTGATTCAAGCCTTTAACATTCCAGGTCACGAAATTAACTGTCCAATCATGGAGACATTGACTCTGAGTTTTTGATGTCATTTTATAGTCTTAACTGGAAGTGAGACAGCTTCGGCCTTAATTTCCTATTTCCCCTAGAGTCGTTTCCATGTAGCTTATTATTACATTGGTAGTTATAATTATAAAGATTAAGAGGATAGATTAGATATAGATCAAGCCTGCTCTCTTTCTCTTCCGCCCTTAACCCCCCACCCTCCCTTTTTGCCTCCCCACGTGAGGCTAGAACCCACTTCACACAGTCCCAGTCCTCTGACATACCCAGAGACAGAGCACATCCAAAGCAAAACAAGCCCCCACGCAGCGGTGTTTTAGGATTAAAAGATAGAGATATCTATTACCAATATAGTCGAAAAGAAAAAAAAAAATTTGTGCATTTAAAATATATATAGTCTTCAACAATCTTAGTGCATTAAGATAATACACCCAGATAATAAACCCGGGGAATAGTGTTAGAAATTTGTCCAAAATAAGCATAATAAGTCTTAATGCAATAATAGCAATAACCATAAACCAAGGGTTTGATGTTGAACAGTCTCGTTTAGGGTAGAGCTAAAATAATTAGTTGTAAAAAAAAAAAAAAAGGAAAGTAATTAAGCACAATAAAACATAGACAGATAGGGCCCTAGTAATACGAAGTAATAATGAGAATATATGATGATAAAAACACGTATTTTAAACAAAAAGATCAGACAGTAGATTATTAGTCCTTGCTATATCATTAACAGCCATGACTCACTATTATGTATCAGAATAGTCCCGGGATCAGCTTTCTTAATTCCTTTTCTGCTTCTTCCTTGCTAGCGAAGTAATAGAATTGACCTTGCAATTCAACTTTCAGTTTGGCCGGATACAAGAGGCTGTATTTGACGTTGGCTTGCCGTAACCGCTGTTTAATGTTGTTGAAGGCTGCGCGTTTAGTAGCTGTTGCTGGAGAGAAGTCAGGGAAGATATGAATGCGGTTATTCTCATATATAATATCTTGCTTGTCTCTGAGGAGTGCCATCATCTTTAGCTTAAATGATAATCTTTCAAAGCGAATAATAAAAGATCTGGATCGAACGGTATTTGATCCACGTACGCGGTAAGCCGCTGCTATCTCAGATTCTGCTTTAAAGTCCTCCCCGATTATTTTAGAGAAGAGTTCAGCTGTGAACTTCACTGGGTTTGGACTTTCTCGATTCTCAGGCAGACCTTCAATTCTGATATTATACCTTCTGCTTCCATCTTCCAAAGCAGCCAGTCTGTCTCCAGTTTTTTGCATTCAGAGCTGACATTTTCTGCTTTTTCTTCAACACTGGTAGCTAAATTTTCGGCTATTTCAATCCTAGTCGTGAATGTCTCCTTGAGATCCTCCAATTGATCAGTAAGCGTTTCAATTTTACCCAGCACCTGTCGCATCTCCAGTTGCATTTCTTGTCACAGCCTTTCATTTGCCTGTTGCAGCATCAGCCGCTGCACTTCGTTTGCTTGTTGCAATTCCTGTTTCAATTCCAGCAGCTCCTGTTTCAATTCCTGTCTCAGTCTCTCATGTGCCTTTGCCCTTGCTTTCTCATTTGCCTTCTCGGTTTTCTTTATATCTTGTATGAGCTCAGCGAACATCACCTGCACTTTAGACATTTCAATTGTGCTTTCTTGTACCATAGGTAAAGCGTCAGGCTCTACTGTAGCTGCTGTCCCCGCTATTTCCGGCTCGCGTGGAGTAATTGAAATCGCGGACTGTAAGGCCTTTTCCAGTTTCAGGTGTTCTTCTCCGATCGGCGAGCTATCGAGATCAGCACTCACGATCGTACATTCGCTCCCCTTTTCACTCTCAGCCGGTGACGATGTAGCGGACCTTGGTCCTGAGGAGTCTGTACTTTCGCCCATCTGATCCAGGTCTCTCTCTGAAAGGCCGTATCTTGAGCTAGGGCTTGCTGATCTTAGCTTGGGAGCAGCTTTAGTTTTCGATTCTTTCGGACCCCCTTTCTTGTTGGCCATGTTTATATATGCTTACATATACTGTAGCAGCCTCCTTGGGTTGAATAGATACAGGATATTTCAGGATAATAAGCAAATAATATGAAAAAAAACACCGCTGCTAGCAGAGCTCCACTTCAGATGTCCATCTCTCGCATTGGACAAGACCAAAATGGAGCTCATCTTGAGGAACTTTATTATGCATTCCCTGGACAACCAGACTAGCTGCCTGAATCTGTCATATTTAGCCAGCAGACCCACAGAAGATAAATTCAATGTCTAGTCCTGTTTAATAATTGGGTGACCAAACTGATCTCTGATTCCAGGATAATAGTGTCCTTACATACAAAGGATGTACTGTATGTTAACTTAATGGTTGAATACATGATCCTAAGTGGTCCATATATCATAGTCATTACTATCATCAGACACAAGCCAAAAAATAATTTATGGAAGATTGTGGAGTAATTCATAACAAAACATTTCTGGTAGTTTTCAACATGGCATAAGCTCACTGCTTTTCAAATAGGGCAACATCCCTCCAGCAGAATTCCAAAACCTGATAAATAATCTGCCATAGTACATACCTGCTGTTATGGTAGCATCTGATTGCCTAAAGCCCTATCAACTGTCTTCATATTGTTATCACAACAGGTGGAATGTATGAACATCTGATGCTTTAAAGACAGTTCTCCATGGGAAAGGCCCCTAGAGATCTTGCAGATGCTTATAAACACAAGCAATTTGTAAGCATGACACTATAAAAAGTAGCCACCAGGCAAAAGCCACACATATAAAAGCCTGTAAAAGAGCAAGTTGTCTAGATTAACACATTTCACATTTAAAAGACCACTTCAATGAAAATTAACCAAAGTGAGTGCTCCAAAAGAGAGTTTGTAAAATCTCAGAGCATCTAATGGGACAAATAATGTCTAGTAATTATTAAAAAAAATCTCCTCAATGGTTCATGTCATCATTTCTAAAATAAATAAACTAATACAATGGAATTTCCTCCTGTTTAACCATTTTGATCATATTTCTTTTTACAAGTAAAGGCACAGCTGGGAATGTTTTGTTTCCATTTTTCATTCTTGCACCTGCATGCATGCTTTGATTTATAAGTAAATGTTGGTTCATTTTAACTAGATTTTAGTGTATCCTTTTAGGAAGTTTATTTTTCATGCCTCCAAAGACTTGCTTATAACCATGAAGTTTCCAAGAAATGCTGAATAAAAGAGGAATTAAAGCCAACTAACATTCTTGGAAAAGGCATTTCAGACCATAACCTTAGTCTTTCATCACTATATTCCGAAGTTATTTCCTAAATCTTTTGTGATTATCGTAAAAAATATGTAAATATGTTTGTGTCAGCACAAGCTAGGTCAAAAAGTATTTGATTAAAGCAAAAACAAAAACTATGTATCTTCAGTAGTGGGCCACTGAAGGATTATAACTTTTGCCAGTCTCTTAATCAGATGTGGATATATTATTGGATTCTGTGTTTACTCAGTGTCTATTTTTGCTAGTTTTTGCATTGAGACTGATGTTTCTCAATGAGCTCACAGTTCTTCTAAACATTCTTGTGAATGACAAACAACTAACTTTTTTTCTGTAGTAAACTAATGGAAAAAAGATTGTTACTTACTTCAGAGAGGATTTGGTCTGTCTTTATATATTCATAAAGAGAAGGAATCAAAGTAAAAAAAATGGAATTCTGAAATGCAATAGTTTGAGCTTTACCAGTATTATGTAAGTTTTATGTTTATTTATTGATTATTATTTTATTTAATTTTTAAAAATGTTTTTATCATTCTTCTTTTTCTTTATGTGCTGTAGGAATAACTGTTACTGTTTAGCTGATGCCTTTTTTTCTTTGGTGGCTTGGTTTTGCCAACAATTTATGTGCCTTTATCTTGTGTTTTTGAACTTTTGTAGGTTTACATAACCTCTCCGCAGTGGTAGCGCTGCTGCCTTGCAGTAAGGAGACCCGGGTTCGTTTCCCGGGTCCTCCCTGCGTGGAGTTTGCATGTTCTCCCCGTGTCTGCGAGGGTTTCCTCCAGGTGCTCCGGTTTCCTCCCACAGTCCAAAGACATGCAGGTTAGGTGCATTGGCGATCCTAAATTGTCCCTAGTGTGTGCTTGGTTTGTGGGTGTGTGTGTGTGCGTGCCCTGCCCCGGGATTGTTCCTGCCTTGCTCCCTGTGCTGGCTGGGATTGGCTCCAGCAGACCCCCGTGACCCTGTGTTAGGATATAGCAGGTTGGATGACTGACTGACATAACCTCTCCTGCTCTAAATATTAATAGCAATTTATAAATCCATATCATTTTTGTTTTTCTTTTGGTCAGCTACATGATAATAGGCATATTTTTTGGCAGACATTGACTCCCTTGGTACAAACAAGAGCAAAGTTTGAATAACACAAACTATCCAAACATCCGTGCCACACTTATACATCCCTACCCCATACCCATATCTCAACCAAATGCTTTGAGGTTGTTAGATTACTTGTTTAGGAATCGAAGGGAATGACACAACTCCCTCATGACTCCTCAGCACACTTTGAAACTTCCAATATATCGCAAGCTTGCAGCGATTTCATAGACTATTACGTGTCCCCTGACAGCAGCAGTAGCTTTAGCAATGTTTTCATACATAGTGAGTTCAGCCTGTCTTTTCCTGTTTACCTTTCTGTTCTGGTATGAAAAACACAAGAAATCAGACAGACAGGCCTTTCTGCTGTTGGTGCAGTCCAGAACCTTGCTTTCGTTTCATCTTATTTGCCAGCATTGTATGCACTGTACTCTGTCTGAGCTAACAACTCCCCCACACACAGGAGCTCATGGACCTTTGACTTTTATTTTGTTGTGGGTAGTCACAGATTGCTGTGATTAAGTCACTGGGGATGTTACACTACACAACTGGTGGTCACGGCTCATGCCATAATTTTCCATGACTTGATAGGATTGTAAAAGGTAAGCATGACTGAAAATCTCTGGAAATGATGTTTAGTATTGTAATATCCGCGTTGGCTGCAGCTTGCATACTCCCTTGAACCTGGAACATCAATAGTCATATCATGTACATAGAATTAGCCAATGCAAGGAGAACTCAATCAAGTAAGACAAATGTCCAGAAGTGCTTTGTGCATTTAATAAATAATTATAGTAATAAAAACTGTGTCCGTTGGATATTAAAAGTCACAGCAAAATACTTAAAATTCAAATGGACAGATGAAATTTTTCAAATTTCTTCATGCAACCTCTTTCCTGGTCCTTGTAAGTATCCTGGGCATTACAATGATGCAGCCCACCAAATCCTCCTCGATCTGCCACCTCAGCCTGTGGACCAGGAACTGCCACCTACTGCAGGCACCACAACTCCCAAGGATCTATGCTCTCTCTCAGATGCCAAGACCTCATCCTTCCTTCTGCTCCTGTGGCCTCACTCTCACTCTCAACAGCTCTCACTTTTCAGCCCCAAAACTGTCAAGAGTGCAGCCATCTCTCAGAGTTTCTTCAACCATCCATTCTGCATCCAGTAAATGGTTCAGCAGTCTGGTGCTGCCCAGCTCATCCTCCACTGTTTACTGGTCCCCTCTTTTTCCTGTCCTGCTCAGGCGCCATTTTATCCTTCGTTGTCCTAATTAGAATCTGTGGAGTGCTGATGTGGAACAATTAAACAATCAGTGCTTCATGGCACCATACATACCATGGCAGCACAACTCCTCAACCACGTCCAAATCCTAGCAGCACTGCTTTTAATTAAAAACTAGCGAACAGCCGCAGAACCCTAATATGCCTTCTCCCAAGTACGACATGGCTTTAGCAAGAATTTAGGATTAGACTGAACAATCTATTCAGAGTAGAGTTCTGATCCCATCTAATTTGTATTGGATTAGAGATGCATTGAAGTCAACACCACCAACATCTTTGTGGTGAACTTTCACCATCTTATTGAGACAAGTTCAATAGGCAGAAGAGAGACAAGAAATTTGGATATGTGTAGCTCATTAGTTGTTCCAAAATGCTAAGAGTCAAAAAAATCTGATAAAAAGGACATCTACATCAGTCAGATTGGGGAATACTCATTACAACAGATAAAAAGCCATGGCTGTGTTGGTCTAGTTTTGAGTCCTAATTGTTGCTTCCCCTTCCATAAACACACTGTATTAAAAAAGATTCGCTGAGTCCGACCGTGGTCTACAATAGGTAAAGAATTTTTGCTGTTCCCACAAATAACAGCTTTGACTTGAAGAACTGTATGCTGGTTATAACACGCCTAGAAAGTCCAATTATATTCTTGTATAATGGTCTGGGTTTCTTAACCCCTGCCATTTTAAATATTTTTGCCCCAGCTAAGTATATTCTAACAAAGCCATGCTACTGAGTGTTATGTAACTCATTGATAACCTATATATTAGGGACTTAATTTTTCCTTTAACACTCCACTATGACTATAACCCAGTCACTTAGCTGCTCCTATTGCTTTCAGTTTTAATGACTCACTTATTTCAGAGGTTACCGGAACACTTGTGACAGAATATGAAATTACTGAATAATTTACATCTTGACATTGCTGGTAATGGTGGGAGAGGGTTTGATCATAAAAATAAATGTGGTTTTATAAATTGCTAATGCCACATGCTAGGAAGCTACATGAACTGCTTTTGATACAGAAAAATCTGCAACTATGTGCCTAACACATGGTGATAGACCTAGGCCAGCTCTGATTATCAAACATGTACTGTCTCTGATTTGCTTTCTAGACACAAAGGTAATTTTCAAAAACGAGTTGGTTCGACATTCATCTGTCAATTTTTGTATCCTGCTTATTCTGCTTATGATCACAAGAGATGATTATTTCATTAATGTTGTTTAAACTAGACTCCCCATAAAGCTTTGGGAATTTGAATTCAATGTAATTTTATTTAATTAAGCTTATTCGTCAGCTGCAAGAGCAATGCTGTTGCCTCTCACTGGACACCTCAATTCTGTGACATCTTTCTTTCTTTACCTTTTCAGTCCAGGTGAGTCTGTTAAGGTTTTGATGGAACAACTAAAACATTAGCTGTCTTTTTGAAATATAATAATTTAAAATTCTATTTTATTTTACCTAACTCCTAGAATGGTCAAAAGCTGTAATCCCTCGAGAATGTCCTGGATCTCTTCTTGGGTGGTATACTTCAAAGGCGAAATGTCTAATGGGTATCTTCACTGTATACCAAACTACTAGATTCTCTTGGTCTGGAAAAGCAGTAAAAAACACTAAAACACAGTAAAAAACACTAAATCATCCCATATAGAACACACAAATGCTTGCTCCATTCCAATACAAAAATAGCAAACCTTATTTTGTCATTAGTGAAATTACCTGAAAACTTTGAAACTGGGAAATAGTGGCTTTCTTAATTACAAAGTTAGGTTTTATATGAATTATCTGATGCATATATTTCTACCAATACATGAGTCAGAGGTGCAATTAAAATCAGAAGTTGGTTTGAATGAAAACTTACAGCCACAGAGGTCCCCCAGGACTGAACTCGACAACCACTTAATCTGGCCTTACCATTTACCTCATTCCTATATATGGTCCATTCATAATTTGTCATGACCAGAGCCAATCAATCCAGTAATATATGATATAGACGGCTGCCTAGGGTAGTGTCATTCCAGGACCACCGTTTATGAACATTAAAGGGCAAATACTCTGGACAGCACATCACATACTCTTTTTAAAGTCGACAGTATATATAGAAAGGGACGTTGTTGATGGTATGTGCTTTGGACACCTTGATTGTTGAAATTTGAAACTACTAACTGGGTGTCGTTACCCGCTGTACACCATTTATGAATGTAAAAGGGTGCATACTAAGTGTACACAATCTATAAAAGTCTGGGGTATGTACACAAATGGGCGCTGTTATTGCTGGTGTGTAAACTTCATACATAAATAAGTTATCTAATAAGTCTAAACATACTTATTACACTGAGGGGCGCCATCTGTCAGCTGCGCCTAGGGCTCCAAATGGGCTTTGAGCGGTACTGGTCATTAGGTCTACAAGAATGGTATCATCAGCAAAGTTCTAAATTCCTACAGAATTCATAACTGAAATAAAGTCATTCATGTAGAGCAAATAATGGATTGACAGAAGGATACATTGCTAAGAGGCACACATTCTCAGTATCTGGGACATGGTATCGATTGATTTCACCACCTGCTTCCTATGAGAAAGAGAATCCAAAAGCTAAAAACATAAAGATGGATTGATGCGCATGTCCACCAGTATGTCAAAAAGCCTATGAGTTGTGTTAAACGTAGAGCCAGATTTATATGTTAAAGTTAAACATTACATTAAAGATGCTCTGCACATATGAAGAAACACTTAGCACTAATCATTCTGATCATATGCCACAGATGGATTGTAAATTTACTGCGGTTATTCTTCATACTTCATCAGGTACATTTACTTACTGTATATGATGTACATATTTTTAAGATTATGAAGCACTCATTTTTTTGTGATGTAGCAATCAAAAATCTGAATGTGAGTTGTAATATTTCTGTTTCTTTGCACTGTCTTAGACTGTAAAGTTGTTCTTTTTATTACTGGTGTGCATTTCTACCTACTGTATACCTTGTACATACTTTGAAATTAAAATCTTTACCTTTTGCACTTGTATTATCAATTATTGATTCAGCTGTTAAAAAAGAGAAAGCATGTACTTATTTAGGGTAAAATATTATTTTCCAGTTATATACTTACGAAATATGCTGCATCTGGACCTCGTCTCTTTTTAAATCTGTTGTGTACGTATATTTTCCTAATGTTATTATTGTGAATGAATTGTTTTCATAGATTGTGTTCTTCAGCTTATATATACACTCTTTACCAAGATTTTGCAAAAGACAACATATTATGCAACTTCAGACAATTTTCTTCAAATGTTCACCCAAGGAGAGTAATATATGAAAACATTAGATATGACTGTTAAAAGAAGTGCATAATTGTTTGTTCGTGTTAAAAGTATTCCTCTTTTGAAATAAAAACACATATACTCACTTAAAGGGTAGGTGTTTATGTTTTGATTGTATCAGTTAAAATGTCTAAGTAATCTATACTGACCACAATTATTTTCTAACACAATCATGCCTCAAGTAGCAAGATTGCAGGTACAAGAATATTGAAAGTAATATATTAGTAAAATTATTAACAATATGAACATAGGAAATGTATCTATCCATTTTCTAACCCACTTACCAATTCAGGGTCTCGGGTGCTCCTTCACATCCCAGCAGTGCTTGGTGCAAGGCAGAAGTCATTCTCAAAATTAAAAATGTAATGTTTTCATTAGACAATAAAAATGATAAAAAAGAAATGATGATATATGTGAAGCTGTTTAAATGTAAAGTATTACATTATTAATAAAGTCATATTTAATTAAAAAAATAAACTCTGGCAAAATACTAACTAATAAAAACTGTCAAAATTAACATTTTAATCAAATGTGTGGGGTAAATAAAACATCTGTATAAATTTATTTTGTAATATTTGACATAATTAATTATATGAAACACACACATACTAATGACCAAAAAATGCAATTACATTCTTTGTAGACTTTTAAAGACACTGTATGGAAGGGTCATTTTGCTGAATCATTATGCATAGTTTCAGTTCAACATGATAAGGTCATGCTTCGTGGCACCTGACAGAAGTCACACACCTTAGAGTATCACAAGATTTACACCCTTGAGACATGCATCTACCTGAAACTGGAAGAGCTGGATCAAAGCAGCTTTCAGTGGAAAAAAAATGCATGAAACTATAGAAACCACTTTTCTCAACCAGTTTCTTCTTAATTAGAAAAACGCAAACACAGATGAAGGCAAAATATATCATTAAACATTTCTTTTTCTAACTAAGTGAAGGTTGAAAACTATAAACACATGTAATTATTAACTGTATAATCTGAAGTATTTCAAATGTCAACCACATAATATTTCAACTGTACACATTCAGGTGACTTTCCATTGAGGTGTAACATCAATCTAAATCCCATGTCTGGGTCACAGGGCTAAAAACAATGAGGTAAAAGAGCAAAATGGGGAGGAATGGTATCAGGTGGCATCTCTTTAATGGGAACGTAGGCATGCAGCTGTAGCTTTGCATGTATTCTTTTATTAGAGAGACAAATGATAAAAAAATTGTGTTCATAGTTGAAGCATATGTTTAAATAATTTGTTTTAAAACACATTCATTTGCCACTTGTAGGCCAAGAGCAAATTTCATAGATGGTGGTGAACAATGGAGAATGATAATTCAGTCATTTTCTAAACCGTTTTGTTCTAAACAGGGTCGCTGGGGGTGCTAGAGCCTATCCCAGCTAGCACAGGGTGTAAGGTAGGAACAAACCTTGGACAAGGTGCCAGTCCATCACAGGGCTAACACACACACACACCCCTACCACACACTAGGGCCAATTTAGTATTGCCAATCCACCAAGCTTGCTTGTCTTTGGACTGTGGGAGGAAACCCATACAGACACAGGGACAACATGCAAACATCATGCAGGCAGGACCCATGCCACCCTTCAATGATATTTGCCAATGTCACACACGTTCGAATTGGAGGAAGCTGAGTGGACCAAAAGAAGGTAATTCAATGCCAGGCCAGTGGGTGGTGGGGTGTGCTAAACTTTACTCTGTTCTCTCTGCAGACCAAATAGGGGAAAACCTACCTGATTTCTCTTCAAAGATGTCATTTACAGTTCCAGTGCCCTGAAAGACATCACTTCCGGTCGCGGCGCAATCTTGAAACATCACTTCCAGTCCCTGCATCCAAGATGACATCACTTACAGGACCTGGGGTCTCATTTATCAAGCTGCATCTCATCCAGTGGTATACCGTTCACATTGATTTGGTGCAGTTCCTCTTTTATGCTTGCAATGCCTCTCACTAATTCCTCCTGTGTTTTCAGAACTGCATCAGTCAAGACTCGTGCCTCGAAACGCATCGGATGTGCAGAAGTGGCAGGCGGAGCAGGACCAGGCAAAACTGGCAGATCTATAAAATAAATGTTAAATGAACAATCCAAATCATTTGCAATGTGAGTGTTATTTATCTATGAATAATATATCGCAACACAAACATTTGAAAAACTTCTAACCATTTTCGGATGGCTCGGCCTCTTCTGCAGTTGATGGGATTGCACTTTCAGTGTCACCATCGGGGATTACTCCGCTCATTGACGTTTCACCAATAATTGCTGCTATCTTGTCATCCAATGGTGACACTGAAATAAGACTCTGGCCTCCTCCTGTGGCACCGACGTCTCTTTTGTGGGCTGCAATTCTTTTTTTAGAGGACACTTTCAAATCAAACCACTTTTTCTTGATTTCTGCAGTAGTTCTACATACAGGTGAGACGGCATTTACCGCATTAGTAACCTGTCCCCACGCCAAGTCTTTTTTTTTCTTTGACATTCCGCCTGAAAAAGCAGCAAACAAAACTGTCTTATTACGCTGTACCTCATTTAAAAGCACTTCCACTTCGTTGTCTGTGAAGTTTTTTTTCTTTCCTCACTTCACGGGATCCATGATAACGGTTCTATAGTGCCCTGGCGGCATTGGGTTTTTATAAGGAAGGTTGTTTGCCAAATAAGTTAATTTGAGGGTGTTTCTATATGCAAATTTAAATTTCTATGCACACACACACAATTTAGAAGGAGTGCGATTCTTCATCAGTCATTTCGTACAGCTGTGCGTACTCACGTTTGATAACTCCCAACTTTCTTGTGCTTACAGCTGTTGGTATACACACTAGTTTAGAGCTTGTTTTACGCACGCTTGATAAATGAGACCCCTGGTCTATAAAGATGCCATTTTGTCTTAAAAAATCTGTTCAACTTGAGAACTTGACCTATGCACTTCAGTGCTAATTTAAACCTTTGCAGCCAGGTATAATATAAAAACCTTTTTGTGTGTCTGAGGCTGAATTTATTCACACCAAGTTTTAATGTTTTGAAGCAGAAGTGATTATCAGGTATTGTTTTGTAAGGGATGATCAGAAAATTAACTAATTGATCAAGAAAGATGTATGGTTCTCTTTTCTTGACCAAAAACAGTATACTGAAAGTCAACTTTACATGGATGGCATGTGTCAGGCATGCAATTATTGAAGACATGCCCAAGCCAAGGTTAAGGACTGCAGCAGTGGCAAATCCCTGTGCCGACCCTTACTAACCAATAACTAAACTGGCATGACTTAAAGGTGGTTGGGTTTAGTCATTGTAAATAAACTAGGAAATAATATGAAACAGACGGTCAAAACAGTGTGGCGGGCGGCTGGGGGTGGTACAGAGCCGGGACGCCCAGGAGGACCGGAGGAGGGCTTGCGCCTCCTCCAGACCACGAGGGGGCGACCGCCTGGTTGTGTTGGGGGCCACCGCCAGGGGGCGCCCTGGTGCCTGAAGAACCCTGGACCTCAGTACTTCCGCCACACCAGGAAGTGCTGGGGGGAAGAAGACTGGGGACACCCGGAGGGCTTTCGGTTGCGCAGCCGGCACTTCCGCCACACGAGGGTGTGTCTGCGGAGGACTGCCGGGAAACAGCTAGAGCCCATCCGGGCTGGTATATAAGGGGCTGCCTCCCTGCATTCGAGAGCGAGAGTTGGGTGGAAGAGGACGAAGCTGAGAGAGAGGAGCGGAGGCGGCCAGAAGGAAGGCACTGGAGACTGTGAGGTCTGGACTTTGGGGGATCGGTGCTGGAGGCACTGGGTTTATACACGAAAGATATTGTAAATACTGTAAATAAATGAGTGTGTTGGGTGCTAAAACGATGTCCGTCTGTCTGTGTCCGGGTCCCGTTCCACAAAAGTTATTAACTTCATAGAAAAGTAGACAGAGTGAGAGAGAGACAACAATAATAAGATCTAAAAGACCAGATATGCAAAGTCCATAAAAAGGTCATTTACTGTAAAATAATTCAAAATACAAAATGGTGAAATAAGTCAGCAAAAATTCAAAAACCATTACCAACAGTAGACATAAAGTAGAGGAGGTGAGGAGCAAATGACAAGTAAAAGCAAGGAGTAGGGGCCAAACTCCTTGACCTAAAGGGCAAGTCCCAGCCTCATTCCTGTCCGAATGTTACTCATCATTCCAGAAAGCTGTATTCATAGAAAGAAAACTAAAACCACAAAATTAAATTTACAGCATAATAGTTAAAAAAAATTTCTCTAAAAACACATATAGGTTTTGTGTTTTTTTATTAAATTAAAATGTATTATTTTATGTGTTATAAACAAAGTTCGAGCTCTCAATACATTCCTTACCTCATTGCTTATGCTACATTATTTTATGTTATCTGTGTTTGAGAAAAAATCACTAACTTATTAAAAATCAGTTTAAAAGTTTAAAAACCTTACAGCACATGGTTGTTAAGACTGTAATAAAATATGGGATCTAAAAAGTATCTTAATTAGAGTATACATGTCAAGTCAAGTCAAGTTGGGGAGCATGCACTGGTACAGTGCGTTTCCGCACCCACTACACAACGAAACAACTCGGGATCCCGGTTTACAACCCCCAAGGCAGACACGCAGTTCAGTCTCGCCCTCCGGAAATGACCCTCTATCTGCCGCAGCCAGGTATTACATGGGCAACCCCTTGGCCTGGTCCAGCCACTCGGGTCCCCAACAATGATGATCTTATGAGCTGGGTCACCCTCAGGGAAACGCGCCACATGGCCGTAGTGCTGTAACTGACGCTTCCTCACAATGCAGGTAATGTGCCTCATTCGGGACTCCATGAGCAACTGCTCACTCGACACAAAGTCAAAGTCAAACCAACGATACCCAAGGATTTTCCAAGTATACGTACATGCATGTAAAGAAATCCAAAGCCTCCTATAAGAGAATTCCTTTATACTCTAGTCTACTCTACTTTATACTTTTGTTTTCTAGTACCGGTAAGTCAGAGGATTTAGATTTGTACCAAGGAGTTTAAACTGAAATCCAGCTTCATGGTAATTTCGAATATACACGATTTTAGATTAGTTTCCTTTACAGTTTTTTTTTTTTTTACCCTGTTCAAAAGCTAAGACTCATGTGAATTGCCTATGCACAATCTAGAAGACTGTTCTTAAGTCCCCATTATTTAGGTTTGCTGCACAGTTTATATAGCTGACTCTGATAAACAAGACAAGCCTGTTTGGAAACTATGTTTTAAAAAGAAAGCCAGGTCAACATCTAGGAACACTATAGAGCATGTTTGGAATTTTTTTATGATTATTTTTTATCATTATTAATGCTTATTTTTGTCTTTTACTTGGATTTGTTTATATTTTGCCACTGTTACACATGACATCACAAACTCTATTTTTGTGTTGGCCTTTGACAATGGAGGAACTATGCCTGTCTGTGCTATTTATTTTCAAATGAAGGAAATAAGAAAAAAGGGTTATAATAGGGTAATACAAGAACAACCTAGAGTTTTAAGATGAAAGGAAATCTAATATGTGCATAAAAAACTGAAAGAACATACTGTATAGTGCTTGGTGCAATGGAAAAAGAAACAAAAATGTATTGCTTTGTTGCAGTGTTTCAGCTTTGACCTTGATGGCTTTTCGTGATTTTCATTCTCCCATTATTCATATACATTAGTGTAGAAATATTTACTGATTTGACTTTAGAAAAGGAAAATGACAACATTTTCGTAGTGTACAGCAAACTTATTCCTGGCACTCAAAAAATAAAAACTAATGGTGTGACAGCCAAGAGATGTTTTCTGTTTTTATAGATCATGGAAATGAAACTCAGCAGTAGGGCAGATTTCCCTTCGACATAGCTATCTGCATACATAAATATAAATTAATAAAAATAAACAAAGAAAGAAAGCCCTGTCTGCCAATCAATCATTTACTTACTACTTGTTAGTATTTTTGTAGTAGGTGGAAACTATAATAAAATTCATTACTAGAGCAGACTTCTTATCAGGACAGGTTTCTGCCTATTTCCTTGTACAGTACATTTATAAACCTACAGGACCTTTTTGTGTCCTTTTCTTGTGTAATAAAGGACAAGCTAAGAGTCTGCTTCACTTTACTGTCCTGGATTGTGCAGTCATGTAGGAGCAACCTCTGTGTTGCCTTGTGTCATGCAGTCAGAGCTTATACCTGTGTATGCTGTGTATCATTCTCTTCTTTTGTTCTAAGCATGGCAGGTATGGCGACACAACTTCTCATCTACAATGCACATATCTTAAGATCATTTAATATCAACTGTTTGTGTGACGGATGGTGGTTTTCAATAAGGATTTTGCATTCATGGTTCCGCATGAAGAGTCTGTTTATCTATCGCAGTACAATGTCGCTTTTTATGCTGTTAACTCTGCTTCCTTTTTAGATGTACTTTTTTGCATATAATGATCTCTTCTTGCTGCTTTTGGCTTGTATGTGGGGGCTTACCAACTAGTAAGTGGTAATTTAATGGGCTTGGCCATTTAAAACTTTTTCATGTTTCTATGATCTCTTTCACCCCAGAAACATAAACTATAAACATAAGGAAGCAAGTCCTAATTTTGCCTCATTTCCTCAGCTGCGTACTTATCAGTATGTTATAAATTATTTTAAACTTGATTACCTGTACTATATATTTTTAACAAAATTTGTCTTTATGCTGTGAAAATATGTATTACGACTAGTCATCCAACTATGGAAATCAATGTCATATTGATTCTTAACCCATCTCCTTCACAACTCATTTTGACCTCCACTGTGGGGGAAATTTTGAGGTTGTCTACAACTGCATGTCTCAGTCACTCTTATATTGATTGTCCTATTCTCTCTTCAGATTTCCAGTGTAACATACCAGGCAGTGTTTCTCAACCTTTCTTCTGTGTTGGCACACTTTTTGTAACCAAAATCATCCCAAGGCATATCACTATTCTACTAACCACAAACACATTACATCTCATAATAAAATAATAGGAAGTTGCATTTGTAGAGCACCTTTCACAAACCCAAGGTCACTTTACATACAGAGTTAAAATAAATAAATATAAATAAATAAATTACACAGAATACAAAAGTTCATAGAAAAGGACAGTTTTCAGTTGAGATTTAAAGGTGGAGAAAGAGGAGCAATCTCGAGGAGCAGAGTTCCAGAGTTGAGGGGTCATAACAATGAAGGACCTGCCTCCCAGGGTGGAGAGTCTGGTGCGTGGGATAGTAAGGAGATTATGGCTCGAGGATCTGAGAGAGTGACAAGGAGTGTAAGGAGCTAGGAGCTGAGTGAATCAGAGAGGGGCAAGGTTATCTAGGGCTTTGAAGGTGAGAAGCAGAATCTTGAATTTAATCCTTGATGGAACCGGTAACCAGTGAAGTTGGGAGAGAACAGGGGAGATGTGAGCAAAACGCTTTGTGTGGGTGAAGACTCTGGCTGCGGAATTCTGAATGTACTGTAGCTTCTGTATAGATTTTGCGGGGAGGCCGACGAAGAGGGAATTACAATAATCAATCAGTCATACAAGTGCTCAGCTGTCCAAAAGGGCAGGACTATTGGAGAAGCTGGTAAAAAAGGAGCTCAGAGATCAGCGTTCACAGACATGGTACTTAGTGAACACCTTGATGGCATCTCCCTGCTGCTTCCTCCCTTTGCCCACCCCTCTCTGCCTGAGAGGCAACTCATATGCCCACTGGCGACTACACACCCAGGAAGATGGACTCTATCAGCCAGGAGACGTGTCCAAAAAGGTCTAAGTTCTGTGTCTGTAACATAGTGATCACGGAACTCTACAGAACTGCTATGCCAGATTCTCCAGGTACACCTGTCCACCTCAGACAGCACGCAACCACCTGAAGAGCCTGTCTCCCTCAGGTTCAGACCCAAGTGAGCTACACTATTATTTCCATGCACACTTGGGTAGCTATCATGGCACTCCACTGTGCCACGGCAGAAAAACACTGATATAAGTAGTGTAAACTGAATTTTCACACATTTATTAGAAGTCAATAGAGTTGAGAAAGAAAGCCCTCTATCACAGAACAGAACTGGAGTCTAAGTACTCTAAGTATCCTATTTTAAAATTTTAAGTACAGGCACCTGAAATGAGTACACTTAAATATTAAATTATTATATTAACAGTTAATGATATATTGTTCAGTAGTGCAGTGTGCTACATAATATACCGTATATATATATATTTGATATACTGTATTAACCCCCAAGGGGAAATTCTCTTTTTCAAGTACTCAGAGTTTCAGGGGCAGAGTGCAGGGTCAGTTATTTGTACAGCACCCCTGGAGCAATTGCAGGTTAAGGGCCTTACTCATGGGCCCAACAGAGTAGCATTCCTTCTATCACTGCATGGATTCGAACCAGCAACCTTCAAGTTACCAGCCCAGATCCTTTAGCCACAGCTCCACCACTCCAGGTATTACACTGTAGTTGTAAGCAATGAGAAGTCAAGCAAAATAACACCTTTTATTGGCTAACTGAGCCGATAACAATATACATGCTTTGGAGGCAACTGTGGCTCCTCCTTCAGGTAGGTAAAGGGGGCGGGCTACAGTTGCCTTGAAAGCTGCACATTGTAATCAGTTCAGTTAGCCAATAAAAAGTGTCATCTTGCTTGACTTCTCATCGCTTACATAATGGCTAACACAGTACAACACCCTACTACTAGTGTAGTTGTAATTAATAAAGATGTCTATTTCTCTCAACTGATGCATTCTGGTTAGCAAAGTTCCCCTAAAAAACTGACTTTTTATGAAGTATCCAAAATAAATTGTTATGGTGTTGAGCTGAACACAGTGTTGACTTTATGTTCTTTAATATATTATTTCTTTTATCACTTCAGCCAAGAGAGCAAATCTGACAGACACAGCATAACACATACTTTTTTTTATTTAGACTTCTCTAGCTGAATCTAACTTGTTAGAAATTATTGACTTTTCAAAGGAACTCAGAGCGCAGCCGTCTGTGCTAAGGAACATTATGTGTGATTGAGATAAAGTTTTTTGATAGACTTCCAATTCACAGAAGGAATTTAGTTGTCAAATTTGTTCAGAAAGAAAGCGCTTTACAATATACAGTACATATACACAAAAAACTAAAACATCAGAGAACTACAGATAAACAGCAAGTACATAATGTAAAGTATGTTGCTGTCAGTTTTATGATGAGGAATATGCTAACATGACTTTGAAATTTTGCTTACATTTACAGGTGACCGCAACACATTGGCACAAAGGCTGGTGCTTTTGCCTAACGCTTGTAGCATCCTGGGCTCAAATCCTGTGCCCAGTCACTGTCTTTGTTGAGTTTGCATATTCCCCTGTGGCTGTGTGGGCTTTCCCTCATATGTCTCCAGTTTTCTTGCCACATTCAGAAGATGTATGTGTCAGGTTTAAATTGGTCTAAATTGTGACTAAGTGTGGGTGGATGCAGATAATATTGAAAGTGCATGCTTTGAAAATGAACATCCCAACATTCTTAGTGTCATGTACACTTGTAAAAATATAAATTGCAACTTGACAAAGGAGTTATCCGACATGACACAGTGACGTTTCACTCCTGTCACCAAGAACATAAGAATCGACGGCTGTAGCAAGGTAAGAACTGGACAATTGGAATAACCAATTGATTCACTTAAGCCAGCTATTTTACTAAATTCTGATTCCTTCTAATTCATGTGGACTGATGGACCAGAATATGTCAGAAAACCCATGTTTGCATCCTGCCACGTGAAAAAATTCAGCCTGCAGGTAATGGTGTAAAGGTGGCACCAATGCGATCCTGTGACACAAACAGAAAAACATTACAATCCCACAAACATCATTTTACATTTAGTGTATCTCTTCATGGTGCCAGTGTGCCCATCTCTAGATGTACTCTTTCTGCACCATGTAGCTAGGAAAGTCAAAGAAAGATTTCACAGGCATGATGGCAAGTTATATTTTATGCCATGGATTCTTCAGCCACTGAATCTGATTGCAATATAGTATCTTTGTGATGAAAAGGAACAGGCTATTCAGAATGGACCAGCATTACTTTGCCTTGCTTTGATGAGTCCATGCCCTGTTGCATCATGGTGGTGCTCTTACATCTGACTACCCCTTCTAAGCCAGGACCAAATTTAAATAATATAATATCCTCAAGCCTGCTTTGACAAAATCAGTAGTGACAGGAATCAGCTCTGCACAGGGCAAGAACACACTCGAAGGTCTGGGGCACCCTTAATCAATCCCTGTATATTATGAAGCAAAAACAATCAATATGATTTAATATGTAACATGAGAAACATCTTCATAGACATGAGTGTAGCATTAGACTGGAGGAAGATGGTGGCGAAGCAGAAGGGTAGGGAGGTCTTTCAATGCAGTTTTTTCTAGATTTTTATCTCCCTAACTGGGTTTTTGAATATATGGATTTTGTTTATTACTAGCCGTCCCCAGCGGCTTCGCTTGCTTAGAAGTGAAACAGGATAGCAAGGATTATTTTGCCTGGCTTCCCACTCCTGATGTCACGTTTCCTCCTCCCCTCGGCCCGTGGCCTCTGCCTCGGATTAGCGCGAATATATCGCTCCTGCAAGCGAACTATGATTCTTAGCGCAATAAGAGAAGTCACATAATCAACCGGAATGTTCAAACAAATTCTAGAAAAAAGCCCAATCTAAATCTGATAGATATAGAAAAAAACCCGATCTAAATCCGTTAAGTAGTTCTCTCGTGAAAAGCAGACAGACATACATACAGACAGACAGACAGATGTTGGATTTTATATATATATAGAAATCTTGGTTTTTGTTGCAACATTTGTGATTATTTCTTTTTTTAAATTTTGTTGCTATTTTGTTTACTGGTGCTCATCATCTTTTTTTCTCTGGGTTTCCTTAGTAATGACCCAATGGTGAGCAACCGGTAACATCATTTTGAGTGACAGGATAAAAGATCATCTTTTAGGTCACATCTCTACCTGAGATTATGGATAACATCATTTAATTCTTGAAATCCATTTGAATAAGCTTTCTTTACAGTTTGGTAAATGATTTTGCTCTCCTTTTAACTTTTTGATTTTTGATATTCATCTAATGGTTTTGGTGCTTGTATTTTTGATCTCCTGGTTACCATCTTTGCTTGCCTCCTGACAATTTCCCTTCTCCTGATTCTTTTTCTCATCTCATGCTGCATTTTTCTAAGCACAGCAATTATTAGCATTAATCAATGTAGGGGGCATTAAAGTCTACAAAAAGGATTTCAAAAAGGAAACTTCTGGGGTTCTTTTGGCTCTAAATAAGATTACTCAGGTCAGAAGCACACCTGAATTCTGCTATTCCTTTAAGAAAATATCTGAGCCAGAGGCGTAGGAAAACATGAGGGCACTGAGTCTGGGTCACCTTAAAGTTAGCTGTGACCAGAAGTGAAACCCTAGTTACAGCATAAAATGTCCATCCTATGAGTATGCAGAAACCTGCACTTGCTTTTTTTTAGCCGTTACTAAATCTGACTAAATTAAACATGCTGCCAATTCTTGATTGCCCCCGGGTCCGGTGTTGGACCACACATATTGAGCTTAAATGTTATCCCTGTACTCTTTTGATACTCCCTTTTCCTCTCACATCCAAAAGACATATAAAGGTACATAAATTGTTAATTATAAATTGAGCCTCACTGAGCATGTGCATATGATGGTCTGTCAACAGGTATTTTCACCCTGAAGCAGGTTTTGAAAATGAATGGATGGATTATGACTTCAGTGGAATTACTCAGCTGAGGTAGGCTGGCGCCCGGGGTTTGTTTCCTGCCTTGCGCCCTGTGTTGGCTGGGATTGGCTCCAGCAGACCCCCATGACCCTGTAGTTAGGATATAGTGGGTTGGATAATGGATAGATGGATGGATGGATGGAATTACTCAGATGCACAAAGGCATAGCTGGTTGGGTTTTGAGTTTGGACCTCACTGAAACATGTATATACAGTATTTAATGGCAGTTCCAACTGATTCATCATAGACAGAATTATGAGTCATGTATTTTCTCATCCCCACTGAAATTAATTTACGGCTATGCCCCTACAGAGGCATGTAGAGGATGATACAAATAGAGTTTGAATCACTCTACTTAATCATCCCCCACCCCACCTTTGTTAAAACATTTGTTTTTGTACGTTTTGGCTCATGTGCTCCTGTTACAATATAAAGGAATGCTGCAAATATGTAGCTGAAGATTCCTGTTCAAGTATCCGACCTACCCCTGTGACATTCCCTGAGGCTACTGCTTTCTTGAAGACGATAAAGTTTCATAATCATTCATGTGATTACCACTGTGCACTACCCCTTGTGCGGTCTTAAAGTATTTAGAGACTGGCTGGTACAGGTTATCCCAGGTCTGCTCTTTTTACTTTGCATTCTTCCTCTGGCAGCAGTCATGTAAGAGCTTCCCTTAAAGCAGGAACCTGGAATATTTTCAAGACACCATGTGACCGTTTCTAGTGCTCTCCATGGTCCATTTATCCCAAAGTAGGCACGCTGTCCTGTCACACATTTATGCAAAAATAAACACAACAAGTCAGCTGTTGTATTATTGGAACTTTGTTAAGAGAGGGGGAGATTAAGTTTCAGAAAAATAGTATTTATTTATTATTAATTTAAGAATGCAGTGAATTCTCAAAAAGTTTTTTTTTTTACAAAAAATTATTTTCTCTGAAATTGTTTTTTTTTTAAAGATGAATACTCACATTTTTGATATTCAGCCTTTCTATAGAATTTTATTTTTTAACCTGCTATTTAATTATCTTTAATACATTGTCACCACAGGCTAAGTCATAAGTGCTACTAAATGCATCAATTTCCTGAAATTACTTATTACAATTACTGTGATGTGGGGCCAAAACCTAGTCTGGCTGGATAATGTGTAAGGCAGGAACCAGCTCTGGACATACACACTCACTCCTAAAGACTCAATTTAAAAAATTAGCTTAACCAAAAAAAGTTCTGTGTACCTGGAGATAACCGACGTGGACATTGCGAGAACACTCAAACCCCATGTTGGAAGTCAACATTGTGAGGGGGAGCTGGAGCTGTGTGGTCACAACTGACCCAACGTACTGTTTCCTGTATTTTCAGTTATTGCAATTACGTTTTTATTTACTATGTAGGTTAACCTCCTCTACAAAGAAATGCTTTCCACTATTTTATTTATAACTGGAGCAACAGTCATAACCCAATAAAAGTTAAAGTTTTAAAATATTCTGTGCATTTGGAGTACACTACAAATTGTTCTCAAAATCTAATTGATTTTAAACGTAATTAATCATAATTATATAATGTACACAATAATTATTTTTTAATGCTAATTGCTTAAATGTGACAATTAAATTCATTTATAATAAATGGTTAAACAAATAAACCCTGTACTGCAGTATATGTTTA
Organism: Polypterus bichir lapradei; assembly: GCA_026402145.1. Classification (NCBI taxonomy): domain Eukaryota; kingdom Metazoa; phylum Chordata; class Cladistia; order Polypteriformes; family Polypteridae; genus Polypterus; species Polypterus bichir. The sequence continues at coordinate 85,008,929 of JANRMT010062792.1, read as the reverse complement.
AACTAGTCACCTGGATTGCTTTTAGTGTAGTTATATCTGTGGATTGTGAAACAGCTCCCTCTTAAGTACAAGTGAGTTAACTGCAATTCATAGTGTTGAAATTACAGGGTAAAATAATTGAAATCAAATGCATACTCATCAAATCTAAAATTCATCTTCTTCTACCCTTCCTCTTCATGACAAGTCAGCATTGAAAATTGTATGACTATAAACCACAAAGCATATTTCACACCAAATAAAAAATGCAGGAGGTTTTCTCTTTGTGCTTTATTCAAAAATTCTACACAAAGATAACCTTAAATAAAAGAAGAAAGACTACCATAACAATATTTTAGATGGTGCATAGCAGTTGATATTGCTGTTCAATACTTTCAGGGGTCTAGGTTCAAATCCCAAATCACTCACTGCAGTGGAGCTCAGTTTCCATGTATTTTCTGTGTTCATGTGTGATTAGCACATTAGAACAATTTTGATAATAACAGACTATTCAGACCAGTCAGCTTATCAAATATAAATTCTCCAAAATATTATCAAGTCGAGATTTGAAGGTCCCTAAAGCCTTACTACCTACCACACTACTTGGTCACTTATTCCATGTGTCTAAGGCTATGGAGTAGATTCATACCTGGTGGCATGGATCGTGGACTATCAGACAGACAAACCTCAGCATGTGCATCTCGGGAACTGCAGGTCTGACATTGTGGTCAGCAGCACAGGAGTGCCACAGGGGACTGTACTTTCTCCGGTCCTGTTCAGCCTATATACATCAGACTTCCAATACAACTCGGAGTCCTGCCACATGCAAAAGTTTGCAGACGACATTGCTATTGTGGGCTGCATCAGGAGTGGGCAGGAGGAGGAGTATAGAAACCTAATCAAGGACTTTGTTAAATGGTGTGATTCAAACCACCTACAACTGAACACCAGCAAAACCAATAAGCTGGTGGTGGATTTTTAGGAGGCCCAGGCACCTCATGGATCCCATGATCATCAGAGGTGACTGTGTGCAGAGGGTGCAGACCTATAAATACCTGGGAGTGCAGCTGGATGATAAATTGGACTGGACTGCCAATACTGATGCTCTGTGCAAGAGAGGACAGAGCCAACTATACTTCCTTAGAAGGCTGGCGTCTTTCAACATCTGCAATAAGATGCTGCAGATGTTCTATCAGACGGTTGTGGCGAGCGCCCTCTTCTACATGTTGGTATGCTGGGGAGGCAGCATAAAGAAGAGGAACGCCTCACGCCTGAACAAACTGGTGAGGAAGGCAGGCTCTATTGTATGCACAGAGCTGGACAGTTTGACATCCGTGGCAGTGCAAGGTATCCCTTTTACTTTTCTTACTGCTGCTAATACACAAGCGAGGTGAGAACGTCTGCAAAACAAAACCTCCAAAGAAAGTCGCTTAGCCACTAAAACATCGGCAAACCGGTATCCCTTTTACATTTCCTCCCGCCGCTAATATACAAGCAATGCAAGCACGTCGGCAAAATGAATCCTTATAGAGGAGATGCGCAGAGTAGTTCCTTTCAATTACCTGACATCTCTACATTTCAGGTTTTTTTTTGTGATGATTTCAATAGTTTCTAGGACCCCAGACTTTTTACAGCACAGGCTTACACAGCTAATAAATATATAAAAGGGTGGTAGGAGTCATAAAGATAGACAAGATATTTTGTAAAAATAAATGTATTCTTTTACACAGAAGTTGTCCTCATTTTTTTTTAATTTCACTTAAAACTTTTAATAGTTTCTCAATAGTTTGTGAAGATGCTACTTACTCAGCCTACCCAGCAGCCAGAAGAAGTCTTTAGTGCAAACTACACTGTCAGCTTCTGTTCAGTTTCTGGCCGGAGGTTCAGTTCAGTTTCTGACTTTCTTATTTTGTTGCCAGGATAGGCTTGTGTTTTCCATGAACCTGAGCAATTGAAATAAGGTACACAAAGCAGTTGGCCTGACACACAGTGACATAATAAGCTTGCATCCCTGTATTCCAATTCCCACACATCCTACACCACAGTAAATGGTCACAATAGGACTGAGCCCCTCAGTGCTACCTGTTATTGTATGTATACTATTCCTTTGAAATGTATACAAAATTATTGGATTTAAATGTATGCATTTTTTCATTATTCATTTTAATTTATTACCTGTTTGGGTGACATGGCAATTCCATGGTTATTGCTGATACTTCACAGTTCCAGAGTTTGAAACTCAAGCCCAGTCACTTACCTGCGTATCCACATGTGAAATGGACTGTAATCTTTCAAGATTGGCTCTGGCTTTGTAACTAATCCTTTACAGTTGTGCTTGCTTTTTAATTTCCTTATTCAAACAGTTTCCATCGTTACTCTAAAAGTAATAATTTTACATTTGTAAATTTCCCTTATATTCTCAAGGTGTAATTAAGTAATTATAACTGAACGGACTCAAATTGATGCACAGAATGTTTTCTTTTAATAACTTGTCAAAACTGGTACTTTATAGTGTATGCTTCAGATTTACTGTCTGGTCATTGTAGCTAGGGATTAGTTGTGGGTGTCTTGCTTAGGAAAGAAACTGAATGTTCTATACTAATTTAGATTACTAATCATAATGAAGAAAAAAAATATCTCCCTTAGATTTTATTCTTTTTTTGGGAAATGACAGCCTAGCAAGCTGATTACTAATGTTATGCAGTTCAATTTACATAGTCTTGATTTAGTTTGATGTTATATTTTTGCTCCAAAATACGGCATACTACACATTAAAAATGTAAAACTTGAAAAAGAGAAATTTCTCGATTGTCTCCAGATGTCAGTCTATTTTATGAATCGTTGATGGATGACTGTCACAGGATATATGCACAACAGGCCCTCTTGGCCAGCACTCAGGTACTCTCAAAGCTCTCTCAGTCTCACTACCTCACTTGCTTTCTCGCACCAATCAAACTAACATATCCGTCTCTATGACATAGCAGAAAAACTGGAATGTTAGAATAAGCTCTTGAGCTTTTTGGAATGGCTACCAAAATGATATGTGATCTTCATCTTGCTCACAAGCATATGTTAAAGATACATCTGACTAAACATATGACAAGCACACAATTGTGTATTGGCACATGTTTAGTGAAAACATAATTTAAATATTTAAAGTTAGGAATAAAAAAAGCTATAAAAACATTTCATTTCAGTAAATGAAGGAAAATCCTTTAGCATAAAAGACACCTATGAACCCTACAACTGTTGACTGGCCCTCAGGTATGTTTTGGTTCATTCCCCATTTACAGAACTGATTCAGTTAATTTATACTTTTTAAATGTCTCTCATGAACATCTTGATCCAAATCCTGCCACAACATTTATAGTTAACGCATTAATGAAGCCACACATGGAGTCTTTTGTATAGGTTTGGACTCAAGCCCACAAAGAAGACATAGATGTTGTGGAACTGGACCCGGACAAAGACAGACGGACAACGGTTTTGCACCCAACACACTCATTTTATTTACAATATTTACATAAAAGTTCAGTGCACAAACCCAGTGCCTCCAGCACCGATCCCCAAAAGTCCAGGCCTCACAGTCCTGGCCGCCTCCACTCCTCTCTATGAGCTCCGTGCTCTTCCACCCGACTCTTGCCCATGACGGAAAGGGAGGTGTCCCCTTAAATAGCAACCCGGATGGGCTCCAGCTGCTTTCCCGGCAATCCCCCGCGGACACACCCCCGTGTGGCGGAAGTACCGGCTGCGCACCCGGAAGCCCTCTGGGTGTCCCCAGTCTTCTTCCCCCCAGCACTTCCTGGTGTGGCAGAAGTGCTGAGGTCCAGGGTTCTTCAGACACCGGGGCGCCGCCTAGCGGTGGCCACAAGCCCCTACAGGGTTGGGCTTCCATGCCCTATACCCATGGCCCCCAACAAAACCAGGGCGGTCGCCCCCTCATGGTCTGGAGGAGGCACAAGCCCTCCTCCGGTCCTCCTGGGCGTCCTGGCTGGACTCCACCCCCAGCCGCATGCAACAATGTTTAAAGAAGAGTTACTAGGATTCTAGGAGTTAGAGGAGCTGAGTCTTTTCAGTTTAAGCAAATGGACATTAAAAGATGGTATGACTAAAGTATTTAAATTATGAAAGGAATTAGTTCAGTGGATCCTGGCATTTACTTTAAAATGTGTTCAGCAAGAAAATGGAGTTTCATTTGGAAATATTTTAAGGGTAAATTTCTCACACAAACTTTATCGTCACAGAGATAACCATAGGCATGTGGAATAAGTTAGAGAGTAGTGTGGTAGACAGTAGGACTTTAGGGATCTTCTAAACTTGACTTGATGTTATTTTTGGAAAAATTAAGTGGACAGGATTGGCAAGCTTGTTGGACTGAAAGACCTGTTCTCATCAACATTATTCTTATAATTTCAAGAGAAATGAGGTCTGGACTTGACATAGTCATTGTAAAAGGCAGAAATACTCCAGTAGAAATCACTCTTTTGTTGATTTAGTCTTGTGTTTGGGGTCAAACTTGATCTATTGGGCCTAAAAGTCAACACAGAGGTAAAGAATTTAGGGGTAATTATTGACACTGACCTAAATTTTAAATCACATATTAATCAGATTATTAGGACAGCATTTTTTCATTTAAGAAATACTGCAAAAGTTAAATCCCTTATAATTTTGCAATATGCTGAAAAGTTCACACTTTAATTTTTAATCAACAAGATTGCTGCAACACACTCCTCTCAGGACTATCCCAAAAAGACATCAATTGATTGCAACGAGTGCAGAATGCAGCTGCCAGAATCCTAACTATGAAAATTTAAATCCGAACACATCTCTCCAGTTTTGATGTCACTACACTGGTTACCTGTGCCATTTAAAATTGACTTTAAAATACTGCTTATGGTTTACAAAGCCTTAAATAAGCTCTCTCCATCCTATATTTCAAAATGCCTCTCACCTTACACTCCAAATTATGACCTTAGATCTTTAAACAAGGGTCTGCTTATAATTCTAAGAGCTAAAGTTAAAAGAAGTGGCGAGTCAGCCTTATGCTGTTATGCATCTAAAATCTGGAATAGCTTACCGATAGAAATTCACCAGGATAATACGGTGGAGCACTTCAAAAAACTACTAAAAACCGAATATTTTAACATAGCTTTCCCATAGCCACATTTAGTTTACCCCTGATAAACTAAATATGCATTGTATTATCATTTTCTTCATTGTTCTGAACCTAACCCCTACTTTTCTCTGTTGTTCTTTTTCTGTTATTTCTGTGGTGGTGATCTGTGCCACCTCCACCTGATCAATGCATTTTGTGGTCCCTACATTGACGGACTGAAGGCCAGATGTTCACATGACCATCATCATCTAATTCTTCCATGTGAATCCTGAAAACCATGAGGACTGATTTAGATCATTTATGTTAGGTAGAATGCCCAGAGGGGACTGGGCGCTTCCGTGACCTTCCTCTAGTTCATCAGGATTTTTTTTTTTTTTTTTTTGAATACCCAACCTAATACAGTAAACAGAAATCATAATCAGAAATGCATTACTGTAAAACTTTTCAAAAATAATAACTCTACATGACCTGACTGGAAAATCCAAAAACTTGGTCTGACAAAGTCTGAAGCACAATGCTAGCTTAATTAACGTTAGGCCAATGTTGTCATGCAATTCAATTTCTAGGAATGTGTATCTGATGAAGGCAAGTGCTTCTTAGCAATAGGTATATACAATGATTGAGCCTGTAAGGAAAATAGGATGACATTGCGGTAAACCAAAGATCTACTATTAAAAACAAAATATTAGTCAAAATATTCAATAGTATCAACAAATAAAAAGTGAAACTACTTTTAGCATAGAGTCTTAGAGTCACTAAAAATACAAAATGAAAAATGTAATAAGCAAAGTAAGAAATAAGGTTAAAAGATTAAAATCAGTAAATACTAATGAAGAAAAGGCAACAATACAAAATAAGTGTATAATTACACCCAAATCATTAATGACATAATTGAAGCTACCTGAGGGCTATTTAAAGCACCATTGTGCATCTTTTTTTACAGAGTTTGGGGTGTGCTGACCTTTTAGTTTTTTAGACCATTTCTTTTTTCTGTTTAGTTTTAAGCGTTTAGAATTTTGATTTTTGGAAAGTGGACTTTGGTTAGTACATAGTAGTGTTTCAGTTTCTGTTCATTAATATCCATACTTCTGTTCTTTTCCTTTGTTTTAAATTTTGATCTTTTGCATTTTTCTTTGAACTATGTATTTATGTATTTATTTTCATTTTGCCTTCTTTATTTAGATTCTTCTTCTTTCGGCTGCCCCTGTTAGGCGTCACCACATGCCCTTCCTAATGTAAGCCCATTTGTCTGGGCTTGGGACCGGCATGAAGAAACACACTGAATTGTGTATCCCCCATGGCTGGGTTTATTTTTTCAATTAGTTAAATACATTAAGTAGATTATTCAAGTATTATGAAAGCAAGGTGTTTTGGTGGCTTTGACTTTGCTTTTTTTATAATAATAACAGAATAGAAGCCCATTTATAAAACTCTGCATGGACTTGAATGTGAAAGTATGCATACGCCAAAAAAAGAAATCAGAAGTATAAAACTTGGCATACAGACATTTGTACAAAATGTACCCCTTATAAGTGACAATCATCTTGCAAATGTGTGTGCATGAACGTGCTGAGGACATGCCTCAAACCTGGCCCAGCTGCCAAGCTGAAACAATGATATATGTACCATGGTAATGAAATTACTATGCTGCAGACTTTCGTTGGCTGGTACAGCAGCCTCCAGACACTGCCTCCTGCATTTGAAGAGTCCCATGATGCACAGCAATATAGCACCTCTCCTCTATGCTCAGGCATGGTGGAAAGGTGTACGGCATCTGTGTCTGAGAAGGTAGCCACTACCACCTGGCACATGTAATAAGATATGATTGCTGTTACAATAAATAGCATAGGCTGTATAAAACATGAGAGTTCAACCAGTTACTGTTATGATTTTAGTACATTTCAACAGCAAAAGCATTCAAGGCCTTACAAAAGCTCCACAAGCCAGGCCTGGCCTGCCTAGAACTGACCTCATCCTAATCAGTCTGACCTTCTGATTCCACACGGATCATTCGGCATACCAGGCCCAAAATACAAAAAAGCCTTGCAGTTTTCAAACAAATTCTTACAATGTCCACAAAACTATATAATACAAAAAAAATGCCCTTTTAGGTAAAGGAACTACATGTTAAACCTTGACCTAGAGAGAACAAGTCCCAGAACAGAATCATTTTAAATTAGATTTATTCAGAAATTCCCAATAAAAACATAAATGGCAAAAAGGGTAAAACAGGAGTTGCCTAAAAGGCATTCCTAGGTTAACATGTCCCAGTAAACAAATCCAGATATCAAAAACCAAGAACAGAAGGAAAATCCAATACTTACAGATAAATGCACTCAAAAGAACTTCAGTGGACCATGGAAGGCCCCGCCTCGCGGGGAATTGCACTCACAAAGTATAAGGAAAATAGTGGACAAATCGTTACACATAGTTATTAAATGATAAACTATTTTTAAGAGGCAGTAAATAACAGTTATGAACAAAGCAAGGAGACACAACACAGAACTATGAAAAATGATGATTCAAAGTTAATAAAAACCACCAAAAAACAAAATAAATATAAGGCAAGGAATAAAAAGCAATAATAAGTAAACAGTTACCTTACCAACAAGCCAAGCCAGCCTTCTTGTACAGCAAGTCCCTTGCCAATGCTAGTTTGCTCAAAATAAATGAATCATGTGTTGACACAGGCCACCAAGCCACAACGTTTGTCAGTCTCATCTTGGCATGACAGATGACTTGTGCGTTAATGGAATATCATTGATTATGGTTAACAAAAACAGCGCCATTCTCACTTGGTGCTCTATTGCAATACAGTATGAGTGCTGTTAATTGCCATGATTATGATAGGAAGACAGGACAGTGCTGTAAATGTTATGCCATTTTATGTTCGCATATACATCCACTTCATACAAAAAGTGAATGTAGCATGTTACCAGTTGGTGAATGGCGTCCAGTACAGCAGGCATGAGGACTTGTCTGAAATATTCCTGACTAGTTGTCAAGTTACCTCTGGTTGGTGCCTATTGCCAGAAAGCCAACTGTTTTTAAAACCTGCATATGAACTGCCATTCTAATGTCAGGCCAAACTCAGCAAATACATCCAACAGAATGGTGCTTGAAAGTCTAAATCAGCTCATAAGCCAGTAATCATCATAGATCAAAACTTTTTTTATATGACTATTTGCATAGCAGCGGCAAACAAGCCATTTTGTGTCAAACCATTAGGCTGTGAATAAGCTATAGGGCATGAGATTTAGAGCTTTCTGTAAACAGGAAGTGTTTCACACGTGTGTTTTTACTTACTGCAATTATTGACAACAAGTGATTGCATTGGTTTCTAATCCTGAGAAATGACAATAGGTAGCTGATATAAGAGAAACTGACAAAAAGACAAAAACGTGCAAGTACACAGCATTGACCCTCTTTAAAGGAGATTAAATAGGAGTTTATACATTATATTCATCACTTTTAAAGGTTAATGTTTGTCACATCAAAGTTCATTATAATAACGGCTTGGTGATCTGAATTATTAACGTGAGTTGTCATTTTGCTGTTTTGGCTGCACTTGATTAATTGTGTCGTTATTTCCCACATACTCTGAAATATTATGGAAAAAATAGGTCAGGGTTGCCTTAAATATACACATGTTCCCCTATCACGTGTTCTTTAATAAATCCAGACTTTTGCATGGAAAATTGCGTACACACATTTTTAATCTTTTTTTGGGAGTCTCATAAATCTGATCCCAGTCTTTAGAAAAGGTTATGTAGTCATTTCTAACTATCAGTATTAACAACAACTCTGAGTATTATTTATTTATTTTTACTGTTTTGGTGAACCTTTTAGTTTTGAATGAGTATAGTTTTGTACTCTTATAGTTTTGTAATTATAATGTATTTAGTTTAGTTGAAGTATCTTTGCATCATTTTAGAAGGTGTTTTATTTATCATGGGTGCCACTATTTGGTGGAAGTATTGTTGTCGCATTGCTAGGGTATTGGCTCAGATGTATGCACTTGTTGATATCACTGACTTGTAGGTATAAAGGTCACAACAAATGGTTCCTATTTGTTCAAGTTTGTGGAGAAAAACAAAGAGGTTAGTGTGTGTTTATTTTGTGAGCACATTCTTGGATAATGAATCTACTGCAATGACTTTCGACTATGATTTAGTTCTCTATCTTTGATTTTGATGATTGAATTAATGATTTCAAAGTTACAAATCTTGCCTATCCCTCATTTCATACCTCCTGGTCCTTTTCTTAAACAATCGATACATTTCTCATTCAGGTCAGTAGACCAAGATCTTCTGAAAGCTTAGCACTGATGTCCTATACAATCTCTTGTGAAGAACAGGAAATCAAAATTGTGAAAGCTGTTTTATAGAGCAGAGTACCAGCCAATATTATATAATTGATTAGAAAACCTGACTTCAATGACCATCTTTTATAGAGGTTTATATACAGTACTTCTTTCACCATTGCTCTTGAATATTTAAACAATTTGTTCAATCAAGATATGACAAAATTTTGTTGTGCTATGTTTAGTGGGTGGGATGTTAGTGTACTGCTAGGCATGTCTGCCTCACAGATCTGTTGTGCTGGTTTTGCTTCACATGCCTAGCTATTGTTTTCCTCTTGGTACTCAAGTTTTTTTCATACATGCCCAAAGATGTGCAGGTTGGATTACTTGCTGACTCTAAGTAAGCTCTATATGAGTGGGTATGTTCTATAACTAGCACCTTCTCCAGTGCTGGCCCCTGCTTTATGCATAATTTCACCAGGACAGGCTTGACTGCTTGGTTTAAGCAAGTACGAATGTTATTTTATTTGTACTAAGATGATAAAAATAAAGAAGTCACTTACGCAGGCAGCCAGAAAGTTCAAAAGGGCTTACAAACGTCTCATAACTGAACTTATAGAAACCCCATCTAGGTACATGAAGAATATAAAAATTATATGAAGATCAGGTGAGACTTCCAACCCAATGCTAACCACACACTCTGCCCCTTTCTTTTACTGGATAATTCAATAACAGTGTCTTTTTAATTATACAAGATAGGTCTGTGGGTAATATACTTGGAAGAAAACTAGGTAGCCACAATCACATTCATAAGCAGTCAGCTCTATTTGAACTTGAATCTCAGGCTTTCTATCTAAGAAATTAGAAATATTTAAAGAATGATTTGGAGTGGGTAAAATTTAAATAATCTTATATACCAGAAAGAGGCAATAGATTTATATGTTTATAGGGCTGTTATCGTAATGTGTACAGAGTACAGTAAAGTTCTTATTTGCATGTGCCAATATTGGACAGAATGGATTTTAAACTTTAGATGGAATAATAGGATGAGATCTGGAAAACTGAGAGGCATTCACTAGTGTATGAAGCATGTTTTGAAAAACATAAATGGAAAATGGAACAGAAGTGTACAACCTGTTAACAATTTAAAATCCATGTAAGTACATTTTGAATAAGTCATTTATTTTCTGAGTCTTAAGTTCTGTCGTCCGTTGACAAGCACCATGTTCCTGGAAGTCACCCGTCAGCTGTACTGTATACATCACATTTGCAAGCTCTACCCAGGTGCACAAATTCTCAGATGGAGTCTTTGCAGATTTAACACACCATGCAAATGACAAATTTATTCAAAAACAAAAGTACAAAGCATTCGCAGGCAGTCAGTGGTACTGTGCTTTGCTTCCAACAAAGTATTTCAAATACAGTTTGTTTTAACTAACTAGTCAATGCCTCACAGAACGAAATGACAATTTTTCTGTTTTATTCTTTCTTATCTAAAAAAAAAAAAACAGTGATTTCAGCTCAAAAAGGAAATGTATCACCATCATACATTGCCTTTCTTTTAAATAGCTTTAATGTTGCAAATAATTGTACTGTCTTATTTATTTTACAGTTTTAGGTCTTCTTGGGCAAAACAGCAGCCAATATTATGACCCCAAGTTCTGTTTAATATTTATTTGGGGATATGTTTGGTAATGCTATTTGACAATTTATCCAAGGCTCTGAAATTGTGTAAAGTAATACGATGCCACTATAAAAGTGAGTGATGTGTAATGTGGAGTCATTTTTTGCTTTTTGCCTGACAAATTAGTAGACAGTTTTCCTGAATTTGTCTTTTATATTTTTTGTAGAAAGAGGGTGGCTACTTCAGTTTCACCCCTTTCTTCCTTCAACATGACAAAACTAGCATTTCGTGAGACAGATGGAGTGTTTTCTCATAAACTATTCCTGGTGCCTGTGGGACTGGAGATTATCACAATAGATAGAAATAGACCCTTTCTTCAACATTTTCAACATTGAAAGGCTTACGATGTTTCATGTTCTCAACCAAGCTGAAATCTACAAGTTCACTGTCAAACTCCTAGATAATCACCACCTCTAAAATGAGCTTCCTATAACAACAGGTTTTCCAACAAATGCAGTTGTATTGATTCTGTGACAATGCTTCTCATGTTTGATGCAGTCATATTTTTTTTGACTAAATGATACTGAGAAAATTTCAGGCTTTTCCTCGAGTGTGATGATTGGATTCTTACAAAAACAAGTGGAATTAGGCCCTCTGTTGTCACATGAGAAATACAACTGCACTTTGATGCATTGTTTCAAAATCTGCTGCTTTATACAAGTATTTAAAATGCAACCACAGGAGCAGGTTTAACCAGACTGATGGACTTGAATTGACTATAGTCCATCGTTGAATGTCTAACAAACATGGAAATTAAATCAACGGTATGTAAAAGAAAATAAAAACCACTCTAGACAGCCTTGGATGAAAAAAATAGTTTCCAAACATCACTAAGGGTAAGATAGACACATTTCAACGACAAGCTTAACTTGTTCTAGTCTGCACTTATAAAGTCTTACTATTACAACTTTGAGATCTTACTTAGCAAAGATATGCTTAAATCATGTTTAACAAAGATAGCCAAGAGACATCAAAGGTTTGGGGCAGCCACCTGTATAATATGCCCTGGCTGCAAATGGGTATTTTTTGGTGAGTTGGAATCTAAGACAAAACTGATTTTAGTTTGATAAGATGGCGGCTTTAAAGGCCAAGACAGGAAGTGAAGTCATCTGGACTGGAACTGGAAGTGATGTTGTTGCGACCGGAAGTGACATCATCAATAGTGTCAGTGCCGGAAGTGGCGTCATTGATAGTGTCGCCACCTAGTGGGATAGTCTGCAGAGGACGGAGAGAGAAAGTTAGTGCAGCTCGCCACCCCCTGGTCTGGCGTAGTACTACTATTATTTAGGCCCTCTAGCTGCCTCCTAATCGCATGTGTGTGACACATACATACTTCTATTATGGGAAATAATTTAAGAGTTTGAAACCACCAGTATTTAGATGTTGGACCCAACAGAAAAATGTGTGAAAACAAATGCAAGTGAAAAATCACAAAGTCAAATGTTACAATTGATAAAACCAAAATGTAAGACTGAATTCAAGATCGAAAAATTCTGCCAGGAATCTATAATAGCATTCTTTAATTAAGCAACAATAAGTATTTTTGAAATTAGTCATGGGCACCACATAGATGGTAGTGTCTACTTTTAACTGTTACTTCACTCAGTGAGAATTCCTCGAGAGACACCCCTAAGAACGAATCATTCAATTCAATAAAATGTATTCAAACAATAAACCCAAAATAAAAAGAATCTGAAATCAGAAAACATGTTTTATTATGAGGCAAGGAGACAGAACAAAATTGTGCAAAATTAGAAAATTAAAACAAACATTAAGGCAAATGAAGCAAAATATAAAATCAATGAAAAGAAAGCCAGTCAGGAAGCACTTATAATTACTGACCATCCACCTTTTGTACAACCTCCGACCTTTTTCCATGATATCATGAAAGTATAATTCCACTTATTTTTTTAAGATAAGATGGAGTAATCGTCCCAAATCCATACCAGCTAAACAAACTGAAAATATGACTTACACAGATGACCACAAGTAATATAATTAATTACTTTGTGTTATCCTTTGGAACAGAGAGAGCGCCAATGAGAAACTACAAAAACATAAAATCATACCATACCTCTGTAGCAGAGAAGTGGGTTCAGTTCTCCCCCACCAAGTTAATGGTATAGATTTTTTTTGTTTTTGTAGGTACAAACCAGCCAGATATATAGCTCCTTTGGTGGCTTTTTACTTTCTCGTATATGAAGTATAGGAAAAGTATTGTAATCGTCCAAAGATCTGATCTCGAGATTTTGATGAATCTTGAAGTTTTAGACCACCCTGACTTTCTTGTTTACGAAGTATAGGGAATGTTTTGGAATCCTCCAAAAATTCCATTTTGAGATTTTAATGAATCTCGATGCTTTAGACCTTCCTGAGTCCGAAATTACAATTTTTGGAATGATGTCTCTATGTCTGTGTGTATGTGTTGTGGTGAATTGCCGGCATTTTACTCCGGCCCTCACCCCCAGGCGGCCAGGAGGAGCTCTCCCGACAGCATGATCATGCCCCGAGCTCCAGCAGGGCATCATAGACTATGTGGTGTTTATACACAGCCCTGCTGGATACCTTAGGGGCCACCAGGCGTCGCTGTAGGGGGGCTCGTAGGCTCGCATGTGCCCTATAACCCGGGAGTACATCATAGTCATGTGACGGGAAGAAACGACTTGCTCCCGTGGTAAAGTAAAGGACTGTTTGCCCTGACCCGGAAGGAATAAGGAACTGTGGACTGATGGGGCAGGAACACCTCCGGGTCAGGGTGTATAAAAGGATTGTGGGAAAACCCAAACACTGAGCTGAGCTGGGAGGTAGGAGGGCGAAGTGTCTGGACGAGGAGGAAGGAGTATTAGTGGGAGATTTATCGTGATTTGTGAGTGTAGAGTGGAGGGTGCTTTGTGCACTGTATAATAACAAAAAAATAATGGTTATTATACTTTCGCCTGGTGTTCAGAGTGGTACCTGAGGGTGTTAGAGGTGGACCACGCCTCTATCTGCTACAATGTGTAAACATAATAACTTCGGTATGCTTTCACTTAGGTCAACCAAATTTTGCATACAAGTATTAGGTACAAAACATAGATATCTATTAACTTTTGGGCTATTTCTGTTAATCGTAAGTGGTGCTTTACCTTTTATTTAAATTAAGCGCCTTCAGCTAAAGATAACTACGCATGTATCAGCAGATGAAATGAGCAAAAGATGCTCTACAACTGTATTCTGCATTGTTGCGCTTGCTACAAGATCTTCTTTTTTAAATTAGTACTGTACTTTTAATAGTTTATTGCTGCATGCACTGGTCTGTCTGTCTGGCAAATGCTTAAACCAGAAGAATGAAAATGACATAACAAATGACGGTTCTCATTTTCCTCCTGAAGATGAATAAAACAAAAGAGACACTAAACTACATATTTTTGAAAATGAACTTCTTTTTCCACATAACAAGATACATTTCTGTTGCACTTGCAGAGCAATTTTTAGATGTGGTCTGAATGCTCAATGGATAGTGAAGTGGTCCTAAATCTTTGCAAAAGATAAGTGAACAACAGAGCAAAGCAAATGAATGATCTTCTCATCAGTACAACTGAAGTGGTCTATGCAGATTATATCTTAGAGTGGTTTCAGCCCTTCTACACCAAAAACAATATACCTATCAAGCAGCAAGTGATGTTAAAGGTGCTTGACTAATAATGCTAAATAACATTGTTAATGCTTAAAATCTAGTCAAGATTTTGATTATTGGATTTAGAAATGGATTAAAAAACTGCTCAGACACAATTGATAGATGAGATGTGGTTAAAACTCAAGGCAATTCAAATTTATTAAGTGGTTGTTTAATTTCTCATGTGAATCATAACCAACAAGCAAGATGTCACTCTAACATGCCATTCCTTAGACAGACATCAAGCAGCAGTGTGTAGTAACAGTTTTATTTTACCATCTTATTGAAAAATGATTTACAAAAATGTGCCCAATAAATGATGCAGATTCTCTCTGTAATCAGAATATTCTAGGAAGTTTTATAAAGGACCTCATGCTTGCAATCAAGCTGTCTTACATTTAAAGTTTGCTTTTGTGTGTTTATATTTCAAAAGAGTATCTCACAAGTGCAAGTTTAAAAAAAAATATGTTTTTATTGTATAAAATGCAAGATTCTTATTTGAATTCCTCCTATTGATCCTAATTAGGATCCTAATGATCCTAATTTCTCTCTAAAATACTAGAAAAAGTAGTCGCCAATTAGCTTCAGTCACACACTTTACAATTTATTTGAGAAATTCCAGTCTGGTTTCAGCACTAGTCATAGTACAGAAACGGCACTAACGCAGGTTGTAAACAACATTCTGATATCCTTTGATGAAGGAAACTCCACTATAATTATGTTGTTAGACTTAAGTGCAGCATTTGACACCATTGACCATTCTATTTTACTGCACAGGCTAGAAAATGATGTTGGGCGCACAGGAACTGTGCTTGCTTAGTTTAGTTCTTATTTAACAAATCGATTCCAATACGTACAGAAATGTGCTGACAGTACTCCATCATTATACACAGGAGTTCAATATGGTGTCCCGCAGGGCTCAGTACTGGGACCTTTACTGTTTTCACTTTACATGCTTCCACTGGGATCTATCATTAGGAAAGAATGTTAATTTTCACTCGTATGCAGATGACACCCAGTTATACCTTTCATTTAGATCAAATGAAATTTCTCTGATGTTGTCTTTAATTAGTTGTGTTAGTGAATTAAAGGAGTGGATGGATGAGAACTACTTGTCTTTAAACACAGATAAAACAGAGATGTTAATTGTTGGAGGGAATGACGCTGATCACAACAATATTTTGTCATCATTTAACTCAGTTGGAATCACCATTAATTTTACTGAATCAGCCCGCAATCTAGGAGTTCTCTTTGACTCTAGCATGTCATTTAAAGCGCATATTACAAAGTTGTCCAAATCATGTTTCTTCCATTTAAAAATGTTGGGAAATTAAGGCGCTTTCTAAATAAACAGGATTCTAAGAAATTAATTCATGCATTTATTTCTAGTAGAATTGACTACTGCAATGTGGTGTTCACCGGATGTTCAAACTGTTCTTTATACAGCCTCCAGTTAATCCAAAATGTTGCTGCAAGAATTATTACAAGAACAAGAAATACAAACATATAACTCCAGTTCTTAAATCCTTACACTGGCTCCTGTAACAATAGGATTGTTAAGCCTTAAGATAATGTTCCCACACGGAGGGTTTTGGGAGAGGCACCAGGAGAAGCATAGAATAGGGAATCCCATGTGACTGTTCTGGCTTTAACGACTGTGAAATAAACAGACATAAACTGGAAGCGTGAGTCTGTGCCGTTTAATAATCTCGAGAGAGAAACAGCTGCCTGTTAAGTTTAAGGCAGATTTCAAAATCCTCCTTTTAACATATAAAGCAATAAATGGCCAAGGTCCGGCTTACTTGTCTGAACTTATCATGACTTACAAACCTGAGCGCACATTAAGATCTCAAGATGCCGGTCTGCTTATGATTCCAAGGATTAATAAAATAACAGTGGGAGGTCGAGCTTTTATTTACAGGGCCCCTAAACTGTTGAATGGTCTGCCTGCTACTATAAGAGATGCCCATTCAGTCTCAGCTTTTAAATCCTGGCAGAAGACTCACTACTTCAGTTTAACATATCCTGACTAGAGCTGCTGATTAACCGTACAGACTGCATCTCTGTTGTTAGTCATTAGCACAAAAACATAAGTAACATGATAGTTATAATTTGTTACTAACCCTCACCTATTCTATTTCTCTTCTTGGTACTCAAATGTGGCACTTGGTGCCATGGCCCACCTGCCAAGTTATTTTGCCTGCCTATGGTAAAGTCATCCCTGATGGAGGATCACAGGAATCGTGGGGTAGAGGGGTCCTTTCATCGGATTGGCTGGCCCAGCGCTGTTTCAGCTGTGGAATGGCCAAATGGGGGAGGCAGCTTGATGGCTGAGGTCTCCAGGACTCTAAACAAATCCAAATCATATTATGTGATATCACCTACTGTTAAATTCTGGTCCGTACTTGTAAAATTTTAATTTTTATACTGTACTGAGGATTTGTTCTGTTCTATGTATTGTATTGTATTGTATTGTATTGACCAACTTCTTTTTGGCACCCACTGCACGCCCAACCTACCTGGAAAGGGGTCTCTTTTTGAACTGCCTTTCCCCAGGTTTCTTCCATTTTTCCGTAAAAAGGTTTTTTTGGGAGTTTTTCCTTGTCTTGTTAGAGAGTCATGGCTGAGGCAGGGCCTGTTAAAGCCCATTGCAGCACTTCTTGTGTGATTTTAGGCTATACAAAAATAAATTGTATTGCATTGTATTGTATTGTATTGTGTTGTAATGCAAAATCATCATCAGACACTGAATACATCATACACGCATACAACATCAGATGTATGTACTGTATTGCAAAATCTGTAATAAGTTATGTTCATGCAGTTGTTGGATGATTATAATTAAAATTATACTGTTTATCTTTCTAAGACAATGTGTTATGTAGTTGTCCTGAAAAGCAGGGAGGTGTCCTTGAGGAATATTCTGAGACCAATGTTACTAAAACAGTACTACATTCCCGACTCCAACTGACAAAAACTCCTCACACAATAAACAATTTTTATCTACGCTTAAGTCAATTCTGTACTCTTCTGCACACCATGTGCTAAATTCATCCCCCCAGTTGTTGGATCGCTAGCTTGTCATGCTTTTAACAATCAAGATCCATCCATTATCCAACCCGCTATATCCTAACTACAGGGTCATGGGGGTCTAAGATAAATAATATAATTCATGCATTATGATCAAGTGGTGGTACTGCTTACACATGAAACAGCAGCATACTAGAGACACTTCGTCTCCCCAGTCTAAATCTATGCTGACTGTTTGTCGAATGTGTTTCTCTATGTTGATTTTAATTATTGCTTCTATTGATCAGCTAACCGACCTTTAGTTACTACTATAAGAAAAGTTCAACTTTTTATATAACAGAACGATATTTGCTATGTTTGCTATATCTTTAGAAAGTTCCCCTGTAAATTATAACACTAGCCGGTGTTCCCTCAACAGACAAGAAAGAAAGACACCTGGAATGAGAAGAGGGCCAAGCCTTGGGAACAAAAATGAATAGCTGAAGAGCATGAGAGATTGAGAAATGCAACAACAACTAAAATAGTTGAGATGGGCCAGAAAGACAGTAGTGGTTACAGTAGCAAGTTAAGGTATAGGTGGTTGTAGTTTTTGTGCTTGTTTTTATTGTCAGTTGTGGGCTTAAATATCTGGGTGATATGAAGGAACCTGAGATAGGGTCTGAATTGAGTTATTAAAGATGCTCCAGCATCAATCAAAACACTTACATGTGTCCTGAGTGGTTTCTTCAGGGCACATTGCAATAAATTTTCATATAAAATGTATGAAATAAGCCAAGTATATGTTGAAGGAATAGTCAGGCATTTCATAAATTTGGCTGAGCTTGCAAGGACACAGGAAGGTGTGATTATGGTTGCTGAAGATATAATGTGTTTGCCTGTTCCCTCTATAATACAGGAGAAGAAGAAGAAGAGCTATGACCCCAACCATATTTTGCCTACTACTCCACCAACTGTCCACAACTATAAATGGTCCCCTTATCCAAATTTTCTTTCACCACTTCTGACCAGATGGTAACATCCACAGTTCATTTTGTCTTCAAGAGCAAGTGCAATTGGTATTCTCTGCAGTGTGCTACAGCAGCCACATACTTCTTCTAAGGAAAAAAAGAAAACTAATTGTCAGGAATAAATGGGGTTTTCCCATCTAATGTTTCTTATGCTGTTATTTATTTCACCCAGAAACTGTGCATGGACAGGTAACTGTGAGCAAGTAGGGGGCTAATTTGCATAATGGTTCACCTGGTCCAAATTATTGCACACTTCTGCCTGCTGGGATTTACTTGCTGGTCATGTTGCTGCTGTTAGTGATGGTGCTGTTGTGTATACATAAAAAGCACTTTTTAACTTAACACTATTGGGTGAAAAGGAGTGTCAGAAAGATTGAATCATTTGTTTCAACTATCGAGTCACCTAGGACAGTGCTGGCACGTTTTTAAAAATCAAATATGATATTGGATGCCTGCCACCCACATGTTACATGAGACAATGTTTCCTTGTGAACTACTTGAACCCTGTGCTTCATTCATTGTTTGCTTCATATGGTTTGTGGTGTGGTAAAGTGGGTGAGGTATCATTTCTGTCTCTAAGACTCACAGAACATTGGATAAGAGCTTGAGAACTTTTTAAGTTGTAACCTTTGAGGTGGGAAAATTGAAAATGAATGTTTGCACAGCTGATATTTTTGTTTTGTCAATGACACTTTTAAACTTAAGTGAATTTTAATGTAGGATTGTTTTTTCATGTTTTTAGCTCATCTGTTTCAGAACACATGTTGTTCTTGTTATGAGAACTTTGAAAAAGGTAATGAATGTAAAACAGAGTAAAAACAAAGATTAAAAAAGTTCAGAAGTGTTGAAGAAGCCTTTAAGTAAATGGTACTTATCTGAAACTAGTAAAAATAGTAATAAAGCAAACCTGTTAGAATGAATGTGGATTTGAGCATGACGCTGACAACCTGTTCAGGGCTGGCTCCATCTTTGCATCTGAAGCAGTTGAGCTTCACTTCCATGTGACACTGTATCTTTTTAGAAATAGATGAAATGGAGGAATTGTGGGAGAAATAAATGTAACACTGTCAGTGCTGCAAAAGACTTAGAATGCAATAGGCAGATGAAAACTTTACAGGATAATTAATAAATTTAATAAACAAAAATGCAACTGTAACTCTGTGTCCAATACATGACACAATTTTAAATGCCCTTTCTTATTTTAAGTGCAATCATAATTCCTAATAAACTAAATCTATTTACACTGTGCAAAATCATCCATATAAAAAATGAAAAAAAAAAACAAATATCACAATTAAACACTAACCTTAATCATAGACAAAAATCTGAAAAAACAAAAAGAAGTATATACCATGATAACCTCCTCTGTCTAGCTCAATGCCATTTTATTTATTGCATCTTGAGAATTATTGTTTTTTTCGTGTTTTGTTTATCCTTATACGTTTTTGTATCACTGAATTCATTTTTAATGTTAGTTTCTTCAAATTCTGTTGCTTCCTGCAACTCTATTTTTATTGCTGCAGGCATCACCATTATCGATAGAGTCAGCATAGCAGTTCCTATCTAGTTGCTATGAAATGGGGTCACACACGGTGTTACATTATGTTGTGGGTCATAAGGAGTAAAGATAAACCCAACGGAGATGATGGAAGAGTTCAAACACATCATCAATGTAAAGATGTCTAGAGGTCCACTTATCTAATAACCCCCATTAAATTCAATAATTTGAATAATGTATAATTAATGGAGGGCGAGAATATAAAAATTATACTGTTCTGGAGCTGCTGAGTACAGTATCTCTTTTTGCATTGGTTTCATATTAAGCAAACAAGTGGATGCTACTAAATTTCTCCAGTTTTGATATCACTACACTGGTTACCTGTGTCATTCAGAATTGACTTTAAAATACTGCTTATGGTTTATAAAGCCTTAAATAATCTCGCTCCATCTTATATATCGGAATGCCTGACACGTTATATTCCAAATCGTAACCTTAGATCTTCAAATGAGTGTCTCCTTATAATTCCAAAAGCTAAACTTAAAAGAAGTGGTGAGGCGGCTTTCTGCTGTTATGCACCTAAAATCTGGAATAGCCTACCAATAGAAATTCGCCAGGCTAATACAGTAGAGCACTTTAAAATACTGCTGAAAACACATTACTTTAACATGGCCTTTTTATAACTTCACTTTAACGTAATACTGATACTCTGTATGTTCAATTCTTCATAATAACTATTCACAGTGGCTCCAAAATCCATACTGACCCCTACTCTCTCTTCTGCTTCTTTTTCCGGTTTCTTTGTGGTGGCGGCCTGCGCCACCACCACCTACCCAAAGCATCATGATGCTCCAGCATTGATGGACTGAAAGCCAGAAGTCTACGTGACCATCATCATCAAGTCCTTCCATGAAAACCCTAAATACAAAGAGGACTGTTTGATTTATGTTAGGTAGATTTCCCAGAGGGGACTGGGCGGTCTCTTGGTCTGGAACCCCTACAGATTTTATTTTTTTTTCTCCAGCTTTTGGAGTTTTTTTTTTTTGTTTTTTCTGTCCACCCTGGCCATCGGACCTTACTTATCCTATGTTAATTAATGTTGACTTATGTTTATTTTTTTATTGTGTCTTTTATTTTTCTATTCATTTTGTAAAGCACTTTGAGCTACATTTTTTTGTATGAAAACATGCTATATAAATAAATGTTGATTGATTGATTGATTGATTGATTGATTGATTGATTGATTGATTGATTGATTGAATTGATAATATTTATTGATGACAGGAGGACAAGGTAAAGTGTGTAAACAGAAATTCATACAAATCTTTTTTCCTGAGCTAAACAAGCAGGGTAGGTAATGCCTTCTTGGTTCCTTCTGTTCTCTCAAAAAAATCAAATACTTCTAACCCAGTAATAAAGTTGGATGTCAAGTAGTGCATTGCCAACCTTTGCTTTCAATTTTGGCAGCATCATTCATTTTTGCCTTTCATATAAATGAGTGTAAAGTAGACGAGGTTTTTAAAAAAGTATTTGTTAAATAAATATGGAGGTTTCTCTGAATCAAAAAATTCATTTTAGATGAGTATTCATTTTAACAATGTTAATTCTCCCTGCTTCAGAAAGAGAGAGCTGAAGATACAATCTTCTATTATCATCTTGTTTAATGTTTTCCATCAAGCTACAAGAACTGAGTTTAAAAAGATGTTTTAATTTCCTTGTAACTGTTACTCCCAAATATCTGATCTGCATTGAGAACATTGATGAAAAGTGGTCGCTGACCAGCTTACATCGTTCTAAACTGTCATCTCTGATCAAAGTTTGAGATGGCCTTTTACCTTTTTAATCTGTTGCTTTATTTAAAAATGAAGTGCTTGTTGTGTGAGCACATTACTGCTAGTACAGACTTTAGCTGTCAACAATCCTTTAAAAATAATAATTTTCTACAAATTCCATAGAAGGACAGATGCTGTGGAAAAGCAGAATTAATGTACTCTGTTTGATCTCCACAGTTAGCAGCATTTCTAGGTGGCTAGCTATTATGTCTGTTTTTCATTCCTGTCTTTTATATTTCATTTTTCAGAAAACTAGTGTAAATCTTATAAACACACAGGAACAAATAAGTGGCTTCTGTTTGCATTAACCTGCAAGTCATTTATTACTTCAAGCAGTGCTGTTTCTGTACTATGATTTTTTCAAAAACTTATGACTGAACCAAGATCAGAATGTGTATTTAAAAAGTCATTTAATTGCTGAAAAACTTCTTTTTCTAGAATATTACTTAAAAAAGGCAGGTTAGAAATAGGCCTAACGTTGTCAAGTACAGAGCCCTGTATCTAATGACGAGTTCACTATGTCAAGTACACTAATAATTAGCACATCTGAGACTTCTTTAATAAAGCCTTTGGAACTCAGTAAAAGAAGTGGAAGGTTTTAGTTAGGAAGTTATACTATGGAATTCTGGTAAACGTATTTCGGTGAAATAATTTAATTCTCTAAAAAAAGAATGCTGAAGTTCAACAGGATTTATTTTGGGTGGATGTATTATATTACAACCCCAATTCCAAAAAAGTTGGGACGCTGTGTAAAATGTAAATAAAAGCAGAATGCATTGATTTACAAATCTCTCAAACCCATATATTATTCACAATAGAACATAGGAAACATATCAAATGTTGAAAGTGAGACAATTTACTATTTCATGAATAATATGAACTCATTTTGAATTTGATGGCAGCAACACGTCTCAAAAAAGTTGGGGCAGGGACAACAAAAGGCTGGAAAAGTAAGTGACCCTAAAAAGACATAGCTGGAGGAGTATTTTGCAATTAATTAGGTGAAATGGCAACAGGTCAGTAACATGATTGGTATAAAAAGAGCATCTTAGAGAGGTAGAGTCTCTCAGAAGTAAAGATAGGCAGAGGTTCACCAATGTGCAAAAAACTGCGTCTACAAATTGTGGAACAATTTCAGAATAATGTTCCTCAACATAAAATTGCGAAAGTTTTGAATATCTCATCATCTACAGTATGTAATATCATCAAAAGATTCCGAGAATCTGGAGGAATCTCTGTGTGCACAGGACAAGACCGAACATCAATATTGGATGTCCATGATCTTCTTACCCTCAGGCTGCACTGCATTAGAAACAGTTATGATTGTGTGAAGGAAATCACTGCATGGGCTCAGAAACACTTCCAGAAATCACTGTCTGTGAACACAGTTCACCATACCATCCACAAATGCAGGTTAACACTCTGTCATGCAAAGAAGAAGCCATATGTGAACATGATCCAGAAACGCTGTTGTTTTCTCTGGGCCAAAGCACATTTAAAATGGACTGAGGCAAAGTGTAAAACTGCTCTGTGGTCAGATGAATCGAAATTTGAAATTCTTTTTGTAAAACTTGGACGCTGCGCCCTCCGGACTAAAGAGGAGAGGGACCCTCCAGCTTGTTATCGGCGCTCAGTTCAAAAGCCTGCATCTCTGATAGTATAGAGATGCATTAGTGCCTATGGAACTAGCAGCTTGCACATCTGGAAAGGCACTATCAATACTGAAAAGAATATATAGAACAACATATACTGCCATTCTGAAGATGTCCTTTTCAGAGAAGACCTTGCATATTTCAGCAAGACAATGCTAAAGCTCATACTGCATCTATTACAACAGCATGGCTTTGTAGTAGAAAAGTCCGGTTGTTGAACTGACTTGCCTGTAGTCCAAACCTTTCACCAAAACATTTGTCGCATCATGAAACGAAAAATACGACAAAGAAGCCCCAGGACTGTTGAGAAGCTAGAATCCTATATCAGACAAGAATAGGACAACATTCCTCTCCTAAAAGTCCAGCAATTGGTCTCCTCAGTTCCCAGACATTTATGGACTGTTGTTAAAAGAAGAGGAGATGCTACACGGTGGTAAACATGGCCCTGACCCAATTTTTGTGAGACGTGTTGCTGCCATCAAATTCAAAATGACCAATTTCTTTTCTTAAAATGCCACATTTTCTCAGTTTAAACATCTGATACGTTTTCTATGTTGTATTGTGAATAAAACATGAGTTTATGAGATTTGCAAATCATTGCATTCAGTTTTTATTTACATTTTCCACAGCATCCAAACTTTTTTGGAATTGGGGTTGTACTTCTAATATCATTTATTTTGTGTTTAATTCTCCCTGCTTCAGAAAGAGAGAGCAAATACCTCGCAAGTTTCGCTGTACGTTGTCAGGAGACATTTCATTGGTTTAACTGGGTTTAGAAGAGTAAAAATAGTTGAAAATAACACTCTTGGGTTTCCTGCATAATCATTTAAAATTTTACAAAGAAGTGTATCTCAAGATGGACTACTTTGTTGTACTCAGCTACAGTATATGTGCTTTTAATATTTCATAGTATATTGTTCAGTTTTTCTCCATTTATGCTTAGCCCTATGGCATTTTCTCTTAAGATACAACACTCTATGAGTTTTTCAAGGTATTACAGTGCTGGAGGATTTCTTAACATGTCAGTTGAAGCTCTCACGTTATAAAAAAAAGAACTCACCTTACTAGAGAAATTGCTAGCTGTGCTAGGACAAGTGCTAATTCAAACTGATTACTGAGAATATTAGTAAACCTTTTTTCTAAGAATATGCTGCTCTTTAGTACCTGTTAAATATTTTAGTGAGACACTGAATTTGCAATGTGTGCTGAGGCCGCAGACTGAAAGGCTAAAGCCCCCGTCGCCCTATATGACTTTTCCAGCGCTTTTCAGTCACAGACTTTCCTTACATAATCTTAGCGAGTCAGGGGTAGTATGCTCCTGTGAAGGCAATTGTTTTATTTGAAATCTCCAGCGAACCCACCAGACTGGTCTGTGATGGTTTGATTTTGTCTTAAGTCATAGCGGTGAGCTCATATGTATGCAAGAGCTTACAATCAGTCAGTGCCCATCCAATCCAATGCATAGAATGATGTCCTGAGAAAAGGAATGTGGATACTTTGGACAGTGCAAACGAAAGAGATTTTCATCTGGATGATGTCTTGTATTTATTATCACATCAGGTCTTCATCCTGTATCAAGGTTTTTAAAAGTCAGCTCAAGACTGCTTTTCATTGTGTATAATGGGATTGTGGTGAATGTTATGATTGGTTGTCTTAATGATCTGTTTCTGTATGATTGTTTGCATTGAGTTTACTCTAATTCTTCTTTGTACAGCACTTTGGTGCAACCTCTGTTGTTTTAAATGTGCTTTTAATAAATAATCTAATCTATTATGCTACAAAACACTTGAAATAGGAAAATAAAAGGACCGAGATTGTGGCTGAACTCGCCATACCTATAAATGCATCATATAGTCACTAGCATTGGATGGCAGCATGTTACTTACTGCCAGAATGAAGCAAGCTCACAATGCTTTGTAAATGTGAAACAATGCTGAAAAGTCATCACAGAGTCATTTAGTTTGTCATGCCCAGCAATTCTAGGTTGTGTAATTTGACATCCTGAAGGTGACTCAACTTCAGATATTAAGGCTGACATCCTAAATTGTGTTATTAGCTGTTGGCTTAAACATTACACGTTGATGACACTGACTTTTCACACAGCATCTTAAAAAACAATGTGGAAATCTGTCAATTATCAGTATTCAATTAAAAACATATTAATGAGTAGCAGGAATGTCCATCCATTCATCCATTTTCCAACCCGTTGAATCCGAACACAGGGTCACGAGGGTCTGCAGCAGCATGAATGCCATTCCAAGAAAAACCTTGTATTGTAGTTGGTTGTATTTATTTTAAATACAATTGAAATGGCAACTTCTCTTATATTAGGCAAAAGTGGAAATCATTATCAAGGAAGTAAAGTAATACCAGAAGCCTTAGTAAAGAATATTCACTTTTATTCTTTTAAATTGAAGTCTTAATTATTATATAAAGAAAGGATGGTTAATTTCTGTGCTGTTTGTTCTTAAGTAATATAGAATCCAAAGTGTCATGTACAACATCTACACTGCAACAGGACCCAGAAACAAAAAGCTTAAAACCTGAAGAATCACTGAAAAGAATGAATAAAATAAATAAAATAATTATTTAAACAAATTAAAATAATTCTATATATTAATAAATTAATTATTTTTTAATAATTATTATTACCTGCAATCAATTATAATGAAATTCTGCATGCTGTGCCGAAAACATTTATAGCAGAATTCTCTCTGAAACAAAACCACTGCTGGGTGTTCCCCAGCATACTTTTTATCTTTTACGGTAATTCTATCTCTTTGCTCAGCAATTTATAGTGTTTGAAGAGTACCACCTAAAGTAGGTATCTTCTCCCACTTTTTTTAAATACCAAAGAAAGCAGGCTACTTGCATAAAATTATACATGGGGGGCAAATCAAGGGAGAAATTACATTATTCGGATTTTGTCAGCATCTGCCAGATGGATTGGCTTCCCACCTTTCTCACTTTTTGAGTAAAAGAAATCATTATCCCTTTTACCTCCAGTTTCCTTCCTTCTTTATTCCTCTTTCCCATCTTCCCAGCTAACCTCCCAACTCTAGACTCATTTCGCCACTAGCAGAAAGCCACCTTTAAGCCCTACCTGTAATTCACTTGTTGGCTACAACCCTGGAATCACTTTTAAGTTAATTGAAATTTCTGGGCACCACATGGTGGCCCCTGACACCATCGCACCCTTGAGTACTAAATTTCCTTTGAAGACCCAGAGATTCAACACTGTGCTGCTAATTCATTATGACAAATCGGAGCAGCTGGCAGCCACGTACCTGAAATGATCAAATTGAACAGTTTTATAGTGCAGTGGTTAGCTCTGTTGACTCACTGCTATAGTGTCCTTTGCATTGTCTGTGGACAATCTGGATATTCAAGCAGTCTCTTTAAAGGCTGCTTTGGTTGTCTGTTGACATGTGAAAGAACTGAGGGCTCCTTTAACTGCAGACTTTACCATGTTACCTGTAAGAGTGCCTTTAATATTCCAAGTCCAATCTGTTGATGGATGGAAAGTTGCATAGATGCTCATTCTTAGTTGAAATACTTTTTCAGCAAATCTACAGAAATCTGGAAAGGTTAGTATGCCTGGAATGTGGTGTACTTATTTTTTCATGCACAGCTTCTGAGTGTTGGCATATAATGGGTTAAATAATTAATGATAAAGTAAAATTGATCAAATATTAGGACACAGTAAGAATTAGATGGGCCTTTGTTTTGTCCTGACATACAAAACCACATAAATGAAAGGAGCTATGTTTTCATTCTCACAACACTGTATGTTGAAGAGAGGTACTGAAAAATACTAAGTAGAAAAAATCTATTAACATAAATATTTTAGAAAAAAAAAATGGAGATCCAAATCAGGTATCTCAGGAGCTGAGAAGTCCTGGCACATCATTTCTGTTAAAATGAAATGTTAAGGTTAAGGCACAGTGGGAAGTGAAAATTTATACTCGCTGAAATCTGACACCAGCATTCAGATGCCAGACCTGCATAGTATAACCTTGTCTGAACCCTGGTCTGCGAGACCTGACTGCTTAGGTTTTCAGAATCTGGCTCCTGATTTTTAATGTATAGGATACAATGTGTGCTGGAAAATAATATTATAGCTCTCTTCCTGCTCCTGTAACATATTACAATGAATCCTTTTTACAGCTTTTGTTAATTTCTTGGAAATATTGCTTGGAAATCAGGGTGATACAGTTGTTTAATACACTGCCATATGTTCCTTGTTATTGAAACTGTATTTCTTAAGTTATACTAATGAGCATAAAACAGAGCTTATGGTGTAAATATTGTAGTGTAAATATTAACCATCATTCTTCCATCACACATGATAAATAACCTTGGCAACACATTTAAATTATTTGTGAAATTAGTAGCAGGAAATGGTTGATAAATTTTCAGATGAATGAGTTTTCCTTGGATGAGTCAAGCACTTTATTGATCGCTCCTTGAAATGGTTTACTGGGGAATAACCATACCATTGGATTTGAGCAAGAGGTGTGGGTTGTTGAAGACAACCTCATTTTTGGCAATAAAAATAAGAAGGCTGTCAGTATTGTTTAGAAATGGAATAAATTGTGGAAGCTCTAAATTTGAAGCAGCAGAATTGAATCATCAATTGATTAAAAACACTTAATTTCACTGTACCACACAGCTGTTCAAATCATTATCCTTGCCCTCACCTCCATAGTTTACTCTTGCTTGAATATAAGATGTGCTGAGGCCATTGCCAAGATTCCTTTCAGCCAGATGTATATACCAGATGAAATCAGTTCACAATATAAAACCCATTTGTCAATATACCAGTTGTACAAAAGTCAGATTTCATTTTGCTTTTCCTTTGTGGGAAAGCTCTTATTTTGACAGCCTTCAAGCAGACTGCGGTTTTTAGAATTAATGTCTTCTTCATCTGGTTACAGCAAATATACTGGAACTGGGGTTGATAATGCTAAAAGACAACAACTAGTCAGCAGCAAATTGATTTTTGAATGTGAAAAGAAGACAATGTGGAATAATAACAGCTCATGCAGCAATATTATATTTCACTCTTCCAGTAAACTGTATCCAGTAGTAGTAATTTCCTTTACAAAATAAGTGTGATAAACAGTGGGAGATTATATATTTACTTCAATCTTAGCTATAACTTTACTTACTTCTAAAATGGCTGAGTATTTTTGAACACATTTATGTCATTGAAGGCCACAAAGGAAGAACTGACCCCTTAGAGTGCAGTAGAACATCATTAGGAACGGCATCTCACACACCAATACACATTAACACTGGGACAATTTAATGGCATTAATTCACATCCTTTGTACGTCATTAAGGCTAGGAACAGAGTATATCCATATCAAAAAATGCAAACCTGGTCTGCTGGAATTGTAAGAGAACGTGCTAAATTCTTGTCAGCATGCCATTCTAAAAAAAACTTGTAGTTTATTAAAGGAATAGTCCATGTAAAAAAGACATTTTAATGTTATTTACCCCATGTAGTTAACAAAAAACGTTAACCCCATGTTTTCGTGCAGAAGGGTGGTAACAAAGTTTCTGATATAACAGACGTCTATGGTGACCAACACTGGATAAAAGTAAACACTATCAAAAAGTCCATGGAAAAATAATGAGAGAAAACATTATAAAGAAGAGAATATCCCTCGTACATGTTCATAGTCTGAGATGCTTCAACTAGCAGAAGATCAATTTACCCCTGCAGCTTCACAGCCTGCTGCTAAATGATCCTTAGGTACTCTAGTTGTGGATATGAATATAAATGTAACCAAGGGAGGCAGGTCTACAATTCATATGCTGGTTTGCATCTGAGTGAGTCCCATTTTCGTTTTCCGGAGGTAGTTATTAACCAAAATTTTAGTAAAATGCATTTCTTTGGGACATTGTGATCATATGACTGGGCATTTTCATTGATTTTTTTGATATTGCTAGCTGTTGTTTAACATTAGGGTGGCACGGTGGCACAGTGGTAGCACTGCTGCCTCACAGTAAGGAGACCTGGGTTCACTTCCTGGGTCCTCCCTGCGTGGAGTTTGCATGTTCTCCCCGTGTCTGCGTAGGTTTCCTCTGGGTGCTCCGGTTTCCCCCCACAGTCCAAAGACATGCAGGTTAGGTGCATTGGCTATCCTAAATTGTCCCTAGTGTGTGTTTGGTGTGTGTGTGCCCTGTGGTGGGCTGGCACCCTGCCCAGGGGTTTGTTCCTGCCTTGCACCCTGTGTTGACTGGGATTGGATCCAGCAGACCCCTGTGACCCTGTGTTAGGATATAGCGGGTTGGATAATGGATGGATGTTTAACATTAGTCACCACAGGCTCTCATTCTATTAGAAACTTTGTTGTGTCCATTCTGCATGAAAACATGAGATTAAAAATTTTTCTCGTCCATCACTATAAACTTCATGGGTAAGTAACGTATAAAAAATATAATTTTTCGGAGAAATCTTCTTTTAAATTTTCCTTCATCCCATGTCATATATGTATTGAGTCACCAACAACGAATTACTCCACATCTCACCACTCTCTGTTTCAAAACAAAAAAGGTGGAGAGACTGAGGAGTGAACCCTGAGCTTTTGAATTAGAAGAGAATTCTTATCCAACTTGTCTAAAGCAAAGTTCTCTTGCTGAGCTGAGTAAGCGGACCTCTTAACTTCTACTGCAATATGGAGAGTATTACAGTACATTACACATCTGTAGCAAACACTGTCTGTCTCTCGGCCTTGCTCTACTCTAATCTCCTGTTATACTTGCTCTTCTGATGATTCATCCTGTACATAACACAAATGTCTCTATTAGAAGTCTTCAGAGTCCTTCCCCTTTGTATGTCATGCCCTCACAAGGAAAAGCTGTATGTCAGCCCACGGCCTCAGAAGTCAGAAGTGGTAACTCATCCAGTTGAGCTAAATCGTAGTTCCCTAAACCCCAGCCCCTCAACCTCTAATGAAGAACAGGGCTTGTTACTTCTAAACTGTAGCTGGAGAAGTATCATATAACATCGTGGACACAGTGGCAGACTGGTTTTCAGGTGTGCTCTACCCTCTACTCTCAAACATTAATGAAAATACAAATTGGGTTTTGCTGGCATTTTTGGCCGTCTAATAAAAGGTCCATTGTTCATGGCTATTTGTTGGTTGGCCTGTTCACTTTCCCCAACAACTGTATTCCTAAGCAACACTTCTTTTTACCTTTACCTCTCCTTCTACCTCTTTCTGGCTTACCTTGTCCTCTCTTCTGCTGGTCAACTTCTTGTCCTCCCACTTCACAATTGCTTAGACAATTCCTGAAAGGGACTTTTAAGGTACAACCAGGAATCACTTCTGGGTAAATCCTTTCTAGGGTAAGGAGCCCCTCTGGGAATCTTCCTAGAGCTCCCTCTACTGGCTTCAGTTGTTTCTACAACCTCTCTTGTAGCCTCATTAGCGTTATGTTAACCCCAGGAAAAACAAGCCAAAAATTTTCATTTTTTTTCAACAAGAAAAAATGTTATTACATGTAATAGAAACATGTAAATACCAAAAAGTCAACATCAATAACATCAATACAGTAGGAAATGTATGTCTAATGCCCACTGCTGTACTGATACAGATTTAGTACATGTCCTTTGTGTAATATGCTTTAAGAAAGTCATCATCACACAGCCCAATGTCACAATTGGGACAGTAGAAATGTGTTTCTTTGTAAATTTGTCTTATATTTTTCTGCTACTTAAGTAAGAGATGGTTTCCCTTGTATTACTGCAGGCTACTACAGCACAAGACTTAATGGCTTCCACATTAATCCCTGACATGAACATTAACATTATGAACAGTGCTTAGGGGGCTAATGTCTGGCTTGTCCTTGTACTTGATTGCAATAATTTTGTCTTTTTGTCACACAGCTACTGTCACACCACAGTGAAGCTTCACGTGACTGAATTCACCAGACATATCACATTTGTTCGGTCTTACAATGCTGTATCATGCATTAGTTTTACTTTCCGTGTCAGCGTTTGATGACCAGTGGCCATTGTCATCACTATCGCTTGATTCATATAATGGTTCAGCTTCAGTTTATTCTGAAACTGTCTTTACGGCTTTTCATTTGTCATTGCGTTTTTCGCTGGAGGCTCCACTCCACTGTTGAATGATATTGTTCCAAGAATTATTTGAACTTAACACTCTAAAGTCACCCCAGGCCTGACTCGGGTTTAACCATAATTGCATAGAATTTCAAGCCCAAGTAATCCTCATGGTTAAAGAACTTGGTGTTCTGCTACAAGGTAGATTGTAAAGGGAGGCCTGGGAGAGAGTTGTTAAAAGTTTGCAAGCGGTTGAAATTATTATACAGTGATCCCTCACTATTTCACGCTTCGACTTTCGCGGCTTCACTCTATCGCAATTTTTTCTCATACATGCTTACGTCACTACGCATGCGCTTTCTGAGAACTTTTATCTAAGCCCCACGATGGCTCCTAAACGTGCTGATTTTTCTAAGCCTTCTGACAATAAAACTAAGTGCCAGAGGAAGATGCTTGCTATCCAGGAGAAGGTGAAACTCTTGGATATGATCAAAGATGGCAATACCCTACAAAAGCCTCCTCACGCATATGAAAAGACAGCACCAGCAACTGCCTATCAAGATGTTCTTCAGCCGCGCACCCAGATACCCACTGCCTACTCTTAGTACTCCTTCAGTGGAAGAAGACAACGATGCACCTGCTGAATATACTGCACCACCTGAAGACTCTCCTACTGAGGTTGTGCCTTCATAGGTTAGTGGTTGTGTGTAAGAACTGTGTGTGTGTAATTAAATGTACAGTACAATAATCTACTATATAAAAGCAGTCGGGATTGTCCTTCTGTCCCGTGAGTGCAAAGCGTAGCGGTATTCCGCTTATCACATACTTACTACTTGCAGCTTGTGGTACGAAGCGACGCGATGTGAGCAGAGTTCTGCTGCTCCCATCGTCCCCTTGCTTTTGTGCGCGATGCACTGGAAAAATAGACAAAATTATGTCTCTGGAAATAAGTAATGTTGATGGAGTACAAATGCCTCACCGCGTAGTAAATATCAGGGGAGATGGTGCTTGCTTATTCTCATCTATAGCTTATTTAGTGCATGAAACTCCGTCTTTAGCGGTACAGATTTGGGCTGACATTGTACGACTTTGGACAGCCACTCGAGGGGATAAAAAAACTTAGGTTTTTGGGAGATGTTATGAATGGGCACTTTAATGTTCTCATTCCCTACACTTACATGCCTGATGTACACATGGAGCGCACACAAATCTATAATAATAAAAGGCAAAGCCCTCACTCACTCACTGACTGACTGACTGACTGACTGACTGACTGACTGACTGACTCATCACTAATTCTCCAACTTCCCATGTAGGTAGAAAGCTGAAATTTGGCAGGCTCATTCCTTACAGCTTACTTACAAAAGTGAAGCAGGTTTCATTTCGAAATTCTACACGTAACGGTCATAACGGTTGATAACGGTCGACAACGTCCGCCATGTTGAACTTTCTCATTTATGGCCCCATCTTCACGAAATTTGGTAGGCGGCTTCCCTGCACTAACCGAAACCGATGTATGTACTTATTTCGATGGTATGACACCACTGTCGGCCGCCATATTGAACTTTCCAACGTCACCAATTTTCAAACTTCCCGTGTAGGTAGAAGGCTGACCCCATCTTCACGAAATTTGGTAGGTGACTTCCCTGCGCTAACCGAAACCGATGTACGTACTTATTTCGATGGTATGACGCCACTGTTGGCCGCCATATTGAATTTTCCAAACGTCACTAATTCTCCAACTTCCCGTGTAGGTAGAAGGCTGAAATTTGGTAGGCCCATTCCTTACAGCTTACTTACAAAAGTTAAGCAGGTTTCATTTCGAAATTCTACACGTAACGGTCATAACGATCAACAATATCCGCCATATTGAACTTTCTTATTCATGGCCCCATCTTCACGAAATTTGGTAGGCAGCTTCCCTGCGCTAACCGAAACCAATGTACGTACTTATTTCGGTGGTATGACGCCACTGTCAGCCGCCATATTGAATTTTCCAACATCACTAATTCTCCAACTTCCCGTATAG
>JANRMT010062792.1:84960988-84975057 GCA_026402145.1 Polypterus bichir lapradei | reverse complement strand
ATCACTAATTCTCCAACTTCCCGTATAGGTAGAAGGCTGAAATTTGGCAGGCTCATTCCTTACAGCTTACTTACAAAAGTTAAGCAGGTTTCATTTCGAAATTCTACGCGTAACGGTCATAACGTTCAACAACGTCCGCCATGTTGAACTTTCTTATTTATGGCCCCATCTTCTCGAAATTTGGTAGGCGGCTTCCCTGCACTAACCGAAACCAATGTACGTACTTATTTCAGTGGTATGATGCCACTGTCGGCCACCATATTGAACTTTTCAACAGTCTTTGTTACTTATGGGCCCATCTTCAAGAAATTTGGTACACGGGTTCCCAACGCTAACTGAATCCTACTTACGTACATATATACGTCCATAGCCTGCAGCTTGGTCACCATGTGAGGCGGCGTTGGGTCACCCATCCCAACGCCTCCCACGTTGTTGGCTGCCTGCCTATATAAGGCCGTCCATCGCTCCAGTCTCTACATTCCCTTCCTTGCTTCGCCACGGGATTCACGTCTCCCTGCTGATAACTACAGCCTTTTTGTTTAATCCACGGCTTCTCCACTGTTTTATTGTTTGTTTATTACAATTATAGTTATTGTATAGGTATTTTACACTTACTTTACGTTACTCAGGTACCCATTTCCTTCATCATTCCAACCCCCATTACCATGTCTATCGAGGTAATCACCATCAATCAAAGAACTGTCACTTACCGAGTGGTTTCCTTGCCCGGAGATGGCACCTACCTTTTCCATTCTCTGTGTTACATATTGCACGGCCATATCAGGCTCACTCTTGATATCTGGAAGAACATTGTGTCTTATGTATTGAATGACTGGGACAGGTTCAAGGTGTGGACTGATGACGGTACAGGAGATAATTATACTACACAGGAGCACTAGAAGAGTGAAATGCTTAAGCCCTTCACCTATGGTTCTGCATGCGAGTTGATGGCTGCCGCTGAATTGTTCGGTTGGTGCTTTCAAGTGTACCGAAATGGTCAAATATTTTACACCTTTCGACAACCGCCAATTCCTCTTAAACATCTTACATTCAAAGGTGACGATTTCAGTAGTGGACACTTTGATGTTTATGAATGTTTAAACTCTCAAATGCTAAAAGGTTAAATTTTCTTCTTAATAAAAATTTTAATGCAGTACTTCGCCGCTGCGAAGCGCGGGTATTTTGCTAGTTGAGGATAAAAGTCGGTCGCCTTAAAAGGCGGGTGAGCTTAGTAATAATATATTTGTAACGTCTAATATGTCTTATTTTCTCTTATTTTGTTTAATATATTGGGTAATACGAGTGTAATGGTGACTAAAGTATGTTATTTCATGTCTAGAGGGCTCTAATAATGTTAAAAAACGTATTTAGAAGGTCGTAAACAGGTTTTCTATACTCTAACTGCAAAAATATTCAATTTATAAATAAAGAATCCTACTTCGCGAAAATTCATTTATCACGGTAGAGTCTGGAACGGATTAACCGTGATAAACGAGGGTTCACTGTATAGCCAACCAAAACTAAAATGTTAGGCAAGTACAAAGTAAAGAAACATAAGTAAAAGGTCAAAGATCAATTTAGGATGTTGTTTCATAATTACATGTAGGCTTTTATATTGTCACACTAGTGATGCAACTATAAAGCCACACCACAGCAGTGCCATTGCCCAAATCACCAAAATTATGCCATGTTAAGGAGCAGGAGCAGTGCATTGCCGCACCCACCACACGACAAACCAACTCAGGATCCAGATTAGGACCCGAGTGCAGCCATGCAACGGGTGATACCTCAGCACCATACTAGTTCACATGGAGTGGAACAGTGTGTGAGGTTTTTTATGGTGGCTGGAGTGCCAATTCTGCCACCAACCCCCAAGTTTTTCCCTGCAGGTTGGAGGACCTACATGCAGGGATAGATACAGATTAACATCATACCCAGGATGGAGCAATTGCAGATTAAGGGCCTTGTGGTAATGTGTAAATAATTAGTATTTATCAAGGATTGATTTTCACATTAAGAGTGTTGTCTCCATGGCTAATCCCCCCCCAAGAAACATCAATGAAAGTCTGAAGAAAAATGTATTGTAGGAGAAATACATTTCTGAAATAAGGTGAATTATAACACTTGGCAACCCCCAAGCAACCTCCATCCATCCATTTTCCAACCCGCTGAATCCGAACACAGGGTCACGGGGGTCTGCTGGAGCCAATCCCAGTCAACACAGGGCACAAGGCAGAAATCCAATCCCGGGCAGGGTGCCAACCCACTGCAGGACACACACAAACACACACCAAGCACACACTAGGGCCAATTTAGAATCGCCAATCCACCTAATCCTTTATAATTTATACTTATGACTGGCAATAGTGTACAATGTGTGCAGATTCTCCCTAAACCAGACACTCATCTACACTCTTCATGCTGTACAATACAAAGTGAAATCTGTAAGTTGGTTTTGTTCATTCTGTTATTTCAGTTGACCAAACAGAAATATATTTTAAAATCCAAGGCATGGAAAAGAAGCAAACACACTAAAGTACTAACTGAGAAAACAGCCCATACATTCCAACGATGACTTCCAGAGAGAGAGTTCAGAAGACTTCACAGCATGCAAAGTCCTGAAAGGATCCAAAAGGCATTCTATATCCCTGAAACACAAAAAAGATCTATGTTTAAATAAACACAATCCGAAGAACACCAGCTGAGTATTTGCTTGGCTTAGTACTCATGCTCAATTATTCTTTGAAATATAAGCAAAAATCCAAAAAATCAGTTTGCTGCTGCTGTATACTTTTTCTTTGATCATATTTCAAAACCATTTTATTGTTGTCATAAAATTTTCCACACTGTGTTAAGATGGACATTGTTAAGTAAATATAGATCTTCTATTTAATAAATATTAAAAGATGTTCATATATACAAAGAATACCAAGAACTTTAGCAAAGAATTTCACAGCATGATATAAAAATCAATGCTGCTGTCAGTGGGAAGACCTAGCAGATAATTATAATCCATGTTTAGAAACATGCTCTTAGTCACTGCTTGGCTCTCTCTCCCTCATCTCTCACCTCAGATGACCAGACTGTAAGAGTGTTTATTGAGTACTATAATCAAATAAAAGGCAGTTTAAAAGCACTACGCTGGGGTTTTCTCCAACTCCAGCTGGCAGTATGAGTGCCATCAACAATGAAGGATTAAAATACGGTTGATCACTAATGGCATGTAAACAAACGGGCATTTTAAGCACTCAAAAAGTGTTCTTAGTTGTCCACTGAAAATGATTTAAGTTAATGGAAATGATCGTCTTTTTCTTCACTATGATGAAGAATGCCCAATGAAAGGCGAGAATTATCCAAGGCAAATAAAGCTGCCCTTTGCATTTTGCATTCTTAACACAACTGCGGGTGCCTAATGATTAGTTAATAGGTGCATTCACTATAAAATAAGCAGAGGTGCTGAATATGAAGGCAATCAGACTTCTCTTATCAGCCTGAGTGTGAGTATACAGTAGCAGAGCATTAGCACAAATAAAGAGGCTTAACTTGTTACTTTCTTTTAATGCTTACACTACTGCTCTCTAATTCCTTTCAGAGGAAAGGTCATTCTGGTAAAGTTATTTATACGTTTGCTTGATATCTAAAAATATATATAGAGGATTGTGAAGCGTCAATTATTGGATATTCTAAGTTCAGCTTCCCATATACCACAATAATGTTTTTTTATTCTGCAACCTAAATTCAGCTATCTATTTCAGTACTGTCAGGCTCATTTTAATGTAAGTCAATAAGCAAATTAATGGCCTCTGGTATTGTCATCTTTTAGCCATTTGTCACTATTCAGTCCTCTTAGATGGTTTCCACTGAGAGTTTTTAAAGTGAAGAAACCTCTCTTGTGACCTTTTCGGTTTTGTACTATTCCACAGTTTCCTGTCACTCTGTATTCAAGTCAGAGCACTTGGATCCATTTAGGAGCATTCTTTAATAATTTGCTCAATAACCAGAATAGACAGACTGTGATAACATAATGTGACAGGCTAAAATCAGATGTAGCCAGACAGTTAGAATGCAAATAATGATTGAGTTAAGCTTGTAAATACAGCAAATTGATAATTCCATTTTTGCAGGAAGTTAGATAGGGGCCACTTGGGAACATAATGAATGGATTCTTCCCTAAAGGTGTACTTACAGAGATAGGAATGCAAAAAGGGTCACAAAGCAATATGGCTACTGTCCATTCAATTGTTCATAGAAATGCTGTAGAAAAGCTCAGTTGCAAACAGAATAAATATAAGGTGTATTCAAAGTCTATGGCTTTAAGAAGAATGGTCATCACAAGTTGGTGTAATTAATGTTCTGTGTTGGTGTTAAATGACAATATTTTCTAGCTAATACTATACATATATATATATATATATATATATATGTAATGTGCTATGGTGGATGGGCTGGCATACCGACTGAGATGGAGGGTGAACCCTTGCCCAGCCTGGCCATAAAGAAAATACAACATGTGACAATGAGCAGCCTGGCCAGAGTGGTTATTGATCCCTATCCCTGTCTGCATAAAAGAATAATGGATAGAATGGGGATGGCTGGGGATTCTGAACAGTGCATTCCCCGATATGAGAGGGGGTAGTGCTCCTCTGGTTTGTCTCCAGTCCAGACACCTAGTTTTGAAGGATGACCCTGTCAGAATCCTTGGGTGTCACCAGAGTGTGCTGTTTGGAATACACCTTCAGGGTTTGGGAGGCTTCCATATGATCCAGAAGTGCTTCCATTATACAAGGCCATGGCTGTGGAAGTACTCCCGTGCCTATCATAAAAGGAAGCCATCTCGCTTCAAGGGTTGAATCAGAGGTAGGAGGCAGAGGGCAAAACTCACCTGGAGGAGTATAAGGAAACATTGACTTTATTGATGATTGTAATTGTGGTGTGGACTTTGAATACTGTGATAAAAGAAGGTATTGTGAAACAAAAAAACATTTATTCGCCCCCTAAACTGTATTTATGTATTTCTGTCTGGGGTTTGGGGGCTAGGCAGCATTCCCTGGAGTTCACATATATATGGGAAAGTGATTGATGAGGCAAGACAAAATGCCAAAACCACGTTTAATTCCAACAAAAAAAGAAAATTGTTAAATAAACACATATTTGATGGCACACTCTGGGTGGGACAATTCCCCTGGTATAATGGTCTTTTGTAGGATGCACTATTTCTCTCTCACTCTCTCTGGCAGTCAGGTCCAAAATGAGACACCTCCTGTCGGGATCATTTCCCTGTTATACTGCAGGCAATTAGCAGTTTGGATCGGTCAACAGATGACCCTTATGTTTCCAATCCCCTGTGACACTTCTGGAATCCTCCAATCTTCACACACATAGTTATGCTAGCTATGATATTTGTCCTTATTCCCACAGAAACTTGTTATAATTATTTCAGATTTCCTCACACGGACATGCTTGCAGGCATGTGTGTATGGTTACTCTTCCTCAGCTGCTTCTTTGGCTTGCTAAACTAAACTCTGGTCCCTTTTTTTGTTACATGTGCCAGAAACCACTCACACACCAGCTCCTAAGTGCCATACTTCCATTAGGATTTCAGTCTCTGGGACAGTTTACCCCCAAAGCTTCTGAATCTATTGAGCTGTGAATACTGAAGTGCTTCTTCCTGCATACACCTGTGATAAGTAGTCCTTGGCATGGTGGTTTTAAATAAATAATCATGTCCAGAGAGCTGGCAGACTCAGAATGGGTGCAGGTGTATGCATGGCTGTAATGCTCCAGGTTTGATAGTAAATTCGTCATTAGATACGGGAGTCTTCCCAGACTGTTTTAAGACTGCTATAGTTAAACCCCTACTTAAGAAACATAATTTTGACCCCTCGGCTCTTGAAAATTTTAAACCCATCTCTAACTTTCCTTTTTTTAAGTAAAATTCTGGAGAAGGCAGTCATTATGCAGTTAAATGACCACCTCAATAAACATACTATTCTTGATAAATTTCAGTCGAGTTTTAGAACAAATCACAGCACAGAAACTGCACTCATTAAAGTAGTAAATGATTTGTGGGTAAATGCAGACAGAGGCCATTTATCTGTTCTCATCCTCTTAGATCTGAGTGCCACATTTGACACCATTGATCATAATATTCTTAGAAATCGCCTTAGTCAATGGGTGGGCCTCTCTGGCAGTGTCTTAAATTGGTTTGAATCCTACCTGGCAGGGAGAAAGTTCTTTGTTAGTTGTGGTAATTACAACTCAAAGACACATGATATCCAATATGGTGTTCCACAAGGCTCTATCCTGGGTCCGCTGTTATTCTCAATCTGCATGCTTCCGTTAGGTCAGATTATCACAGGGCACAACGTGAGCTACCACAGCTATGCTGATGACACACAGCTGTACTTATCAATAGCACCTGATGACCCCGATTCTTTTGAACTCACACAATGTCTGACTTGTATCTCAGAATGGATGAATAGTAACTTTCTCAAGTTAAATAAAGAGAAAACTGAAATCTTAGTGATTGGCAATAATGGATACAATGAGGCTATTAGAAATAAACTGGATACATTAGGATTAAAAATCAAGACAGAGGTAAAAAGCTTAGGGGTAATTGTTGACTGTAATCTGAATAATCAGATCACTAGGACAGCATTTTTTCACTTAAGAAACATAGCTAAAGTTAGACCTCTTATATCATTGAAATCCTCAAATGAGTATCTCCTTAGAATTCCAAGAACAAAACTTAAAAGTGGTGAGGCGACCTTCTGCTGTTATGCACCTAAAATCTGGAATAGCCTGCCAATAGGAATTCGCCGGGCTGATACGGTGGAGCACTTTAAAAAACTGCTGAAAACACATTATTTTAACATGGCTTTCTCATAATTTCACTGTAATCAAAATCCTGATACTCTATATCTCCAACTTATTATAATAACTATTCATGGTGACTCTAAAATCTGTACTAACCTCTACTCTCTCTTCTGTTTCCTTTTCCGGTATGATTTTGGTGGTGGCTTGCACCACCACCATCTATTCAAAGCACCATGATGTTCTAACAATGATGGATAGATTAAAAGCCAGAAGTCTGTATGACCATCAACATCAAGTGACTCCGTGAGAACCCTAACTACAAAGAGGACTATTTCATTTATGTTAAGTAGAATGCCCAGAGGGGACTGGGCTGTCCTGTGGCCTGAAACCCCTGCAGATTTTATTTTTTTTCTCCAGCCGTCTGGAGTTTTTTTTCTGTTTTTTCTGTCCACCCTGGCCATCGGACCTTATTCCTTTTCTATGTTAACTAATGTTGTCTTATTTTAATTTCTTATTTTTTCTTTTATTTTTCTTTTCTTCAGTATGTAAAGCACTTTGAGTTACTTTTTGTATGAAAATGTGCTATATAAATAAATGTTGTTGTTGTTGATTGAGGTGCTTGGCTGATCACACACTCACATGCAAATTCAAGTGGATCAGTCAGGTGCCTCATTCACACCTTGGAGTGGGTGGAAGGTCACATCTGCACCTGATCAGGCTTTATAAAGAGAGCATGCATTGAAAGAAAAAGAGACAGAGATTAGAAAAAAAGGCAAATGAGAAAATGGGGGTTAAAGAAGAAAGAAGGTGCGAGAGGCTGAAGAAGAATGGCCCGAGTTAAAGTAGGATGGAGGCAGGTGGTTGTGGTTGAGCCTCAAGCATTGGAGTCTGAGGCTGAAGAAGGGGCGCTCCTATTGAACTACACTGGGGAGTAGCAATGTCACATTATGTGGTGTCTCCTGCGGACGCCACGGGGCTGGCGGTGGAACATGGGTGTGCAGTTCAGTGCGGCACCCCATGGATGCGGTAAGCCTGACAATGGGGACCTGAGCCAGGAATTAAAGTTTGATTGCACCTGTCAGCAGACATCTCCTCTTATTACAAGGTCCAAACAGGATAAGTGGAGGAGACACCAGATTTTAGAGGGAAGCTTTAGGGCTTATGATTTAAAAGGAAAATGACTGTCTCTGGATTTTAACCTCATTTTATTGATTATTTATTTGGACTGTTTTAAACTCCACAGATTTCACTGATTTTATGGATTATTATTAATTGCTCAGAGTAAGAAGCATTTTGTTGCAGTGCACTTTAATTTGGACACTGTTTGGATTTAACTGATTTTAATAAATGCACTTAACACTTTTTACACTTACCCCTTGCTGCATTTGTGTGTCCTCATTTTCCCAGCTCATCTTGGTTCATGGCTATTGATTTTTTGGGTTCAAGAAGGCTCCCAGATGTAACAGGGAGCATGCAACCAACCTGGTCCATGACTACACCTTGTTTTGTTTCTTAAGGTAAGTACACCATTATCTGTTTACAAAAGTATTTCTTTCCATTTTATTTTTTTTATTGATTTTATTATTAAATTCAATCAAGTCAAACTTAACAAACCAGATGTCAACCCCCACCTAAGAGAAATAGAGGACCTCCAACTGCATGAGCAAATCTTTAAAAACAACAAAGAAAGGAGAATGTCCTTTCCCCGAATATAAAAAGGTTTTGAACAGATCCTTTAAGTAAGAATTTATTTTTTTCTGATTTCAAATAGTATAGAACATCAGTTACCCACTAACTTATAACAAGTGGACTGAGATTCTTTGTGCTACTTGCTAGTTTTGTGGCACGGTAATTTCAATCAATTTGTCCTACTCTACTTTAAGCCCATCCAGGAGGACACCAAACACAGCTGTTAATGGGTTAGGAGTGATTGTGACACCAAGGCTGTCTGATGCAAAGATTTTTGTCCAGAATGATGGGAATTTGGTGCATGCCTAAAATATAGCCAAGTGAGGCTGGAGCTAGATTGCAACGTTCACAGGTTGAATCTTACCCTGGATACATTTTGTTATTTCTAGGATATAAACTGTTAAACATCTGTATAATAAAACTACTAATCCTGTGGTGTGGCATGTCACAGCCCTTTATTTTTCATTCAAGGTTTATCTGGCTGAGGGTGGAAGTGATGCACTATGCAACCTCTGTATCTTTTCCCTGTGTCCTTTTTTACATCAGCCCTTGAAAGAGAGAGAAATTGCTTGCATGTGTGACATAATATATATTATATATTGTCATGCATTTGCACTGGGAGGCCACCTTCTCGGCTCTGATCAGGTAAGTGGTACTGTTCTGCCCTACATCTTGTTAGTTGAGACTGTTATTTGTTGAACTGTGCTCCCCCTTCATCTTGTCATTTATTAACACACCAGTCAGTTACGTCCCACACTCACAGTGTTACTATAAAAGTCTATAAAAATCACGTAAAGCACGTAGATCCCATAATAAACATTTGAATACAATACACCCCATGTCTCTCACGTAGGCCCCCCTTTATCTCTTGTTTCAGTCACGTCCAAAACGTATCCTTAAGGTATATAAACCCCTGGGTCTGGTTAGTTGTGGTACGTAGCAATTTGAACCTCTGTCTACGCGTTTCTCTTTGTCTTGATCCATCCGTGAAAATCACTCGCCTTGTGTCTTTTAAAGCTGTTGTTTAATGTACACTGTCTGCTATGTATTGCTTTGTAAATCATTCTTTATTGTCTTTGATTGTACACATGTAAATGCCTGTATGTTTCTTTTGTGTATATTTCAGTTTACAACGAAGTACGTCCAGTAAAAGCCTTCAAGATAGCTCGCTCACCCCTTGTCGTTTTTTATGTGGATGTGCCGAGTTGTTTAAGCTCTCTGCGGCCGCACTGCAGAAGGACAGTGCGGAGTGAGGCAGAAAAGGTACCACTCCGGAATGAGATGACACTGCCCCTTTATCTTTAGCCAAGTCAGAAGTTTTTTTTTTTAGTAAATCTTCTATGAATTTGTTTGTTAAAATATTCATTTATTTTTTTACCTTTCTGCAAAAAGCAAATAAAGTACTCACTATCTATCTATCTATCTATCTATCTATCTATCTATCTATC
Source organism: Polypterus bichir lapradei (assembly GCA_026402145.1). NCBI lineage: Eukaryota > Metazoa > Chordata > Cladistia > Polypteriformes > Polypteridae > Polypterus > Polypterus bichir. The sequence continues at coordinate 84,965,104 of JANRMT010062792.1, read as the reverse complement.
TATCTATCTATCTATCTATCTATCTATCTATCTATCTGTCTACAGTTGTGGCCACAACATACACACAAAATGGTGACACGATGATCTCACTGAAACGAGAAAGAAATACAAAATTAGGATGTGCAAAAATTGATCATAATGATGGACAGATTCTGCTCTCCCATTATCCTATAATAGGAAAAAGGGGTTTTGAAACTAGAGAAAGTAATAAGGTCAATTTTATATATAGTAACAGATCTGAGACAGAGATAACAAGTTTAAAAAGATCTAAGGCCTTTTAAAGACTAGGAAATATTTTAGTAAACTGAAGATGTTTATTACTCACAAAGAAGAATGCTAGAGAACATAAAATTCATAGAGAAATGGTAAAACATATTAGCCCCACTAGGTATATACTGACAAGTACTGGGAGCATGCATTCCCTCAGTGGGCTCATCTACTTTCCTTACCAACTCCTATGTTATTCTCTCTCAAAAGTGGGCCTCAAATTCAAAAAGAGAGTTGTACTCCCAGAAAGTGTTGAAACTGTTAGTAATAAGCATCAAAAACATAAGTAGGCCTGATCCTGAAGATAAAAAGGGCTTTTTGGCCTGAAACCCCAAAAGGAGGTGAATCCCTCAAATTTCTAAAGGGGAGAGAGAACTGTAAAAACATCTGGTTCAAATAACAAAACAAAGTTCTTAAATAATTAAAGAGTTTAACCAAAGTTTCAAAAAGCTGAACAAAAGCAAAATGTAACTAAAAGGTTGCCTCCAAGAGGTGAACCAAAAGATGAGAAAACCAAGTTCATAATCCTAGACAAAGCACAATTTGAAAAAACAGGGAATCAAAGACAAACACTTGCACTTGGCAGAATTTTTTATCTGCTGACCAGAAGTGGAGTTAATAAAATAAATTTCCTATGTGTATATGTGCATCCTTTTTCCCTAAAACTGATCATCATAGTATACAGTTTAAAGTTTGCTATGGAGACCAGTTCAACTCTAAAATCAGAATTTTAAGTGTTTCCTCCTTTCTTAGCCCCTTATTTAATTTGAACAACAGTTTATGTAAGCGTTGCTCGACCTTAATTTGACAGGTGAAGTGCATTGACTCTAACAAATTGAGAGCTCTCTCACTGATGTAATGCACCTGTTACGCAACAGTCTTTAAAGTCTGGCATCCATCTGTAAAAGAGAAGTTACTTCAGTTCACTGTGAGGTGTTGAGTAATCATTAAAATCTGGGACTGGATGACTGGAGTCTGCAACTACAGGGAAAATAATCTTTGTTGTGATATCACTGTATCCATACCTTTTTATTATTCTCAAATTATCTTCTTCCTCTGAATTATCTTCTTCCTCTGAATTGCACTCACACACAATTCAGTAATGCTTACTGGCCAAATATATATGAAGCTATCATTGACTGAGCAGATAATTATATGGAAATGGCAGGTGTACCTAATAAAGTAACCTTTCTCTGTGCATTTGTAATCATGAGGAGCCTGGGAAGTTCCTACTTATACAATTTAAGAATAAAATTTTTTACATGTAGGAGATGCAAGTGCCTTTAGTTCTTGACACCCAGTTTCACAGGTACAGGTGTGCCTTGCCTGCTGAAAATGTGAACTGGTTACATGGCAGACAAAAGTCAGCCATGACTGAAGGAAACAAAATTAATTAGAATTAATATAAATATGTATATAAAATATAATGTAATATTTGTATTTTATATTAAAAATATTATATTTATAGATGCCATTGTGGTGCAGTGGTTAGTGGTGGTGCCTCACATTCTGTTTTCAAATTCCACATGTGGAATCTGCATGTTCTCCACATCTGCATGCTTCTCCTTGATCTCAAAGGCATGTTCTAAAATGGGCCCTGTGTGGGATGTGCACGAGTTAGCTGTGTAAAGGGCTTGTTCCTTGCCAGTGCTGTCAAGATAGGCTCCAGACCCCTGTGACCCTGAATCAGATTAGGTGGGTTTAAGAATCATGTTACTACTTGTTAAGTGTTACATAAAATTTTTTTAGGTATCTAGCTTTATCCCTGTTTGATCTGATAGTGGCACATAGTTAAAAGATGTAATATCTTTAAGTGTTTGAGCTTTACTTACCTAATACACTGTGATGCTGCTTGATCTGTATAGCGCAGCACATCCCATTTCAGTTAACAAAACCTTTTAATGACAGTCTGCTAGGAGATCTAAAGTGGGTGCCAGAGTAATATTGGTATGGACTTGCTTAAATGTATAATTAAAATTATTGCAGAGTTTTAATTTGGAATATCCTTGTGGCACCATTTTGCTTGTTTAATGTTCTTTCTCTACAGCCTTAGTGTTTTTACTGAGCTTTATAACCTGCAATTCAGTAGTTTAGCTTGGTAGCAAAAGCTTAATATGACAGAGTTAAATTTAGTATGTGAAAAGAAGCCATAAAACTGCCTTGTAAACCTAGGTACGTATCATTGCTGCCCTGCCTACACTAACCAGAGCCCATTTGAATAGTGTATTTTTGTAAATTTTTTCCTATGTTTGTAAAATGATCTAGAGTGAAGATGGTGAACAATTGGCTTCAAACAAATTTGCTTCTGTTTAGACCATGTTATCTGAAGACGCCTGTAACCCATCGCCACTTCAGTCAGAATCAACAATGCATACTGTAAAAGCTAATCAATGTTTGCTAAGAACCACTGCATACATTACAAATCAAACGTACTGTTTGGTGGCAAGCCTAAACGTCATTGTGCAATCCATTTAGAGATAGGTATTTATGCATTCTTTAATCACCTTACGTGACCAGGGATCATTTATTGTATACCATAATCCTGAATAGTGAAAATAATAATTTACTATGTAGCATAAACAATGTTGTTTCATTCATTGGATGATTGATAATCTAGTACAATACTCCAAGAAAGCTTTGCACAGCACTCTGTAATGATGAGTACATCATGTAAGCATTCATGTTAGCTTTTTTTAATTCCAGTGTTAATAGTATTATTGACTTGGTCACTATGGCAACAGATAAAGAGGTGCAGCAAGTACTCCAGTCCTTTTGATTTCCAGGAGAGCCCGTTTGGAGCAATGTGTGGAAATTTATAGCTCAATCACGAAGTTCTCGTCTGTTTGCAATAAACTGAGGTGACGCCAGTTTACACAGAGAAGTGCTTGTTTCAGCGAGTACCATTGGGCCTTCTCTGTGTGTGGCACTGTGCTCTACATCTGTTTCCAGTTAGTCGTTTTTTTTTCTGTATACAATGATGAAGTTGTATTTAATTTCAGAATGAAGACTAGTAGTGGAAATTTGCTTAATACAAAATGTAAATAATTTCAAAAGCCAAATCTATGTGTGAGTGCATTAGTTTTAGAAAAAAAGATGTATTGTTTAATGTGATTGGTGGCCTGCAGTGATTTATTTTAAACATGAGACAACAACCTAGTTAGCAGTCTGAAATATTTTTTTTTCTGTTTTTAAATGCAAATGGTTAAATCAAACCAACAAAAGTCTGTTTACTGTAAGTTCTTTGTTGGCTGCAATGTAAGGCAAATCCCAGTGACATGAGATGAACTAAGCAGCCCAATAGTCATTTTATTAGTTAATGTGATGGCAGCTTGTCTGTCTTTCTACAGTGTCTTTCAACGTAATGCAGTGGTATTTCGTTTTCAGTGACAGGGCTTTACAAGGTGAGCACAGGCAGGCCCTATGACTTTCTCCCGATTCTGACAAAGTGGCAGTGTTGGGATTTGACCCTTCCACCTTGTAATCTGAATTCCACTGTCATACCACTAGTGCAAGACAAAACTGCTTACTAACAATAGTTGTTTCAGTACTAATATTTAAGTCAAATAAAAAAATACATTTTTTTCTGACATTAGCTTGTAACAAAAATAGATATTTATGCTATTCTGTTATCAAGGCAACAATGAATGCTTGTCATTAAATGATACCTGGAGAAACATTTCTCTACAGAGAAAGGGTGTTGTACCGTGTTAGCCATTATGAATGTAGAGAAGAGCCAAGCAAAATGACACCTTTTATTGGCTAACTAAAAAGATTACAATATGCAAGCTTTCGAGGCAACTCAGGCCCCTTCTTCAATGCAGATTGGTGTTCTTGTCATTGGTCTTGAAT
>JANRMT010062792.1:84907381-84960588 GCA_026402145.1 Polypterus bichir lapradei | reverse complement strand
ATTCAAGACCAATGACAAGAACACCAATCTGCATTGAAGAAGGGGCCTGAGTTGCCTCGAAAGCTTGCATATTGTAATCTTTTTAGTTAGCCAATAAAAGGTGTCATTTTGCTTGGCTCTTCTCTACAGAGAAATAAATAATAATAATAACCCTTGAGTATTTCTTAAACGCTACCCTTCAATTCTTTTTCCAAGCTCATATTTAGTCAAAGGAATAAACACTAAATGGAATGTCGGTGAATCGTAAGACAGACTCAAAATCTAGAGAGCGACACAGAGAGAGGGTTTGGGAGCATACAATGATACTGCTCCCACCATACGATGAACCATCTCAGGTTCCCAAATTAGGACCTGTGTGCAGTCGTGCAATGGGTAACACCTCAGCACCACACTAGATCGAATGGAATGGAACAGTGTGAGGTTTTTTACGGCGGCTGGAGTGCAAATCCTGCTACCAACCCCAACTGCCAATTAATAGAAGCTATACATTTTAGTTACAAAGAGTTCCATCCACCCATGTTTACAAGTGCATAAAATGTGAGCCTGTCCCAACAAAACTGGTCACAAGGCAGAAAGCGATCCTGGATGAGATCCTAGTCCATTACAGTTTAACTCAATGGACACATCATTGCTGGGTAATCTTAAAGACCTCATTTAAGTGAAAGACATCAGTTTGTAAGGAGTGGTGCTTATCAGCGTGCAGTTAGCTGGCAATTGAATTAATTACCTGCATGGGAAATGGGGATTTCCCATAAGACTTGTGCATCTCAGTTAATTGATACCATTTCATTTGTAGAAAGCTGGATTTGAGGGAATTTGCTATGTTACAGTTGTCGCTGTGCTGTTACTTTAAGAACCCACTTGATTGTCTTTCACACAGCAAGGACTGAGATGGGGTTACATTTTTAACTGCGTCTGAAGAGCTGCTCTTTTGCTGCTAATCTTGAAACTGATAATTGAATCTTTGAGATAAGTGTCCCACTTTAGTCTTGCCATTCATATTAAAAATAAGATCTTCCCTTAACTTTTAATTATTTTGGGTAGTTTATTAAATGACTAACAATGTTACCTGTCAGGTAGTACAATACAGTACATTTAAAAAAATATTTGATATTTCTTGCCGTATGCGTACCATGAGTGCCATTCCTCAGTATTCCCATATGTCTGAAACTCTCCTGACCGATGTTCATTCTCTCAATCGTGTTCCCATAAAGCCCACTTCTCAGACTCAGTCATTTCAAGGCCTGTTTCTTGCCTCCTGTCCACTTTTTGACTTTTTGACACTCCAATTGTAGGCAGGCAGCCATTATCTGCTCGGATTGCATTCTTGTGAATACTTTCCAACTTTAAAGGTGACTGTCAGCATTCCTCCTATGCCTCTCATCAGTATCCTTGTGTGTTTCAACCTCTTTTGCCTGGTGCTTCCTCTCTTGATCACATTCTAGTAAAGCCTGGTTCTTAGACTCAGTCACTTTGAGGCACCTTGTTTGTTTCCTGCCCCCTTTTTGACTACCACCAATGGTAGATGGGCCCCCATTACCCGCTGTGAAAACATCATTTGTATTCTTGTGAATACTTCCCATCTTTGAAGGCAATTCTAAGAGTTCCTCCGCCTTTACTCGGTATCCTACTACCCTGCTCTTCATCTACCTAACTGACCAAACACACCAAAGCCAAGCTGACCAATCAGATTGCTCTTAAGGACTGGACACACACAACACACATCGACATTGGTGTTTTACTATTTAGTAGATTAGCTTTTAATGTAATTTTAAAAACTAGGTAGGGGAATTAATGCAGCTGCTTCCCTTTCCAGAATGGGGTAATGTCGACAGTGGTTTTATGTCTGTTATTTTTATTATTTCATGATTTTTGTTAATTTTTGTAGATTCAACCTATTTTGGTATAAGTTGAAGAGTTGAAGTATGGTAGTTAATTGACAGTTGTAGTATTGTAATAAAAAGGTTTGGAATGGAGAGCACTATATTTATTTGCACTAAATACTTGCTGGGGTAGATGTTGGGTTTATATCCCCCTGAGATCCTTATTATTAAATAACCTCTTTTTACAAGTTAATATACTGTAAGTAGCAATTCTTTAGGATGTGGAAGAAGACTAGAACCCAAATAGAAACATGTGTACATAGAGGATGTGCAAAATCCATGCAGATTACTGCAGAGCACTCCTCTAAACCTATGAACCACTAGGCCAGCATGCCACCATTACATATTGTTCTCAGTGAGTACGAAAACAGGCAGAGTGTCAGCTTTTCAAGTCTTTGCTGGTAAAAGTAAATTTGACAGCTGTGAAATTTTAAAATAAATTTTCTACCGTACCACCATGTAGAACCATGTAAAGGAAACTAGATAGTACCCAAATATCCGTAGGTTACTATGCAATAGCTGTATTGTAGAAAGAAATAATATGTCCATCCTGATCAACTCGTATAATATGCAGGTTAAATGACTTACTTGTAGCACACCCATTAGCAAACTATTATTACATATAAGGCTGTATTCATAGTACTCACCTTGCAGAAACGTAAATAATAATTTAAAACTTTGCCTATCATGTTGAACACTCTCCAAAAACACTGCACAATGAGGATTTGGCACCTCAATTTCATTTTGAGCCCTTAACCTCTTGTCAACAGACATCCACATGTGTCCTACTAGGTGCCTAAATGAACATGCGATAAAGTAATAAAATAAAATGAAAAAATTGAACAACCATCCATCCATTCTCCTCTGCTTATCTGAGATCGGGTAACAGGGGCAGCAGCTTGAGCAGAGATGCCCAGACTTCCATCTCCCCGGCCAGTTCTACTAACTCTTCCGGGGGAATTCTGAGGTGTTCCCAGGCCAGCCAAGAGACATAGTCCCTCCAGCGTGTCCTGGGTCTTCCCCAGGGCCTCCTCCCAGTTAGACGTGCCCGGAACACCTCACCAGGGAGGCATCCAGGAGACATCCTGATCAGATGCCCAAGCCACCTCATCTGACTCCTCTCGATGCGGAGGAGCAGTGACTCTACTCTGAGCTCCTCCGGATGACCAAGCTTCTCACCCTATCTTTAAGGGAAAGCCCAGACACCCTGCAGAGGAAACTCATTTCAGCCGCTTGTATTCGCAATCTTGTTCTTTTGGGTACTACCCATAGCTCATGACCACAGGTGAGGGTAGGAATGTAGATCGACTGATAAATTGAGAGCTTTGCCTTTCGGCCCAGCTCCTTTTTCACCATGACAGACGGATGTAGAGCCCGCATCACTGAGGATGCCGCAACAATCCGCCTGTCGATCTCCCTCTCTATTCTTCCCTTGCTTGTGAACAAGACCCCAAAATACTTGAACTCCTCCACTTGGGGCAGAATCTTGCTCCCAATCCTGAGAGGGCACTCAACTCTTTTCCGGCTGAGAACCATTGTCTCAGGTTTGGAGGTGCTGATTCCCATCCCAGCCGCTTCACACTCGGCTGCAAACTGATCCAGAGAGAGCTGAAGATCATGGCCTGATGAAGCAAACAGGACAACATCATCTGCAAAAAGCAGTGACCCAATCCTGAGCCAATCAAACCGGAGCCCCTCAATGCCTTGGCTGCGCCTAGAAATTAAAAGCTATGAACAGAATCGGTGACAAAGGGGTTCGACATACTGCCAGCAATGCAGACCAAGCTCTGACACCGATTGTACAGGGACCGAATAGCCCTTATCAGGGGGTCCTGTACACCATACTCCTGGAGCAGCCCCACAGGATTCCCCGAGGGAAACGATTGAACGTCTTTTCCAAGTCCACAAAACACATGTAGACTGGTTTCGGCAAACTCCCATGCACCCTCCAGGACTCTGCCAAGAGTGTAGAGCTGGTCCACTGTTCCATGACTGGGACGAAAACCACACTGTTCCTCCTAAATTTGAGGTTCAACTATCTGACGGACCTTCCTCTCCAGGACCCCCGAATAGACTTTTCCAGGGAGGCTGAGGAGTGTGATCCCTCTGTAGTTGGAACACACCCTCTGGTCCCCCTGGACCATCACCCCGGTCTGCCAATCCAGAGGTACTGTCTCCGATGTCCATGCGATGTTGCAGAGGCATGTCAATCAAGACAGTCCTACAACATCCAGAGCCTTAAGGAACTCCGGGCATATCTTATCCACCCTCGGGGCCCCGCCACGAAGGAGTTTTTTGACCACCTCGGTGACCTCAGTCCCAGAGATGGGAGAGCCCACCTCCGAGTCCCCAGGCTCTGCTTCCTCATTGGAAGACATGTTAGTGGGATTGAGGAGGTCTTCGAAGTACTCCCCCCACCGACCCACAACGTACCAAGTCGAGGTCAGCAGTGCACCATCCCCACCTTATACAGTGTTGACACTGCACTGCTTCCCCCTCCTGAGACGCTGGATGATGGACCAGAATCTCCTCGAAGCCATCCGAAAGTCGTTCCCCATGGCCTCCCCAAACTCCTCCCACGCTTGAGTTTTTTAAAATTAAACAAAAATCTAAATTGAATCTAGGTGCACAATCTCTAAGATCTGTCAAATTAGAGAGGAGGATGAGGTCATCTGAGAAACAATTAGTAAAATTTCAGCAGTATTCTCTGGCTGTCCTGGGGTTACCTTGTAAAAGTAGGCTTAGTGGATGAGCAAGGGGCTGGGAACAGATGATGAGGCCTACAGTGCGTAGGAATAGTAATAATATTGTACATATTGCTGAAAAAGACAGATGTTTAGCTGTAAATTGCAACCTTGACAAATGCATGAGCCTAATGTGTCTTTTATAGTGACTGACTTGTCAGGGGCACAGGTGAAGGAGTTACATGTAACACTGTCTCATACATGTTTTTTCTCTTTTCTCTTCAGTGTTTAAGATAACTACCTAGCAGCGCCTCTACTTCCAGATGCCAGGGTTTAAAAGCTCTCCTTTGGAAAATAGTGTTATCACTTATGTACCAGCTATGGAGAAAGGCATGTCTGTGTCTCTTGAAATCATTTTTGACTTAACACCTTTCTTTTTTGCCAGTTAGCCCCTGATACCCCAAACTTTTATTCAGTTTCTGTTTCCTATTTTACAACCTATTGATATGATTACCTTTCCCCCTAGATAGGCCATAAGGTACATGTAATGTGAGAATAGGGCTTGGATCACTACCAGAAAGACCAATTGAGGATATGTTTGCTACCAATTTTATCTTCATCCAGATCTGGTCCTTTATCACAAAACCAGCATAAAGCTCTGCTAACATACAGATGTGGGCCCACATTTATTAAAATTATATATAAACGCTTTTTGACTTTTTCATGTCATAATGTCTTTTCATGCTAAGGCTGGCGTTTATCAATAAAAACAAAAGTGGTAAATTATATGTCTACCTCTGAGTATAAATGTACACATTACCTAGTTATTTAATAACAGAACTGACTGGCAGAAAAAATGAAATATTAACAGAGTATTTCTGCAGAAAAAACAGAAAAATATTAAATTCACAGGAATCATTTATGAATTTAAAAGATTTTATGACATATGTGTATTTATGTCTTTCATATGCTATTACACAAGCAGTTTACATTTGAAATATTATAAGACGACTACTGTGATGGCAAGGGCCTACAGCACTAAGATGGGAGAGAGCAGGAGTTAGTCCACCAAGCTACACACTTGGTATAAATTCAGTATTTGGATGCATTTAGTTATGTTTTCCTGCTGCAGTTTTTTTTGTTTGCCTTCCTCACCAGTTTGTCCAGGCGTGAGGCGTCCCTCTTCACTATGCTGCCTCCCCAGCACACCACCACATAGAAGAGGGTGCTTGCCATAACCATCTGATAGAACATCTGCAGAATCTTATTGCAGATGTTGAAGGACGCCAGTCTTCTAATGAAGTATAGTCGGCTCTGTCCTCTCTTGCACAGAGCATCAGTATTGGCAGTCCAGTCCAATTTATCATCCAGCTGCACTCCCAGGTATTTATAAGTCTGTACCCTCTGCACACAGTCACCTCTGATGATCACGGGGTTCATGAGGGGCCTGGGTCTCCTAAAATCCACCACCAGCTCCTTGGATTTGCTGGTGTTCAGGTGTTGGTGGTTTGAGTCGCACCATTTAACAAAGTACTTGATTAGGTTCCTATACTCCTCCTCCTGCCCACTCCTGATGCGGCCCATGATAGCAGTGTCGTCAGCGAACTTTTGCTCGTGGCAGGACTCCGAGTTGTATTGGAAGTCTGATGTATATAAGCAGAACAGGATCGGAGAAAGTACAGTCCCCTGCGGCGCTTCTGTGTTGCTGACCACAATGTCAGACCTGCAGTTCCTGAGACGCACATACTGAGGTCTATCTGTAAGATAGTCCACGATCCATGCCACCAGGTATGAATCTACTCTCATCTCTGTCAGCTTGTCCCTAAGGAGCAGAGGTTGGATGGTGCTGAAGACACTAGAGAAGTCCAGAAACATAATTCTTACAGCACCACTACCTCTGTCCAAGTGGGAGAGTGATGTCTAAGTGAGACATCAATGTGCACAACAACCATTGAGAGGCATTATTTTACAATTGTATTTGATAAGGAGAACCTACCAAAATACCAAATAGGGAGCCATGTACTCCAACTCATTTTGGTGTAAGCAGCTAAAGAATGCAGCTCAAAGAAAATGTTCAGAATACTCATCACTTAGCCAGATTGTGCTTTTTATGTTTTATTCCTGCAGATATTTATTAGTTATGATGAGTAGGGGTTCACATCTGATTAGTCCTTCATTGTCAGTTCCTTTTAATTTTAAATAGTGCCATCTTCTAAATAGAGTACATCATGATAAACATTTAAACATATAAATCGTAAGTTTAGATATACATTCAGCTTAGAGAGGTGTAAGTCTGAGTAGCCTGCAGTGGATATTGGGTCTAGCTGATGAAATCCATCCTAATTGGCTGGCTAATTGCTGTGTCTAAAAGCTCGTTCATACACAAGAGTAATTTGGATAATGCAGGACAAAGTGAAACTAATGAAGAGCTGTGGCCAGCTAGCCGAATTACAGTGCTACTGATAGTTCTGTTAGACATTCCTGTAGCCAGCATGCAATATCAGAAAGAGTTATATAGTCTGTTTAGTTTTAGTGACTAATGCAGACAGGACAACCTTGAAGGGGGCTGGAATAATGTTTTGTTTATAAAGCAAACACATATACTAGTCATTGTACTTTACACTTGCATGAACATATTCTACTATTACAATTGAAGGATTTTAGCAGTAATGACCAAAAAAATTGACTTGAACCTCAAACCTCTGACTTTATTGTTCAATATTTTAACCAGCATACACTTCCTGTTTGTGATGCCTCCAACACAAGGTTATTTGTGCTCCTAACTTCCTTGTCACACAAGGAACAGCAGGCCTGCAGCAATAAATGGTGTCTTCCCCTGTTTCCACACTCTTATCCCCTTCTGATTGTGATGCCACCACTGAAATAGCTAAGATGCCAAGCCCGTATCTGGTGAATAAAAAGTGGATACTTGCTCTGAAAAATGTAATCATTGTTCTTATAAGTCTTGGAAAGTTTTTAACTGTTTACTTTTAATAATCCCCATCTGTGATTGACTGTTATGTCTTGGTTGGATTACTTTTTCATTTTTTATGGTCACAGAATAAATCTTCTACAGATTGTTTTAAATGGCAAAACATTCAGAGCTTGGTTTTGTTTAAGCCTACTTGTGAAGATAAATCATATAATAAAAGAGCTGGTTACTAATGGTTTTGAAGCAGCTGAGCCAAGGGTTGTTTTCAAAGGCAGTTATTGCTGTTTTAATTTTTTTTCCATTGTCACTGAAACCATGTAATTTCAAGATTTTTTATCTCAGACTCTAAATTGAATTTTTTTTATTAACATTGGTTGACAAAAACATACAAATGCAGTTCCATCACTTGTAAGGAAATTTCATCTATATGCTGGAGCAGATTCATATGGGAACCTCTGTGTCATTGATTTTGACTGATTGCTGCACTGGTTCCTTATAGACAATCATTTGAGGCATAGTCTCCACTACTCCAAACCCTGTCACCATCTGCATCATGAAGCCATTCAAACTATAATACTGAGCCTATAAAAAGTGTTCACGCTTTGAAGTTTTCCAGTTTTATTGTTATACAATAATGAATCACAGTGGATTTGATCTGGATTTTTTGACAATTATTTTTTCTTCAATGTGAAAGTGAATTAAATCTCTGCATTAATTACACATATAAAACACAGAAAAATTTAGCATGCAAGTATTTACCCCCTTCAAGTCACTACTTAGTAAATGCACCTTTGTTTGCAGTGACAATCTCAAGTCTGTGTGCACAGGTCTGGATCAGCTTTGAACATCTGAGGCCTTATGTATGCATGTATAGCATTCACGCTAAAACATGGTATACAGGCAAAACTAGAAATGTGCGTATGAGCAAAAAAAAAAAAATCAGATGCATAAAACTGTGTGTAAGTAAAGTTCAATGCACTTTCCCTTTATAAACCCCAATTAATGTGAAATTTAACACATGCATGTGCAAATAGCCCCATGCCTATTTGAATATGCAAATCAATATAAATAACCGCTTCCGTACAGTGTTTTGTTAATAGACAATGGCAAAAGCACATGTAAAAGAAAAGAATTTCAGTGAATGCAAAATGGAGGTCCTGCTCAGTGAAGTAGAGAAAAGTAAAAATTTACAATTTGGTAGATTAAGCAGTGGTATATAAGCAATATAAGGAAATTGATAGAGTGGCACAGCGTGGTGAAGGCACTCAAAAGTTCAGGTTCAGAAAGTCACACAGTGCCTGAAATAAAAAAAGAAGTGGTCAGATATCAGAGTTGCTGTGAAAAGGCGAGTCGCAGCCCACCATCTGAGTGTTATAGAGAAGCATATTAGGACCACAGAGAAGAAAAAAAATAAATTAGAACATTGTGAATTTCCCCTTGGAATTAATAAAGTTATCTATCTATCTATCTATCTATCTATCTATCTATCTATCTATCTATCTATCTATCTATCTATCTATCTATCTATCTATCTATCTGTAAACTTCATCTTAAAATCAATGTTTTATTTACTAGAGTTTCTCAATCCCCATTGTAACTAAAGTAGCATGTTAAAAACTTTGTATTCTATGTGTCTCCCAACCCAGTCATTAATCGCTACTCGCTTCATAAACAGAGTTTATCTTATACCGACAGGAGCGTGCAGGCAGTGATCACCACACAGAATACATTACATTCATTATATTATACAGCTCTCTGAACATTTTAGATTACTAAGATGTATACTTGATATCATTTTCTTGATGAAATGCATTAAAGCCTGTATTAAACATGTGGGGGCACAGTGGTGCAGTAGTAGTGCTGCTGCCTCACAGGAAAGGGGTCACATCTTGGGTGTTCACTGCCTAGAGTTTCTATGTTTCATGGTGGGTTTTCTTTGTGTGCTTCGTTTTCCTTCCAAAGGCATGCAGGTTAGGGGATTTGGTAATACTAAATTGACACTGCTGGTGTATGTGAGTGCTCGTATTCAGTTCGAGATGAGCTAGCACTCCGTCCTGGGGTTGTTCCTGCCTTGCGCTCGATGCTTGCTGGGACTGGTGCAACCCTGGATGGATGTAATAGTTAAACATGTAGAACGATATGCATAGCTCACATAATACTGTGCTAGAAAACATTCTATGAAAAATGTTGAATGCTATCTTGCCTGCAGGATTACTGATTTTAGCTAGTAATTACATGCCAAAAGAAGGCAAAGGGTAAGTAATTGCATATACAAGTCTGCAACAGAAGACTCAGGGTATCCACTCTTTGAATGGTAACTGACACTGTTCAAATGTGAGACCTCTGATATTTGGCCTCAACATTTGTACAGTAATTACAGTGTATGGAATCTCATAAGAAGGGACAAGAGGGTACATTTATATTTGTACTGAGCATTTGATTGACTTATTTGCACTTCATTCAGAAAAGCCATTAGCCAAATAACCAACAATACAATGCAAAAATCATATTGTTGCTTTATTCCATTACAAAACTCCAAATTGAAACTGCATTAATAAGCATACTGGGTGTAGGTATCCACTGAAGAGTAGAGTCTTCAGAGTATTTCTTTAAAAGACGAGGGAATCCACAGAGCAGAAGAAGATGGGCAGCTTGTTCCACCAGTCTGTTATTAGTTATTATTGCCCAAAAATGTTGCAGTTGTTTAAAATTTGATTGCCCTACCTGCATCTCTGTGGAATTCCTCTTTGATGGTGGTTGTTTATTTTTGTTCTGTGCCTGAACATGCGTGTATATGTGCAGACGCTACTTCAAATGTATGCATGCTTTTGCAAATGCTTCGCTAATATATATGACACCTCTGATGTTGTGAAAAAAAACTGCCTTTTTAAAAAAAGAAAAAGATGGGAAATACATAGCTAAAGTTAGACCTCTTATATCACTGAAAGATGCTGAGAAATTAGTTAACGCGTTTGTTTTCAGTTGACTAGATTACTGTAACGCACTCCTCTCAGGACTACCCAAAAAAGTAATAAATCGTTTGCAACTAGTGCAGAATGCAGCTGCTAGAATCCTAACTAGGAAAAGAAAATCCGAGCACATTTCTCCAGTTTTGATGTCACTACACTGGTTACCTGTGTCATTCAGGATTGATTTTAAAATTCTGCTAATGGTTTACAAAGCCTTAAATAATCTTGCTCGATCTTATATATCGGAATGTCTGACACCTTATATTCCAAATCGTAACCTTAGATCCTCAAATGAGTGTCTCCTTAGAATTCCAAGAACAAAACTTAAAAGAAGTGGTGAAGCGGCCTTCTGCTGTTATGCACCTAAAATCTGGAATAGGCTGCCAATAGGAATTCGCCAGGCTAATACAGTAGAGCACTTTAAAACACTGCTGAAAACACATTACTTTAACATGGCTTTCTCCTAACTTCACTTTAACTTAATCCTGATATTCTATATGTTCAATTCATCATAATAACTATTCATGGTGGCTCTAAAATCCGTACTGACCCCTACTCTCTGTTCTGTTTCTTTTTCTGGTTTCTTTGTGGTGGCGGCCTGCGCCCCCACCACCACCTACTCAAAGCTTCATGATGCTCCAACAATGATGGATGGATTAAAAGCCAGAAGTCTACGTGACCATCATCATCAAGTCCTTCCGTGAGAACCTTAAATCCAAAGAGGACTGTTTCATTTATGTTAGGTAGAATGCCCAGAGGGGACTGGGCGGTCTCTTGGTCTGGAATTCCTACAGATTTTATTTTTTTTCTCCAGCCGTCTGGAGTTTTTTTTTTGTTTTTTCTGTCCACCCTGGCCATTGGACCTTACTCTTATTATATATTAATTAATGTTGACTTATTTTATTTTCTTACGGTGTCTTTTATTTTTCTATTCTTCATTATGTAAAGCACTTTGAGCTACTTTTTGTATGAAAATGTGCTATATAAATAAATGTTGTTGTTGTTATGATTTGCATCAAAGTCATCTAAAAGCCACAAATACTTTTAGATGATTGCTCATATATGTTAAACTCTCAGATGTAAAAGAATGACGTTCATGCAAACTTTTCCCTGGACATGTCAGAATGTCTAACCACTGATTATGTTTCTCTGGGCAGAATGTGGTAAAGGTATTGTTCTTCTATGTCGATAGTTTGTTCAGGAATTGGCATGACATTTTCAACATTTCGTCTGTATTTTCTGCTTCTTAAAAAAGTACAGCTGGAATCAGTATTTCTGATAGGACATTTATTGATCTTGTGATTGGATATTATGCTACTTAATTATTGAGACCTCAAAGCATTAATCATTCAGGTTAAACCTGCTATTTGAGGGATAGTTTCAGAGCATTGGTTGCCCCAGTAACTGAGTTGGATTTCACTCAATCTTTCTCTCTGGAACAGGAATCCTGATCTCTTTCTAAAAATCAGGTTTTCTACATCTCTGGCATCATGGATCACATAGTTCCGGTTTAATTTGTTCAGGTAGGTTTGGCTAAATTCAGGTTTTCTGGAATTGAATTAGCCTGATCTCTGAGAATCCTGACTTACTTTATCTGGATTATATATTGATCCTGCTTTCTGGAACAGATCTCTAGTCATGTGTTGCATCTCATTTTTTAATTGAAACAGTTAAGGGTCTGAGTCATTTAAATTTAGGTAAAAGAAGTTAATTAGCAGCAAACATACATCCATCCATCCATTATCCAACCCACTATATCCTAACTACAGGGTCACAGGGGTCTGCCTGAGCCAATCCCAGCCAACACAGGGAGCAAGGCAGGAAAAAAAAACCCAGGCAGGGCGCCAGCCCACCACAGGGCACACACACACACACACCAAGCACACACTAGGGACAATTTAGAATCGCCAATTCACCTAATCTGCATGTCTTTGGACTATGGCAGGAAACTGGAGTACCTGGAGGAAACCCACACAGACACGGGGAGAACATGCAAACTCCACGCAGGCTAACTGCGAGGAATTAGCAGCAAACAATGGTCAGAAATTAAGAAAATGATTAGAATGAAAACCGGCAGCCACTACATGTCTCCTGGATTAGATTTGGACACCCCAATCTATGGTTGCGAAGAGCTGGATCCTATCCCATCAGCACGAGGTGCAAGACAGGAACCATCTCAGCATGGGCTATCAGTCCATTACAAAATTCAATTGTGCACACACCTGCACTCACTCTATCAACCTACATAAATCAAGATGCTACTCTTAGTACACCATGGGGCACAATAGCCTCTCCTGGTAAAGCAGGTGCCTTGTGCGGCAGGGCTAGCATTATATAATAAAATTTGGCCTTTAAATGTCTAGAACATTCAACTTCTAATATATTAAATTCTTTTATATGATGAGTGATGTTATTGCACTCTCTGTCACAGCTCCCAGTGTTAGCAGCTCATTGCATTTTGGTGTATTTTTTTTATTGACAGTTATTTTGCACAGGCAAATTATATAGATTTTTTTTTACATTGCATGGTCACACTCAAAGCTGATTTAATATAATTGCTGCCTTCAATATGATCTGTTGCTGCTATTATTCTATTTCACACACAGAGAAAATTATACAAACATGAAGAGAACTCTGGGAATTAAACCCATGTGCCTTGAAGGCAAAACAATAAAACACACTGTGTCACTGTGTGACTCCTTGACTCCACAGAGATAGTTAAAAATATTTTGATGTATGTTTAAAATTAGAATCCTTCAATTAACTTTATTGTATTAATTTTAGCAAAAGATAGAACACTAAAACGTGAATCATAAGGAAAAGGTTCAGTCAGGTACAAGTCAAAGTATAAAAGATATTATGTCAAAGTAAATCAAAAGAATGCAGACTTTATTTAAATAAATATCTAAAAACAATTTCTTAACCATATATACAAATGTGGATTTAAGATTAAAGCATAAACCCAGCAACACAATTAATGCAAAAATAAAAATTGTAACTTAAAGATAAAATTGGCTAGATGAATAAACTTTTCATAGTGCCAGTAGAGAGCACTTTCATAAATAACAGTGGGGCTGCTTGTTAAATTTCCATGACTGTGCTTAGTCACACTATTCTACCTCCTGTCCTTAATTGACTTCACTAGATATGAGTGAACTCCTTTCTCTTGTTTATGCAGAGAAAATGCTGCCCTATGTGACTATTTTTCCATTTTATCCAAAATGATCGGCTATATGAGATAGTGAGATGTTACATGCTGTATTCATTTTATAAGAAACTGTAATATCCAGCTGTAAAACCAATCAGAATACATATCCCTAATTCACACTGGCTTCTGTGTGTGTGTGTGTGTGTGTGTGTGTGTGTGTGTGTGTGTTTTACAACACCTAGCTATAAAAACTTAAAGAACATTTCTTGAAACTGTAAACCACTAAAATCTAGCTTTTATGAGATGAAAAAGAGACACAGGCAGGTATTGATTTCTTTTAAAGTTCACTCAGCAAAACTCCAGCTACAGTAAAAGCACTTGCTGGGTTGAAATGAAATTTATTTGAAAGGTCATAAGATGGTTATATTAAGCTAAAATTAAATATTTGAACGAGGGAATATTTTTACATGTACATATGGTATAAATACAAGATTAGTATTTTATGGTTTATTCATTAATTATTAAAGGTAATCGGCTGGTAAACAAAACCAGCAGAACGTACGGTAAAAGTCAACATGGTAAAATTCCTATAGTTTATCTTAATTTCATAATGTATTATTAACAAAACAATCACAATTATCTTTACAATGTAGAATCAAGAAGAAACCACAACAAGGCTAACCAAACAAATGAATGTCTATTTAAATAAATGTAATACAGACAGACTCTACAGCAACATTCTAACTACCAGATCATGATATACGGTGCCAGGCGGAACTAGCGTAAAGGGACAATGCGTAAATATGGTGGCTGATTTAATCACTCGTTTAATTAATATAGAATAATTAATAGTCTAATCCTTTAAAAGTTTTTTCAGGGCTTAAATTTAATTGACATGTCTAGTTCATTTTTGGTAAGTAACAGTAAAGCCTATCCTGGCACAGTTAAATAAATAGCATTGAAGAGTGCAGAATTATAAAATGTGGTCTATCAATGTTTAGGCCAAACACATTCTAATTAGATGTACAGTATATTTTAATTCAATTTGACCATCAGTGACATTGTTATGCTCCCTGCAACCTTGGAGTGGAAATTTTGAATTACAAAATGGATGGATTGATGGAGAGAGGTTATAGAGCTGACTATACTTCCTTAGAAGACTGGCGTCTTTCAACATCTGCAATAAGATGCTGCAGATGTTCTATCAGATGGTTGTGGCGAGTGCCCTCTTCTACAAGGTGGTGTGCTGGGGGAGGCAGCATAAAGAAGAAGGACGTCTCACACCTGGACAAACTGGTGAGGAACTCAGGCTCTATTGTAGGCATGGCAGAGCGACGGGCGCTGAGCAGGCTCCTGTCAATCATGGAGAATCCACTGCTTCCACTGAACAGTATCATCTCCAGACAGAGGAGCAGCTTCAGCGACAGACACTGTCTTGCTCCACTGACAGACTGAGGAGATCATTCCTCCCCCATACTATGCGACTCTTCAATTCCACCCGGGGGTGGGGGTAAATGTTAACATTATTATTATATGTACTGTATGTTCACATTGCATCTTCTTTCTGAAATATTTATGTGAAACTAAAAAGAACTCAGAAAACTGGTGACATTTACAGGGGATCTGATCACTAAGGACTCTGAGGTTGGTTGAGGTTAAGGAGAATGCAACAGAGCTCAGTGTAAGCCTCTTAGGGATAATGAAGTTACATTACTACCCCATTTTTTCATTTTGTTTTTGTAGGTAGGTACTGCCAGAAGGGATGTGCTTGTCAGAAACATGTTCCATTGGTGACCCTAACAGAGAGCAGATCCCATAGCAAATGTCAGGAAGCCAGCTTTACATAGCTTTTTTTGACAATAACCAAATGAATAATATAAAAGAATTAGCTTAGTTTTATTGTCCCCCTCTGTTTCCTTTTCCATCATTAGGAGGAACAAATTTGAAACAGAAAAAAGAAGGCACTCATTTAAGTCTTTGTGGATTATAGTTGATTGCTCTTTGTCCAAGATTATGTGGCCAAAAAGAAAAATTATGCATGACTGGGGCAATGCACAGCCTTTGAAATCTTGGATTCAATTCATGTTTCGTCAGCATGGACAGTGAAAGAAATGGAAACCACCCACATCAAAAATAATACATTCTTATGATTTATGGGCAAGTTTAGGCTGTCATCAATAAACACACCCAAATGTCATGCGACATTTTGGATAGTCTACAGCATAAAACATCTTAAGAGGAAATTAAGAAGGATGTGGTATTGAAAAAAAATGTTTTTTAAATTAATATGATGTGCAGCGTGGCTTGTTGGCTAAAAAAAAGTGGAAACCTTTATTTGGCTGTTGTTGACAATAGAAAGAAGATACACAGAACTAGAGATGCAGAAATGTCAATGAAAATACAAATAAATAAATAACATCATTTCAAGAATACCTAAAACATTTAATTGCTTTTACTGTGTGAATTTCATCCATTCATTTCCTAATCCCTGTACGTTCATTACAGAGCCTGAGCCAATTCTGGTTGTACCAGGATAACAGTAGCCTTGAAAGGGATTCAGGACCCACAAAAATTACAGCCAGAGAAGATCTCCTCATAAGAACATACATGTGGTGGGTAAGACACAGAAATGAGAAAAGTGGTAAGCATTCACGCACTGCAGTGGTTGAGATGAAGCAAGGACAATGGAGGCACATATCACTACAGGGAATGAGACTAAGCCAGAGTAATGGTGGGGTACGTCTTACTTCTTCTTGTGCAACTATGCATGAGGCTGAGTAAGAGTATGACAGACATGCATCTCACTCTTTGTCACACCACCATACACAAAGTGTTGTCTTTCCATTTTCTGATATAATATTTTTAGGTGTTTGAAGAGACTTAGTAGTGTTCATCATGTAAATGATAAAAGATCATAAAAAACCTTATGCCATTTTTCTGCTGTTAACTTTCTTATACCCTTTCCTGGTTATAGATTTATGAATTGTTAATAAAACAAAGCTTTTTTTTTAATAACCACCACCTCCACTCTCACACCACATGCAAAATCTCTAAAACCATGAAAAACATCTAAGTGATTCTGTTTTGTTTTGGGTGGAGAAAACAGTCATTAGCAAAAGTAAGTGCTAATGTTTTTAGGAAATACCTAAGAGAACAATCAATATTACACACCTCTTGCATTCCTCCAGACTAATCAATGAACATAGTAGCTCTAAGGTTCACCCTTCACTAATTTTTATTGGTCAACACTGGCAGTGGTCTCTTGGCAGCATTGCACTCTTTGAATCGTTGGCAGGTAGCTGCAAATATATATTATGATAGAAATACTAGCTAATGTGTGATTATCTATACTAATAAAAGGCAAAGCCCTCACTGACTCACTCACTCACTGACTGCTGACTGACTGACTCATCACTAATTCTCCAACTTCCCGTGTAGGTAGAAGGCTGAAATTTGGCAGGCTCATTCCTTACAGCTTACTTACAAAAGTTAAGCAGGTTTAATTTCGAAATTCTACACGTAACGGTCATAACGGTCGACAACGTCCGCCATGTTGAACTTTCTTATTTATGGCCCCATCTTCACGAAATCTGGTAGGCGGCTTCCCTGCGCTAACCGAAACCGATGTACTTACTTATTTCGATGGTATGACGCCACTGTCGGCCGCCATATTGAACTTTCCAATGTCACCAATTTTCCAACTTCCCGTGTAGGTAGAAAAATGACCCCATCTTCACGAAATTTGGTAGGTGGCTTCCCTGCGCTAACAAAAACCGATGTACGTACTTATTTCGGTGGTATGACGCCACTGTCGGCCGCCATATTGAATTTTCCAAATGTCACAAATTCTCCAACTTCCCGTGTAGGTAGAAGGCTGAAGTTTGGCAGGCCCATTCCTTACAGCTTACTTACAAAAGTTAAGCAGGTTTCATTTCAAAATTCTACGCGTAATGGTCATAACGGTCAACGACGTCTGCCATATTGAACTTTCTTATTCATGGCCCCATCTTCACGAAATTTGGTAGGCGGCTTCCCTGCGCTAACCGAAACCAATGTACATACTTATTTCGGTGGTATGACGCCACTGTCAGCCGCCATATTGAACTTTCCAACGTCACTAATTCTCCAACTTCCCGTGTAGGTAGAAGGCTGAAATTTGGTACTTATTTCGGTGGTATGATGCCACTGTCGGCCGCCATATTAAACTTTTAACGGAAACCGATGTACGTACTTATTTCGTTGGTATGACACCACTGTTGGCCGCCATATTGAACTTTCCAACGTCACTAATTCTCAAACTTCCCGCGCAGGTAGAAGGCTGAAATTTGGCAGGCTCATTCCTTACAGCTTAGTTACAAAAGTTAAGCAGGTTTCATTTCGAAATTCTACGCGTAATGGTCATAATGGTCAACAACGTCCGCCATGTTGAACTTTCTTATTTATGGCCCGATCTTCTCGAAATTTTATAGGCGGCTTCCCTGCACTAACCGAAACCAATGTACGTACTTATTTCGGTGGTATGATGCCACTGTCGGCCACCATATTGAACTTTTCAACAGTATTTGTTACTTATGGGCCCATCTTCAAGAAATTTGGTACATGGGTTCCCAACGCTAACTGAATCCTACTTACGTACATATATACGTCCATAGCCTGCAACTCAGTCACTGTGTGAGGTGGTGTTGGGTCCCCCATCCCAAAGCCTCCCACGTTGTTGGCTGCCTGCCTATATAAGACCGTCCGTCGCTCCGGTCTCTACATTCCCTTCCTTGCTTCGCCACAGGATTCACGTCTCCCTACTGATAACTACAGCCTTTTTGTTTAATCCACGGCTTCTCCGCTGTTTTATTGTTTGTTTATTACAATTATAGTTATTGTATAGGTATTTTAGACTCACTTTACATTGCTCAGGTACGCATTTCCTTTATCATTCCAACCCCCATTACCATGTCTATCGAGGTGATCACTATCGATCAAAGAACTGTCACTTACTGAGTGGTTTCCATGCCCGGAGATGGCACCTACCTTTTCCATTCTCTTTGTTACATATTGCATGGCCATATCAGGCTCACTCTTGATATCCGGAGGAACATTGTGTCTTATGTATTGAATGACTGGGACAGGTTCAAGGTGTGGACTGATGACGGTACAGGAGATAATTATACTACACAGGAGCACTATAAGAGTGAAATGGTTAAGCCCTTCACCTATGGTTCTGCATGTGAGTTGATGGCTGCCGCTGAATTGTTCGGTTGTCGCTTTCAAGTGTACCGAAATGGCCAAATATTTTACACCTTTCGACAACCGCCAATGCCTCTTAAACATCTTAGATTCACAGGTGACGATTTCAGTAGTGGACACTTTGATATTTATGAGTGTTTAAACTCTCAAAAGCTGGATGTGATTTTATCGATGAAACCAGTTGTGTGCTTACAATGCTTGACAGATGCCGAATGTCACTTCAACACAACAAATCCTGCAAATACTATCGTAATTGAAACAAACCATGAAACTCAAACCGATTATGACAGCAGCAATCCAAGCTGTGAGATTTAAGACAAGATTACTGTTCACATGGCCAAATGTAAGTTACATGCTCAAGAGTAAGCTCAGCGCACAGCTTGGTCATGTTACAACCAGAGGGCCGAACTGACAACATGGTATACAAAGAGATCCTTAACAAATAATTATTGGCATATTTTCCCTCAGTTTAAAAAGGTTAAATTTTCTTCTTAATAAAAATTTTAAGGCAGTACTTCGCCGCTGCGAAGCGCGGGTATTTTGCTAGTTTTCAATAAACTGATGGTCTTAATTAATATCACAATGCAAATTTAAGCAAATTTTATCCATCCATTCATATATTTGATGATGTTGCCCTAGTTGATTTCAGGGAAGGAGAAAGGATGTAACAAATAATTCTGGATGACGGTACATACAGTGGAACCTCGGTTCACGAACGTCTCGGTACACGTACAACTCGGTTTACGACCAAAAAGTTCGCCAAACTTTTGCCTCGGTTCACGACCACACACTTGGTATACGAACAAGCCAGTTTCCCTTTCAGTTTGTACATGTTCAGTCTCTCCCTGTGCATTTCCTGTGCAGCGAGCAAGAGAGAGAGAGCGAGAGAGCGCGACACACACACACACACACACAGGCAGCGTGAGAGAGACAGACGCACACACAGTCAGCGCGAGCACACACAAGGCAGCGCGAGAGAGACGCGCACACCCACAGGAAGCGCGAGAGAGAGCGCGACACACACACAGGCAGCGAGAGAGAGAGCGAGACACACACACAGGCAGCGCGAGAGAGAGCGCGACACACACACACACAGAGGCAGCGCGAGAGAGAGACACAGACACACAGGCAGTGCGAGAGAGAGCTGGAAGCATTAAGGTAGGAAGGCAGTTAAAGAATGCACTGGGCTTGATTTTGTTTTCACTTCTGTTTCCAGCGATCGGTTTGTAGCGTGTATTGTTGCAATGTTATTTTTCTTGGTGGTTTATTAAATTATGGATTTTTTCAAATGTTCATTTTTTTCCCTGTGCTTAAAACTCTTTAGCCAGCGGTTGGTAGCGCTATAGCACGAACTATTGCAGTGTTAGTTTTCTCTGTTGTTCAAGGTTTTCTCAGTGTTATTCAATGTTTTTACATTTAGTTTACTATTACACTGTGCATTCTATGGTATAATTAACTATATTTGTGCTTAAAAACTAAAAAAATCTATATTTACATACAGTTCGTATGGTCTGGAACGGATTAATTGTATTTACATACAATCCTATGGGGGAAATTGCTTCGGTTCACGACCAAATCAGTTTACGACCAGAGTTTTGGAATGAATTATGGTCGTGAACCGAGGTTCCACTGTATCTGTTAGTGTTAGGATTTGTATACGTTAATCATTTTTTTCAAGTTCAATACATTTTCCCATACAAATTCTTTGAGTGTTTTGTTAGTGTGGCCTGTAAGAGGCATCTCACAACCCCAAGCACCAATCCAGAAGTCCAAAATGACCAAACAAAACAAAACAAAACAAAACAAATGATACAGAGGAACAATAAAGTACCAAAACAGCAAATAATAAAATCTAAACAACAGTAACCCCTGGCTAATCTATTGCACATTTCCTCTGCTCACCTTTCATTATTTGGGCATCCTTCTGTCTAGCTGAGCTCTTGTCACCAGATTCCTCCCAACTTCAAGCTCTCTGAGCCAGGGAAGAAAGGCCTTTTAATACTGTGCCCAAACAGCCTTCCAGGTACCCTGCTACACACACTCCCAGAATCCCGGATAACATCGATCTTTGGTGTCATGTGGGTAGGACTCTGGCTAGCAGCACCAGAGATTTCTGCATGTTACCCCCACTAAAGAGGTGCACTGGAGAGAACCAGAATGTTTGTCCTCCCCAACCATAAGGCCACAACACATTGCCCCTTCAAACTCTGTAATAGGTCTTATAGTATAATCACTGGGGTCTTGAAAGACCTCGGCTGGTCAATAAGTGCATTGCTACCCAGCTTAACTTCACAGGAATTTTGGAATATTGAGATCTCAAAATGATCCTTATTTTCTTTCTATATTTAGTTTTAAATATATTTTTTAATTAATTATGTTTTGTTTTTACTACAAAGCCATTTTGGTTTTACTTGGGCGCTACAATTTTGTGAATTCCTTTGGTAAAACAAAGGTCCCAGGTGTTGGGCCACACTCCCATAAGTCATGCCACAGGACGTCACTAATATAATTCTGATTTTAGTCAGTGTCGCACTAGTCTCTATGTTCAAAATCACGGATGCTTTCTTAAAAATATTTAAGTGCATTTTTGAGTTAGAACTGTTTTTGAATTAAGCCTGGTCTTGGCTCTGGTGTATGTGACTTTTGACTCCCCAGATAATGAATTTTGCCCGTTGTCTTTGTCTTATATTTACAGTAAATCAGTGCTTGAAGTGAGCTGGTACTCACTTGTACTCCATACTGGCATGTCCACATTTTACTCTTGAGAGCATTGTCTTGTTTTCTCGTTTATATTTGTATTTCCCAGAACCTCCTGGTACTATTATGCCAGACATGATGATCACTGTCTCTTGGGACAGTTTGCTGGAAGTGTAATCCGTGCTAAACTTAATTACCCAGGATGCATTAAGCTATGCAGTCACCTTGCATTTCATTATTACATTTTTCTCCTGTCCTGTAAAGTTTTAGTTTCCTGCTGGGAGCAAATACAGTCTAATCTAATCTAATCTAATCTAGTCTTTCCTGCTGGTGGCAAATAGGTATGAACATCTGTGATAATGTTAGCCTGGTTATAAAATAGCAACAAGAGAATCAGCGGAACAAGTGCACTTTCAAAATCAAAGTGAGATGAAACACACTGAAGCAAATACTGGTAGTCAGCAGTATCAGTGGTCTCAGTAACCAAGTGCCTATTCTATCATAGCTATTAGCAAAGAGCCTCTGGATGTAGCTCATGGTACCAACAACATTAGTAGTAATGAATATCCAGGCTGTTATGCAAAGGAGGAAATGCTGTACTTTTTCAAAGAATGAATGGGTAGAAGTTAAAGAAAAAAACAGGCATGGCACAACCATTTTGAATGACATTATACATTAAAACCGTAGACAGATGTGATGTGAATAATTGGAATTTGTGTACCATCATTAAATAAAAATATTTTCTGGACATTAGAAGTATCTTCTGGTATCTTTTTTTTCATAGTGGAAAATCAAATTGATTTGAAGGTAGTATTGGCTAACATGCATGGCAACCTTTTTTTTACTGGTATTTATATAATTTAGAAGAATTGTTCCAAATCATTTTCATATTGTGTCCTTTTTGAGTATACTTTCATTATGTTGTGCATATAGCTCTCCCTGTTTGTTGTTGAATGGGCAATAGAAAATACTGAGCTAATTATTTAATTATTTTGCTGATATCTTTTTTAGGGGGCCTCTTCCTAACAGACACACTACATACACAACACCTAACCCTAAGCCTAAACTTACACTCTTTTTTTGTGCTGCGTCTACTGCAATAAATTTCACCAGAAAGGTGTTGGGATAAATAAAAAATGTTCCGCTTCACTGAATAGTTGTTTCTACTTAATTTATTATCTTTTCAGACCTGCAAAGTTCTTGTATCTTTAGTTGGACTTTTCAAACATAGAAAAAATCAAGAAAGACATGGTGAAAAATTCTGATTTATTTGATAGTACTATCTTTCATTCATTCTGTCTCCTTAATACACTTGTGGTAAGAATAGAAGGAAAAGTAGATAACCAAAACGCAATTTGAGTGTATCTGGCTTCACCTACGCCAGGTTTGATCTTTCTCATACTGTACTGTATTAGCTTATAGACAGAATGATCTAAATAAAATAACTGATCCATTTTCCCAGCCAATTAAGACAATTCAGGATGATGAGGTGCCAGAGTTTTTCAACAGATTTATGAGAATTGCACGCTAGTTTGTTTCAGGGTCGCTCGACGATTAGCAAACACACATAAACAGGTGCGATTTAGTGACAACTGACTTCAGCATACAGTATGTTTTCAGCAAACAAAATCCAAATCTCTAGTTAAATTTCACATGATTATGGGCATTTTATTCAAAGTTCCAACAGAGCCAAATCTGTGTAGCAAATCCTTCTCTTATACTGCTCTATGAAAGATAATTCAATTAATGTTACTTATTTATTTGTGTAAACATGTTTATGCTTTTAGAGATGCCAGGAATTCCCTGAATGAATAATAAAATAAATGGCATTGGACCATTGCTTACATAGTGAAAGATGTAGTTCTAGTATGATAATTAAAAAAATTAAGATTGCATTTGCTTTTGTATGAGTACAAAAATACTTCTGAATCAAGTGCCAACGTCCAAATGTAAAGCAATTCAAAATACCAAAACAGAAAACTGAATAGATCACAAGGTTAATACAACAAGATCAAAATATGGAATTGCATTTTAATGTTTCTTCGCCCCAATAACTATTTTTCACTTACACTGAACACCTGCTCTTTTGCAAAAGTAATTTACAAACACAGAAAAACTGTACAAAGTTTACATTTGGAGTAGAGGTGTGTTGTATGTCCTGCTCAGGGTTACACAGTGAGCCAGAGATGGAAATCAGACTAATAAAAGAAGAGTGTTGGACCTTATTGTTTTGAGACAAGCTAAGTATCCACTATTCCACCTTGACCATCTCTTATTAGTTTATTTTCTTATGTTAAAAATGCTAAGGCAAAATCTGCTAGATATTGTTGACACATTGATGGACTAAATGAGATGCCCTCTTGTACGTGGTGTTGTGCTGGGGAGGCAGCATAAAGAAGAAGGATGCCTCACACCTGGACAAACTGGTGAGGAAGACAGGCTCTACTGTAGGCATGGAGCTGGACAGTTTGACATCTGTGGCAGAGCAACGGGCACTGAGCAGGCTCCTGTCAATAATGGACAATCCACTGCATCCACTGAACAGTATCATCTCCAGACAGAGGAGCATCTTCAGCGACAGACTGCTGTCACTTTCCTGCTCCATTGACAGACTGAAGAGATCGTTCCTCCCCCACACTATGCGACTCTTCAATTCCACCCGGGGGGGTAAACGTTAACATTGACAAAGTTATTGTTTGTTTTACCTGCATTTATATTACCCTTTAATTTAATATTGTTTTTTATCAGTATGCTGCTGATATTTATCTAAATAAGTGTTCATTAAGTTCAAATAGTAGAAACTATAAAATAGAAAGAAGATATGTTTACTTTCTCACAAGGCTGTACCACATTCTTTTGGTCAATTAGTATTTTATATAGTGCCTATGGAAGGTCTACACTCAGGATGGTAGTGAGACCAGCTATGTTATATGGGTTGGAGACGGTGGCACTGACCAGAAAGCAGGAGACAGAGCTGGAGGTGGCAGAGTTAAAGATGCTAAGATTTGCATTGGGCGCGACGAGGATGAACAGGATTAGAAATGATTACATTAGAGGGTCAGCTCAAGTTGGACGGTTGGGAGACAAATTCAGAAAGGCGAGATTGCATTGGTTTGGATATGTGCAGAGGAGAGATGCTGGGTATATTGGGAGAAGGATGCTAAGGATAGAGCTGCCAGGGAAGAGGAAAAGAGGAAGGCCTAAGAGAAGGTTTATGGATGTGGTGAGAGAAGAAATGCAGGTGATGGGTGTGACAGAACAAGATGCAGAGGACAGAAAGATACGGAAGAAGATGATCCGTTGTGGCAACCCCTAATGGGAGCAGCTGAAAGAAGAAGACGAATAGTGCCTTTCACTAGTACTCACCATCACAGAGCAACAGAGAGGAAACAAAATGTATTTCCTTCATGCTTTCATTTTCTCCCCCTGCCAATTTTCCAAAATGTGTTGCACGTCTTTCCTTATGGCAAAGATATGTGACTTAATGAGACAGAAATTTTAAACTTTTTTTATAATGTGTAAAACGTTTTAAATTTAGTGCAATAATCTTATGTTCTTTTTTTCACACTACAATCTTCAACTGGATAAGTAGGTTAAGAAATGGGTGGATAAATACTCTTATTTTCCTTTTTCCTATAGTTTATTTTTAACATTTCTTCTTCTTTTTTTAAATTTCATTAATACTTATTTTCAAAGTGAGATTCATTGCATACCACTTTATAAAGTAGCAACAGTAATGGCTGAACTCATCCTTTCAGCTGAGTGGAAAGGCAAGTGACTGAGGATGTTGAATTCATATCAAACATTACATGGGTGTAAGAAACTGTACAGTATGTTGAACTTGACTTTCACATAAAATATTTATGTTAAAAGTAGAAAAAAAAATTGAACATTCACATTGAAAGCAATATTGCACTTCCCAAACCGGGGACCATATTTATCAAGCATCTCAGAATTACTCCTAAGCATTGCACTAAAAGTCATACTAGGATAAGAATAAGAAGGACATAAGAGGTATTTACAGAGCATCCTACACCTACTTCCTGCTAGGAGGGAGACTTCATGTTTGAGAATGAATGATGTTACAACTTCAAGAGTTCCCCTGAGCTGCAATTTGGATGACATTTTGTAGTTTTCTGATACTAATACTAAGGCTGCAACCACCAAAGATAATAATAATAATAATAATATTCAAAGTAGTAGTTGAAGAAGAAGGTAGGATTTTGTACTAAGGTGCACACAATTGCTGCCAGTTCACTACATCAATTATAATACTTTAACGAGCCCCGAGATGGAAAGACCAAGGCACACACACTGAATGACAGTAAAGCTAGAAAATGGGCTTGTTTAGTTAACAATGAATGCTTCAGAGATTGTTCCCACCTTGCACCCTATGCATGCTCGGAAAAGGCTTCAGCTTCCACATGACCCTTCTCAGGATAAAGTGGGTTTAGAAAATGGATTGATGGATATATGAATGGATAATCTACAACTGTACTTTCAGATGAATCACTTTCCTGCCGGTATGACCGTGGAAAGCATCTTGTAAAGCAACACTTACTGAAACTAGCTATAGATACTCTTGCATTGTTTCTGAAGTTGCAGTTACATGTCCAGTGTCCCAATCATCTCCCACTGTGTCGTGCTGTGCCTCACTCCATGTCTACCCTTATCTTCTGTGAGGCTTTCCTTATCTAATGTCCTGGGAGTCTGAAGTTGTCTTCTTGAACTTTCCTGGGCTTGTAAACTGTAATGTGAATGTTCCAGGGGTTTGTGGAATACAGAGCTCAGCATATGCGTATGACATTTTGCTGTCAATCACACATCCAGTTCTGCTTATCTTCAGAGTACAGTTTGCACCCATATAGTATATACTATATACCCATATAGTATGTTGATACTTTGATATCGCTCACATATGCATGTTCATCCACACTTGGGGCAATAATCTTTATATGCATGCTGATTTTCATGACTGCAGATTGCCTTAACATTACTTTACAAGGAGTCCAGGGGTAATGTATAAATTTGCGCATTAACTCATGCATTGTTAAGAGCTTTCAAAGTTTGGTGCACAATTTGAGAAATGGCTCATTGTCACATTCCAAAAGCTGTACTACCAACACTTTAATTTTGTTTGACAGCACATGACATCATTGCTGTCCAGTGTTTCCAAAACATTCAGCCTTTCCTAGGATGTGAGTGCCAGTCTTTGCTGGCATCTTCTGACAGCTTCTAGCAAATTAAGACAGTTCACAAGCTCTCCTAAATCCTGGTGAAGTTAACAGTAGTTTCCTAAATTAGGACATTGATAAAATGCTTTTTACTCCTAAAAGTAGGACCAAATTTGCATCACTCTAAGAATTTTGAGCCTGTTAAGTCTGCTTTCCTACTCTGAGATGCTTGATAAATACGGGCGCAGGTTTTTAGGCATTCAGACCTGTCATACTTGTTTCAAACAACTGCTATGAATGTACTGCATTTGCACTTGGTGACAAGGCAAAAATGAGTATTAAAAATATATTTTGCTTTATGTATTTGAAATATGAGTTTACCCTGTACTGTAAAAGTAGTTTGTTCAAGTCATAAAAAAAAGTAGAAATGGATATGGCTTATTGTTTAATATGGAAGCTAAAAAGTTAAATGGTATAATACAAGTAAACATATTAAAACTGAGTATTTCTTTTAAAATCTGTAACATAAATCCATATTCCCTCCTATGCCTACATTGATAAAAGCACTGATTGTATAATAAATAATGGAGTTGAAATTAATAAATTTAAGTTTTCTTAAAGGTTTACTCCACTTGGAGAAGGAAACAAAGTTGTGAGATTTGGGCAATAACACTGCTTTTGTTTTAGGAGCTCTGTGCTTTGAGAGCATGTGACAAATTAGAGGGCTGCCTTGCTATGTCATAGATCATAGCAGTGATCAATAGCCATCCTCTGTCATCATGCAAGGCTGACATGATAAAGGCTGCCAAAGAGAAAGATGAGCAGCTGCAGACAGCACCTGGATTAATGTAGCAGAGATGGCTAAGGCATTCTGAGATTATGGCAGTTTATGCAAAAGAACTGCACTCAGTGAAAGTTACACTGTTAGTGATTATTGTAAATCACATGGTAGTATCATAGTCTACAAGACCAGATAATATTGGATTGCATTCTGGATGGAGATCAACAACCTTCAAAATTTGAAAAGCTAAAAATGCTTGGAATGATGGCCTGAATGTTTGAATGATATTTAAAATAAATTACATTCAAGCAATTTGTGTTGCAAGACATTCAAAACATATAGTAGATTAAAAAGGCAGTAAGTTGAATCCTTGTCTAATATACAGTATTAAGTCAAACTGGAATGAACAGGCTGGAACATAAATTTACTGTAGATCAGATTAGATTAGATTAGATTAGCCAACTCACTCATGCCAGTTTAAGGCTGTAGAGCTCATCCTGGTAGTAGAGGTCACAAGATGGCAAACAAGTCCAGAAAAGGTGCCAATTCACTGCCAGGCCCAATCTTTTATACACTGGGCAAATTTACAGTCACCATCTAACCTAATATTTGAATTATGGAAGCAAAATCATAGTAGGTACAGAAATATTCATTATGTTATATTAAATTATACCAGTAACGGCGGACTGCACGATAACGTGAAGTGAATACACTTGACTAATAGTTTTCATACTCTTTCTCTGTATGCTTAGCATTAGTTTGCTCAAGTTGATGTGCTTGCTGCTTCATGAGCAGCTCTTGTTTTCTCCACTCTAGCGGCCCGCTTCTTCTCTTCTTCCGTCAGCATCTTTTCGCATTAAAACTGATTAAGTTTTAATCAAGTTTGTGTTGCAATTAATTAGTACATTTTTCTTCATTTTTCATTTAAGCTGGCACTTAAGTCTTCAATCTGCCTCAAGAATGGCTGAAATGAACCATCAGTCCTGAAAAGTGATGAAACCAGAAGTCCAAGTGTGCGCAACATCATTCACCTAAACTGCTAACTTGTGCATACTTCCACATTTGCACACACACACACAGAGCTTCAACAACTCCTCCCTAGCACATACATGTTCTAACAAAAATAGGACAATACACCAAATACACACATACAAAAAAAAAATTCAGGCCATCATCCAGATCCTTCAGTCTTCTTTACTAGAATCCTTCCTAGTGGATACTCCTCACACTGCATGCCAGTTTCTCCCAGTGCTGCCACCAAATATGACACCCTGTGCCCACAGCCATGAGTACCAACCCCTGTTGGGATGTCTAGTACTTCGTAAACTGAGTATGTACTGCCAGCTCGTGATGAGGCAGACTCCAAGCTTGCCCACTATACGAATGCCCCATCACTGCATGTTGAATCCTCCCACCTCTGACGCCATAATGTGATGCCCCAGTGCCCACAGCTATGGACAGCACACTCTGCCTGAACATCAGTAGACATGACTGAAATGGACCACTGACCAGCGTGAGTTAAGTACCATTAAAATAATGTCAAATTAATCCAGCACCTCTGCACACAACATATTATATTATATTATATTATATTATATTATATTATATTAGATTAGATTAGATTAGATTAGATTAGATTAGATTAGATCTTCATCCATTTTCTAAATTCTAATGGGGCAAGGCAAGAGCCAACACAGCTACCAGTCCATCAAAGGACATACTCACTCACACAACTCTACTGACTCACACCAGATTAGTTTAAAGTTGCCGACTGGCTTGAAGGCAGAGTACTTGCTTTTAACATTTTTTAAACAATTATTTCTCAGAAATAAGCTACTTTCTATAATAAAAAAAAATATATGTATTTCCCTTCATTCATTTCATCTGATTTTTGTCCAAAATGAACAGATCTATTAAATGATGCTTAGAAATAGATTGCAATAGACTGTTCTGTCTATTAAACCACACTAAACATCAAATAAAACTAGGCATTATTTCTGCGTCTCTGAAACAAACCTCTGAAAACCACTTACAACTGCATGTGTTTTTTTTTATTATTTTGGAATTGACTCTGCATTATATCACTTATTATGTTCTAAGCACAGATAGGGAATAGAATTGCTTGAATCATCATAATGGCATTTTTAACTTTTGCTTGCAGTAGAATATCATAAGAAACAGGCTTCATAAATATCCAGTCCTTTAAATAAGAATGTCTGTGCATTTAATTTATTCACTCACTCAGTTTTTAACTAAGAATGTAAATGTAATAAACTCTTGCATAGATGAAAAACCACAAAAATATGGTGTGCCTATTAACTAGGACAAGGCATTTATTTAAAGTAATTTGCAAGTATTACAGGGTGTTCTTCTCAAAAACACATTGCTTTGAGCTTCAGGCAGCCGTCTGTAGTTTTATTTGAGTTTTAAAATCCATGTAGGTTTAGGAAGGTCAGTGCAGACTCAAAGAGTTCTGTACATTTCTGCATGTACCTCTTTTATGAGGTTGGACAGAACTGTGCGTACTTCAGAAATAAATATTATAAATGTAAATGTATGACTATGTGAAAGTTGCTGCGATTTTCAGTAATGCATTTTTACTTCCTGCTAGTTCCTTGCATTCTCACTGCTATTACTAATAGAATAGTGCCAGCAATATGAATATTGGTTTAATTGCTTTCACAATGTACTGTAAACTGAATTGTAACTATGCGACTGTATTACAGATCAAAACACATACTTCAGATGAAAAGATACCTCTCAACAATCTGTGAATTGTTTTCACTATCATGCTGTTTCCAGAACAATAATTAAAAAGAAAGGTCAAGAGGTTCAATGAAGACATATTTTCAAAGTACAGAAAATAAAGAATCAAATATATAGTGTAAAAACAAAGAGCACTTATTTAATGTTGCAGCTTGTGTATGTGAGTTGATATTGTATTATTACCACTCTTTTAAGGTTGGCAGTTATAAGAAAATGGGTCATACCGTCCATTTAATGGCCTACAGTAAACATATACTTAAGTACAGGGAAGCTTAAAATAATGTTCAATATTATTCTTCTATCAAAAATGAAGGTAGTTGTAATCATAAGAATCTTTTTTCTTGAATAAGCCAACTTACACAACCTCCCATAGTATCTATTCCTAGGTCTGTCAAACAGTGTCCAGCATTTTTACACTTTTTTAGACATACAGTCAGTAATATCTATCACCAGTTCTCTACAATTTAAGTTTAAGTTTAACATGACAACCTCCTTGAAGTTTCTGAGATTTTGTGGACTGATTTTGTCACTACTGGCCATTAATGTATCACTGAATTAATTTCAAAAATCTAAATCTGACCCCTCACAACTCGATCCTGCACTTCCTTCTCGTAAGTCCTGCGTCTCTCTTACTGCAGGCCTCATTTCTCACATTCTTTAATGCATCTTCCTCTCTTAAACTTGCTGCTGTTACACACATCCTTAAGAAACCTGGTCTTGACTCATCCTGTCTTGATAGCTTCAGGTCCATCTCCAACCTTCCATTCCTTGTAAATGTGCCAGAAGTGGCTTTCAGTAAAAAAAAAATCAGACAAATTTAGTTAAACAGGACCTTCAGGAAGCATTTCAATGTGGTTCTTGAATGTTGCACACAGTACTTACAGAATGCACTCCTGAAAGCTGTTAATGATTTCCTGCTGATGATGAAGCACTCAAAGTTCTCCTTATTCTTAATCACAGTGAGTGGCCTTTGACACTTTATCAATGGTTTGCAAAACAGGAATAAGACCAAAAGAAGCCTTTTTTGAGGTCTTGTTACATAACTGCAAAGAGCCTCTATATCCGGTCACTATTCAGGGAGTGGATGGAGATGTGGTTCCCTCTTGCAAGCACTTGGGGGTCCACATTAACGACTGGTCTCAGAACACAGAGAGACTGTGTTTCCTTAATGTGGGAAGTGACATGCTTCACATCTTCTACAACTCTGTGATGGCCAGTGTGATTTTCTATGCTGTGGTGTGAAAGATATAACATCATTTCAAGACAGGCCCACTGAATCAACCTGGTGGGTGTTCACACCATAGTGTGTGCGTATATTAATTTATGTATTAATTTAAGGAGATTTTGTAATATGTCAAATAAAGTTTTATCTAGTCTAAGAGTGAATTAGAATTCAAGGCATTTTTGCATTTCTCAAACTAAAGTTTTCCAGCCTGTCTCATCTTTCCTCAAATGGTATTTCTGGAACAGTTCTATCCTGGTTTAAATCTGATCTGTCTGACAGAAAATACTTTGTTACAAGTAGCAAATACACACTAGCATTCAAAGGTTTGGAATTTTCATGTTTTGGATTGAAATTGATATCTTTTAAATCAAGAAACATGTTTATTTAAAATTACAGCCAAGGCATTACTAATCTTGCAAAAATCTATTAGGGCTTGCGATTACTTATTTATAATTTATCATTCACACATGACAGCAAACTTCTTTTGAACTGTTTCATATCTAAAAAGATAAATGAAAATGGACAAAAGAGCTCATGGCGTTGAACAGAAGATGACCAGAAAAGTGTATTAAGATCAACAATGCAGAATTATCTTTATTCTTTTGCAGATCACACTGGTATTTGGTGTGTATTTAATGAAATAGTCAACCGAGAACCGGTTAGCTGTTTACTCTGATGTCCTTATCTTCTTCTCAGATACTGTTGCTCATCTGGGCCTTCCTTTTCCTTTATCTTTCCTGATTACATCCTATTGTCAGTTCTTTTGTCTTTTTGGGACAAGTTATTCACTAACATGGCCTCAACTTTCATTTGCATGCAGATGACATTCAGATCTATCTTAATATCAGATCTACCACCAATTTGCCACAGAATGAATGATTTGGCTAAATGGAAATTTTGTTAAATTGAATGCCGATTGCCCCACCTGCAACCCTACTCAGGATAAAGTGGGTTAGAAAATGACATGAAATGACAAAATGACACGAATGTCGATGAGACTGAAGGGTTATTAGTTGTCTTCATGTCATTTGTCTCCACGGTTGCAGACTTCAGATTTAAAATTTATGGTGTGTTGGTTAACCTTCACAAGTTGTATTCAATTTCCTTTTTGACTCATTACTTACTTTTAAGCCTCACATAAGGTCACTTATTAAAAAATCGTATTATTATGTTCGTAATTGTGGTTGTCTTTGCTCATTACTTAATAGGGAAAATGCTGAAACACTTGTGCATTCTGTCATTACATCTCATCTCAACTATTGTAATTTACTGCTTGGAGGCCTTCCTGTTAAAACACTCACTAGACTGCAATATATTCAGAGCTCAGCTTCTACAGTCATCATAAATACCAAGTTACACCCCAGATACTTGTTTTTTTACATATCAAATATAAACATCATAGTTTTAAAGTTTTGCATGGTCTAGTTCATATCTTCCCCAGCTTATTCATAGATATAATCCCCCATGTGCCCTTAGGTCTTGTGGGTCCCACAAACCAAACATTCTTCTCGGGGTGAGAGATCATTCAGTGCTATGAACTCCTTACATTAAAATTGGTGTGACCGCTCTTCATTTTCTTATTTTGCAAATAAATTTACATCTTTTCTGTTTAATCAATATTTTTCTTCAGTCTTTGAAATTTAGCCCTTGAAGACACTTTTGCTTGTTCTGTTTGTTCTATTTTGTTATTATTACCTGTTTCTTGCTTCTTATGTTTTTAAATATTGTATGAGGAGTCCTATTACGTGCAAGTAAAAATGATATTGTATCATGTATACCACGTACTATGGATACAAGATAATAAACATGAACTTGAATAACACATCATAATCTTTCTAGAATGAAGATGCAGTGCAATTGTTTACCTATCATTTTTATAATTGGAGCACAGAGAACTTAAACTGCTTGCTCAGGGTCACACAGTGAGTGAAAGAATGTATTGAACCCTCAACCATGTAGTCAAATGCTTTAAACACTAGTTTACAGTGCCTGCCTAAATATGTAAATACTACTAAATTTAATAAATGAAACATTACAACATTTCTAATGCATAACTAAAAATACCATACAGGTATAAGGCTACAATAGCAGCATGATGCATCCACAATTAGGAATCTTTTCATAGACAAATATTCATTTAATAAATTAAACTGACTTCACATGGTATAAATTGTAAAGTTTAGCGAGCATCACTAAAGGATCCAAATGCAGCTTATGTTCCAATATGAATTAGAATAAAAATATTAAAGCAAAACAGTTTCAGACTTAGCTCCTGGCATATGCATACCATTGCCCCATAGGTCTATCGAATAACAAGAGTGAATAAATAAGACAAAGATGTAAAATGTGCTGGAGTCTACATGGAAAAGCCTTG
Source organism: Polypterus bichir lapradei (assembly GCA_026402145.1). Lineage (NCBI taxonomy): Eukaryota > Metazoa > Chordata > Cladistia > Polypteriformes > Polypteridae > Polypterus > Polypterus bichir. The sequence continues at coordinate 84,926,714 of JANRMT010062792.1, read as the reverse complement.
TGTAATTGTTAAAGGTGGCATGTTAGTCAAAGGAGTAGTAGTTGATCTGTCTCCATGAACGGTGGTCCATTAAGTGACCCTCATTTCCTGTTGCAGTTCTCTTTTATGATATGCTACAAGAAGGGGAGGAAGTGGAAGTGACATCATTACCCTGTCACTGGGTCCTCCTCCTCCGTCCTCAGAATGGAAGTGAAAACATTGTAAGGACTGTGTCAGACCCTAAGCTGTCCCCCGGAGTCCACTTATTTCAGTCTCCATTAAACACTTATAAACAAGGGAACTGAGTAATATACATGATCAACAATCACAATTATTCAACTTTCATTCAATTATATATCGAGCGCATCTCTCTCGTTTAAAATTGTCCAAAATGTTTCCAGTGCAAGATCCAACCTGCGAACGTTGCAATCAAGTTTTAGCCTCATTGGGCCACATGTTTTGGACCTGCAGCAAATTAACATCATTCTGGACAAAAATCTTAAAATGCCTTTCAGGCAGCCTTGGTGTCACTATCCCTCCTAACCCATTAACAGCTGTGTTTGGTGTTCTTCAAGATGGGCTCAAAGTGGGGAAGGACAAACAAACTGCAATTGCCTTTACTTCGCTATTAGCACATAGAGTGATCTTGCTAAACTGGAAGAATTCTAGCCCACCTCTTTTAAGTCAGTGGGTAATTGATGCTATATATTATTTGAATTTGGAAAAAATCTAATTCTCACATAGAGGATCTGTGCAGAACTTTTTCAAAACTTGGCAGGATCTAATCAATAACATTTTAGAATAAGCATTTAAATTGAGGAAGCGGATTCCGTCCCCTCTTTTTTATTCTATTTATTTTTATTAATTTATTTATTTACATATTTTTTCTGTTATTAAAGTTTTACTCTGCTGGCCCAGCTCTCTTTCTCATGGGTGGGAGTTAATTAGTTTCAAACCAAATTTTGTTAAACTTGACTTGCTTGTATGGAATGTTATTTGATTTTAATAAACTCAATAAAATGTTTAAAGAAAACACACAATTCCAACCCATGACGTTAAATGCATGAAGCAACACCACTAACAATTGTGCCATCTTGTGCCCCTACAGTACATAATAGTTACTCATCTAAACAATATTCAGTTTCTATTAAACAACATTGTCATTGCTATTATTCAATGGCTCTACATTGCAGCCCACTTCAGTTACAGTTTCTGTGAAATTAATTTTCTGTAATATGTTTCAAACTGCAGTTGGCTTCATCAATAGGTGATCAGGAACATTTTTTTGTCCTCTTTGGCTGTAAGCTGGCATCCATGCAAAAAGCAGCAATTCAAACTAACTGTTCCACTTTCAGTAGGTTTTCCATTGGAGTGTTCCAAGAATCAGTGATAATTATTTCTACGCACACTTTCTTAAATCAAAAACTTTTGCTGCTTCAAACTTTATGTATTTGGTCAGTTATAAGGTTAATTCTATCACATATGGAACTCTGTGCTCTTCAGCCCCATTAAAAGCTGCAAGACCAGAAAAGGTATTGTAATGAATTTGTTGATATGGCTGACTGACTGATTGGAGTACAGTAATCATAATGCTAATGATGCCCCTTGCTGAAGGTGAACATTTAAGGCAAGGGATGAAAACAATGTGGAGAAGACTCATTGCATGAATCTGAAGCCGAGGAAGGTGTATGTGAAGTGGTCTGACTGAGCTGATGATCGAGGTGGGTGAAAACTTTGTGACCCAGTGATTACTTTTTAACCACAGCTATGTGGCTGATTTTTTTAAATTACTTTGAACTAAGTTGTCATAGATAAGACACCTTGTGATGCGTATATTAATGTGAAGCTGAACTTGTAAGGACAGACAGCAAGATTTCACGGAGGAGGAACCCTGCTTTCATTGAAGAAGGGAAGATTGGTTTTAATTGGGGTGTGTGTATGACAGATTGTGGTGTGATTGTTTTAGTTTTCGGAGGGGTTGAATTGAAGGTGAGGTGGCTTTAAGTAAGTTTGGGATGTCTAGGGGGATGTGTTTTTTTGGTGCATGTGAAATATGCGTGATTTTCTTTATTCATGATTATGGATGTATGGTTTGATTGTAATATATTCTTCTTATAGAGTTAGAAGTGAATTGTTGTGCGTTTACTAAACTGTTGATTTTTGTGTACTTCTTATATTCTTTTGTTAGTATAAGGAATCCCAGTTCATATTAATAAATGGGGTATTTTAATGGGTTTATTTGTATTTCAGACACACACCAGACCCAACTGGTGGAAAAAAAGGTGCTGGCAGCGAATACTTCTTGGAGATAGTGGCTATCTGGTTCTGTCGAACAATTCTAGTTATTACAATATTTTAAAATTAAAAAAACACTTTATTTAAAACATAATTTTATGAATGAAATTAATATATGCCATAATTGTGAAGAAATAACTTATACTTTAAAGGTCCAGCCACCTTATTTCTTTGAGATGGAACAAAAAAGTCCCTTGGTTTATTGGAAGTCTTGAAAGATCTAGGTTTATTCCTTATTTTGTCTAGTAGTAAGGAGTGAAGTAAGGAGTGTTATTTGACTGGCATTCCTCATATGGCTGGTGAAAGCCTGAAAGCCATGCCACGTGCCCTGTCAGTCAGTGCCCTATGTTGTGTATTTATGGCAACTTACCTCATGACAGCCTGGTGTCTCCAGACCTAGTTTGATGTTGCAAGCCTAACTCTAGCAAACTCTTCTAGTTTGCTTACAAGGGAATCTTTAGAAGTCTTTGCAATTCAGTGCTAATTTGTTTGAAATCTGTTACACTTTGGAAGTTGCTCTTATTTGGCTTTTTCATAAGGATATGGCCTGCAATACATAATTGATGGTAAGGTGGACTAATACATATTTCTTTGTACAAATAGGCTGACAAGTAATTCTATATTTAGTGTACTGTTTACATTTAGCATATGTGCATGTCAGTCAGGTGGGTATTTAATATACATATGTAAGCTTACTTCATATGCGCATAATTATCATTCTTCACACAGTTTTCCAGTTGTGAGCACAATTGAAAAAGAGAGTACGCACTAAAAGGGTAAAAGAAGGAAGTAAGAAATAGACACCAAGAGATGGGCAAATACTGAAAAGGTGTCAAACAAGCAGATGGTCTGGGAAAAGGCAGGGTTTGCAAACAGAAAGCAATCTGACAACAAGCCAAAATGATGAGCAAAAATCACTGGGTGAAGGTCTGATGTTAAAAAAAAAAACTAATGGCAGTAGATTCCCTAGCAAAAATAATTCACTTAGCACACATTTGTGATTATTAAATCATCCCATAGCTAAGATACTGACCCTGTCTCGCCACTGTCTCTTTAATTGCCAGAAAATGGAGCCAATCGAACAAAAAAATGAACATAAACAAGGATAAAATAAATAAATCATTTACAAACAAAATAATAACATTCAAAAAATATGGAAGAAATCCAAAAAAAGAATAAAAATAAGAAGTCATGACAGTTAGTGAAACTAAAGCTGGAAGACTTAATATTAGGCAAAACCAAGTGCTAGATTTAAACATTCTATTTGTTCTGTCACTGTTTTTCCTCTCCTATTGTGCCTGAGCTTGAAGTGTTCATTACTTATTGGCAAAGGTCTAGTTACAGCATCTCACAAAAGTGAGTACACCCCTCACATTTTTGTAAATATTTAATTATATCTTTTCATGGGACAACACTGAAGATATGACACTTTGATACAATGTTAAGTAGTCAGTGTGCAGCTTGTATAACAGTGTAAATTTACTGTCCCCTCAAAATAACAACAACAACATTTATTTATATAGCACATTTTTGCCTCACCACTTCTTTTAAGTTTAGCTTTTGAAATTGTAAGGAGACACTCATTTGTGGACCTAAGGTTACGATTTGGAATATAGGGTGTCAGACATTCCGATATATAAGTTGGAGTGAGATTATTTAAGGCTTTATAAACCATAAGCAGAATTTTAAAGTCAATTCTGAAAGACACAGGTCACCAGTGTAGTGACATCAAAACTGGAGAGATGTGTTCGGATTTTCTTTTCCTAGTTAGGATTCTAGCTGCTGCATTCTGCACTCGTTGCAAACGATTTATGTCTTTTTTGGGTAGTCCTGAGAGGAGTGCGTTACAGTAATCTAAGCGACTGAAAACAAAAGCGTGAATTAATTTCTCAGCATCTTTCAATGATATAAGAGGTCTCACTTTTGCTATGTTTCTTAAGTGAAAAAATGCTGTCCTAGTGGTCTGATGAATATGCGATTTAAAATTCAGGTTACAGTCAACAGTTACCCCTAAGTTTTTTACTTCCGTCTTAACTTTTAATCCTAATGCATCAAGTTTATTTCTGATAATCTCATTGAATCCATTATTCCCAATCACTAAAATTTCAGTTTTCTCTTTATTTAGCTTGAGAAAATTACTATTAATCCATTCAGAAATACCAGTAAGACATTGTGTTAGTGAATCGAGAGAGTCGGTGTCATCAGGTGCTATTGATAAGTACAGCTGTGTGTCATTAGCATAGCTGTGGTAGCTCACGTTGTAACCTGAGATAATCTGACCTAACGGAAGCATGTAAATTGAGAAGAGCAACGGACCCAGGATAGAGCCTTGTGGAACACCATATAGAATATCATGTGTCTTTGAGTTGTAATTACCACAACTAACAAAGAATTTTCTCCCTGCCAGGTAGGATTCAAACCAATTTAGGACACTGCCAGAGAGGCCCACCCATTGACTAAGGCGATTTCTAAGAATATTGTGATCAATGGTGTCAAATGAGGCAGTCAGATCGAGGAGGATGAGAACAGATAAATGGCCTCTGTCTGCATTTACCCACAAGTCATTTACTACTTTAACGAGTGCAGTTTCTGTGCTGTGATTTGTTCTAAAACCCGACTGAAATTTATCAAGAATAGCATGTTTATTAAGGTGGTCATTTAACTGCATAATGACTGCCTTCTCTAGAATTTTACTTAAGAAGGGCAGGTTAGAAATGGGTCTAAAATTTTCAAAAACAGAGGGGTCAAGATTATTTTTCTTGAGTAGGGGTTTAACTACAGCAGTCTTAAGACAGTCTGGGAAGACCCCCGTATTTAATGACGAATTTACTATGTCAAGAATATTATCAATTAGCACGTCTGATACTTCCTTGAAAAACCTTGTTGGTATTGGGTCAAGGACGCAGGTGGAGGGTTTCAGTTGAGAGATTATTCTATGTAAATCAGGTAAATCTATCCTGGTGAAAGAATTTAATTTGTCTATAACAGAGTACTGGGGCTTACGAGGTTCCGCAGTGTTGGGGAGATGTACTATGTTATTTCTAATATCATTCATTTTTTGATTGAAAATTACAGCAATGTTCTCACAGGTTTCACTGGAAGTATTTTGGGGGCATTCCTTTGTGTTACCTGGGTTTAACAGACGATCAATTGTAGAAAATAAGACTCTGGGATTACTAGCATTGTTATTTATAATCTTAGAGAAATAGCAGCACCTCTCAAGATGGACTGTGTTATTGTATTCTGTTATTTTAACCTTCAATATCTCATAATGGATACTTAGTTTAGTTTTTCTCCATTTACGCTCAGCTCTACAACATGTTCTTTTTATAACTTAACACACAGCCATTAATGTCTATACCCCTGCTAACTGCAAAGCTGCTGTGATATCAATAGCATGGATTTCATTGGACAAGTAGATTTTATGATCCTCTAGAAGGTAAACAAGTTTTAGTGATAATGAGTACCCCTTCCAAGAAGACAGCCTGTAAGAATATAAGTGGCAAAGATGAAATGACATGAACAGGCCAGCAACCGAACTTTGGGGATAGTGAGTCTTCCTGAGCTGAGTCTCTGGGAACTACACACCCCCTGCTGCAAGAGGTATGTCAAGAACCCATAGATTTCCGTTAAATTAAAGATGATATACATGCAGTAGGCCATTCCATCAAATGACCATGCTGGACAACATTGGATCATAGACTAATCGACATTCTAAGACAAAAAGTCACCTGATCATTTAGATGATTATTATCCAGGTTGTATTAATATTATTTTGCCAACATTCACTTTTTTACTATGCCTATATTTTGGGAATATTATCTATTAACACAGCAAAACACCTGTTTATTAAAACAGACGTAATGGCACAAAGGTAAGTCTGTCTGGTTTAATTGTGCAATGCATTCTTTTCACAGATATGCCCTACATCTGTCTTTCTTTGTATGTCTTGTTGCCTTTCTTCACCGGAAATTCCAGAAGTTATAGCCTTCTTTCTTTGTGCTTCTTGTTGCCCTTCTTTGTCAGACTTTCCAGCCCTGTTGTAGATGCTGAACATCTTGATGCACAGACATATTGCACATGTTTACTATGTTATGCCAACCACTTGCTTTTGTTCATTGGACATTCCTACCCTCTTGTGGATGCTTGAAAACATTACACCCAGGCAAGGGTAGGGTGCTGAATGGACGGACATCTTATTGCTTTAAATATAAACAGATAATACACAAGTATTGTATAACTTTTTCTCATGCTTGTTCTGGTACTCTGTCTAATTGCCTGTGGTTAACTACAATAGCAGTCAATCCTGAATGTTGCCAGGTTGGTAATAATAAAATGCAACCTGCAGATGCAATTTGGGGTATTCTGTTAAAGTCTACTCAATAAAGAATTTAAAAGTGAACATATAGGACCAACATAAAAAACTGTATGAGAACAAAACAAGTTAAGATGCTACAGGCACTTTTTTGTAGAATTAGTTGCTTTGCTGCTGTTTGTTCTGGCTCAGTTTTGTGCAACCTTTGCTAAGTTTTAACAATCTTTTGGTTTGGCAATTGAGTTTTGGAATTGTACTTTTATTATACAGTGCATTTGCTTTTGTCTATTTTGGGGTTTTGACAAATGAGGAATCCATTTCTGACATGTATTTCACTACTGGAAATTAATTTTTTTCATATACTGTAATTATATTTTTATTTGTTAACACAACACCACTTGGAATTCCTCTTGTGACCTCTTTCACCGCACTCTTGACGTCACTGTAGCGCTGGTATAAATATGGTGGTGATCACACTTTGTGTTATTCCTTGGTGGATAAAAACATGAATCCTTAGTGTTAGCTTATTTTTTTATTATTTTTAACATTAGGATTGTGTTCTGCTGCAGTGGGCTGGCGCCCTGCCCGGGGTTTGTTTCCTGCCATGCACCCTGTGTTGGCTGGGATTGGCTCCAGCGGACCCCTGTGACGCTGTAGTTAGGATATAGCGGGTTGGATAATGGATGGATGGATTGTGTTCTGTTTTTTTTTTTTTTTTTACTTTCAATATGCCTCAGCTCCTGATTATCATCTTATTTTTTTGTTTCTGGTGGAAAAAAGTTATTTTTGATCTCTTGGTTTTGAGTCTTTGCTTACTTGACCACATCTTCATTTAATGATTAACCTCCTGGTCTTTCAACAGTTCCAATAATTCTCAGAGTCACATTTTGCCTCTTAACATTTTTTCTTTATGTACCTTGAGTTTTGGAATTTGCTTATGGATTTGACCACTTAATATTTTCTTTAATTATTTTTATTTTCATGTCTTTTTGTGATTCCTCCCTTACTGTATATAACCCTTCTGCTCTATTTTTCTAGTTTCATTTTTGAGTACATTTCTATTTTTTGTATAACTAAATTATTTAGATTATGATTTATTATTTTTCAGTCACTATTGTTGCTATTATTGTTTTCTTGTATTATAAATTTTTGAATCTTGAAATAAAAATAATTAACTAAAATTAAGCATTAAGTTTGGACAAGACTTTAGATGGTTTTGGCCTTCCTCTTTGAAAAAAAATCATAACAGGTATAATATCTTAAGTGAATGATGGATTGTGGGGATTTGACAAACTAACATTAATTAGTGTTGACTGGAGCACAGAGCTAAGCCAACTTTGTCTCAACTTATAAAAGACAAATTTGAATTGAAAGGGTGATAAGAAAAATAACCCACTAAATAAACATTCTTAACAAATATTCAAAAACCAAAAAAACCATATGAAAAACAAAATATCAAATTAAAGACTTTAATAAAAACATTAACATAGAAAACAAGAACAAATAACAAAATAAATAGTTAAAGACCAGGTTTGGAACCATAGTTAAACCATGACACAACTGAGCAAACTTTCATTTAATGAATGAAGCAAAACTTGAAGAGTAGGGGTCTAGGTCAAAAATCTAAAGTTCTCAACAAAATTGTTTTTTAAAACTATCTTAAAAAATAATTTTCTTTTTTTTAAAGGAAGTACGATGAAGGTTTACACAAATATCATCAATTGGTACAAGCAAAGTTAAATGTGATACACAGTGTTGTGGTGATACTTATTAGGGGTCTGTGGCTGTGAGTTTTTAACCAAAAACAATGTGCTCAGACTTGGAGATGTGTAGGTGCGCTTGGCAGCATAACCAGGTGGTCCCGGGGTGTTGATGAGGAAATTAACTGATTGCACATTAATGACCAGGTGCAGTCAGCCCAGCCAGTTTCCTCATTAGTAATCTGTGGATCATAATCAAGGCACCTACACCCACATTAGCATAAAAAAGCCTGGGGAATAGAAAAAAGTGGAAAGAAAGGGAAAGAGAAAGAAGAGTCAGGATTGTGGCAGAGCTGGTGTTGTGAAGAGGAGGCAAGTGGTTGGAGATGAGGCCTTGTGTAGAGTGAGAAGTCATTGCTCACAGGTATGGTCACTCCTGGTCACTGAGTGCTAAGTAATCACTCTGGGAAATCCTATGGATGCTGAATGATGACTGTGGGAGAGGATAGAAGGACTTGTGAGGTAACCGTGAATGTCGAGGGATGGCGATGGCAACACGAGCCAGTTGACAGTTGATGTCTCCCCTCACTGAGTAGCCTGTAGAGAGTGAGTAGAGAAGATACTGTTTTAGATAGATACACTGAGGCTCGTGATGGCTTTTATAGATAGTCCTTGGATTTTTATCTTATCTATGGGATTGTTTGTTAATTGAATTTTAACCTCTTCTTGAACACATTTATCATTGATTATTTATTTAGATCTTTGTTTTGAAATCTGATCTGTTTGGGGGAAAACAGCACTTTACTCATTTGCACCTACCTTTTATTGTACCGTTTCCTCATTTGTTCTAGTCCATTTTGGTCTATGACTATCGATGACTTGGATTCAGAAAAGTAATGCCCGCTGTGGGCAATCAGGGCATCACAAGCATCATGCCATAAAGACCACAAAGAAGTCAAAACTGTGAGTGAAGTTAATTTTCAAAGAAATAAAACTTTAAAAAATCCCAACAAATAACATATATTTAACTACAAAATTCACAGTTAGCATATTAGTTTTCTCTGATGTAAATATGTCATTACCAGTCTAAATAAATTGTTACTAGCCATGTACAGTGTTTGTTTAGCAACTATATAATTAAGAAACATGTTTTCTTTAATTAATGAGCAAATTCACTTGGCAATATAATTTATAAATAGATAAGTTGATTTTTTTAAAAGCTGTGTACAGTCAGGTAATGTAAATACTTCCTATTTTTGTGTTAAACCGATTTGCTGTATTGATTAAATGGTTTGTGTGTGATATGGGTAGCACTCTGTCCTCTTTGATTAGGGCTATATTAAACAATATAAATTATTTAAATGAAAATTCTTTTATTAAAATACTAGTTGCTTACAGTAAAAACAAATTAATGATGATAGCTATACTGTTTATAAAGTTTCCATTATGTTCTTGCAATCTGCTCTGGAGTATTCAGAGTTTACATTCCTGCAATTACTTATCTCCACAATAAGAATTAACATTCCTTCCAGGATCATTATGTTCTTAAGCCTGCTACACACAGCAGGTGTCTGTCCTGAACATGTCACATCTTGTCACTTTCAATATTGAGCTATCAAAATAGATTCATCTCAAAATGTGTAGGGCTTGCTGTCAAATCCAATTAAAGACAAACATGAGTACTTCGAACCAGGTGGTAGTAGGATAAAATGATTCTGAGGAAATTCCTTCCATGCAGCAAATTAATTTGCTGGAACAGAGAGAGCAAAGTAGTTATGCATTTACTATGTACATTGCTAAACTGCAATCAAATATGTATTCAGAAAATAATAATTACAAAAAGATATGAGCTACATCTGGTAACCCAGATATCTCTGACTAGTATATGAAGCCAGAGAGTTGCGGGCTCGACTTGTAAATTGCTTATAAAGGAGAGGAATGAAAAACACAAAAACAGACTTATATTGCAATGCTATTCTAATCCATTGAACTACAGATTCTGGTTTTATTTAGAAATCTTCATGTGCCATGTGCATTCAAAATAATTTTCAACAGTTTTTATTTTAAAGGGACGGAGGACATTTCTTTTTCTTCTGTAGTCTGTTCAGAAACTCAACACCGCTTATGCAATGGAAGAACGGTTTCTTAAATATTATTTTCTCTGGTTTTACTCTTTCAGTGTTGTTGGACTGAACTGTGAGTAGGAATGAGTTTGCCCTTTGAGTTCAGCACAAAGTAGTCCCCACCTAGGATTAAAATCAGACCCTAGACAAAGTGAGTTTTCAAAATGAATTGACGCTTCAAGGGAAATTACTTTGTATTTACTACTGCACACCTGAGATGGTTTCTGAGCTATGATCATTGTTACTTCTATTTTTAGAGTACATTGAGCCGTAGGAACAAAAAAGTATGTTCAAGACCATATTGAGAGAAAGATAAATATGTAAATGAAGATAAATTTGCCATATCTAATCACTGGCTGCTGTTGAAAGTAGTAACACTGTATAAAATATCATACTACATATCACACTACTGTAGTGTCTTATTTCCTCATTGGTCAAGAATGTATACTATGAAACACTGTTGTTCTACATTAGGACACACAATGCATAAACTACAATAGCTTAAGAAATAGTTTTTCTTATTAAAGGAAATGCATTGCTGATGTGACAATCCAAAGTAATGCAGGCTGGCCTGGTTTTCTTCACTAGGAGCTCAAATTGATTATGGCCAAAAAGAAATAACACGCAAAACAAGCAGAAAGATCACCACAAGACATCAATATGACACATCTTTTGTTACTTGATGAACATCAATCCCTCCATCACACAGAAGACAAATAATATATAATGGAAAGACTAACATAAAGCCATTATCTGTTACTGTAAACACGTGTTTAAGCATAATGGAAATGTATTTTAAAAAGGACTGACACTGAGCACTAAGTGCGGAATCTTACTGCAGCAGAGAGAGCGTGAACAACCTCTGGCCAATGTTAATTAAAATAACGACACCTCTTGTCGATGTCAGATAATCGCCCAGCCTCAATCCAAAACATTAGAAAGAAAAGAGACTATGCCACTTTGCGGTGCAGGGTGTCTGTGCCTGCATTGTTTGTTGGCTATCATTATGAACAATATCTTAAACCTTTAACTGTTCTTCTTGATAAAGTCAAAACACAATTGCATTTTGTGACGTGTGTATTGCTTAAGGCTAAATGCTTCATAAGACAATAGTTAAGTTAAGTGATACTTGAGTTCTTCTGTGTCATTTTGTACAATGAGAGGTTCACATGTACAGTGGGCTAGCAGTTTGAAAGAAGTGTCTGTGCAAGGGCTCCCAGGAGTGTACAGACATGTCTGAGGAGTGAAAGCCATACAGAAAGGTTTTTATCCCAAGTAAGCTTGTGGAAGGCTCTTAAGGAAGATACCAAGAAGAGGACACGGCTTTGACTTTTTATATTCTATCAATGCCAAAAGAACATTTGTTTCCATGACAATGCAATTTGTTATTCCAATCTGAATTATCTTCATGTTTTTCTTGTGTTCAGCTGTTTCCTTTATCGGTTAATTTAGTTAATTAATACAGCTTTTGTATTTGGTTGTGTTGAATGTGCCATTAACTACAGCTCACACGTTCCTAAGGCATGGTTTGACTGAGAGTTGCTCCTAAATCCTTTCCTCACGCGGCTGGACCTGTGAAAGCTGTCTTAATCTGGGTGATTAACAGGAGCCTGCAGATTCAGAAAATTCTTAACAAAGGTTGCTCCAAATAGAAAAAAATTGTCATTTAAACCGAGTGCTTTAAATTGTCCTTCATGTACATTAAGTAGTTCTAATTGCTTTTATTATGCCAATCATTTTATTAAACACACCTACAGTACATACTAGTGAATCATCCTTCCTTTGCACACAGAATAGATAAAAAACTCACCAAGGTATGGCAAGTGCCACAAAAGAATGCTTACCAGTATGGACTTTAGTTTGTCTCACAGATGTTACAAATCAGTGGCTGCTCTTTCCCTGACCTGTATTTCTTGTTCTAACTTAATGTCTATTGATTCACAATTGGATGGAGGTCTGGAGACTGGGGAGTCCATTGCTTTAAAATGGATTTGCTGTTACATTCCTTAAACTATTCCAGAACTTTCTTAAACCTTGTGGTATGTAGATTAGCCTATTGGAAATTTGTTTTTGAAAATTAGAACAGTGATGCCATAAAAAGATACCCCCGTTTAACAACAGTAACATGGTGGCATTCATACTTTGGTCAAGCCATAATTAATGATTACATGAATACACCCCACACCTTTGCACAGCCACCACTAGCTTGCATTGTCAACATCCTCTAGGATTTATCAGTCAACTCATGAAACATTTTCCTTATCCTGATCCATCTCTTAATCTGACTAGGCAGTGTTTTTCTAATCTTTCAGTGTTCATTATTTGATTTTCTTAGCCCAATTGCAGTGATATGTTATTTTCAATAACAGGAGTTAAAGGGTATTGGGTTCAGAAAATGCCATAATCATCCATGAAAAAATGCTTCAAGTTTTATAATTGATATGCCTCTTTTGGCACCGCTATTGTATTCAACTGACTATAGCCCATTTATTTTATTGGAATCATCGAGGCAGTCCCTGTTGGCCCTTTTCATTAAACATCTGTTTTTGACCACAGGACTATTGTTCTGGTTGGTTTTTAAGTTGGTGATATTCTTGATACACCGGTATCACCTGTAAAAAAAATAAATGCAAAAGCTGACGAGAAGAGTTAGGGTTCCAAACAGGAAAAACTTTATACAATACAGACTGGCTTGAGTAGATGTGCTAAGACGCTGCAGGGGCCCTCATGTATAACGGCGCGTGTAGAATTCACACTAAAACATGGCATACGGACAAAAGCGGAAATGTGCATACGCAGAAAAAAATCCAGATGCATGAATCTATTGTGCGCACTAGATTTATGTCCGCACACATAAATCTCGGTCTGCGTGAAAAGTAATGCACATGCACATGCCTGCTGCCACTGCCCAACTCATATTACGCCTCTTTGAATATGCAAATCAGTATAAATAGCCCTTAAGCTCAGTGTTCTGTGAAAAGACAATGGCAAAAGCACAGGGAAAAATACAAGAATTTCAGCGAATACCAAGTGGAGGCAAGGAAAAACGTACTATTTGTTGGTTTAAACTGTGGTATAAACAACAAAAGGAAGTTGATCGAGTGACATTGAGTGTCTGAGAAACTTGAAAGTTCAAGTTCACAAAATCGCAAAAAAAGAATAAAAAACAAGTTGTCAGATATCAAGGTCGCCATGAAAAGGCAAGTCGTAGCCCACCGTGTGAGAGTCATATGGAAGCTAATTAGGGTACAGAGAAAAGGAAAAAATAGGGAGACGGTTGGAAAAAGGCTTGAAATGTCAACTTTAATCTCGAAAGTTCCACTTTAATCACAGTTTATTTTGTCATTAAAGTAGAACATCATAAACTTCATCTTAAAATCTTTAATTTACTAGTTTCTCAAAAACCATCATAACTAAAGTAGCACATTAAATGCTTTGTGTTGTATTTGTTCTTCTATGTGCTCTATGTGTGTGAATCACTACTTGCTTCTTAAACAGGCTTTCTCTTCCTCCGACAGGACACAGAATCCTTTACATTTGTGATATTAGAGCTCTCTGAATAATTTAAATACTGAGATGTATACTTGTTATCATTTTCATGATGATAGGAATTAAAGCATGTTATTAAACATGGGAACACAGTGGCGCAGTGATAGTGACGAGCTGGTGCCCCGTCCAGAGATTGTTCCTGCCTCCCGCAAGATACTTGCTGAGCCGTGCATGACCTTCGATGAAATAATTTACTGCAGCAGTACTGTCTCTTTCAAACGTACTAACCCCTAATTCCTGTCCTTCCTTTTCTTTCTCCAAGTACCCAATCGCCACATAATCAGCTCTGTAATAGATGTCAAGTCATCTGTAAGCTTAGAATGCTGATTCTTCAAAACTTTTAAGGAACATTGAAATATCTTTGTAGTACATGTTTAATTATTCTATCCATCTATCCATACAGTGTCACGCCAGTCCCAGCAAGAATACAACACACAGGATTGAGCTAGCGTGAGAATGTGCGGGGCTTTACGGCAAGTTTAGTTTTTATACATCGTGATGTGAGCATGAAAACGGGTGTGCGCAACATTTTTGTGTGTATGCACCGTTTATGCATGAGGCCCCAGGCGTTCAAGACAATTTAAATGCAAGAATGCATTTGTATCACAAATTATATTATTTATTCAGGTTTTTATTGTAGTGTTTTTGTATTTTTATTCTAACTTATTGTCTCGTATTCTAATTCAAAGCTTTGTGTGTGCATGTTTGTGCAATATGTTTGAATTGAGCCCTATTCTGATTCCTGCCTCAAGCCAAACGCCACATGAAAAAGGATCTAGCTCCTTGACATTCTGCAATGGATTGAGTAGATTAATGGGTGGATGAAGACAATGGACATGGTTTCATAAGCAGTTCACCTAAAAAAATTGTTTTTGCTCTATTAGAGTGAATCTCCCTAACACGTTTTTCACTAAACTTTAAGTTTAAGCTGATTTAGAAACCAGAAGCAGTAAAGTGAAGGATTGTAAACAGTAGGTTTAGATACATTTCTGACTCAAGTTCCTGTCTTAATTTCAAAAGGTTGAGTACAACGGAGAATGCCTGAACTTTAACAGAACATGACACAATGCTGCACAAAGAAAACGGAGCGTGCTGAAATCTCATATGGCAGCCAAAATAAAATCTAGGCCTGTTGTATAAATATTCTGTGTAAAACACTCAGCACTACTGCACCCGTTTTCCGGACGTCTGCTGTGATTGCTGGAAAACACCACAATTACCTTTTGGATTGCAGAATTAAAGAGCAGCTTTAAATGGAGCATTTTATTTGGCAATAACATTTTATAAACACATTCTAAATTATGAAACTTTGCAAATTGCTTGTAACTACAGCCAGTGAGATTATCCTGGTGTGAGTTGAGGCAAATGTTCACTTAACGTAAGATATTAAAAAAAGAAACTGGAAGAACATGGTCGTTTGCTTTTGATGCAAAGGATGATCTCAGGTAGACAGAGAAAAAATTTACTACTATATTTTTTCATTTATTCTTTTGTCTTTATTCAGCCCCTGTGTGGGCCATACACGGTGGCATTTTAAGCATGAAAACAGTTGTATGGCCATTCCACAATTTTGCCTTATGTGTACAGACTTCTGTAACGTTATTATGAATATACCTACCCTAAAATATCTGTCCCCCTCTGAATAATTCAAACAATGGGATGTTGGTACCTGATCTGCCTCAGCTGCAATCAGATCATTGTGATAGCCTCTGACATTGTCAGCTTATGACAATTACAGCATATAGGTTTAAACACCAAGTAAAGTGAAAGACTCACAGCCACCCACTGCTCAGGAAAATCTATTAAGTAAGAACTGCCTAAATGCAAACAGCAACACCTCCAGTTTAGAATGAAATGGCTTGAGGTGAAAAAAGATAAATGAAAAATAACATGAATACATACACTGCACAACTTAAAAACAAGACTCAAGACTCTGGGGTTGTCTGGTCACAGTGCTGACTATGGTGCAGCCAGGTGATTGCTGGACAATGTGGGACCACAAAACAATTGAAAACACATTTTGACAAACGAGTTTCTTTCTGTTCCAGTATTCTGCACCTCTTTGAAATAGGAGCTTCAAATTGTTGGCTTCTTTTCCATCAAAAAGGCTCCCTTGATGATTTTTTCGACTTTAGTGCCATCAGGCAATGCACCTCAGACATAATTCTGATATTTGCAATGTCCTCTGCTCAATGTATTACTGAATATGATCTTTTTTTATTTTAAATTCACTGCAGCTACTTTTAAGAGATGAAATGGACTTTTTGTACCTGTTTACTAGCTTGTGCGCATAGTCTTGACTGGAAAAAGGTTGGACCAGGAGTGCAAAAACTAGAAAATTCAATCAGCAGATGTACTTACACACACCCAAGGGAAAACCAAGGACATTGCAGGGCCAATTGGTTAGCCAGTCAACCAGAAGCAGACTCGAAGCAAATCACACAAAGATAATTTAACTACAAAAAACGATAAATCACAATGTGGATATGATGGGAAATTGGTGAAACATTCCTGAAGGCACAGTTAAGGGTTCTTTATAAACATTTTAATAAGTTAAATGACTAAGAAAAGTTTATTTACACAATATCTGGTGGAGCTGTGCCCCATTGGCCCTCAACACAGAAATACCACTGGCCATTCATTCTTTATATACACTCACCTAAAGGATTATTAGGAACACCTGTTCAATTTCTCATTAATGCAATTATCTAATCAACCAATCACATGGCAGTTGCTTCAATGCATTTAGGGGTGTGGTCCTGGTCAAGACAATCTCCTGAACTCCAAACTGAATGTCAGAATGGGAAAGAAAGGTGGTTTAAGCAATTTTGAGCGTGGCATGGTTGTTGGTGCCAGACGGGCCGGTCTGAGTATTTCACAATCTGCTCAGTTTCTAGGGTCAGTTTCTAGGGTTTACAAAGAATGGTGTGAAAAGGGAAAAACATCCAGTATGCGGCAGTCCTATGGGCGAAAATGCCTTGTTGATGCTAGAGGTCAGAGGAGAATGGGCCGACTGATTCAAGCTAATAGAAGAGCAACTTTGACTGAAATAACCACTCGTTACAACCGAGGTATGCAGCAAAGCATTTGTGAAGCCACAACACACACAACCTTGAGGCAGATGGGCTACAACAGCAGAAGACCCCACCGGGTACCACTCATCTCCACTACAAATAGGAAAAAGAGGCTACAATTTGCACAAGCTCACCAAAATTGGACAGTTGAAGACTGGAAAAATGTTGCCTGGTCTGATGAGTCTTGATTTCTGTTGAGACATTCAAATAGTAGAGTCAGAATTTGGCGTAAACAGAATGAGAACATGGATCCGTCATGCCTTGTTACCACTGTGCAGGCTGGTGGTGGTGGTGTAATGGTGTGGGGGATGTTTTCTTGGCACACTTTAGGCCCCTTAGTGCCAATTGGGCATCGTTTAAATGCCACGGGCTACCTGAGCATTGTTTCTGACCATGTCCATCCCTTCATGACCACCATGTACCCATCCTCTGATGGCTACTTCAAGCAGGATAATGCACCATGTCACAAAGCTCGAATCATTTCAAATTGGTTTCTTGAACATGACAATGAGTTCACTGTACTAAAATGGCCCCCACAGTCACCAGATCTCAACCCAATAGAGCATCTTTGGGATGTGGTGGAACGGGAGCTTTGTGCCCTGGATGTGCATCCCACAAATCTCCATCAACTGCAAGATGCTATCCTATCAATATGGGCCAACATTTCTAAAGAATGCTTTCAGCACCTTGTTGAATCAATGCCACGTAGAATTAAGGCAGTTCTGAAGGCGAAAGGGGGTCAAACACCGTATTAGTATGGTGTTCCTAATAATCCTTTAGATGAGTGTATATATATATAAAAAAAGGAAATCCTGAGACAAAACTTTCTCGGAGATAATTTCAACTCCCAGGAGAGTTAATTTCAGGTCCTGCGAGACAAGACTTTTTGCCAAGAGATTGTGACAAGTCCCACCCTCCTATCAAACATTTACAACCACGCCCATGGTCCACTCACTTCTCATTTGTGTGAATGCTATTGTCAGACACAGTTCCTGCGCTCTCAGCTTCAAGCGGGTCAGAAATTAAAGACAAAGGGTAGAAGACAAAGGAGAACATCGTAAAGAGGTTAAAAAATGTTGGTGTGATACACATTCAGAGCAGGTTAGAGATTATGAAAGTACTAAAATTCGAAAGTCTCAAAAAACTGATAGTAAAGATTGCATTAGCACTAACCAAACAGAAATTATTACTCGGTAAAATAGCAGAACAGCGAAAAGAGATTGAATATATGGATATAGGCGATATGACAGAAGTATGTAGATATTGTTTGGCTTTAAACTTTAACCCTTAAACCACCAGAACCGGCTAAAGTTGTTTCCCAGTGCAATTTGCCAGCACACCAGCAAACATATATTCATTGAATGCTGCAACCTGCTATACTCATGTCTCAGTGCATTTTGACAACATGCAGGGGCCAAGTAAATTCGGTGACGTACATTCATTGAACGCTACAACTGGCTATAGTCACTTAACAGAGCAATTTGCCAGCACGCCTGAGCTGACTAGTCAATGGCGTATATTAATTGAGCAAACTGCTTATGACCACTGCCGGCCCCAGCAAAACTTCTGCACCACTGTCTCTGGGATTCAGCCGCTGCACTAGACTAGCCTGCAAGCATCAGCGTTTACCTCTGTGTGTTCTTGCGTGCAGCCAGTTCAAGCGCAGTTGGCTTGGTGATTTACTGAATTTCATCAATGGCGTCAGTTGCACCTTGTACATATAATAATTGATTGTTGCAGCAGTTTTTTAAAAGTTTTTACAGTTCATTGGCAGTGTGTAAAATGATCATTGTTGCAGTAATTGTGAAAAAAAAATGTGTTCCATTAAAATTTCACATTTTCTTTCTGAATTGTGACGTTTACTTAAAAAGTGCAGCAAAAAAGTATTTGGCGTCCAGGGGTGCATTAACCCCCAAGTATGTGGCAGTTTAAGGGTTAAGTCGGACACGTTTAGATCATTTAATTCGTGTTGCCATCAGGGAAAAGTAGTGTTTCTTCCCAATGAAGAGGTCTATCCGCAAGAATTAAAGGATTTGTTTGGTGAAAATGAAATCCTCATATGCGAGCAGCAGAGACATGAAATGGCTGGAGCGTAGCGCAGGCCAGAGGGTTGGCAAGCAAAGCGAGCAGGAGCCGAAACCCCCTTGTATATATATCCATCCATCCATTTTCCAACCCGCTGAATCCGAACACAGGGTCACGGGGGTCTGCTGGAGCCAATCCCAGCCAACACAGGGCACAAGGCAGGAATCCAATCCCGGGCAGGGTGCCAACCCACCGCAGGTATATATATATATA
>JANRMT010062792.1:84874247-84907281 GCA_026402145.1 Polypterus bichir lapradei | reverse complement strand
ATATATATATATATATATATATATATATATATATATATATATACACAGGGGATCCTCAGGTTACGACACAGTTCTGTTCCTACAACAGTGATGTAACCCGAATTTTGGTGTAAGTCGAAACACACTCTAGCCTAAGTCACTTACCTATCTTAACACATTTGCAAAATCATAATCTAGAACATAAAAACACAAAATCTAAGCCTGAGAAAAAAGAAAAGGACATAAATATACTGTACTGTACACTGTACTGTAGTAACAGAAAAAATGCGTGTAAAAAAATGCTTACCTTTATTTCTTCTCATGTCTCAATTTTTTAAAGTTTTTATGGGAGTGAGTGTTGTAAACTCGAAATGTTGCATGTCGAAACGTTGTAACCCGAGGACCCTCTGTATATATATATATATATATATTGTGACAGATTAGGGTGCGCTCGCACCCTTGCACCCTCAGACACCACGTCAGACACCAGGTAAAAGACCAATAATGATATTTATTATAACAATAATGTGCACAAAGCACCCTCCACTCCCAAATACTCATATAATAATAAATAATAACAAATCCTCCAATCTCCCAGACGCTTAGCCACCCTGCCTCCCAACAGCTCGTCCGTCTGGGATTTCCCATAGTCCTTTATACTCCTTGACCCAGAAGTGTTTGTCCCTCAGTCCACGTGACTTTCTATTACTTCCGGGTCAGGTAAAACTTCTCTTTTCTTCAACCTGGAAGTACGTCATTCCTCCCGTTCACGTGACCAGGACGCACTTCCAGGTTATAGGGCACATAGCGAGGCTCGTAGACTCCTATAGCGACTCCTTGTGGTCCCCAAGGTATCCAGCAGGGCTGTGTGTAAAAACTACAAAGTCCATGAGGCCCTGCTGGAACTCAGGGCACGTCCATGCTGTCGGGAGAGCTCCTCCTGGCGGCCTGGGGGTGAGGGCCGGCAACTCCTGCCGGACATCCATCACAATATATATATATATATATATATATATATATATATATATATATATATATATATATAGTAAGTATAGTAAGGGTGACATGCTGAAGAGAGTCCAAAAGTGCGATCACCGTGTTTATAGAAGATAGCCTGGGGGAAACGGCAGGCTCCCACCGCTGTGGCAGTTCGCCACGAAAACAAATCCAAAAAGATAGCTATGAGCACCTGCCATCAATGGGTGATGCAAGGAACATTATAACTGCAGGGAACAGTATTACTTAGCCACTAACCTTGCCACGACCCTGTCTGATTGCTGTGTCTATGTATAGGTGAGTGGTAGATCCTGATACAATAAATAACCGTGCTGTCCCTTTTTCAAACGGAATAAGATGGTTTTGCTAAAGTACTGAGACTCAGCCTCGTGTCTTGGGGTGCAAGACAGGGACTCACATGTAGGTCTAGGCTGAAACTGCTAAGGCAAGCACAGTCCCTTGTGTTTATATGCCAAAAACATCCTCAAAAACAATTCATGGGGCATGTAATGTCTCTTTTACGATAAACTTGGTTTAGTTATAACCACCTGCAAGCATTAGCAAGACACCTTTTATATCTTACACTACACACTTATAAAAATGAAAGTGCAAGAGTGTTTCTTTGTAGGAATGCCATAGGAGAAGCATTTTTACTTCTTCATGTATGAATCCACGTAAAATATTTGTTTGTACATTCAAAGTGTATAGTGTCAGTCCAAATGTATGTTTTGAGACCCTGGGGATTGACTGAAGCTACTAACATGCTAGAATTAGTAGCCTTGCAACCAATATTAGTTTAACTTCAATAATTTGTAATAATACAAGTTTATTATCATGTGTACATAGCACAATGAAACCTTAAGAGAGACAACAAAGGACCCACACACATAAAAACTATGTATAGCAGTCAAGGTACTGCATTTATTCAAATGGGAGCTACCAATACACACAGACACAGCAAACAAGCAGGAATGGGGCCATGTGAGTGGCCGGGTTAGAATGTTCTCCACATCAACCATTGGGCAGATATGTTATGAGGGGAGGACATAACAGACATGTTATGAGGGGAGGCTTTGAACTTGAAGTTGCCTTGGTTGTGCTGTAAACCTGCGGTTGCCTCACCGACAGACAAGCAACCTTTGACAGACGCGTCAACCACATTTTGACATGCAGCACAATTGGAGAGGGTCTCAAAAGAGGTCAAAAATCTTACTAATATTCTGAATATATATATATACTGTATATATATATATATATATATATATATATATATATATATATATCCTTATATATAACTTGATACTATCCATATGTATGGTGTTCGCATCAGTACCTCGACTCAATACAAGTTAGAACCATGCAATGGGACTCTGCCTCTGTAGTTAGAACATAACGTGGCAAATGCGGACGCAGTATTGCATGATTGGCTAAGAATGTTTGAATGCTTCAGTGACGCCGCTGGACGGCCGAGTATAGTAAGTCGGTGTTGGTTCGAGCAGATAACAGTAAGTTCGGTTGGTTTTTGGAACGTTGGTTTGGTGGGGTGTACTTTCCAGGACTAACAATGTCGACTGACTTAAACCCTTCGACAGCTCCGAAACCGTAAGTAATTTAGAACGTATCGCCATTTGCTTGATACGTTGAAATCTATCTTTGGGCAGTTCGGTTTTGGCATCCGTCCTTCTGACATTTATTGGCAAACTGAGTAATGACGGCTGGGTATTAACAATGGTCATTGTTTAAATTTTAGCCAATCTCAGATCTAAAATGACTACGCCAACATAATTATTACTCCGACTCTGATTAGAGTCGTAAAATACGGTTTGTTTTGAAAATTTGTTTGCCAGAAAAAATCAAATGGGGTGCGCCGAAGAGCTCGCAGCCCCATTTAAACAGGAAGCTCTTCATTACAATGGCCGAAAAGGTCTATTTTAAGCACAAATCAGTGCCATGATAACAAAATCATTTCAAGTACTTAAAAAAACAATTCTTTGCAGAGAAAGTGTGGATTTCACAAACGTAGAATTTGTGGCCTGATTTGATCGGGCTCCCAGTTGCTAGTATATATATATATATACTCTATAACAGAGAGAAAAAGGTTTGGGGTTGGCCAACCTGTATACTTGAAAAAGGCAGGCAGAAATGAAAAATACAGAAAAAGACACAAGTTCAAGAAAGAACTGACTAAGTGAATGAAACTGGTCTATAAATATGGTGGATTAGAGGAAGAGGTAGAGTCAGGGAGGCCGGAACCAGAACTCATGTGGCAAGTAGATGGGTTCTGGGTACCGGAAATGATGTCATCAAAGGGTGCTGGAAGTGATGTCATCAGTGTGTGGATCAGTAGTTATGTCACTGAGATGCAGGGTCTTCGACTGTGCCGTGGGACTAGAAGAGAAAGGTTCAGGTGACAGTACCAACCCCTGGTTTGGCTGAGAAATAACACTATCTGAGCCTGTAAACCATCTCCCATGCACAAGTGTGTAGCAGTATATACAGTAATACAAGATGACAGGACAAGATAAACAGTTGGAGAGTCTCCACAATAATCTCTGGTCAGTGGAGGGAAAATCAGTAGAATATAGGAATAGGGAAAAACAAATCTGTAAATTTTTGTGACTCTCGCATTTGTGGATTTGAAGACTTCCGGGATGTCTTGACCATGCATATCAGTGGAGGTGGAAAAGGCAGGGTTTTAAGACTTGAACAAAAACTGAAATTAGTACCTATATGGTTCTTCTACAGGTGAAATTTTCCAAAAAGACTTAGCAAGTGCACCCAGTCTCTATTGGGTGTATGCATAACATTGTCAGAGGAGCCCTGAAAATACATCATATTCACACTTGTCTGTTCAGTCAACCTGTGACCTTTGGATACATTATTATCCCTGATATATCTATCTATTTTTGTTAGTGACAGTGAGCCTGTATCATTTTCTGCAAGGAATAAAAAAGTGACTGATGTCTTTTATAATCCTGTTTGCCTTATTAAGTCAATGAATTTTCTATGTCCTTAAGAGAAGGTAGCTGGATGTCTCGTTTGTTTTCCAGATTTAAAAGGCATATCAAAAGTTTTGAACAGGAAATGCTATTTACCATTAATTGATTGTCTGCTTAAGTCAGCAATAAAACATCACCAACAAATTTTCTGATATAAACAACTAATAAAGAAACATATTCATCTACTTTAGTTTGTTTTCCATTAGCAGCTACTTTTTTGAACATATTACAATGCATTCAAAACAGTCCTTGAGCATTGATTCTTCCTCACCTTGCCAACATTTGAGCTATTATTGATGATTTGTCTTTCTTTATGTAAGCAGATGGAATAAATTTAAATATATTGTAAGTGCCCAGGATGACGGATGGGAATCAAGGCCAGGCTAGAAGAGGATTTCCTGCCCAGCCAGGAGACATAATGGAAGGATGGCCAGATTAAGAACACTACCCGACCAGGACACCTTTTAATTCCCATCCTAGCTGGGATGCTAGAAGGAAGAATAGGCTGGTGAGAGATGCAAGCTGGGAGCAGTTCATCCCCCAAATTAATAGGTGGTAGTGTTTCTCGCAAGTAGTCCCAGTTTGGACACCCACAGGTGCAGCCCTGTAGGGTTCCTTGGGTGACAATAGAGGGCACTGCCAGGGTAGGACCGCTCTGGTTTCTATATGAACCGGAAGTGCTTCCAGCAAGCCATGACATGCCAGCAGAAGTACTCCCAGGTCCAGCTTTAAAGGAGCCTGTCGCCATACCTCAGTGAGTCAGGGGGCAGCAGACAACACTTACTGGAGGAGAGAGAAAAGAGCGAGAACAAAAGAGCGACTATTTAAATCTGTATATTGGCTGTTATCCTCATTATATTAGAGCTGTGTGTATTTAAAACCCTTTATTTGAACACGGAGTGGTGTTGGGCCTCATGTGTCATGGGTTTGGGGGCTTGTTAAAATTATAGTGATTTCCCTAGACAGATCACAGAAACAGGATTTTCCATTAGGACAAGCAGCTCATTTTAATTTATGTTTTTGTACACCACAAGTTGAAAGTAGAAGCCAGTTGTGCGACAACATTCAGGTTGCCTAATTACAGAAATAAAGTGTTAAAAATGTGTTAAAATACTTTTTGCTTGTTTATGTTTTATTTTGCATTAGACAACTGCTCATGATTTTGTCCAATAGAAAGATCTTATTGTTCTGTCCCACTTGCTAAATAGAATCTGGTTGAAAGGACATTCATTATGCCCTACTTGAACATATAGCCGTGTCATGTTCTGCAATGCACCATTAGTTCATCCATCTTATTTTCTAGAGAAAACATATTTTTGAGGAGCAAACTAAGTAGAAGAAGATCTTCTACGTCTGGTTTTCCACTTACCCTGGTTGCATCCTCTTGGCTTGCATTATCATTTTATGTCTTAAAAGACAAAGTAGCCTGACAATATTTGCACCTGAAATGCCAAAAAGGCCTTCACTAATTAATTCCATTTCAAGAAGATTGAGACATTGGACTTTGAATTATGTTCCAATATCCATTAGCTTCTGAAGGCCATTAGAAATATGAAGACAGAAAAGTTTCACTGTTCTATTAAAGCTAATAGAACTGCTGCAAGACATTGTGCCACCATGTTTAAAAATACCATATTATACTTGTAAGTCTGTGTTAGCATTCTGAGTCTGTACACAGTCAGTTTTGTATAAGAATAAATTAACTGTGTAGCCGTTTCAAGTGACAAAGTTAATTTTCACTCAGAAGCCCTCCAAATTCCATATGATGGCCAGTAAACTAACTGTTTTATATTGCGTGTATGGCTGGACATCCTATTTTTCACCTTGCACACTTTAGTGGAAAAAGAAGATAAAAAAGCAGAACTAACTCTTTTCCATATTGTCCCTCCCTTAGCAGCGAAGAACACATCCCAGAGGTCTGTTTAATAAGCTTTTAAACAAAAGGCACCAGGCCACTAAGAAAGTTATAATCTCAGGTTTCTTCTGATACAATGAAAGCCCTATATGGAAATAAAAGATCAGCCACTTAGCTTACAAGCCATATCAGGAGAAAGCTTTATCTACAAAGGAATCAAAAATGTCTGTTTACTTTGGTACAGAGCCATTTTAAATACCTAGCATGAGGTAAGGCCTTAAGCGTCAGCACAAACGTTCCTCTAACTAAAGCTCTACATTTGTGTCGACATGATAAAGGCTTTTCTTGTTAAATGTGAAATACCTCAAATATAAATAGCTGGTGATAAGTATAGTATGCTGTTTGCCAAGATTACATTTCGCTGCTGATGACACTGTTTTGTAACACTTCTAAGTGAATTCCCACCTCTACTCTAAGAAGCTGCATGCTATATATGGCAATGCCAGAAATATAAATAGAACATCTTCTGTTGTTCAGAGACGTGTATGTCATGAGACCTTTAATATACAGTATGTGTGTACTTATACTTAATTCCGAATTGCTTTCTTTTAAGGTAATATAGTAATAAAAGATTGATCACCAAAAAATGCCAATACATGGCAGAACTTTATGTCAATGCAATCTTATTTTCATCCAAATGAACAGGAAAAAAGTCACTTATTAGTCTAATGAATTATTCGTTTCACTTACTGAACAAGCACATCACAAAACAATCAGTTATGCTAAATATGTGCCGTTGTGGTTTTTCAAAGTCATATGAATAAAGGAGGTTTTATAATAGAACATAAAGTTCATGGAACATACTTGCCAGGAATAGAATTTCCAGTTTGGCTTGGCAGAAGGAAGACAGATAAGAGAGAGAACTCACACTGGCACTCAGAGAACACGTCTTTATGGGAAGTGGTAAGCCTTGTATAAACAGAGGGAAGGGAATTCTCCAGGAGGACCTGAACACATTTAGAGACAAGCAGAAACAGTCCTCTACACCAGGGGTTCCCAAATTTAGTCTGTGGGTTTTCATTCTAACCAGTTTCACAACTTCTAAATGATCTATAATTAATCTTTTTTTCTCTTATTTTGCATTCAAAAATACATGCCAGTATATTTACATGCAAACAAAATTCAGAAATGTGCATGCTTGCAAATTGTATTTTTGCTAAATCTTGCCATATCTTTAAATGTTAATTTTCTTTTACCATATTCTTTTTAATTCACAATTCCTGTGGGGTTAACTAACTTAAATATATCCAAATGCTGATGATTATTGATGAGCAGTACAGACACTGGTGCAAAAGACACTGAATACTAAAGGACTGCAGCTACTTCCGTATAAAATTCACTTGTGTGCTGATTAATAAGAAAAAGTTAAAATGACCAGACTGCGGTGGGTTGGCACTGCCCAGGATTGGTTCCTGCCTTGTGCCCTGTGTTGGCTGGGATTGGCTCCAGCAGACCCCCGTGACCCTGTGCTTGGATTCAGCGGGTTGGAAAATGGATGGATGGATAAAATGACCAGAACAATGAAAAAAACAAAATCTTTATATGCAAGAAAAGAACAATAATTAATGTCAAAGTTGTAAATGCTTGCTATATTGCCCTAAAAAAACATTTTGTCATTTCTGGATTGACAAAAAAATGGCAGAAACTGGGGAATAACAGCCCATTTAATAAAGGCAGGAGTCCAGGTAAAAGCAGAAGGTGGTTGAGATGGACACCTGCAGTTTAGGTGGTCCACAGAACAGAACTTGAGGACCACTTAGTTACTAATTAGTGCACTAATGTTATTGAAGCAGTGGCTCTGCTGTCACATTTGGTGTCATTTGCACCAGTCTCTGTACTGCTTATCGCTAACTGTCAGCATCTGGATACTCCAACAAAATAAGGTGAAGTTAAATATTTTTAAATATTTATGAAGTTTTAAAAATATTAAAAGAAAGTTAAGTGGTTAAAACTGTGACAAAGAAAACACATTTCTGATTTTTTTCTAAATGCAAATATAATACCAGAGCACTTCTCTGATTGCAGAATAAGAAAAGAAAAGGCCAGCTAAACAATTAAATTGATGAGACATAAGAGTGACCCACTGATGTGTGAAACTGGCTGGAATGAAAGTTTGAAGCCACAGGATTGAACTTGGGAACCCCCGCTCTAAAGAACTAGATGGTAGCTTTCAGACCCCAAAATGGAATTAAGGAGTCCCTTTAATATTAAACAAGCACAGGCTGTCATTCTACATCCTCATACACTTAGACATACCCATCTTTTTGCTAACATTTTTAAGTGCTGCTTTTCCTTGCGCCTGATGTTATGATTCTGAGGTTTCAGAACCTCAGTTTTGAAGTTTTTCGTAATTTCAGTTTCATTTTGATGATGTGATTTTGTTTATGCATTTGAGCAACCATTTTTTATTTCTTCTTTTTTTTTAATATAGCTGCATTTTAGCAAATTCTTCAGCGAATGCAGCCATGTTGCTGCTGACAACATTTTCCTGTTGCTATCACGTGCCAACTAAAGGTTGCAATGAATGACATCAGTGACCTGACAAATTTTCGGATGGTGACCCACTATCAGTAGCTTCCAAACATGTGGACTTGTAATAAATAAACATTAAGAGTGTTTAGTGTTTCAAGATCTTTAGGGAATTAGAACTTCATATGTTTTTTGGTTTTGACTTCAAATAACGTGTTTTACTTTGATAAATAAGGTTTTATATTGGCTTTTGATTTCTGCCTATTTATTTGACTACATTATCTGTCATCTTCTGGTCCTGTCAACTTTTCCCTTGTGGTCTGCAATACACCTGACTTGCTGTAATTGTTGCTTTTTCTCTGTTGGCCATATTTGTAGATGCTCGTTCAAGCATTTCCCAGTGCTCCATCACTTAGTCAGAGTCTTCATTTTGCAAGTTTACCCATTCTTAGTTTCCTAGTGTTTATTGCTTCAGCATTGGACTATTTGACTTTGTCTTTTGCTTCCCCCTTTACTCTTAATTTTGCCTAGTCTTTATAAACTACACTTTATTTTTTTATCACTTGATGTCTAACGTAGGTGAACCATATATGTAGCATTCCATCCACTTGTTTATTCATATCCTCACTAATGTTAATATGGCCGTTGTCCCACACTGACAGTATAATTTCAGGTAAGTTTAGTCCATTTGGCAGCACCAACAGTTTGAAACGTGAAGTCTCATGGAGGTGTTTGGCACTGGCTTTGACCTGCTGTGATATAACACCGATGATCAGGAAACATTCTATAAACAAACTACCTAAATTTATATAAAACATTTCTGTAAGTGCCCTACTAGAGACAGAAACACAATGAACTACTGCTATACAGTGTTAGAGAATGCATATTGTGCTGCCCCCGGAACAGCTTTAGGACTTCCTGATCACTGTTTGGTTCACCTGCTTCCAAACTATAGGGATATGTTAAAGATACGTAAGCCTGTAAGTTAACACTGTGAGAATGTGGACTAATGAGGCAAAACTGAAGCCACAGGCCTGGACTGTTTTTAAAGATGTAATAGCTGACTTGGATGAGATGACAGACACTATCACATCCTGTATCAAATTTTGTGAGGACTTGTGTGTCTTCACCAAGACCTTGTTAACATTTAACAACAGCAAACCATGGTTTACAGCAAAACTCAGTCAGCTTTGTCAGTCCAAGGAAGCTGCCTATAGAAGTGGAAACAGAACACTGCTTAGGTAGGCAAAAAACACACGGACAAAAGAAATCAGACTGGCTAAGAAGAACTGCTCTGAAAAACTGAAAAGTAAGAATTCACCTAATGGTCCCGCATCAGGGTGGAAATGTCTGTAAGATATCACCAACTACAAGAATCAATCCCCCCACATTACAATGTCCCATTAGCTAGCTGATGACCTGAACGTATTTTATTGCAGTTTTGATAAGCCCAAGTTTACACCCCTCACCAGCTCCAGCCTTCCCAGTAATCAAACAATTATGTCCTTCTCCCCTACACTTTTTTGCATTCAACCTGTGCTTCCTGCACTAAACATCTGTGTTGAAGATGTGTGTTGGCTTTTCACCAAGAAAGCAGCAGGTCCAGATGATGTCTAACACTCCAGGTTGAAAAACTGTGCTGATCCACAGGCCCCTGTCTTTACATGGATTTTCAACGGATAATTAGTGCTGTTTGAAACTCCATTATGCTTCAAACAAGTCACAATAATCCCACATAGCATGGCTGAATGACTTCAGATCTGTTACTTGACATCTGTGGTCACAGAAATCTTTGACAGACTAGTGTTAGCTTACTTGAAGAACATTGCAGTTCCCCTGTCAGACCCTTTTTAGTTTGTCTATTGAGCAAACAGGTCAGTAGGTGAAGCACTCAACATATGTCTGCACTACATCCTGCAACATCTTGAAAGTACAGGAACTAGGCAAAGATTCTGTTGGTGGACTTCAGCTCTGTGTTTTAACACAGTCAACTCCTCCACTCTAAACTCACTCAGTTTTCTGTCCCTGCCTCCACCTGTCAGTGGATTACCAATTTCCTAACAAATAAGGATTAGCAGGTAAAACTGGGAAAACTCACCTCTAGCTCATATATATTCAGCACTGGTGACTCCCAGGGATATGTGCTCTCCACACTGCTCTTCTCTCTCTCTAATGACTGCAGCTCTGAGAACCCTAAGTCAAGCTCCTCAAATATGCAAATATGAACTCATCAGAAATGGTGACAAGTTTACAAGGGAGGTTGAGAAGCTAAACATGCTCAAAACTGTCTAGATGACATTGGACTTCATTACTGCCCTTCAATATTACTACCCCTCTCCATATTTAACATTGAGGTGTTAAATGTGAAAACCTTTACATCTCTGGGATCTATAATCACCTTGACACGGAAGACCAACATAGATTCCATAATTAAAAAGACACAGTAAGAGATTTACTTCCTTCAATAGCTGAGGGAGTTCAATCTACCACAGAGCTGCAGATTCAGTTCTACAAAGCAATCGTTGAGTCTGTTCTAAGCGCACCCATTGCAATGTGTTTTAGATCAGCAAAAACATGACAAGGACAGGCTACAATGATTTGTCAGGTCCTCAGAAAAGATCATTGGCCCCAATCTTCCCACCGTATAGGACCTGTACTACTTCAAAGTCATGAAACAGGAAGAAATATTCATCACCAACTCTTCACGTCCAGGCCACAACCTCTTTTAACCTTTCCAATCTACTCCAAAACCCACAGGCCATCAGACCCATAAATGGTTAATTCAGCAGTCTTTGCCAGTCTGAGAAACCGCCCCTTAATATCTTGTAATATTCTTACATAAATGGTAAATTCTGTATTTATTTCAGCATTTCTAGCCCTGCCATGCTCCTTGTATGCATATGTATCCATTCTTTGTCTTGTATTTATCTCAGGTGTGTATGTCTGTCATGTAACTTTACTTGGAGGGTCATAAAAAAAACAACAGACTCAAATTCCTTGTATGCACGCATACTTGGTCAATATAAGTAAAGCTGATTCTGATTTTGGAAGTTTAGGTCTCAGGGGGCATTGGATATACTGGCTGCAAATTAAACTACCCCAGAATTGAAGTTAATGTTTGAGTTTGGAAGTTATTGAAGGCTAAATCAACAGTATGGCGAAGATGTGATTTAAAGACTGTGGTACTTTGGAGTCAAAAGGTGGATTTTGGTCAAAGAAACATTGAGAAGGAAGATCGATCAGAAAATTCTAATGAACGAGACAAGGAGACAAAAGACAGACCATCTATAATACTGGTGTGGCCACTCCAACAGACATTCAGAAATAAATTGTGGAAGGCATGCCCGGTAGACATTTTCCTTTTATTATATGTTATATTGAGCTAACCTCTACATGTTTTGTAATTATTAAATCACTTATTTATGATAACATTCAGCTCAATTTTTATGGCAGACTGCATTAACGCTAGTTGGATTTGTTTTTCTGCTCTAATTCATACTTTTGTCAAGAGGAGCGTTTCAAGTTCAGACAAAGCGGAAGCTTAAAAGCTGTGATTTGATTTGTTTTTTCCTTTGCTTTGCAAAATAAGGTTACCCATTCTGGTGAACAGTCTATCATTATAGTTGTTTCTCTCATCTATTTTGAGCACACAGAGCTATTTAAAGATTGTACATCTATAAATGGAGTCTTTATTTTTTTCATGTGTCACATATTACAATGAATTCATGGCATGACTGTCAACGTCTGACTTATAAATCCCAAGGACTACATTAGCATTTATAATATTAAATTAGCAGTGTCTGGGGAACTAGAATAGCTGCACATGAGTCTTTATGGAAGCTGCAGAATGCTATGTTCGGAGTTACTGTTAATTATACACATGACTGCAGAGTTTGGCTAAACTGACTGTCTGCGGATTCTGGATTTAGTCCTGTCAGTTTTAGAATCTACCACAAGTGCACTTGTGAAGAATAGAGCCATCCTTTTGTTGAGGAATGTCATTTGAAAGCAAATTTGAAAAAGTAAAAAAACCTCCCTGAACAGATGAATGCAAAACAATAAAGCCTGCCCTGCTGTATGGCCAAGAGGCAAATTGCATGATTTGCACATGTAATAGCAGTATAGAGCAGATGACTTGGACACTGCTGCTAATAATATATTGATATCTTTGAGGGGTTGTTTTGTATCATTAGACCAAGATGTATTTTTATTTTTTGTTTTTCCCCTCATATATTTGCAAAGAGAAGAGAAAATTTTGACAATGAACGTCGCATTTCACTCCACTTTCTCAACTTTTTTAAGATTATGGGACACTAGTCTATAACTGGATGTGCAAATATAGTTATACACTCAGAACAACCAAGTTAAGAAAACAGTAGGGCTTTATTCAGGAAACTATGAAATTCCATACAGTATGTGAGGCTGAAATTTAGACAATGAACAAGTGCAGTGAGACAGAAACATTACTCTTTCTTCCTACAGTGTAGCTGCTAACATCATGGAGATTCAGATTATATTGTGACAGTCATTTATTCCTCCAGGTGATATGGTGGTGCAGTAGTTAGCATTGCTTCCTAACAAACCCAGTGCCATGGATTCAAATGCTGTACCTGATCCCTGGCTGTGTAGAGTCTGCATGTTCTCCCTTTTTCAATTTCCAAAGACATGTTTGTAAGATTAACTGATAATTTTGGTGGGTTCTTTGATGGAGTGGCACCATGCCCGATGCTTGTTCCTGATGATATCATAAGCTGCAACAACCTTAAACATCATTGGATGGAATTCCATGGAGACAACAATTCAAACTCTGTAAAATTGCAATGCCTATTGCCAAAACAAAATGGCAGTGGAGAAAACGGTGAAAATGAATTATCTTCAAAATGAAGGCTTATAGGTTTATAGAATTAGTTTCCTTGGCTGGCAAAACTCCCAAAACAACAACAAAACTAGGATTCCAATTTCAGGGAAGCCTCATAAAAATATAAAAAGAATGCCATTCATAACAGAGTTCCCCTGGTTAGGGCGTGGTCTCTGAAAATGCCAATCAGGCTTGGCAGGACGTCGTTTATGAAATCCAGACAGCACATGAGCTGCAAAAATGTCACTGGAATGAACCCAAGTGTGGTCCTCTGGGCCATTCCCTTTCCAATGCAACAGATACTCAACTTCCTGCTTTAGGCCTGAGGCTTCTGGCTCCAGGTCCCACACTCATGGGTTGGAGAAGGTTATATTAGTTAATCCCCCCTAAACTGAATATTAGATTACAAAATTCATTCTAAGAAATCTTTCACTCTTAACTATGAAAAACATTGTACCATTGTATGAAATGAAAAATGAATTACTAATGCAAATAAAACCAGTGTATCAGGCAGATGCAATTAGCTGTAAGGTTCCCATACTCTAGAACAATCTGCCCACCAATATTAGAGAAGTCCCAATGGTCTCAGTATTTAAATATGGGCTGTGTCTATACTAATAAAAGGCAAAGCCCTCACTGACTGACTGACTGACTGATTCACTCACTCACTCACTCACTCATCACTAATTCTCCAACTTCCCGTGTAGGTAGAAGGCTGAAATTTGGCAGGCTCATTCCTTACAGCTTACTTACAAAAGTTAAGCAGGTTTCATTTCGAAATTCTACACGTAACGGTCATAACGGTCGACAATGTCCGCAATGTTGAACTTTCTTATTTATGGTGCCATCTTCACGAAATTTGGTAGGCGGCTTCTCTGCGCTAACTGAAACCGATGCACATACTTATTTGGTGGTAAGAAGCCACTGACGGCCGCCATATTGAACTTTCCAACGTCACTAATTCTCCAACTTCCCGTGTAGGTAAAAGGCTGAAATGTGGCAGGCTCATTCCTTATAGCTTACTTACAAAAGTTAAGCAGGTTTCATTTCGAAATTCTACGCATAACGGTCATAACGGTCGACAACGTCCACCATGTTGAACTTTCTTATTTATGGCCCCATCTTCACGAAATTTGTTAGGCGGCTTCCCTGCGCTAACAGAAACCTATGTACGTACTTATTTCGGTGGTATGACGCCACTGTCGGCCGCCATATTTAACTTTCCAACGGTCTTTGTTACTTATGGGCCCATCTTCAAGAAATTTGGTACGCGGGTTCCCAACGCTAACTGAATCCTACTTACGTACATATATACGTCCATAGCCTGCAGCTCGGTCGCCATGGGAGGCGCCGTTGGGTCCCCCATCCCAACGCCTCCCACGTTGTTGGCTGCCTGCCTATATAAGGCCATCCGTCGATCCGGTCTCTTCATTCCCTTCCTTGCTTCACCACGGGATTCACGTCTCCCTGCTGATAACTGCAGCCTTTTTATTTAATCCACGGCTTCTCTGCTGTTTTATTGTTCGTTTATTATGATTATAGTTATTGTGTAGGTATTTTAGACTTACTTTACATTGTTCAGGTACCCATTTCCTTTATCGTTCCAACCGTACCCCCATTAACATGTCTATCGAAGTGCTCACCATCGATCAAAGAACTGTCACTTACCGAGTGGTTTCCATGCCTGGAGATGGCACCTGCTGTTTACATTCTCTGTGTTACATATTGCACGGCCATATCAGGCTCACTCTTGATATCCGGAGAAACATTGTGTCTTATGTATTGAATGACTGGGACAGGTTCAAGGTGTGGACTGATGACGGTACAGGAGATAATTATACTACACAGGAGCACTATAAGAGTGAAATGCTTAAGCCCTTCACCTATGGTTCTGCATGTGAGTTGATGGCTGCCGCTGAATTGTTCGGTTGTCGCTTTCAAGTGTACCGAAATAGCCAAATATTTTACACCTTTGGACAACCGCCAATGCCTCTTAAACATCTTAGATTCACAGGTAATGATATCAGTAGTGGACACTTTGATGTTTATGAATGTTTAAACTCTCAAAAGCTGGATGCGAAGTTATCGATGAAACCGGTTGTATGCTTACAACGCTTGACAGATGCCGAATGTCACTTCAACACAACAAGTCCTGCAAATACTGTCGTAATTAAAACAAACCATGAAACTCAAACCAATTATGACAGCAGCAATCCAAGCTGTGAGATTTGAGGCAAGATTAGTTTTCACATGGCCAACTGTTCGTTGCATGCTCAAGAGTAAGGTCAGTGCACAGCTTGGTAATATTACAACCGGAGGGCCGAACTGACAATGTGGTATACAAAGAGATCCTTAACAAATAATTATTGGTATATTTTCCCTCAGTTTAAAAAGGTTACTTTTCTTCTTATTAAAAATTTTAAGGCAGTACTTCACCGCTGCAAAGCACAGGTATTTTGCTAGTGCTTAATATTTTAGCATAGCTCATTCTTCTTAAAACTTTCACAGAGGTTTTTAATATTGCTCCTAAAAAACATATGAATCGTTTTAATTGGGTATTACCAACTAGTGATGAGCAAGAACAGCAGAGTTCTCTTCACTGCAAGCTCTGCAAAATCACAGAAATGTTCAGGAACTTCACAACTCAGCAAAATACATTGAAGTCAATAAGGATGGAGGAACTAAACTAGTTTTGAGTGGATTATAATAGTGTAACCGTGTGTTAAGTGTTAAGGGTTAGGAAAACTAAATATAATTAAAATAATTATTTTTAGAGTTCCAGTCTTCAAGGCACAGATTGGCCATGCCACGCTGCATTTTTTCAAGTCACGTTTGAGACGCAGCTGGTATGTATTTTTTTTTCTGATCTATCTGTGCAGATGTTTCACACTTTTTTCTTGTACCAAAAATTCAGAAACATTAAAATATTAGAACAGTCTAGACGAGAACAGGCCATCTTTATTATCATCATTTTGCAGGGCGCATGTTTTGTGACTATATAAGGTGGAAGGGTCTTGCTTCTTTAAAATTTGTTTTGACTGCTGCTGCACCACACAGTTAGTTGCACTCGCATTCAACTCACGCCCGCTTCCTTTATACGGACTCAGCGCACAACTGGCGAAGATGAGTTTGTGCTGGGCTATTCTGTACCGGCACTTCTCTGTTTCAGCTTCAGAGTGCCATCAGAGCCCCTGATGCAAGGAATCAGCGTTATATACTGGGGGTGTGCACTACATAATGAGGAGCATAAAATACTTAATCCAACAGTGAAGACACAACGTACAATGAATCTGTGCATAACCATTTTCAAAATATGAAAATGAAATGAAAATACTTTTTTTTTTTTTTAATGCATGCAGAGGAGTGCAAATTCCGGCTCAAGCACCAATTGGGTAGGGACATCACATATGCACAACGAAGATCGGACCACAGTGTAAAAGTTGTGATGGTAACACTTATAACAGACATGTATGAAAGTTTTGCCTAGTGACATCCCCAATTAACATGGCTGCTACAGCTCTGTGATGTCATGCAAAGCATAATGGAATGCTGGGAATAAAAGTTTCTCTAAGCCGGCCAAATGACAAATTTCTGTTCAGCAAACAAGGTAAAAGCAAACACAGCATATTCGATGTGAAAAACTCTGGTGAATTTCTCTGATCAACACTATTACTATCTCTTTCACTATTTTTTAGTTACTGTGTTTTTTTTCAAACCCACTTTGTTTAAGTAATTTGTCTAAAGTATAGATACATGGAGTATGTTACCCAGTAGTATAGTAGACAGGAATTCCTTAGATACATCTCAACCATTTGTAATAATTATATGAACAAGGATTGATTGAGCTATATTGGACTGAGTGGTGTGGTCTGATCAAAATTGTGTTCATTTGCTCTTTTAAAACAGAACAGGACCTTAGATTCATTGATATTCAAATAACAAATAAGGACTTTGGCGTTAGAATTCTAACATTATCATTTTAATTTGATTATTCTGATGAGGGTCATGGTAGCAACATGCTGAGCTGACCTGACTAGGCCATTTTGTCCTCAGCAATTTCTTCCCCACCTGAGAAATTTCCAGATGCACCCAGGTCAGTTGAGACACAGAATTCCTCCAATGTATCCTAGATATGCCCTTTCACTCCTCACCCACCCTACAATGGGAGGCACCAAGGAAGAATTCTAATTACGTGCCTAGACAATCACAACTGTCCAGAGAAGCATAGAGGGCTAGTCCAAAAACCCATTCCAGTGGTGCTTAAATGCAGCCTTTTTGGAAAGTTTCTGCCATACTGTAGGACTTAACAGAGAGAAAAAATAGGGTTCTATGCACAGATTAGTCACCCATATAGGTGGATTCCATCAATAAACATTTCAAAGGCACTAAATGCTTATTTAATAGTATGATTTGCATTTCATATTTTGCAGTACCTTTTGAAAAGTTTTCGCTATTTTTATTTAATTTTATATATTATACAAAGCTTTGTAGATTACTCAAATAAAATCAAAAGTGTTATTTTTTCACTTATGAAACCCAAGACAGCAAAATGTATTGACTGAATAATTTGTAACACATACGTACATACTACATGGTATTGCATATCTATACAATGAACGTCACTGAAATTGATTGGAGACCTGACTGAGGTTGTTGTTGCTTCTTCCTGTGACCCTTCATGTTAAAAGTCTGGGCCTCGAACAAAAATATATATTGGAAATTGCTCTTGTGAGAAAACGAATGAATGAGCATTTACAACTTTTACTTTTTTTACTACAAGGACCTCTAGGAATTTAAAAGAATGGCTTTCTATTCTATGTTTTACATTCTGCATACACACACATTCTGCTTTGAAACTGGAGTTTTAATATCATTTGGCTTTGCCCTTTACATGTTTAAATCACCAGTATTCTTTATATTGACATTGCTTTGGCAATACAATTTATTGTCATGTATTTAAAGCTGCTGTATAATTTTAGCTTGAATAAATCAATATTTCCCTGTGCCCCTCAACTAGACAAAACAGGAAAAAATCAATATTGGCAGGATGCTACTAGGCCTTTTAACTGAGTGCTAAAAGATTTCAGAGACAGTAAAAGAACCTGGAATCCAGATTTGTAATATTTTAACATCGGAAATCACAGAATAATCACAAAAGCAAAAATGGTACCCCAGCTTGCCCTGTTTTAAAGTTTCTTAGTCTCTGTTTATAGGATCCCTGCTGTTTTAGAAAACAAAGTGGTGAACACATGCCTCAGAAATATATTCCTTCTACATCTTTGTAAAGAGAAGTTTTATTTTCTTCTCCTAGTTTGACCCAGCTTTATATGTGTAAACATTTATATACATGTCCTTTTCAATGACATTAAGCACAAGATGCACATTCACACACACACACACACACACACCCACATCAGGTCTTTTGATGTTGCAAATGAAAATAGGATGCATGAGACAGGAAGCCGGAATGCCTGAAGAAAACTCATGGGGAGAATATGCAGAGTCTGAAACTGAATGGAAGTCATTACGACTATGAGTTTGATGTGTTATTCACTCCACATTCATTTCTATCTGCTTTGAATACAGAATCTAAAGAGAAACCATAAAGATACTCATACCACTTCAGAACAGGTAATCCACCTGAAGCTAAGCATGCTCTTTGGCTCGATCAGCACTACCTGTACTTGCAGGGTAGATCATCTAGGAAAAGCTTGGGTTGCTGCTGGAAGAGGTGTTGGTGAGGTCATCAGAGGGCACTTACCCTGTCTACTGTGTGTGCATCCCAAAGCCCTAGTGCAGTGACAGCAACACTTTGTTGTAAGAATTGGCTCTGTGAGACATTGGGTGAGACATAACACCGAGTTCCTGACTCTCTTCGGTCATAAAAGACCTCTAGGCATTCTTACCTGGCTAAATTGCTCAACACAGTCTTGTCCATTCTGACCTCTAATCATCTCCAGTTCCTTTGTGGCTAACTATCTCTCTCACCTCTTCTCCACTCAGTAACTGGTGCAAAAATGGCTGCCTTTGCATCACCCTAGTGGATGCTGCACATAGGTGGTGGAACCCCACTCTCTATGTAAAGCACTTTGAGTAGGATAGAAAAGCGCTATAGAAATGTAATTAACAATAATAATAATATATGTATTTGTGTTTGCATTATTATTTATTTATACATTTTATTTATAAACACCTTTCAAAACACCCAAGGTCACTGTACAATCAAAAATTAATAATTCAAAAAATCAGTCAGTCATTATCCAACCCGCTACATCCTAACACAGGGTCACGTGGGTCTGCTGGAGCCAATCCCAGCCAACACAGGACGCAAGGCAGGAACAAACCCTGGGCAGGGTGCCAGCCCACCACAGAATTCAAAAAATCAATTTATAAATAAAATTAATAAAATAAAATTTAAACAACAACATACCTATAAATGTATTACATTTTTGACACTTTCTTAAAGGTTGGAAGCAAAGTGCAAGACCTAAAGAAATATTTTATAGTATAGCAGCGGCTACATTAAGAGCCCTGTCACCCATAAAGTGTAAAAAGCAGTTGTGCTCATGGCTCTACAATGCTCGAAAATGAACATAGGGACAGAGAACTTTATGGAGGTACTGAGGAGCCAAGTCATGAAAAGGCCAATGCAAATTTTGTAGAATGAGAGTGCTATGGTTCCATAATTTAGTATGGGTAAAAGCTCTTGTTGCTGTATTCTGGACGTGCTGCAATCTATTTAATGTATGACCAGACAATCAGATGTAAAGCGCATTGCTGTAGTCCTTGTATGAGGGTCCCAGCAGCTGCATGATTAAGAAAAGAATGAACATAATACAGCTATGATTTTGAAAAGAAAACAATTCTGTCCTATGGAAATTAGAAATATGTCATTCAAAAGAAAGAGTAGAATCCAAAATAACACTAAATTCTTTTCACCTCATCCGTGCTGGCTATCAGAAAACTGGGAATAGACAGTGGTAGGTGAACACATTTCTTGAGTGCTGATTGCGATGCAACAATGAGAGCTTGAGATTTATCACAATTTAGCTTTAGAAAGTTTTTAGACGTCCGTGAATTAATTAT
This sequence comes from Polypterus bichir lapradei, assembly GCA_026402145.1. Classification (NCBI taxonomy): domain Eukaryota; kingdom Metazoa; phylum Chordata; class Cladistia; order Polypteriformes; family Polypteridae; genus Polypterus; species Polypterus bichir. Next base: position 84,886,979 of record JANRMT010062792.1, on the reverse strand, counting down.
GGATGTGCATAAACGTCTATGCGTGGAAGTGTGTGTGTGTGTCTGTCCGGCCTGGAAGTGGAAGGTGAAGTTGGGGTAAGGGCTCCGCCTCTGAGGAAACAGAAAACTCGCTTAGCCACTAATAACACAAGCGAGGCCAGCACGTCAGCAGAATGAAACCTCTGACAAAAGACAAAGTGGCTTAGCTGCTAACATCATCAAACTGGTATCCCTTTTACTTTTCCTCCCACCACTAATGCACGAACGATGCGAGCACGTCGGCAAAACAAATCATTCTAGGACAGAGACGCCCAGAGTAGATCCTTTCAATTACCTGACATCTCTAGATTTCAATTTTTTTTCTGAAGACTTCAATAGTTTCTAGGACCCTGGGCTTTTTACAGCACAGGCTTACACATCTAGTATTATATAAACAATCTACCAATACTCATGGAAGAACCAATTTAGCATGTTTAAATTTCATATACATTTGATTTTCATCGGCATAAAAATGAAATTTCACACCATGCTTCTGAAGGATCTGGCCAAATGATGGCATAACCCTGAGGAACAGTTTAGTCTTTTATTTTAAATATACTATACTTCAGAAAAGTGAAAAGTGTATTGAGCTTGCACATGCATTATCTAAAAATATGTTAAAAACTGATTGAACAATTGAATAGAGTAAAGTATTCCCTTTTGCTGCTCTCTGAAACCTTTCCACATCCTGTCTTCATGTTCAGTGAAATCAGAATAAGATTTTAGCTTCTTTCTTACTAGATTAAATATCAGTAGAGCTTTAAAACTTCAGCCACTGATGGTGGATTCCAGGCTGGTCAGCAACAGTTCTCTGAAATGCTCATGATGCAACCTAGGCATATTGTCTTTATAGTAAGCAGCAAGCCTGGATTAAGACCCCCAAAGGCCCTTGGGTGACTTAATACAGTGTCTTAACAGAGAGCGCTTCAAACAGTTCAGCGCGTGGACACCTGGTTGTTAAATGCAGACTGGTAATTCCTACTTTTGCTTTTGTTACATGGACACACTATCACTTTATCAAGCGCAGGTTCCCTTTTAATTTTGTCACACAGACACATGATAATTTCATCAAGTGGTTTGGGGGTGTTGGTGATTTGCTATCACAAGCCCCTGGGTGAACAGATATAGATCTCTGGTCTAATACTGAACAAGACATTCTGGCACTGAATCCAGGGTGTATCCCCCCTGATAGAACCAAGATAAGAACTTTAAAAATTGGATGGTTTAATGGATGCATAGATGGACAACAGGGAGTTATATCTTTGAAATACTGCTAAAATACAACACAGTCATCATTTGTTTCATTTGATAAAACATAAAAATCTGGAAACAGTGAACCCACCTCTTTTTTTCTTTTCAATAAGAGCCCAATTATAGTAATGGCCTGCCTTAGCAGTTAAAACAATCTCCTTACGTGATTAACTGCATGGCAAGATAAACAAAAATAAATATTCCGGTAGACCTACCCTTGATAACATTTTGTACTGGCATTTAATGTGCCATTTACAGAACACAGTTGACCTCAGCCATTGTTTAGTCCTGATTAACAAATCAAACAGCACAGGGGCTATCTCAGGCTGAAGAAATGCTGCATTTCAAATCCAAATCTTATGGCCATGATTTCACTAATCAAAAACTAATGCAGTACAACACAAAGTCCCTCTAAAACCTGATATATGCATTAAAATGCTGATGGTCCAGAAATCTAGATCCATTATATAAGGCTGACTTTGCATTCCTTTTATTTTTTTTTTAGGAATGGAACTGTTGAGTCACCAGATTGCTTTCTAATATAGGATCAGATCTTCAGCCTCAATGACATCATTGGTATTATTTTACACCCTATAAAATGCATGCAGTGTCTGTAAAAGTAAGCCTCTCTCTAGTTAAAAAAACTAACTTGAAATGCATAGATATTTTAAAATTTTAAAATCACAATTGTGGGCTTGTACTGTATAGTCAAATGCTTCTGCATTAGTAGAAAACTCACCTCACACTCTTCTTGGCTCAAGATTTATGAATGCAAATATTTTGCATATCTAATATATAAAGAGGAAATATTTAAAGCTGTATTATATATAGTATATTTTAGAACTTTAGAAAATAGCTTGTGTGGCATCACATGTTATTAACAAGAGGCTCTCACATGACAGGCTGCTTGTGCTTTTTTTTGTACCTTCTTTTAGGCTTCGCATTTAGTACTTTCCACCAGTCTTTTTTAAAAGCCCCTGGCACATTCCCCTTGTGTTTGTTTTTTATTTATTTGGTCTTCTTCATTTATGTTAATTGGCTCACCCAATGAACTGTAAGTGTGGTTGTGTGTAAGTGGGACTGACACTCCATCCAGGTTTACCTTGCTGGATTTCAGTCAATTCCAAAGGCCTTTCACACACACACACACACACACACAGGGTCAATTTAGAAACAGATATTAATTAAATACATTTTGTTTGGGATGAAAACCAGAATACACAGAGAAACCCTATGGGGATATGGGGAGTATGTGCAGCTTCATAACAGATAACAACATATAGTGCTTTGACAACATACCATCCTTGCAGTCGCGTGAATTGCATTCAGTTGATTTGTAAACTTGTTTGCTTTGTTTAACCAATTATCTTCTTCTTCTTTCGGCTGTTCCCATTAGGAGTTGCCACAGTGGATCATCTTCTTCCATATCTTTCTGTTCTCTGCATCTTATTCTGTTACACCCAGCACCTGCATGTCCTCTCTCACCACATCCATAAACCTTCCCTTAGGCCTTCCTCTTTTCCTCTTCCCTGGCAGCTCTATCCTTAGCATCCTTCTCCCAATATACCCAGCATCTCTCCTCTGCATATGTCCAAACCAATGCAATCTTGCCTCTCTGACTTTGTCTCCCAACCGTCCAACTTGAGCTGACCCTCTAATGTACTCATTTCTAATCCTATCTATCCTTGTCACACCCAATGCAAATCTTAGCATCTTTAACTCTGCCACTTCCAGCTGTGTCTCCTGCTTTTTGGTCAATGCCACCGTCTCCAACCCATATAACATAGCTGATCTCACTACCATCCTGTAGACCTTCCCTTTCACTGTTGCTGATACCCGTCTGTCACAAATTACTCCTGACACTCTTCTTCAGCCATTCCACCCTGTCTGCACTCTTTTTCACCTCTCTTCCACAATCCCCATTACTCTGTACTGTTGATCCCAAGTATTTAAACTCATCCACCTTCGCCAACTCTACTCCCTGCATCCTCAACATTCCACTGACCTCCCTCTCATTTACACACATGTATTCCATTTTGTTCCTATTGACCTTCATTCCTCTCCTCTCTAGAGCATATCTCCTCTTCTCCAGGGTCTCCTCGACCTGCTCAGCAAACATCATAGTCCACGGGGACTCCTGTCTAATCTTGTCTGTCAACCTGTACATCACCATTACAAATAAGAAAGGGCTCAGAGCCGATCCCTGATGTAATCCCACCTCCAACTTGAATGCATCCGTCACTCCTACCGCAGACCTCACCACTGTCACACTTCCCTCGTACATATCCTGTACAACTCTTACGTACTTCTGTGCCACTCCCAACTTTCTCATACAATACCACAGCTTGTGGTAATGCGCGGCCCCTGGGATAATTTTTGATTTGGGGTTTGGTGCAATTGTTTTTTGTATATACACACACTTGTTTTTGTGCATTTTGCTTCCCTGCTGAAGGAGCGTCTTGAGCCAGGAATAAAAGAAGACAACCTTCATTATTGGAGTGTGTGTGTAGTTTTTGTAGGAGTGCACTGTTTTTGTAAATACACCATATTTTTCCTTTTTGTTTGTTTTTATTTATTTCTGAAGAAGTGTCAGTGTTGAAGGACTGTGTCTCAAAGCCCACCTAACACTACTGCATTTTGGTTGTACAGCACTCTTGTAAATAAACTTGCACCATTCACCCTTCAATTTTTGTCTGTGTCTCATCTCTCCACTGATCCTGTTCAGTTCATGAACTATCAGATATCCAGAGTGTAGGCTGGGGCCACTTCCCACTACACGGGATATCACACAGCTCCTCTCGAGGCACCCTGTCATATGCTTTCTCCAGGTCCATAAAGATGCAATGCAACTCCTTCTGGCCTTCTCTAAACTTCTCCATCAACATCCTCTGAGCAAACATTGCATCTGTGGTGCTCTTTCTTGGCATGAAACCATACTGCTGCTCAGTAATCATCACCTCACTTCTTAACCTAACTTCCACTACTCTATTCCGTAAATTCATGCTGTGGCTCATCAATTTTATTCCCCTGTAGTTACTGCAGTCCTGCACATCCCTCTTATTCTTAAATATCGGCACCAGTACACTTCTTCTCTACTTCTCAGGCATCCTCTCACTTTCCAAGATTCCATTAAACAATCTGGTTAAAAACTCCACTGCCATCTCTCCTAAACACCTCCATACTTCCATAGGTATGTCATCTGGACCAACGGCCTTTCCATTTTTCATCCTCTTCATAGCTGTCCTTACTTCCTCCTTGCTAATTCATTGCACTTCCTGATTCACTATCTACACATCATCCAACCTTTCTCTCTCTCGTTCTATTCATTCATCAGCCTCCCAAAATACTCTTTCCATCTGCTCAACACATTCTCGTCTCTTTATAAGTACGTTTGCATCTTTATCCTTTATCACCCTAACCTGCTTTCCCCGCTTGGTCCCTCTGTCTAGCCAATCGGTACAGGTCCTTTTCTCCCTCCTTAGTGTTCAACCTCTCATACAACTCATCATATGCCTTTTCTTTAGCCTTCACCACCTCTTTCTTCACCTTGTGCCTTATCTCCTTGTACTCTTGTCTACTTTCTGCATCTCTCTGACTATCCCACTTCTTCTTTGCCATCCTCTTCCTCTGTATACTCTCCTGTATTTCCTCATTCCACCACCAGGTTTCCTTTTCCTCCTTCCTCTTTCCAGATGTCACGCCAAGCATCCTTCTTGCTGTCACCCTCATTACATCTTCTGTAGTTTCCCAGTGGTCTGGTAACTCTTTACTGCCACCCAGTGCCTGTCTCACCTTCTCCCTAAACTCAACCTTGCAGTCTTCCTTTTTCAACTTCCACCATTTGATCCTTGGCTCTGCTCTCACTCTCTTCCTCTTATTGATCTCCAACGTCATCCTACAGACCACCATCCTATGCTGCTTAACTGCACTTTCCCCTGCCACCACTTTGCAGTCTTCAATCTCCTTCAGATCAACTCTTCTGCACAGGATGTAATCTACCTGTGTGCATCTTCCTCCACTCTTGTATGTAACCCTGTTTTCCTCCCTCTTCTTAAAATATGTATTCACCACAGCCATGTCCATCCTTTTGGCAAAATCCACTATCCTCTGACCTTCTTCATTCCTCTCCTTGACACCATACCTACCCATCACCTCCTCGTCTCCACTGTTCCCTTCACAGACATGCCCATTGAAATCCGCTCCAATCACCACTTTCTGTCCCTTGGGTACACTGTTCATCACTTCATCCAACTCACTCCAAAAATCTTCTTTCTCACCCATTGCACACCCAACTTGCGGTGCATATGCACTAACAACATTCATCATCACACCTCCAATTTCCAGCTTGACAACACTCTTGACATACTGTTCCTTCAGAATAACTCCTACTCCATTTCTCCTCCCATCTACACCATGATAGAACAATTTGAATCCACCTCCAATCCACCTGGCCTTACTCCCCTTCCATTTAGTCTCTTGCACACACAATATATCAACCTTACTTCTCTCCATCATATCTGCTAACTCTCTCCCCTTACCAGTCATACTGCCAATATTCAAAGTTCCTACCCTCAGTTCCTCAGTTCCTTCTTTACTTTCCTCCTCTCCTCCTGCATCCGGACACGTCTCCCCCTTCTTCTTCTCCTTCTTCTTCTTTGGCCAACAGTAGCCCAATTTCTGCCAGCACCCTGTTGGCTAACAGTACTGGTGGCGGTCATTGTTAACCCGGGGCTCAACCGATCCGATATGGAAATTTGTGTTGTTGTCCACATATTGATTTGGCAAAATTTTACACTGGATGCCCTTCCTGGCGTAAACCTTCCCATTTATCTAGGCTTGGGACATTCATGAAGAAAGAGAGGTTTGTGCATCCACTGTGGCTGGATTTTGTTTAACCAATTATAACAGTGAAAAGTGCTACTAGAAAGAATTGATTGGCAGATAAATGTTATTCCCACAAAGCAAAGAACTAGAGTAATTTCTGATTTTATTTGTCAAGCATGCACTGAAGTTTAGCAATTCACAGAAATATTAGTGTGAGTTTTACTTTTAACTCCTTTTGCTAGTACTTGGAATCCACTAGACCATTTAGCCAGAGGATTTCTGAAGGGCATGCTCTCTTCCTGAAGACATGTTATGCAATTTAAAATAGAAGGGAAGGTACTGTAGTAAGCTGGATTTTGATAGTGCATGTGCTACCGTATTATGAACCCACAAAGAACACTTAACAATCAAAATAAAATACACAACTAAAGGTGTCTATTTATGTTATGCAAAAATAAAGATTTTAACTTTTAACCTAAGCAGTGGAAAGCCCTCATAGTGGAAAAATGACATGATATGTTGGGCTAACATGCCATTAGTTTTAATCACAATGTGGGGTATAAGACCTTGAATATACATATTTCAAAGTGTACCCCTTATTCAAAAATTACACTCAATTTTATTTATAAATTATAAATATTAATATAAATGACACATATTTGTATAAATGCAATCAATAAGTTAAAATGTTTAAATATTTACTAAATAAACTAATGATACGCATTGCATATTTTAATTCTATTAGCAATTATACTGTGTATATGTTGAACAGAAAGGTTACTTCATTAGGTATTTTCAGTAGCAAAGGAAAGCCTTTTTTAAAAGAAAATTCCAGGTATATCTTTATGGAATCATTAAGCAGTATTTGAAATTCAATTTTTAAAATCAAATTCTGATGACAAATAGCCTGTAAATAATTCCATTGTGCCAATAGTCTTGTCAACTACTGTCACCACGGTAATATTAAATTATGGATTAATAGCAGGTGTGTCCACCATTACCAGCCAAGACAGCTGCACACTGTCAAGTCGCAGAGAGAGATATGTGCCTAATAAAGACATGTCTCAAATTTCTGAATTTGTTGAACACTGCTTCATGTCGATCTACAGTTACAGCTGTGTTGGAACATTATTATGCACAAAAAAAATCCTATGGAGAGAACTGGAAAATGGGTGGTAGCCGAACTACCTATATTATTGTATGTTAGTGAGTGTTATTGTTTACTTATTTTTCTTATGAAAATGAAAATATCAAAAAGTACCAGATTATTATAGAATACAGCTAGTACAGAGATGTTGTACAGTGTACTGCACCACATGGGTGTCACCCAAGTGTGATTCTGAAGTAGGCTGTCCTTATTATGGAATTTGTAGGTTTTTCATGTTCTTCAAATTTTTTTCTTCCAAAAATTCTTGTTAATTTCGGTGGTAAAAATATCCAATTACACTTTCTCAAAGCTTTTCTGTTGCGAATATGCCTAGGTTAAAAAGAAAGTATCCAAGATGATTCATCTAAACTACTGTTTTCAGATCTTGTATTCCTGAATGCAGACCAAACTGGAAGAGGAGCAGTTTTATACCCCTATGAACAAACAGCTTAATAGGATTCATGTGACACACAACTGTTTCTATTACAAAGCAAATCAAATATTCTTGAGGAGTAGCAAATTCCTAGAAAACAGGTTTTAAAATATCTTCAAGTTAATTAGCTGATTGGCTATATCTAGTTGTATGTAGTCTGTAACCTATGACAAAATAGCATACATTCCCATAAAGTTGTTCTGTTGTCTCATAAGCGACCTACACCAGAGGAAATGCTGCATTCTTTATTTATTAGTGACCAGTAACGGCGCACTGCACAAATACACTTGACTTGAGCATTCATAGTTTTTATACTCTTTCTCTGTACGTTTATCATTCATTTGTTCTGAGGTTGATGTGCTTGCTGTTTCATGAGCAGCTCTTCTTTAATCCACCCTAGTGGCCTGCTTCTTCTCTTCATTCGTCGGCATCTTTTCGCATTAAAACTGATTAAGTCAGTGTTTGTGTTGCAAATACGTTTTCTTTAATTTTTCACTTAAGCTGGCACTTAAATCTTCAATCTGCCTCAAGAATGATTTAAGATATGAAGAGGTAGGGGAAGTGACGGCGAAGGTGGTAGGGATGAGAAGAGCGACAATATGCATGTGCCACACAGCCGCACTACTGCCGAGAGTTGATTCTGCAATAAAATAAAATAAAAATAAAAAGAGGAATAACTTTGGAGGTCAATCATCAACCCGAAAGTGCATAGTAGATGTCATGTAGTATATGTGTACTGTGGCGAACGGCCGGGCATAGGGCATAGGGCATAGGACGCCCCTTCGATGGGTATTCAGGGGGAGCAGCCCTGGACAGTGCAGTACCTCCCCCTGGATGCTGGATGGCCGCCCCCTCAGATTGGAGTGGTGCCTCAGTTTCTCGCAGGGCTTCATGGGAGATGGAGTTCTCCACAGCCCTGTTGGGATCTGGGGTGGCCGCCAGGGGCGCGGCATGGGTCCTGGAGCCCAGCTAGACTAATATTCAGCCCCAACCGGGAGTGCAACCGCAAACAGGTGATCATGCACCTGGAGCACTTCTGGGTGGGTCATAATTGGAGCCAGCAACCACCATTCAGTAACCAGAGTTGGGTGGAGGAGGACAAGGTTGCCTGGAAAAGTGGTGGTAGAAGCAAGTACTGTTTTCACATTTGTGTTTAGTGCTTGGGACTGTGTTGTGGCTGGGGGGATTACGGGGAAGACATGCCCTTCAGCTGAAGAAAAATAAAACTTTCTTGGTTTTTATACGTGTGTCCATGTCCAATCTGTGTCAGGTCGGGCGCCATATAGCACCTTTGTTACAGTACCAAATTTCAGGTCAATAGTTCAAATGGTTTGCGAGCTACAGGTGATTTAAAATCCTGGACAGACAAATGAACAGGCACAGTAGTATATTAAATATAAAGATGAGCCCACAATTGACACAAAATTGATTTTACAGTGAAACTTAAGATTTTGCTTTGCAAAAAAATGAAATGTGCTGTCTGTAACCAAATCTTTTCTTTTTCAGAAGGGCCATTTCACCAAGATGGCTCTACTTACTGTTGTCCACACATTACAGCTAACTAGAACATATCATAAGTCCTATTTCTGCTAGTTCTTTCCTCTGCCATTGACATGATCCAGATCCCTCTTTGCCACCCTCTCTGACCTTAGCACCACTGGGACTGTCCTCAGGTGGCTTGGGCAGATCCCACCTTGTAACCATGTGTCTCATTTACAAAACTTTGTGTGGATTCGAGTAGGAATATATGTGCATACCAAAAGGAAAATGTGTACAGCAAAAAAAAAAATCAGATTTATAAAACCTGTTATACACACATTTCCACACAATTTACCCTTTATAAATTCCGATCACCTTATAAAAATGTGTATAGGAACACGCCACAAACACCGTCCTGAATCATCAATATATCGAGAATGCTAATCAACTCATACATATGCAATCACAATGCTGCAGAACGTCATTGGCTGGTAAAGTAGCCTCACTCCTGACGCATCAAGACCATAAATACCAGCATTCAAGAGTATCAGGCTACACTCAACAACTGAGAGCGAAAGATCATTCACTGCATTATAGCACCTCTCCTCGGTGTTCCAGGGGAAAGTGTAAGTGGCCAGTGTCTCAGCAGCTATCCATTATTACCTGGCACATGTAATGACATGTTTGCTATTACAACAAATAGGACATACAAAAAAAACTGAGGGTTTAGCCAGTTATCTTACTAATAAACCAGCCACCACATAAAGTACTATCACGTGTGTCAAAGCTACATTGCCTCAAAATAAAGGAATCACAGGCAGACCAAGGCCATGGAGACACAACGTTTCTCAGCCACATCTTGGTATAACAGATGATTTGTGTATTAACGTAATGCAACTGCTCACAGTTAAGAAAAGCAGCTTCATTTTCTGTTAGCCTCTCTTATTGCAATGTGAGTGCAGTAAAGTGCTCTGATTTGCTAAGCAAATAAATGTAAATGTAAAACATTTTGTCCAAGAAATGGTGTTTCACATCCAGAGGTATTCATGCCATTATCACAGGAGAAAGCAGTTTTGTCCCCGTCCTGTGCTAATTCCACATTCATGTGCCTGTCATTTAGTGTTTACATAAACTTTTCTAGTTCACCTGTGAAGTGTAGGCACCATTAGATATGTGTTGTGGCTGTTCTGGTAATACTATTCTCCATCATAACAATTGCCTTCATAAATTTAAACACTTCTATAATGTGTCCTTTTGGTATCAACTACGCTTGCTTGAACTGAAAAGATCGAATTCCTTCATTGTTTCTTCAAAAGACATAATTTCCTCTAGTATCTTCTGATAACACATACCCCACACTACTAAAACCAATCTACATAAAGGTCTAGAAATGCACACAATATTTCAAATGACACTTCATTAGTGTATTGAATAAATGAAGGATGACCTGCCTTAATTTGTACTCCACAAAGTATGCTTTGTAATCCAACATCCTACCAGCCCTCCTAATCTATTCTGTGCATTTTAAGGATGTGAGCTTTGAAAAGTCAAGTATGACTCCTGTGTCCTTCTCATAATGTATACTTTGATGTTTTAGATGCTCCATAATGTAGTCAAGTTTAACATTTGTATTTCCTAAGTGTAACTCTCAGCATTTTTTTAAACTAAATTTCACCGGGAACAAAAACAAATCTTAATTTTGTTAAAGTACATGTGTAATGATTCTGCAGACACTAGAGAATCTACCAGACTTTAGCATCTTGTTAGTTACATTTTCATTATAATCATTTATAGTTTGTAAATTAAAAAGAGTAGTGGCTCCATCAGTGATCCTTGAGGGACATACATTTTAACATTACAAAATTCTGAAAATGTTCCTCTCACGACCGCTTCTAAAACTACGTGTCACTGGAGCAAACCTGTGCATGAATTTCCCTAATAACTGAGTCCACAATTGTCATGACTTCCCTTTATTTGGTGGCAGATTTACAGGTGCACCATTGGGGTTCCCCATTCCTGCCTTCCACCTCCATTGTCATCCTGTAAACTGTTCTGAAAACAAATGGACACCTCTAATTTTGGAGCTAATTCACCAGGAGAGTGTGCTCTGCTTCTCTAGCAACAATTGTATGTCCAATCATAACCCATCTGTCTGTACTTCAATGAACTGCATTCTCCTCCCATGCTAATTTAAAGATGCACACTATCTGTCCTCCGATGTTCTAATACAACACAGGCTAACTACTTCTTCAACAAGTTTAGTGACTTTGTAGTCAAGGTGCTGGATTAGGTTGTCATCTCTCACTCACAGAAGCAACTTTCTGAGAGATTAGACATTAGACAAGAATGACATTGTATTTGACTGATTTAAAAAATTTGTTGGAGTGAAGATTATTAAACTTTTTGTATAAATATTTAGATATAAATTTAAAGAAAGTACTGATGTTATATACACCCACTGACCTTCTCTGTGCTACTGTATCCTGTGCAATACTCTCAAGTGTTGGCATTTTTCCTGCTGGCTCTAACTCACTTTTGCTGCCTGCTGTGTTACTCTGTTATAACTCAGTGTAAGTCAAGCCTACTATCACACGGACATAGTACAATTAAATTCTTACTTGCATTTCTTTTCAGAGCAGTTAACAAAATACAGTACAAAAATAAATAAATAAAAGCATAAATAACTTGCAAAGTATATACAGAGGGAATATTTGTTCTTTTGATTGACGTTTTGGCAACCTTACAACATTTGGGTAGAATCTGTCCCTAAATGTACTGGTATGAGAGCCAATAGTCCTTTGCTGTTCACCAGAAGCGAGGCATACGGATGACTAAAGTCTTCAATTATACTTTTATGTACTTTGTATAATTAAATGAATAACATAACTATCAAACACATTCACTGTATATCAGCAAAGCAAAGCCAGTAGCTTCATCAAATAAAATATTGGTTGGAAATGGAAGAATGGGACAGTAGCACTGTTCTCTCATAGCTCCAAAGTGCTGGACTCATTTTCTGTCTCAAGCACTGTCTTTGTGTCTCCTTAGGTTTTTCTAAAGGTATTCTGGTTTTCCACCCACAACCCAAAGTGTTATGTATTATGTTAGCAGGCAACACCATATTTGTCTAGTATAAACATGTATGAGTATTTTGTACAATGGACTGGGACACCATCCAGGGAAGTTAGAAGCTCAATAGATGGATAGCATTTTCAGATTCTTGAGCTTCTAAATTAAATACATATTTTTTGATGTTTAGATAGATAGATAGATAGATAGATAGATAGATAGATAGATAGATAGATAGATAGATAGATAGATAGATAGATAGATAGATCCCACAGTCCAAAGACATGCAGGTTAGATGCATTGGCAATTCTAAATTGTCCCTAGTGTGTGAGGGTGTGTGTGTGTGTGCACGCCCTGCGGTGGGCTGGCGCCCTGCCTGGGGTTTGTTTCCTGCCTTGCGCCCTGTGTTGGCTGGGACTGGCTCCAACAGACCCTGTAGTTAGGATATAGTGGGTTGGATAATGGATAGATAGATAGATAGATAGATAGATAGATAGATAGATAGATAGAT
>JANRMT010062792.1:84772574-84874237 GCA_026402145.1 Polypterus bichir lapradei | reverse complement strand
ATAGATAGATAGATAGATAGATAGATAGATAGATAGATAGATAGATACTTTATTAATTCAAAGGGGAAATTCACATGCTCCAGCAGCAGCATACTGATAAAAAACAATATTAAATTAAAGAGTGATAAAAATGCAGGTAAAACAGACAATATCTTTCTATAATTTTAACAGGAGGGGCCTGGGTCTCCTAAAATCCACCACCAGCTCCATGGTTTTGCTGGTGTTCAGGTGTAAGTGGTTTGAGTCACACCATTTAACAAAGTCCTTGATTAAGTTCCTATACTCCTCCTCCTGCCCACTCCTGATGCAGCCCCCGATAGCAGTGTTGTCAGCGAACTTTTGCACATGGCAGGAGTTGTATTGGAAGTCTGATGTATATAGGCTGAACAGGATCGGAGAAAGCACAGTCCCCTGTGGTGCTCCTGTTTTGCTGACCACAATGTCAGACCTGAAGATGCACTGTAGAGGACTCCCCAGCTCCAGCGCACAGGCCTTCAGCAGTCGAGGTGATACTCCATCTGGCCCCGCTGCTTTGCTGGCACGAAGTCTCCTCAGCTCTCTGCTTACCTGGGTTGCTGTAATTGTGGGTGGGGGGAAACTCTCTCCTATGCTGGTATCACCAGAAGGATGGGTGGAGGGTGCAGTACTCCGAGGTGAGAGTGGGTTAGGGTGGTCAAACCTGTTAAAGAAGTTGTTCATTTGGTTTGCCCTCTCCACGTCTCTCTCGATGGTGGCACCCCGCTTTGAGCTGCAGCCAGTGATGATCTTCATCCCATCCCACACTTCCTTCATGCTGTTATTCTGCAACTTCTGCTCTAGCTTTCTCATGTACTGTTCCTTCGCCGCCCTGAGCTGGACTCGGAGTTCCTCCTGCACGCGCTTGAGCTCATGCTGTTCACCGCCTTTAAAAGCCCTTTTTTTCTAGTTCAAAAGGCGCTTCATGTCACTTGCAATCCATGGCTTGTTGTTAGCATAGCAGTGTACTGTTCTTACTGGAACTACAATGTCCATACAGAAGTTGATGTAGTCAGTAGTGCAGTCAACAACCTCCTCAATGTTCTCACTATATGACCCTTGCAGGATATCCCAGTCCGTAGTTCCAAAGCAGTCTCTCAGAGCCTGCTCTACCTCAAGGGACCACTTCCTAAATGATCATGTGGTTGTAGGTAGCTCCCTCACTCTTGGTTTGTAGTGAGGCTGAAGCAGAACCAGGTTATGATCTGCTTTCCCAAGCGTAGGCAGCGGGGTGGCACTATATGCGTCTTTAACGTTTGCATACAGTAGGTCAATAGTCCTATTTCCCCGGGTGTTACAATCCACATACTGAGAGAAGGCAGGTAATGTTTTGTCCAGTGTCACATGGTTAAAGTCTCCAGCGATTAGCACAAGTGCCTAGGGGTGCTACGCTTGTAGTTTAGCAACAGCGGAATGGATGATGTCACCCGCTATCTCCATGTCCGCGCAAGGAGGGATGTAAACAATAACAACAATAACGTGTCCAAAGTCTCTGGGCAAGTAATAGGGACGCAGAATTACAGCCAACAGTTCGATGTCCCTGCAGCAAGTGGAGATTTTGACGTTTACATGTCCAGAGTTGCGCCACTTTGTATTCACATAGAGAGCGAGTCCTCCTCCTTTCCGCTTCCCGCAGGTATTTGCGTCTCTGTCCGCTCTAACTGTGCTAAACCCGGGTAGCTCCACGTTAGCATCTGGGATGGTAGTTGTTAGCCATGTTTCATTAGTTTAGTTTAGTTTAGTTATTACTGCTGATAAAGGACCATCTTAAGTAATAAAACAACTAAAAGCTCCTGTTTCTTACATGAACAAAGATATGAACAGCACTATGCAATTATTTAAGAATTAGTATTGGCACATAGTAGCTTAAATAAACAACATCTAAATGGATTGCCTTTGGCATATAATTATAAAATTGGATTTGCTACCATATAATTTTCTGTATTAAATCTACTGGAGAAGCCTACCATGCTCTGTAGTCATCCAGATAATCTTAATGTACATATGTGATTTGCTACAGAACATGAAGTTCTATCCTGAAAACGTTTTAAAAATTATTCATGATAGGAATAATTTCACAAAATTTCTAACCTTTAATCTACAATGGTAGTTATCAGCACACTTTCTCATAATTTAAACATTAACAATACATTATTAACATTAGACAGGCAGCCTGGTGTAGTGATTAAGGTTTTTGGTCTTTGGACTTCAAACCCTAAGGTTATGGGTTCAAATCCTGCAACTGACACTGTGTGACCTGGAACATGTCACCACACCTGCCTGCAGCTGGAAAAAAACAAAAGAAATGTAACCAGTTGTTTGTCTCAAATGTTGCGAGTTGCCTTGGATAAAGGCATCCGACAAATAATAAGCAATATACTCATTATGATAACAAAATACAGTATGTGCTACATAAATGTGAAGTATAATGCTTATTCAAAGATTAACAGCAATTAACTGTTTAATTATTAAATTAACTTATTAAGAGTATTTATAATGTTCTTTTTGAAACAAACTCTATATTTTTGTTATAAGTTGCATACAATATCAATCATAACACTTTTAAAGTTATCTTCTTAACAATTATGACCATTGTGAAGTGTTCGCCAAGAGACAAAGCATTGCCATACTACCGCGTAATATGAGAATAGTGCAAGACAGGAGCAGGGGGACTGATTAACATACAGAGAATATGGAAAATGCACATTGGCTGAAAGATGCAAACTGAAACACCAGTGTGGAGAAGAGATCAGAATGTCTCCTGGCTGATACAGGACATCACATATTCCCAAGCAAAGACCATTGGGACCATTCTGAACTTTTTAAAAATGAGGCCTTGGAAAACTTGCAAGAGGCCAGCCGTTAATTTTTAGCATATGGATTCCAACTGGGCTCAGTATTAAGTTTGAAGGTAAGGAAGTATATCCTGAATAACTTAAGTGATTTTAAGTCTTGGTGGATTTATGTTGGACTAGCAAAATACCCGCGCTTCACAGCGGAGAAGTAGAGTGTTAAAGAAGTAATGAAAAAGAAAAGGAAACATTTTGAAAGTAACCTAACATGATTGTCAATGTAATTGTTTATATATATGCGATGTCCACGGCTTTATTTAATGTTAGCTAAGACCTGGCACTTAAAAGTTTCTCTCGCAGTTTCGCTGAGTTTGTGCCAAACACCACCCTGACCATCTCATCTTTGTCTGCATAAGCACAGCCCTTCACCCGTGAATATTTAGCGGCAGTGTTTCTATTGGATTGCCACTGACGGACGGCCTTATATGGGCAGGCACTCAATTACGTGGGAGGCGTGACGATGAGGGATGCAACTCTGCCTCCCACGGTCATCGAGCTGCAGTCTATTACAGTATATGTACGAAAATAGGTTCCAGTTATGACCATTATGCGTAGAATTTTGAAACGAAACCTGCCCAACTTTTGTAAGTAAGCTGTAAGGAATAAGCCTGCCAAATTTCAGCCTTCTACCTACACGGAAAGTTGGAGAATTAGTGATGAGTGAGTGAGTGAGTCAGTCAGTCAGTGAGGGCTTTGCCTTTTATTAGTATAGATTCATTTTGTTTACTTTGGTTTGCTTTTTCAAGTTTCTTTCAACACCTTTTCAAGTTGCTTCTTTTTTAAATGAATTTTTGTTAATAACTTATTAAAATTAAGAAACCTTGTCTTGCACCAGCATTTTCTTTTTGACATTTAAAAAGCTCACCCCTTTCTTTTGGAACTGGATAGGTCGGAAGACTACTTCTTGAGATTTTATGTGTGGCTCAGTTTGATTTCTAGGCCTCATTTGAAACTTGAAGCTAGATTGTGGAGACAGGGCCTCAGTCTGAATTAAAATAGTATGTCCATCTTTGTATTCAGAAGGAAACTCCTCACAGAAAGTAATCAGATGAGAAATCAAACTCTAAAACACGTTTGATTCATCCCAACCCAGCTCAAGTCAGTCTCTGTCTCCTGCAGTTTTATGACTAGTGTGTGATGGAGTTCCTTTGAAGATCAAGCAATATACACTTCTCTGTTATTAAATGCTGTCCTTTTTTTGTTCATAAAACTCAAAAACAGTTAAACCCAAACTCGCTCAACAAAACACATGTTGTCTGTCCCGTAACACACTTTTACTTGATAAATCAGGGGTTATCAAACAGATGTGACCTTCAGCCCAGTTGAAGTCGATATGCTAGAAGTTAACGACTGGCCCCTTGCAAGTTTTCTAAGAACTCACTTTTAAAAAGTTCAACATGGTCCCAATGATCTTTGCTTGGGAATATGCATTTGTTTGAGATAATGCATTTATGTCTAACACTTCTGTGAGGCAGAATTCATAGAAGAACAACAGTCATGTGCAGGATAGGGGCCGAGCACTCGCCATTATTTCCCTAAGTGCTGCTTTTTAGTCATTTTCTCCCCTCGCTTTTGAAGGGAAGTTCTTCTGCTTGTCATGGACTTTATAATCAAAGTGGCAAATGCAGAGTGAATGACCGTATATACTCGCAAAAAATTTGGGTCCTGAAACCTGAAAAATCGATCATAAAATCAGACCACCACTTATAAACCTGTTCAAAAATGCGACCCTTAATTTTTTGCTTCCTTCAATGTCGCACCAGTTTCTCAGACATGTCAAATTTTGTTGCAGCAGCACAGTTGCCAATTTCTTTCGCCACTTCAACGACTTTTAATTTAAAAAGAGCTTCATATTTTGTTCTGATCGAACGCTCCATCGTAGATAAAGGATGCTCTTACAATAAAGGTGTATGAGGGTGTGAGATACAAAAAACACAAATCAGTGCAAACGTCACTTTGGAATAGTTCGGGTATCACTGTGTGATCACATAGGCACAATACATAGAAAAAAAAGGCAGTGTGCTTTGTGTTTCCTCTCTCAGGTGGGCGTTAGCATATCATAATCTCTAGGACCAATAGCTATTGAGTTTTCCACATTCGACTTATACGACCAATATTATAAAACACCAGAAATTATACATTAAAATCAAGCCCCGACTTATCCATGAGAGAACTTAAACGTGAGTATATACAGTATTTGTTTTTGTTATTTGTTCTTTATGTTCCTTGTTAACATGAGTCCAGCACATGTAACTTCCAAACTCCTGCAAGCACCTAATTTTATGAATGGGAGGAACCTTTTTGCATATTGTGAAGTTCCCCAAGCCTCTACAGGGTTTTCTTCTTTTGAATTACTGTATGGGCAACAGCCATGCGGAATACTGGATATTCTAAAGGAAGGTTGGGAGGAAGAGGACTTCCCTTCCACAAATATAATATATTGCTAAGATTTGACCTCTTCTAAAGGCTCACATGCAGAAGGTACAAGCAACTCAGGTCCATTGTTATGGGAATTCCGCCCACAATTCTCTATGGGAATTCCACCCAGGATTTTGAGTCATGGTGCCTGTTCCTACCTCATATTCCAAATTGCTGTCTCATTGGCAAGGCCCGTACAAAGTTAAGGAAAGAAAGGGGATAACTCAGTCAAATTCTTCATTTAATTTATTGACATTTCTTTATGTTGTTAAGCTCTGCTTAGACTAAACATAATATGATTGTGTCTTTGACTTTCTCCAATATTCTTCTTCCTTAACAGATTAAGCGTTTTGGAATAACCAAAGATGTGGTGGAGAAGAACTGACACCCACGTGCAAGCAACAGTTAATGGTGATTTGGAAGATTGTACATTAGCTCTTTTTTAGCTGGAACTTGGACTAAGTCCCACTGTCTGCATCAAGAAACATCTAAGTTGGCACTTTAATTTCCTCCGAAAATTCACTCTCCTCACTGTATTGTTCATTTTTTCCAGTCCCACCCACTGCAGCTTCTTTTATGTTGTTCAAGCACACATGGCTCAGACCTCCTGCATATTCTCACCTGTAGTCACAATAGTATTTATACTGTTTTGCTAATGCAAAATAAAAGTGGAATAAACATAACTATTATGAAATGAAGCTCAATTCAATCACTAAACAAACAATGCCAACTGGAAACAAAAACAGATTCACCAGTAAGCACTGATACATAACAACAATGAGAAATTACTGCAACAGAATGTTCCTCACTTAGAAACCTGTCATTTTTATTCCTTCATGCATAGAATAGAAGTTAGTGTGAACTGGTTGAGCAATTATGCTATGAAAGATTCAAACAGTTGTACTAAGTGAAACTTATCAAAAATCCTTTTATCCAAAAGTGAGGGGAAGGCACAGTTCAGTTTGAGAGGGTCAACACGTCATTTTACCTGAGAAAACTGGCTCAGTAAAAACTTACTTGTTATTATACTCTATATACACTAAATATATAAAGGACAACTTAAGAAGCATCTACTGTTGGTTTGTTTTTGCATAAAGTAATAATAACAATTCAGTCTAATAGATTAAAAATAAAAAAATGAATGCCATTGAAGTAAAGTATTCAGAGTTCTTGCCTTTTCTGTGCACTAATATCATATTTTAGTAAACTTAACACATTGGTCTATTTTGTATGTTAAGTGTATTGTAATAAAAATATCAGCATGATACATTTCATAGTAAATTTTGAGAAAATATTACATACCACACATTCATTAAAAGTGGCTCCAGTGTCAATCAGCTGTGTAGATCATTTCACTTTATGTTCTATATTACTTTCACATTTCTATAGTTTTGTGAAAAATAATACAAAAATACACTTTGCAACCAAATAAATTCTTTAGTTCATTTAGAGGCACATATTGATACATCTTTAATTTGGAATTTCATTTTTTGCTAAGTAAACAGCCAATAAATGATGGACTATATGATATGAAAATTCCAATATGCATAACTCTAAGAAATCATTCAAACTTCCATTTGCAAGGAATTATGCACATGCCATTTTTAATAATAGTCTAAGGTCATGAGGGCTGCTGGGCGAAGAACAAAAGTGAAATAACTTAAAAAGACTTTATATTAAAAGGAAATAAGAACCAGACGATAAGAATTTAATAAAAGGAGCTTGTATTTTTACTTTTATTAAAATACAAAAGCATCCTAAATCCTCAGCCTGCTTCTTTTTATCAAAATATTTACTCTTGTGTTTCACAATATTTTAAGGCAGCTCTGTGTTTATTCAAGTCTCCATCATTTTTTAAAACCTTGCATCCCCAACTGTGAAGGATTATTCTGCAACTGTTTATTTTGCCATTCAATGTTGCTTATCCTGTCCAGGGAAGTATTTAAGAATTTCTAAAAGTACTGGTAAAATTATAGAAATTGGTCTTATTTTCTTATACCCTTCCTCTCATCTACATTGTTTCTGTTTCTAAAGTTTGGTTGTTGTTAATCTTGATATAACTTGGTCTCTCAAATAGAGATTCATTAAGGTATAATGATTTTTTTTTTATTTAATAAGAACTACAAATTTGGAAAATGAATGTCCTAAGGTCTGCGGTGGGCTGGTGCCCTGCCTGGAGTTTGTTTCCTGCCTTGTGCCCTGTGTTGGCTGGGATTGGCTCCAGCAGACTCCCATGACCCTGTAGTCAGGATATAGCGGGTTGGATAATGGATGGATGGATGGATGTCCTAACGTCTGTCATAAACTTAAGTCAGTAGATAAAACAAAGTCCTCACCGCTTGCTGAAACATCACAGCTTAAGGCACCATCCATAGAAATGGCAAGTGAGAAAAAGAAAAAGAAATCCCATGCCATTGGATCTATCAGTGGTTGATTAACAAAGCACACTGCCCAAGACAATAAAACATTTAAACAATTACAATATTCAGAAAAGAATTTGCTTATACAAACAGCATTGAAAATGGCACATAAAGATAGCAGACATTAACCACAATACCCATTAGCAAGCAAATCACCTAAATGAATGTGAAGTCTTATGCGTAACTCTCTCGATTAATCTGCACATTTTTACATTTTATTGCAAACTTCGACAGCTAGCCTCATCTGCTTAATGGACACATTGGCTATTGTCTTATCCTCATTTGTTCTAGCCAGTTTAAACTAAAAAGAATATTTCAGGACTAATACATAAATATTTCATTGATTCAAACCCATTTTACTCAGCTGATACTGCTTCACAAATTTTGCAGTTACACTACTGTCTTCTCTTCTCACATTAGGAGAGTTGTTTTTTACTCTAGAATTTTTCTAGCTAGATTGTTTTATTAGTTTCTACTGGGAAACAAAAAAAAAGTTTTTTAATTGAAAATAAGTTGCCACCAACTAGCAGTCCCTACCTTCAGGTGACCAGATTATCCATTGACACTCTGTAGCTTTCTATCCAAACCCACCTCCTGCACTTCTGTTCTTCTTAACTTGTGTGGAAAGATCAGTCCAGCTACAGACAGAGAGGCAGACCCACAACATCCAGAGCACATACTATTTATTTTTCTTTTCTCCTACTCACAGCACAGTGCGCAAATCACCCCCACAATTACTCAGTCCCTTCTTTCTTTTCTCTATTCTTCTGCCACCCTCACTCCTCCACACACAAGCTTCGTCCTCTTCCACCCGACTCTGGCTCCTTTTATATCACCCCAGATGTGCTCCAGGTGCTGTGCGATGATCTTCCAGTGGCCCTTTCTGGTTTGTGGAAGTGCTGCAATCCAGGGCTCCACAATCCTTTGGGCACCCCCATGTAGACCAGAGTGGCTGCCCTCTCGTGGTCAAGGGGAGGTATTGTCCCTCTCCAGGTCCTTCCATGTGTCCCAGCTAAGCAGGCTCCCCAGCATCCGCCACACTTGAAAATAGTCAGTTAGTCATTTTCTAACCCACTTAGTCCTGAACAGGGTTTCAGGCTGTGCAGGAGTCTATCCCAGCTATCACAGGGAGCAAAGCAGGAGCAAACCCTGGAAATGGTGCCAATCTACCACAGGCAACCTAAAGTCCCAATATCCCTATGTTTTCCACCAGGTGTCACCAGGCTCAGGATTTTTTTCCAGATGCCCAAATCCCTGATGATAACTGTGTGCTTCTTCTATAAAATGTTTTTTAAAAAAAAAGTCATGTACCTCTTTATAAGAGATAATAAGCTAATAAACAAAGAAAGAAATCATGAAGTACAGCACAGAAGATTAGACAAAACGAATCATAAGTGGAAAAAGAAATCCAAGAAAGGCTTGGACTTGCCTGTTGGTTTTCGGACAGGACCAATTTGATATGGCATCTATTCTGGAGCACTGTGGTCTTACCATACCATGACCCATTAGGGTGAGGTCCGACCAGGTTTTTCACTCACTACCTCCAGGACAGACAGGATGACTGTTTCCAGTTCCTGTTGCTGGTGGGCAGTCAGATTAGGGCTGAAGTCATGGTTTATTTGGTGAGTGAAGATTGAGGGGTCTGGTTCCCTATCCTTCCACGGTTTCAGCAGATTCACGTGATAAACCATTTCGCTCGGTCGACGATTGGGTTGTTTCACCAAATAATTAACAAGCCCCTTTCTTTCCTTAACTTTGTATGGGCCTTGCCAATGAGCCTTCAATTTGGAATAGGAGGTAGGAACAAGCACCATGACTCAAAATCCTGGGTGGAATTCCCATAGAGAATTGTGGGCGGAATTCCCATAACAATGGACCTGAGTTGCTTGTACCTTCTGCATGTGAGCTTTTAGAAGAGGTCAAATCTTAGCAATATATTATATTTGTGGAAGGGAAGTCCTCTTCCTCCCAACCTTCCTTTAGAATATCCAGTATTCCGCATGGCTGTTGCCCATACAGTAATTCAAAAGAAGAAAACCTTGTAGAGGCTTGGGGAACTTCACAATATGCAAAAAGGTCCCAGTTCCTCCCATTCTCGTTGACCACCTTACAGAGCGTCTGTTTGAGGGTATGTTGGAACCACTGTACTAGACCATTGGTTTGAACAAATGATACACTGAGGTCCTTAAATGGTTTATTTTGAGTAATTTGACTGTTTCCCTGAACATCTCTGAGGTGAAAGGCATCACTTGGTCCATCAGGACTTCTTTAGGGATGCCAGATCACAGACCCCTACCAATTCCCTCATGATAGCTTTAGATGTAGCTGAGCGCAGTGGAACAGCAGGGGATCTACAAGATCGATCCTGATATGTTCAAATGGAACATCTATAAGAGGAAGGGGAATTAAAAGAGCATGGTCCCTCCTAGGATTCAGCCACAGTTGACTTCTGGACAGGATGTGCAAAAGCGACAGACCATCTTATTAATTCCCGGCCAGTAAAAATGGAGCTTAATTCATTCAAGTATTTTTTCAGTGCCCAAGTTCGCACCCTGGAGGTGGGTGTAGACTAGTTCACAGACCTGCCTCCGGTAGGACCATGCTCTGTTACCTGATACAGTAAATCATTATTTAGCACAAAGTGAGGGCCCTGAGGCATGGGATGTAGATTGCAACAGCCATTTACGAGAACTACTGAATTTTTTGCAAACTTAAGGGAGTCGTCATTCCATTGCTCCCTTTTAAAAGAAACTGGTATCTGCTTAAATTGAAAATACATTTGGGAGAGCGGGTTTAGTTTGACCTTAAGGGACATGGTTTCCTCCTGAGTGGAGGTCGTGCCAGGTGATGACGTCTCCCTGTCCAACGTCTCAGAAGTTGCCAAGTCATCCCGAGCATCTGTCTCCACTTGATGAGCCAGCTGGTACACAGTGTGGATGCAGCTGGGGATGTATTTTCACCGTCTATTACTAGGCCTAAGTGTTTTTCCAGAGTGTTTAGTGTTGAACCACTTTTATTATCAGACTAGTCTCACCCCAGTATCACAGGAAATGGAGGATTTTTTAAAACAGCAACCATCATTTTTTTTTAAAGTGCCCTTGTTGGAGATGTAGCAATTGGCAGACTTATACTGATGGATGTCTTTGTGAACACAGGTTAGACTGGTCTTGATTTTTAACCACTCTCTTAGTAACACTAAGCAGCAAGCGATAATAGAAATGTTGCCGTCAGTATCCATAAGGGCTGAGACCTTATATCCATTAACGATTACCACCCTGGAATGAACAGGGGATTAACTAGAGCACAGCATGTCCCTCCCTGGACCTCCCTGTAAGCTCCATTGTCCCCGGGTAAGTGCCGGGAGTGCATTGGGCATCCCCAGCGCCTACCCTGGGAAGAGATGGCTGCCCGGTTTTTGTAACCTAATTGTAATTTGCTTCTATTTTGTTTGGAGTCCCACACTTGTGGTGATCAATTTTATAATCTGTAGTGTCCTGTAACACTTGTTCCCAAACAGTCTCTCAGACTGTTGTTTACTTGGTTATGTAGACTTCTTTTGTAAGTCACTTGGATAAAAGCGTCTGCATATTTCCTTCTCCTTCCTGAAGCCTTACTATGTCCTTCCCCTCTGCTGTGCCAAACTTTCTTGCTTACACCCTCCCTGTCAATAAGCAGAAGTAGAATGAGGTGCAAAAGGTGCAACTGCACATGGGCCCATTTTTGAAAGCAGATGCTGAATGCTGTTTTTTCTTCAGGTACTTAATGGGGATTCTTTTTTTTTTTTAGTTTAGATAGATAGACATCCCCTCCTCGAACTGCCACCTCATCATGGTGGAGGGGTTTGTGTGTCCCAATGATCCTAGGAGCTTTGTTGTCCGGGGCTTTATGCCCCTGGTAGGGTCACCCAAGGCAAACTGGTCCTAGGTGAAGGATGAGACAAAGAGCAGTTCAATAGACCTTCTATGACGAACAAAAAATTTGGACGGCATTTTCCCTCGCCCGGACACGGGTCACTTAGGCCCCCCTCTGGAGCCAGGCCTGGAGGTGGGGCTCGATGGCGAGCGCCTGGTGGCCGGGTCTGCACCCATGGGGCTTGGCCGGGCACAGTTCAAAGAGGCAACGTGGGTCCCCCTTCTCATGGGCTCACCACCTATGGGAGGGGCCAAGGAGGTCAGGTGCAGTATGAGTTGGGTGGTGGCCGAATGGGCCATGTTCCGTGCCTCTATTGTTGAGGCAGCTGACCGGAGCTGTGGCCGTAAGGTAGTTGGTGCCTGTCATGGCGGCAATCCCTGAACCCGTTGGTGGACACCGGCGGTGAGGGATGCCGTCAAGCTGAAGAAGGAGTCCTACCGGATTCTTTTGTCCTGTGGGACTCTGGAGGCAGCTAATAGGTACCAACATGCCAAGCGGAATGTGGCTTCGGTGGTTGCTGAGGCAAAAACTCGGGCATGGGAGGAGTTTCGGGAGGCCATGGAGAACGACTTTCGGACGGCTTCGAGGAGATTCTGGTCCACCGTCCGGCGTCTCAGGAGGGGGAAGCAGTGCAGTGTCAACACTGTATATGGTGGGGATGGTGCGCTGCTGACCTCGACTCAGGACGTTGTGGGTCGGGGGGGGGAGTACTTCGAAGACCTCCTCAATCCCACTAACATGCCTTCCAATGAGGAAGCAGAGCCTGAGGATTCCGAGGTGGGCTCCCCCATCTCTGGGGCTGAGGTCACCGAGGTGGTCAAAAAGCTCCTTGGTGGCAGGGCCCCGGGGGTGGATGAGATATGCCCGGAGTTCCTCAAGGCTCTGGAAGTTGTAGGACTGTCTTGGTTGACACGTCTCTGCAACATCGCATGGACATTGGGGACAGTGCCTCTGGATTGGCAGACCGGGGTGGTGGTCCCCCTCTTTAAAAAGGGGGACCGGAGGGTGTGTTCCAACTACAGAGGGATCACATTCAGCCTCCCTGGAAAAGTCTATTCGGGGGTTCTGGAGAGGAGGGTCTGTTGGATAGTCGAACCTCGGATTCAGGAGGAACAGCGTGGTTTTCGTCCTGGTCGCGGAACAGTGGACCAGCTCTACACCCTTAGCAAAATCCTGGAGGGTGCATGGGAATTTGCCCAACCAGTCTACATGTGTTTTGTGACCTTAGAAAAGGCGTTCAACTGTGTCCCTCGGGGAATCCTGTGGGGGGTGCTCCAGGAGTATGGTGTACCGGACCCCCTGATAAGAGCTGTTCGGTCCCTGTACAACCGGTGTCAGAGCTTGGTCCGCATTGCCGGCAGTAAGTCGAGCCCGTTTCCAGTGAGAGTTGGACACCGCCAGGGCTTCCCTTTGTCACCAATTCTGTTCATAACTTTTATGGACAGAATTTCTAGGTGCAGCCAGGGTGTTGAGGGGGTCCAGTTTGGTGGACTCAGGATTGGGTCACTGCTTTTTGCAGATGATGTCATCCTGTTTGCTTCATCAGGCCGTGATCTTCAGCTCTCTCTGAATCGGTTCGCAGCTGAGTGTGAAGAGGCTGGGTTGGGAATCAGCACTTCCTAATCCGAGGCCATGGTCCTCAGCTGGAAAAGGGTGGAGTGCCCCCTCAGGGTTGGGAGCGAGATCCTGCCCCAAGTGGAGGAATTCAAGTATCTCGGGGTCTTGTTCATGAGTGAGGGAAGAATGAAGCGTGAGATTGCCAGGCGGATCGGTGCGGCGTCCACAGTGATGCGGGCTCTGCATCGATCTATCGTGGTGAAAAAGGAGCTGAGCCTTAAGGCAAAGCTCTCAATTTACCAGTCGATCTACGTTACTACCCTCACCTATGGTCATGAGCAATGGGTAGTGACTGAAAGAACGAAATCACGAATACAAGCGGCTGAAATGAGTTTCCTCCGCAGGGTGTCTGGGCTTTCCCTTAAAGACAGGGTGAGAAGCTCAGTCATCCGGGAGGGGCTCAGACCAGAGCCACTGCTCCTCCACATCGAGAGGAGTCAGATGAGGTGGCTCGGGCATCTGATCAGGATGCCTCCTGGACGTCTCCCTGGTGAGGTGTTCCGGGCACGTCCAACCGGGAGGAGGCCCCGGGGAAGACCCAGGACACGCTGGAGGGACTATGTCTCCCGGCTGGCCTGGGAATGCCCTGGGATTCTCCCGGAAGAGCTAGAAGAAGTGGCCGGAGAGAGGGAATTCTGGGCCTCTCTGCTCAAGCTGCTACCCCCCGTAACCCGACCTCGGATAAGCGGAAGAGGATGGATGGATGGATAGATAGATAGACATGCTTGTAGGTGATAGGAAGATGGTCAGATCTGTCCAGATGTACCACAGTGTTGCATGTAAAGGCATTAATATTTGAATGCAGTAGGTTCACAAAAGGAATACTGTATGCCATTAGAAGTTTGTTCCATCCAAACTTCCCTGGTTAAAGTCATCAACATTCAAAATGACTCATCTTTACTGTGTTGGTAACACAGTAAATCATTTTTGTTGATGTTTTTAAAAGAAACATCAACAGAATGATGCAGCTCTCTCTTATGCAGTAATGTGGATGAATTCAGTCAGAATTTCAAAGTCTTATATATATTTCACCTTTAATGGTAATGTGCTTGCTTTTTTACTATTTCTGATTCACATAAATCTCCAGACCCTCTTCTGCTTTTTCCACTTCATGTAACTCATCCAGCATTAAATAGCATCTTAAATAAGAGGTTCTCTGCAGTACCTAAAATTCCACAGCACCTGAACTTGGCATAACTTACCATGAGAACTTGAAAAGTAATTGGACCTTTCTCGTGGGTTCCGTGGATGCAGACCAGGGGATGCTGCAAGGATTCATGATCCCTAATTTGTGGGGCCTCTGTTTGACCCATAGTTGCTTCCAAGCTGGCAATGCCCTAGCACCAGAAGTACTCCCGGATCTATACTAATAAAAGGCAAAGCCCTCACTCACTCACTGACTGACTGACTGACTGACTGACTGACTGACTGACTCATCACTATTTCTCCAACTTCCCGTGTAGGTAGAAGGCTGAAATTTGGCAGGCTTATTCCTTACAGCTTCCTTACAAAAGTTGGGCAGGTTTCATTTCGAAATTCTACGCGTAATGGTCATAACTGGAAGGTATTTTTCTCCACTTACTGTAATGGAGTTGAGCTTGACCGCCGTGGGGGCGGAGTTTCGTGTGACATCATTACGCCGCCCACGTAATCACGTGAACTGACTGTCAACGCACTATGTAGAAAACCAGGAAGAGCTCCAAAATACGCTGAACAAAACATGCATTATATAATTGAGAAGGCAGCGAAACATTAAGAAGCGAGCGAGTGACATACTACCATATTCATCAGTACAGCTACTTCGGAAACAAAGCGAGGTATAAACCTAAACTTTAAATTAACTTAATAGACAGGCTGCCGCTGGTGCTTTTCGTGCCCACGGGTAATGCGGGATACAAGTTTAATGAGAGGACGCAGGATATAAACGAGAGTTTTGATCACTTTGTAACTAAGTTAAAATTGCAGGTGAAGGGGTGTGCTTATGCAAATTCCGAGAGACTGTGTTTGTGGGGGATTGACAGTTAAGGCGGGTGGGGGAGTCACGTCATCATCTCCCCTCCCATTTACCTCATTTCGCTCTGAGCTGAGCTCCGCGGCTAACGCCGTCTTCCGAAGCAACTTCGTCACACTGCCACCAAATACAGAGAAATCCACAAGTTAATACACACTCTGTCTCTAGACTTTCTCCACACTGAATCCTCCAGGCACTACTTACAAAAGGTTACATTGACAATCGTGTTACGTTATTTTTAAAATGTTTAATTTTCTTAGCACAAGCACAGCTGAGAAGCTTCGATGCATGTGCTCCATAACGCGTTAAAAAATAATGCATTTAATCACACTTTGCATTACAATCAAAGGGGAACTTTTGTCAATGCATGATTTCCTGGTACACCGATAACATTGATCAGTGCATCCCAATTCATTTTAGCCTCGCACCACCTTGGTTTGAGAAGAAGTATGAAAAAATATGAGGTTAACACACAAAAACAGATCACCAATTCAAGCTTTATGAATAATCGATTCGCCATCAATAATTGTTTTGGTAAAGCCATACTCAGTGTAATCCTCCTTCCATTTTATAATTTTTCCGCCACTAGCCATGATTAAATGAACGGTAAAAAAGTAAGAGCAAAGCGAGGGTGACTTATTTAGGCAGGCATATATATGACAGCAACACTCATGACAATGTCAATCATGTTACGTTATTATTAAAATGTTTCCTTTTCTTTTTCATTATATCTTTAACACACTACTTCTCCGCTGCGAGGCGCGGGTATTTTGCTATATATATATATATATATGAATGACCTCCAAAGAGCGCGGAGACTTTTGATCATGTGAACGTGTCTACAAAAACTGGGGTCTCCTGCCCAGCAAAAGTCGAGCAGCCGGCGCGCGCGCATAGCTGTGCCGGCCTTTGAGACGCTGACTGCGCTTCTGCCTTAAGTCAAACTGAGCACTTTTAATTTTTTTCATCCTCCCCCTGAGCTATAGCCCAGACAAGTGCAAACACGGGACCCCTTTTCTACACCGCGGCAAAATAATATTAAGGCGCTTCGCACTTTATTTTGCACGTATACGATTATGAGGTCGTCAGCTCGGATTATGAAGACACGCACAGGAGTGAAGGACTGACACTGCCATCACAGCTGATTAATAGCTGGGACGTCTCACCAGTCTGCACAAGACCCACCGCGACTGTCCCCAAAAGGCGCTCATATCGTCACCGAACACATCTCTCTATACTATATAAAAGAAAAAGGCAACTTTCCTTTCTTTACACCTTTTTTTCCTTTTATCCCAAACCAAAGCCTTTCTCTCTTAACACTGCAGAAGACACAAAACTAATTTTCTTTAATTGCTGATAAGGCACATTACCAGAAGCAGAAATTTGGACTTTCACATAGAAAATGTAATTTCTATACCACAGCCGTCGTGTAGCACCTTTCAAAAGGGATCAACTACCGAGAGATGATCCATATACATTTTAGCTGCTGTTAGTACTACTTACCTGTTCTGTTATACCATCTTTAAAATGTAGTTTACCCGCAACCACTCCAGTAGTGCTCAATGTACCTTTACTTCTTAAAACGTTAATGTTTTACTGTTTAATAACTTATAGACTACATTTTATTATTTTTCCCTTGCACTCAGTGATCAAAGCTATACACACACATATAGACACATACATATATATTGTCACGCATGCGCGACTGGGAGACCGCGGACGGATCCGAAACCATTGCGCAGGACGTTTGCCGGTAGGGAATGGCGGAGTACTAACCTTTCTGCTCTTTCTTCCAGGAAAAAGGATCCTCCACCATCATAAACCTGACCGCACTACGTCCACTTCCGCCCTTCCTCCGCCATCTTCCCTGACGTCAGCAGTCCCGTCATCCCTCACGCCTCCTTCCCAGCATTCCTCCACCAATATAAAAATGGCCGCCGACCCTGTAAAGGCGGCGTGTATTGTAGAAACATTTATGTTGACTGTTGTGACTGCCAATAATTCTTTTCTGTTTACAGTATACGGGGCTAAAACCCCCAAACCTTTACGTTGTGTTCTGTTTTCTGTCACAATATATACACATATATATATATATATATACCTGAGTGTATGTTTGTATGTATGTGTATACACACACACACACACACACATACATACATACATACATACATACACAGACACACACATATATATAATTTGTGTGTGTGTATGTATGTATGTATGTGTGTGTGTATATATGATGTAGATAGGTATGCATATTATATATGTGTATATGTATATATGTATATAGATATGAAGATATGTATGTGTATATGTATATATATATATATGTATATATATATGTAGACTCAAACCCATTATGACAGCAGCAATCCAAGCTGTGAGAAAACAGTAAAAAGGAGGCATGTCAGGCGTCGTGGTACATTTTCTGATGCAGCTAGACGAAAACAACTTTGTGAAGCTGCCGCCAAATACACAAAACAATTACTTTGACAATCATGTTACGTTATTTTTAAAATGTTTCCTTTTCTTTTTCTTTCCTTCTTTAACACACTACTTCTCCGCTGCGAAGCGCGGGTATTTTGCTATATATATATATGAGAACAACACTCATATCAATGACAAAACAATTACATTAACAATCATGTTACGTTATTTTTAAAATTTTTCCTTTTCTTTTTCAAACCTTCTTTAACACACTACTTCTCCGCTGCGAAGCGCGGGTATTTTGCTAGTATATATATATATATATTGCATATCTTGCAACCTTTCTTACTAATCTATCTGTAATTACTCCAAATATAATTCTGCTGGGGGATTTTAATATACATCTGGACAAAATCAATATCCCTCTCACTAGAGACTTTTTATCTTGCCTGGAGAGTTTTGGATACCAGCAGCACACTGATGTTCCTACCCATTGTAAAGGACATATCTTGGACCTGATTTGCTGCTCTGGTGTTGTTCCTTTTGATCTTACAGCAGATGAACTCACTATAACCGACCACTTTCTCCTCTCATTCAAGGCTAAACTTACCTTTTCTGATCCTAAGCTTCCACGTCTCATAGCTTTTCGTAACATTAAGAATATTAACTTGAATTTGCTGTCTTCTAGAATTGATTCGCAAATGGACTTTTATAATTTATCCACTCCCATAGAACTGGTCTCATATTATGACACTTGTCTTAATGGTATTCTTAATTCTCTGGCTCCGCTAAAAACCAGATCTGTTTCTTTTTCCTTTTCTGCCCCCTAGTTTACGCCTGAACTTCGGCTTCTGAAAGCTAAAGGCAGGCAACTTGAAAGGTTGTTTAAAAAAACCAGACTCTCTGTCCACAAAGAGATGTATAAAAATCACCTACTTTATTACAGGGATTGTATAGCTCAAACCAAATCTAATTATTACACTCAGTTAATTACTTGTAATACAGGTAACACCAAGTCTTTGTTTTCTTTACTTAATAATGTTACACAACCTCCAGACTCTTTACCATCTCACCTTTACTCAACTGCCTTCTGTAATTCTCTTATGTCTTTTTTCAATGAGAAAATCCAAAAGATACATCAGCACCTTGGTCCAGATCCTTCCTGTATTTCTTCTGAACTACACTCGCCTATTCACTCTTTCTCTTCTTTCCAGCTTCCCACTTCCTCTGAAATTTCAGATCCATCCATCCATTTTCCAACCCGCTGAATCCGAACACAGGGTCACGGGGGTCTGCTGGAGCCAATCCCAGCCAACACAGGGCACAAGGCAGGAACCAATCCTGGGCAGGGTGCCAACCCACCGCAGGAAATTTCAGATCTCATCTGCAAATCCAAGTCATCTACTTGTCAGCTGGACCCCCTGCCTACAGTTTTGGTTAAAGCCTGCCTCCCCTCTCTAGTCCCTCTTATTTCTGCCATCATTCACTCTTCTCTTACTACTGGTATCATTCCCTCATCTTTCAAAACTGCTGCTATAACCCCATTACTAAAAAAACCTGGTTGTGATCCTACTAATTTCAATAATTTTCGCCCCATTTCTAACTTGCCCTTTATCTCCAAAATTCTTGAAAAAATAGTAGCTATCCAACTTCACACCCACTTGTCTCACAATAATCTATATGAGAAGTTCCAGTCTGGTTTTCGCCCCCTTCATAGTACAGAAACGGCACTTGTTAAAATTACTAATGACCTCCTTATGGCTGCTGATTCTGGTCTAATCACTATTCTCATCCTTCTCGATCTGAGTGCGGCCTTTGATACTATTTGTCATACCACTCTCCTTAATAGATTATCTTTGATTGGCATTACTCACACTCCACTTGATTGGTTTAGATCTTACCTCTCAGGCAGCACTCAGTTCATACAGCTTAAAACCTTCACATCCCAACCCACTGCTGTTACTTCTGGTGTGCCCCAAGGCTCTGTCCTGGGGCCTCTTCTTTTTATTATTTACCTTCTTCCCCTTGGCAATATTTTTCGCAAATATAACTTTAATTTTCACTGTTATGCTGATGACACCCAGCTCTACCTGGCTGGTAAACCCACCTCCTCTTTTCCACCACCCTCACTTATTGACTGCATTTCTGAAATTAAATCCTGGTTCTCTTCAAATTTTCTTAAATTAAACAGTGACAAAACTGAGGTTCTACTCATTGGTTCAAAATCATCATTATCCAAAACCAATAATCTTTCTTTTATTATTGATAACTCTGTTGTTTCCCCATCATCTCAGGTCAAGAGTCTGGGTGTCATCCTTGACAGTACTCTATCCTTCCAATGTCACATTAATAACATCACCCGGTCTGCTTACTTCCACTTACGTAATATTAATCGCATTCGCCCCTCCCTCACTCCTCATACCACTGCCATTCTTGTTCATAGTCTTGTCACTTCTCGGCTAGACTACTGTAATTCACTCCTCTTTGGTCTCCCTAATAAATCTCTTCATAAGCTTCAGTTAGTCCAGAATTCTGCAGCACGTATCATCACTGGAATCCCATCTTTTCACCATATTACTCCGGTCTTGCAGCAGCTTCATTGGCTCCCAATCAAGTTTCGTATTGATTTTAAGATTCTGCTACTAACATTTAAGGCCATCCATAACCTCACACCTCCATATCTGTCTGACCTTCTACATGTTGCCATTCCATCCCGTAGCCTTAGATCCTCTTCCTTTACCCATCTGACTGTTCCTCCCGCCCGTCTAACCACCATGGGGAGCAGAGCTTTCAGCCGTTCTGCTCCCAAGCACTGGAACTCATTACCTGCGGATCTCCGAAATATCAAATCATATTCATCTTTCAAATGCAAACTTAAAACACATTTGTTTAAAATGGCTTTTTCTTCTTCCTCCTGATTATAGTGGTTTTGTTTGGTTTTAATTTTTAGATTTTCTGATGTTTTAAGTTGTTTATAATTGTGTCTTTTATTTATTTATTTATTTATTGTTTGTTCGGTGTCCTTGAGTTCTCTGAAAGGCGCCTTGTATAAATAAAATGTATTATTATTATTATTATTATTGTGGAGCCAACCCGGACACAGACAGGCGGACATGTTGTTTTTCAACCACCACACGTTTATTTACAACTATTTACAATAATATTAAATGGTCACTCAGACCTAGTTCGTGCACAATACCCCAAACACACAGTCCTGGCCACAAATGCCTCTTCTTCGGGCCGCCTCCACACCTCTCTTGTGCCTCGTCCTGCTTCCACCCGACTCCAGCTCTGAATGAAGGGAGACGGCCCCTTTTATCCTCTCCCAGACAAGCTCCAGGTGGCTCCCGGCATTCCCTCGTTGGCCACGCCCCAGCATGGCGGAGGTGCCGGCTGTTCTCCCGGCAGCTCTCCGGGTGCCCTTCTAAATCTTCCCCCCAGCACTTCCTGGTGTGGCGGAAGTGCTGAGGGAACAGGTCCCCAAGGCATTGGGGCGCCTCCTGGCGGTGACCACGGGCCCCTGCAGGGTGGGGCTTCCATGCCCTTAACCCGTGGCCCCCAAAGCAACCAGGAAGGCGGCCCCCACGTGATCCAGGGTGGGCGCAGACCCACATCCGGTCCCTCACGGCGTCCCGGCCGGGTCGTTGCCCCTGGCATCCCTGACAATATATATATAAATATATATATATATAATAGGACTATTGACCTACTGTATGCAAATGTTAAAGACGCATATAGCGCCATCCTGCTGCCTACACTTGGGAAAGCAGATTATAACCTGCTTCAGCCTCACTACAAACCAAGAGTGAAGGAGCTACCTACAACTATACACTCATTCAGGAAGTGGTCCCCTGAAGCAGAGCAGGCTCTGAGAGACTGCTTTGGAACTATGGACTCGGATATCCTGCAGGGGTCACATAGTGAGAACATTGAGGAGGTTGTTGACTGCACTACTGACTACATCAACTTCTGTATGTACATTGTAGTTCCAGTAAGAACAGTACACTGCTATGCTAACAACAAGCCATGGATTACAAGTAACATCAAGGGCCTTTTGAACCAGAACAAAAGGGCTTTTAAAGGCGGTGATCAGCATGAGCTCAAGTGCGTGCAGAAGGAACTCCGAGTCCAGCTCAGTGCAGCGAAGGAGCAGTACAGGAGAAAATTGGAGCAAAAATTGCAGAATAACAGCATGAAGGAAGTGTGGGATGGGATGAAGATCATCACTGGCTGCAGCTGGAAGCGGGGTGCCATCATTGAGAGAGATGTGGAAAGAGCAAACCTGATGAACAACTTCTTTAACAGGTTTGACCACCCTAACTCACTCTCACCTCAGAGTACTGCATCCTCCACCCATCCTTCTGCTGATACCAGCATAGGAGAGAGTTTCCCCCCACCCACAATTACAGCAGCCCAGGTAAGCAGAGAGCTGAAGAGACTTCGAGCCAGCAAAGCAGTGGGTCCAGATGGAGTATCACCATGACTGCTGAAGGCCTTTGCGTTGGAGCTGGGGAGTCCTCTACAGTACATCTTCAACCTGAACGTGGAACAGGGGAGAGTCCCGAGGTTTTGGAAAACATCTTGCATCACCCCAGTTCCAAAGGTATCACATCCTGGTGAGCAGAATGACTTCCGGCCTGTCGCTCTGACGTCACATGTGATGAAGACCATGGAGCGGCTGCTGCTTCACCACCTGAGGCCACAGGTCTGCCACACCCTGAACCCTCTGCAGTTCACATACCAGGAGAAGCTGGGAGCAGAGGATGCCATCATCTATATGCTACACCGATCCCTCTCCCACTTGGACAGAGGCAGTGGTGCTGTAAGATTTATGTTTCTGGACTTCTCTAGTGCCTTCATCACCATCCAACCTCAGCTCCTTAGTGACAAGCTGACAGAGATGAGAGTAGATTCATACCTGGTGGCATGGATCGTGTACTATCTTACAAACAGACCTCAGTATGTGCATCTCGGGAACTGCAGGTCTGACATTGTGGTCAGCAGCACAGGAGTGCCTCAGGGGACTGTGCTTTCTCTGGTCCTGTTCAGCCTATATACATCGGACTTTCAATACAACTGCCACGTGCAAAAGTTCGCTGATGACACTGCTATCGTGGGCCACATCAGGAGTGGGCAGGAGGAGGAGTATAGGAACCTAATCAAGGACTTTGTTAAATGGTGCGACTCAAACCACCTACACCTGAACACCAGCAAAACCATGGAGCTGGTGGTGGATTTTAGGAGGCCCAGGCCCCTCCCGTACCCTGTGATTATCAGAGGTGACTGTGTGCAGAGGGTGCAGACCTATAAATACCTGGGAGTGAAGCTGGATGATAAATTGGACTGGACTGCCAATACTGATGCTCTGTGCAAGAGAGGACAGAGCCGACTATACTTCCTTAGAAGGCTGGTGTCCTTAAACATCTGCAGTAAGATGCTGCAGATGTTCTATCAGACAGCTGTGACAAGCGCCCGCTTCTATGCAGTGGTATGCTGGGGAGGCAGCATAAAGAAGGGGGGCACCTCATGCCTGGACAAACTGGTGAGGAAGGCAGGCTCTATTGTAGGCACAGAGCTGGACAGTTTGACATCTGTGGCAGAGCGATGGGCGCTGAGCAGGCTCCTGTCAATCATGGAGAATCCAATGCATCCACTGAACAGTATCATCTCCAGACAGAGGCTTCAGCGACAGACTGCTATCACTGTCCTGCTCCACTGACAGACTGAGAAGATCGTTCCTCCCCCACACTATGCGACTCTTCAATTCCACCTGAGGGGGTAAACGTTAACATTATACAAAGTTATTGTCTGTTACACCTGCCATTTTTATCACTCTTTAATATAATATTGTTTTTTTTTATCAGTATGCTGCTGCTGTAGTATGTGAATTTCTCCTTGGGGATTAATAAAGTATCTGTCTATCTGTCTATCTATCTATCTATCTCTCCATCTATCCATCTATCTATCTACATGTAGTTCAAAGAACCTACCACAAAATGTATTTTTTAATCTGTAGAGAGAAAAGTTAAACATCTACTGAAGTTTGATTTTCTATACTGTTTCACATGAATATTTTTCTGCAAAAGCTTAGGTGTTGATTGGTCTGAGAATAATAGTAAGCGGGTAGCAGTTACATAAAAAACATTCTCTTCTTAATGCATTTTTTATTCTGCTGAATTGGAACACAAGTGTAAATTTCCACGATAATCAGCAAGAACAGTTAGTAATATGCTACAGCAGCATCTACTAAAAGCATAATATGGGGATATGCCAAAGTGGCATTAAAACATATGGAATTTATACATTACCATAAGAATTTTTGCTTCTGACTCACTTGACAGGAAATCTATAAGCTCCTGGCAAAGTGTGCTTCCCATTTACTATGGGAGGAGGGTTAGGCCGGATCTCCAAGCACTTCAGGCTTTTCAACACAATGCCAATTGACTTGACTCAAAACCTAATCTGACCACTTCATACTTCAGGGTTTAAGATGTGGTAAAAGCTGCTAGAATGTAGCAACATCCTGGTGGGTTGGGGGGGTTGGGGGGGGGGGGAATGGGATGGAGGGGGGAGTGGGGGTTGAAAGAGAGAACATGACAGTGAGGCAGAGCACATAAAATTTCATTCTATGGCAATAGTAATTGTTCAATGTTAATATTTTTAAACAGCTTTGCTTGTTTGCAAACTATTTTTTTCATATAAAGCGAAATGCAAACTTATAGTTATATATATTAAATCTCTTGAGTGCTGTATTTTTGGTCTCTTTTCACTTTATAAGGAAGGTGTGAGGCTTTTTAATCATTGCGACTAGTGATGGCATGAGCTGCCAAATGCAAATCTGAGTGTTGATTCTCAAAGCTGAAATATAGTATATGAATTCAACCAAAAAGTACACTTAGAAATCAAGCACCTCACAAACTGTGAAATTCTTTTGTTAATGTCCTTCAGCTTTTATCTACACTTTAGAAAATATGAATTTTAATGACTGGAATATGGTAAAGACGAGTCTGCATCCTGCAGTTTTGATCAGCTTTTAAGTGCTAACCTGTTAACTTGTTCCTAATGTGTTATATTAAGGGAAACCCAAAGAAAGGCTGACATGTGAAAAAATGAGGGAAGGGACAAGGCTAATATTGCTTTTAGGATTCTCCTGAAAGTGTTCTCCCTTTAGTTTACAAAGTACACAACCCTAATTTGAAAACTGGGAATAAGCAAATAAAGCACCTTCCTTCCTACTCTGTTTACACATCTGTATGTATTATAAGTTGCATATATTACACAATCTACCATATACAGGGACCTTCATAATGAATGGGACAAAGAAACACTTGCCCTTGATTGAACTCCACAGTTTACTGCTTCACAGTTTAAAATTACATATCAAACAATACAGACATGATTAAAGTGCACATTGCAGACTTTAATTTAAGGATATTTGCATACATTTGGGTCACACCATGTAGAAATGACAACTCTTATATATATGGTACCCTACTACATTGTGAAACATGCTGTCTCTAACTTTTTGTTTACGTGACCGACTTTTCATGACTCCTTCCATGTAGCTCTAATTATATATATATATATATATATATATATATATATATATATATATATATTGTTTTTGTTGTATTCCTTCCTTACAAACTAAGCCACTGGCTCCACATCACAGCACTCACTTAGTGTAATAGGTAACATCATCCGCACTCACTTCCCCAAATTCATGAGCTGAACTGATCCAAGTCAGGATCCTTCACAATAATAATAATACACAAGATCACTGTCAACCCTCTATAAAGGCCAATGGATTTAAGCAAAGGAACATGTCACATAAATTCTTCCCTTTAAGTGCTTCTTCAGCTCTCCCTGATTCATTTATTAATTCATTCACTCACACACACATGGACAGACACTCTTCATGGCTTCTTAAGATGATTTCACCTCTTCTGATAGCAGCTCTCTTCCAGGTCTGAACAGCCCCATCACAATTTTCATGCTAAAAATGCCACAGTTTGTTTTGTTTAGTTTTATTTTATCATTATTTTGGGATGACATTTTTTTTCACAGGCGCCTTATTTGCTATTGTTGTGGCGAAAAATTGTCACCAAGAGGCTTTTTGCCTGAAAATAAAGGCTATTAGGACCCAGGATAGGCAAATAGAGTTTTAAAGCTTTATTGCAATAAAACAACAACACGGACTCAACCCAATTCGTCCAAATCAGATTGAGCCCTGAACAGTGCAGAACTCAAAACTTATATAGTAATTTCTTATCACTCCGACCTCGCTCAGTTAGCTCATTTGCTGTTTTTCTCTGACTCCCTTCTGTACCTGTCCGGCCAATACCTCGGGTTCTCATGGGAACCATCATTATCTCCTGACTTCCCCCTGCAGCTGGCCTCCGGTATTTTTACTGTCTATTGTCTATCTTCAGTTTGTGTTTTGCTTATTTTTTATTGACCAAGGCCGGTACAGACGTTCCCTCTCTTCCATTTATGGGCTTCCTCTCGTCACTTCCTCTTTCTCTGCCTTTAAGCTGGTTTATTTGGTGCCCAAAGCTAAGCTTTAATTAAAAAGAAATATGGCATATGCCTTTATTTAATCATTTGCTTGGCACACTTGACTTGCCTTAATTTCTGCACTAACATTAATTCTAATATATTTTCTATATTTATTTATGCTAGTGCCTGAATATGCTAATTTTATTTTTCATGCATTACATCATCTTGACCTCGCCTACCAAGACTGTTTTCATTGATATCGATCCTTAGCTTCCTAACTTGTTGAACACAGGTGCACACACCCCCCTTCTCCTGTTCTCGACAGTTTCTGTGCGTCATTCTTTTTCTATCCAGTCCTTTCTTTCCCACATTTAGTAATTCTGCTTCAAGCTTAAAAAATAATGCAATATTACTACTTTTTTATTTAACTATTTGCTTGACATATCTTATTTGCTTGACATTCTAATTTATGCTAGATCTAATGTTTCAGAAGCTGTTAATTACTTTTATGGCTATTTATGCTAATATGCTATGACATATAAATTTTTCTCTTCCATACTATAACACAAGTGCCTATTGTCATGCAATTTGAACCAGTGCTACATGTCAGCTTGTGGATTCAAATCAAAAAAATCTTTTGCAAGTGCTTTTCTTTTTGATTATTGCTTAATGATTTTTGCCTAGTATTCGCACTATGATTTTTTGTTCAGGGTCATTTGTCCTTCTGGTTTTGACACAAGTGTGTTGGTTTCTGATTTAATATCCTAGTCCTTTATTCCTTTCCCTTGTGGTCTGTCAATTTAGGTCTTTGGCGGGCATTGCATTTATTGATAGAGAGAGAGAGAGACAGCCTTAGTTTGTAGTGTACCAAAGTACTTTATATTTGAATGACAATATTTGCCTGTTCTATTTTTTATACCCGCAGTGGGTAGCGCTGCTGCCTCGCAGTTAGGAAAGTTGGGTTCACTTCCTGGGTCCTCCCTGCATGGAGTTTGCATGTTCTCCCCATGTCTGCATGGGTTTCCTCTGGGTGCTCCGGTTTCCTCCCACAGTCCAAAGACATGCAGGTTAAGTGCATTGGCGATTCTAAATTGTCCCTAGTGTGTGCTTGGTGTGTGTGTGTGTGCATGCCCTGCGGTGGGCTGGTGCCCTGCCCGGGGTTTCCTGTGCTCTGTGTTGGCTAGGATTGGCTCCAGCAGACCCCCGTGACCCTGTAGTTAGGATATAGCGGGTTGGATAATGGATGGATGGATGGATTTTTTATACCAAGCTATTTCTTCTCAGTAACACTGTGAAAGCCAATATACTCAAATAACATATGTGAACATAGCTTTTTTACCCAAATCTCTGCAGTAATTCTGTTGTAAGAATTGCTATTTATGGGATCATACAGGTAAACATTTTGAAAATTATGCATTATAGGTTGGAATGTAAAAGCAATAATGTTATTATACAAGTACTAATAAAATGAAAACATAATATTTTCAAACCCACTTAATGCAGGTCAAGGTCATGGGAAACCCACATATCTTTAGGGATATGAGAGGAAAACCCATGGAAACTCATGGATTGTATGCAGACAATATGTAGACAATGCCCAGAAATGACAGTTTTAAAGCTGAAACACTGGCTCCATTAGGTGACAGCGCTAAACATTGTCCCACCCCCACCACCTTCTAAAATGCATTCTTGTAAATTCCCACAAACCATGAAAAAAAAAATCTCGATCATACATTTCAAAAATACTGATCATACATTTCAACAATAAATATAGCAACATTACACCCTTTTGATTTTTCCACTTCCTCTAGGTCATACATTTTCAAATGACATACCAGATTTCCAGGCAAAATGTTGGTAAAGTGGTTTAGAATGTTGTATCACAGTTCCAGAGTCTTAAATTCAAATGCCAGCCCAATCACTGTATTTGCACTGCATTTACATACTCTCTGGTTTTGTAACAGTGCCAATGCAGTAAACAAGAACTGCAGTAGTACAGCAAAAGCAGTATAAACTGGCATTCCATTATTCGAATGAGCAGCTTCAGCACCAGCTACAGAGGAGCCTATAAAGTGGCAAATCTGTCACTGTAACACAATCCCTTACTAGTGTGGTAAGCAAGCAGTCCTTCTAGGGATATGAAAGCACCTAAAAAGCAATAAAATGAGCAACAATCCATTGAGACAATGCTACAATACCTTGCAAAAGTTGGAAATAAAGGGGTTGACAAGCTATTTTGGGCTAAATGGCCTGTTCTCATCAAAGTTTTTCTTCTGTTCAAAGCTAAACTTGTGAATTACCAGCCTTAGATTGCTACCCAAGAAATGACAAACTCCACTTTAAAATTTTCCCAAACAAAAGAAAGAAAATCTAAATTTCAATCTGTTGATATTTTTTTCTTTGCATTTTTGGCTCTCTGTTGTGTTCTGTTACTCTTTTTGTTTTTCCCTTGTATTTTGCTATAAACTGGTACAACAGTTTCTTCAGACAAAACAAAAACTGTGGCTTTGTTCAATTCTTTTCTTCTGCTTTTATACAAAATGGTACTCGCGACATCACACGTTGGATGTCCATGCATATACACAAGTAATAATGGTGTCAGCAGCCATTATGATTAAGTAGAATTTTGATTTTATTTCATGGTTAATTTTGCTTTTAATAACATGGTTGTGGTTTGGTATACCATGGCTGAGGTTGAAATCCTTCTTTTATGTCCTCTTTGTTCATTTTTTAATCATTTACTTATGTCAAAAATTCTTTTGTTTATTATCTGCATTGTGTAATATGCCTTGGTTATGTTCTATGTGCTTGATGGGTGGTTCCCCAAGAGGTGGGGCCACTTGCCAATCAACTACCAGGAACTGCCCTCTACCCTATAAATCTCAAGGGTCTCCCATAGTTCCTGGTGTATCATTGTAAATGTGCTCTGGAGTGGGTGAGTTATCTTGTATTATGCTATTTTGTCATTTTTCTTTGTTTTTTGAACCTTTTTGACTTTCACCATTGGATTGTGTATTGGAACTTTGTTTGCTTTTGGAATATCCTTTAATGGCATTCATGAGTTTTGTGCTGTTTGGAACTTCATAGTTTTGTTCAGAGCATTATTCTTAAAAATATATCTTTTATGAAGATTTTTAGGCTAATTTTTGTGTCTAGCCATGAGCATTACCAGAAGTGCTTTTTGAACTTTTGGGACTTGGGTGCTTTCTTTTCTTTTGTTTATGGCTGACATAATAAATATGTGATGCATATTGTCAT
Organism: Polypterus bichir lapradei; assembly: GCA_026402145.1. Classification (NCBI taxonomy): domain Eukaryota; kingdom Metazoa; phylum Chordata; class Cladistia; order Polypteriformes; family Polypteridae; genus Polypterus; species Polypterus bichir. The sequence goes on along the minus strand of JANRMT010062792.1, from coordinate 84,844,808 downwards.
TGTTTCCCCAATATCAGGGTCACAGTAATCCACAAACTCGGACAATCAGGATGTGTACAATTCTCTAATGTGTATAATCACATTTATTTTAAATTCATGGTTAAGGAATTTTTGGCAACACTATCTTTTGACTTTGATGTCTGTTTAGGGTTTGGTGCACAACATTTTTCTGAAACTTTTTGAGAACAGTTTAGGAATGTCTATTTACTGTATGCTTTAGAATTTTGGTGCACAATTTAGTCTTCTCAGTTCTGAGTGTTTTATGTATTTATTTATGTATTTGATTTATTGATAATGTTTCATCTCCTGGTCCACTAACCCTTAACCCTTAAAAAAATCTTTAATGTCACCTTGTGTTAGTACATCCAGCAGCATAGTAATTTACGATTCATGGTATGATTAGGTAACACCTCAAGCATGAAAACATGTAGAAGAAGGAAAAAAGACCTAACAAATGGCAAAAAGGGGAAACACAGCCCAGACCACCTTTCATTCTGATCCACAGATATTCAGATGGTCACCAGTGCTTTAAGTTCAGCTGCAACTGGTCTCTGCTGTTTACATTTACGAAGTGTTTTCATAGATTTCCTACCATCTCCCTATAAACATAATCAATAAAAAAATGTGTTATAAAATAGATGTACTCCATCTTCAATTAGTCAAAGCACTTTGAGCAATGCATAAAGGTCCCCAGGCAATTTCATTTTTTTATCATTTGTAATTTATTTCAAATAATAAATAGTATGTAATAGGAGAAAAAATTAAGTCATTTCTACAAATTAATCCTACTACCAGTTTTCTCATTTAATAACTTTAGTTGTGATATACTACTGTGTGACTCACCATCATTCACAAAAAATAATGTAAACAATAATAAATTCTGTACTTATTTCCGTTTTATTGTTCCTAAGAATTACATTTTTAAAGCAAGATTGCATTCATTTTAATTTTAGCACAGGAAATTTGATGATCTTTTATATCGTTAGGGGAGTAAGCGTGACTAACCCATTTGTATAAATTTATAACTTCTGATGCCAAGGAATTTGCAGGTTTATCGGATTATAATTCTTTTTACAAGATTTAATTACTTTTCCATCACAAGTGCTAAAGCATTTCTGACACATGTCTGCAGGCACTGCAAATGTTTATTACTAAACTGGAAGGATGTTGTCAACATTTATATACACTAACATTAAATGAGCATTAATGCTGAGCCAATGGAAGCAAGAGAACAATTATGGTATGTGTATTAACTTTACCAAATACCTCAACCCTTTGAAGAGTAATTGAAACTACAGGCATTATTTCCTATAAGAATGCAGTTTATTTTGTAAAGCGATATGGCTTTAGACAAGCAATAGCCCTTCTACTGGAATTTTATAAAGTTTTCAAATTATATGGTACAATTTTGGAGACAACTCAAAAGCAGAAAAGAAACTTTTGCAAAACAAACTATCCATCATTGATATTTATTTTGCCTCATCATGTACGATAATAGATGATTAGTAATTTATGTGGCTTAATTCATAATATTGGGAAACTAAAGTACAGGAAATTTCCTAAAAAATATATATTTAACAAGGAATAAAGACTGGGCATGTTTTCCTTGATGTATTTATAAGAACACCAAACCACAGGAGACCATTCAATTTATCAACTCATTTTTTAACAAACAGCATACTTGTCTCAGTATCTCAATTAGAAGTTGCTTCAACATGACTGGATCATTCCCAGGATGAGGTAAATGTAATGGAGGAATCCCAGGCGAGTCAGCCTAATGTTTGTTTATAATGCTCGAATGATAGGTGACAGCTGCTATGAAGGAGTCCACAGGGTTAGAAAGTGAGGCAAAATTAAGTGAAAGATTAAGGCAAATTGTGTCAGATGAAAATTATTAATTAATTGAAATTATTATTAAATTATTTTCATTCCTAGAGCAAGAAGGGGTCAGAATACCAAAAGAGGCTGAAAGAACCGAATTGTAAAGCCAGAAATACCAAGTCAGAGTTGTAACCAGAATAACATAAAGGTCGTAACACTACTTACTACTGTACTTATTGCCTCTAACTAACACTACAGATTAAATTCTTTTTACTGGCAAATCCAAAACCTTAGATACTTAAAGCCTTTGGATCGCCAGGACCTGAATGTCACATAATCTCCATATCACATGATCTTCAAATGGAATTGTGACCATAAACAACACAGCAATGGCCATATACAAAAGTTACAAAATAATGGTGAACATTTAAAAAATAAAACCCAAAATAACATCACCAGAAAACAATGAAAAATACAAACATAAAAACAAATAAAAAAGCACCAAAAATGAGAAAAAATGCAACCAAAGCGGTCAACGACTTAAATTTATAATGTCAGTATCCACAAACTCTGGCTAGGTTTCATGCTGCTGATGGTGACACAGGGCCTTTTATTATAAGGGTACAGTCCAGTTGGCATGAATGCCTGATCCTTTAAAGGGAGCATTTGGAATTTGGCCATAGGTCTTTTTTAGGAGCAGTACAGAACTGAAAGTGTCTTACGGGGGAACAGATGTTGCCCTGGAAGTACTCCTGGAGTATGGCTTTAAAGGTTCTCTTGACCTGCTTTCAAGGAGGTTAGAGCTTGGACAGCAGCAGGAAAAAGGATTTTCTGGGAAAATGGGAGGAAAAGGAAGAGGAATGTGACAGCCTGGGTGCCTGCAGCTGGCATCACCTCCTTTGAATCCAGGTCTGTCGACAGTCATGTTTGAGCCATGTTTAATGAGGACACAAACAAGCAAGAGTAGGTGCAAAGAGTTCTTATTGAAAAGCTGCTTATTGAGCTTTTATTGAAAATCAATGTTCAAAAATAATGTGCAGTGCAGTCTTTCAAATCAATAAATAATCCAAATAAATATTCCCATAAAGACAATGATAAAGTAGAGATAACACCAATCAATAGATACTGTAAGTAAATAATCCACAACAATTAAAATCTACACAGGTTAAAATCACTGACAGGATCTGTCCATTAAAAGTCACTAAGAGCCATGGTGCATCCATTTAAAACCAACATCTCCTCTACTCACCTTTTCAGGTCTCTTCAGTGAGAAGAGACATCCGCCGGTAAATGTAGTCAACTTTCATCTCTGGCTCGGGTCCCCACCATTATCTCTTGACATTCATCAGGGGATGCCGCAAGTCCTTCTCCTTCCTCCCACTGCTGTTCCCTGGGATTCTGAGAGAGTCACCTGGAGCAGTTGGAGGCTTCTGCTCCATGGATGCTCAGCAGGAGCAACCCTGTATCTGTGAGCGCCACCCATTCATTCTGAGGCCTCTTCCCTACTGCTCCGGTCCACTCCGCCTCAAACCTGCCTTTACTTCTGGACTCTTGTTCATTCTCATCCTCTCTCTCCTTTACATGTGGAGGCCACAAACAAAGGTACATACCCCAGAGCTCTAATGAGAAAATTGCCACACATGTCTGCACGTGAAAGTATGCTCTTTCAATTTCTCCATCAATATCCCAGGGCCACTCATCCACACTACCTCATGCATCTAAACCAGCCTGGAGCCTGAGCATACCATTTTTGATTAAAGAATGCCAAAGACCCCAAATGCATCTTACCACAAGGAATCAATGTGAAATTGTTTGTAGACCACTGTGTTGGTGATTACTATAGTAATGGGCTGTTCTGTAAGAACATTTCTTTGTTTGTTTCTCCTTGTGAATCAAGACAGATAAACCTGGGTTTCCTGGATTTCTCTGTAGTTCTGGGGTCTGGGTCCACTTCAGTAGTGTTGTTGATAGGTGACAGTGCTTAATATGTGAATTTACCCTTGAGTTCTGCTACACCTCTGAGAAAATCATAAAGCAACAAAATACAAGCCATTAAGTAAACTGCCCTCCGTCCCATGTTGGTTACACTACATCAGCAGAATGAATAGCTTATCTAAATTCTACTTCCCTGTTTTGTTCTATTCGAAACAGCCACTGTTATGAGTATCTGAGGCTGGCGCCTTTCCCTTTCTGTAGACCAATTTTGTCATTCTTTCTCACCTTGAGAGCACTCCGTTCTCCAGAACTGGTTTGCTGTCATCTTTCACTTCAAATATCTTTTTCTTTTCTCTTTTTGATAATGCCAATCCTTATTCCTTTTCTTAGCTGTCAAGGAGATGTGAACCTATGAAGGTTGTAAACATATTAGAAGACCCTTGACTGCAGACAGGTTTGCCAGGTTTATTTTCCCATATTGAAGCATTAAAGATGACCAAGAATTGTTTTAAAAGGGAGAAAATCAGAAAATTAACTGATCATGACAGTGGTCCTATTTTCTTGACTAAAAACAGATTACCAATTGGAGTGTTTCACTGACAGACCTTGTCATAAGATTAATATTTCTGAGATACAACTGTGACACTAATTGTTATAGTCAAACCAAGTTCCTTTTTATTATTGCTCATTGTTTTCCATTTTTTATAATATTGTTCAGTATTATTTGTTATTTTATGTAATATCTGTTCATTTTATTCTTTGAGTTATTATCAGTTTCTGTGTGTGAGGATATTTTCTCTGTTGTTCCTTGTATTTTGTGGGTGGTTCTCCAAGGAGCAGGGGCCACCTGTCTGTCACTACTGAGGGACTGCTCCAAGTCCTATAAAGCCTTATGGGAAATGCAGTCCCTTGTGGTTCATTAAATGCACTTTGCATGTTGTGTATTTGTAACTATTGTAAATGATATTGGATTTTCTGTTTTTTGTTCTACTCTTTGTGCTTCTGTCGAAGGATTTTGATTTAATATTTTGTTTTAGGACATGTTTGCTTTCAGGTGGCTTTGTTGCTACTTTTTCTCTGTTTTGTTCTGTCTTATTTTTGTAAATAAATCTTTCATTTACCCTTTCATCCACAAGCCAGAGATTTACAGTCATCTTCCATCTTGTTGGGTTTGGGCTATATTTTGTCAATAGTACTTCTGCCTTGAGAGAAGAGGGCGAAATGGATCTAACCAGGATCGAAAAAGAAGAGGATGGCCTAGATTGGCAACCGCATAAAAGAATAAGGACATCAGAATCTTAAGTTTGAGAAATATATATAAACACATTGTATATAGTCTAGTATTCTACAACTTCCAATATTGTTTTAAACCCTTGAAAGCAGTAGGTTTGATTCAGATTCCAAATTCTGGTGTCTTGTCCAATATCAAACAAACTATCACACTAATTTATAAGGAAAATCTATTGATGCTACTTATGTCTTGTAAATTTACAACTACACATCTATCTGCAATGTCTTACCTATACCTTAACCTATAGAACTCCCTTACTGGGTGTGCCTTTAAAGCTCATTAAATTGAAATATCTTGTCTCATGAATTTGATCAGTTATTACTGTGGTAACTTTACAGAAGCAAACTCTTCTATACCTCCTGTACTAAAAGTGGTTATAAAGAACTTTCTGTAAAAATATGATGACAATTATATATACATTGAGTTTGTTGTTTAGCTTCCCCATGTGCTTCCTCATTCCACTGTGCTGATTTACCTTGCATGAACTTTATCTTACCTTAGTATCATATGTTGTTTTGTATTATATTCTTTGATTTTTAAAGCTCCTCTTGCACTGTTAACTGTGAAATTTACATTGAGAACTGTCAAGTGAGTTATCAGCATTTTAAAACAAGAATATCAGTTTACTCTAAATATGTTAAAATCAAGAAGACTGTCTGAATATAAGAAACCATATCAGATATCACAATTTAGTTAGTCTAACAGCAAATTTTATCCTTTAAGTCTGCTGTATTGCTGATGATACGAGTGAAATATGTAGGAGCAAAAAAGAAATCGCAATTGGAAAAGATAAGGACAAAAGTGTACTTTTCAGAAATAAATGAACTATGAATGTTGAAGGGAGTTGCAGGCTTTATAGACAAACAGCTTCCTGCCGATGAAGAGAGAGAGGGCAGATAACAGAATTCATAACAGGCTAATATGTAAATGAGCAAATCTTTAATTGAACAAGCAAAGTTTTATTGAACAGAAAAACATCAACATTGTCACCTTTGACTGGTTAAACAACCACAAAAAACAGATGCCATCACAGTAGCCACAAGCAGACAATACCAGCCACCAGGTGCTAAATAGGTGAATGGAAAAGAATACAGGACACTGTCTACAATTGGTGAGCAATAAAACTGTCATAATAAGAGTGAGTGGAGTAGCCTTTGGCAGTCATAGAAAGGGCTAAAATGCTACCATTTAAAAAAACATGAGTGGCAACAAAAGTAGGCCAGCTCTGTTCAAATAAATGCCAAATTTCTTAAAACTTGACCAGTGTTACTCAGAAATATGAAGAAAACTGGCCAAGCATGTATCAAAAACATGTTGCCGTCCAGAAAAAACGGTAAAAAGAAAGATAAAAGAAAAACTAAGCCCTTGTTTCTGGCGCCACTTTGCAATCCAGGGTCTCACTTCCTATTATAGAAGAGTAAAGAACACACAAAAAGGCGACTAACTTCTTTTTTTTAACAGATTATGTCAAAAACCACTTTGTGTTATAAAATACAAAACATTTCATTTAGTTTCTTTTTTTATGGAATCATTAACTCCTACCAGCACCTTTCTACGTCTGCTCCTGGCGTTATTCACACCCCACTGCAAGAAGGCATGTGAACACCACATTGTAATATGTCAGTTCATTCCCTGCAGTATAGCATTAGTAAGCACACCCACAATATGACACCATGAAGCTACAAATAGAGTGTACTCATGCTCAGTGCCCCAAAAGCATAACAGTAAAATTCTCTCCAAATTTGTATGGAGAATAAAGCAGTATATATCGATAACATATTATAGAAAAATTATTAAAAATATGTACAGTCTGTTATAACTGATTTGACCTGTAAAAGGACACAATGTCATACTGCATACATAATGTCATACATAAGAATTAATCATTCTTTGAAATCGCTTCAGTATTTTTTTGTCTTACCTGACTTACCCCCACAATTTGACTCATTTTATATCTAGTATGCAAGATGTTGAGTTTTTTGAGGATCCCCCTCTTTTTGGCCCTCTAGACCTGAAAAACTTTCATTTTTGAGCAATTTGTGGATCATATTTTGTGCAGTAAATGATCCCCATATGATAAAGAGTAAACCAATGCATTATTTAAAGTTGTGCATCTTACATCAAACAACCCCAGGGGTTCCTCCCCTAATGAGATTCGAAGGGTCTAAGTTACTAATTTTCATTTTTTGAAAAAATGAGGATTGGTAATAGGCATGTGGAATGTCATTTTATACTATTTAAGGTTGCTGATCACAATTTTTTTAAAAGTTTAATATACTTGTTAATCCCTGTGGGGAAACTTTCTTTTCACAAGACCTTTGGTAGTTAGAGCACAGGGTCAGACATGGTCTAGAGACCCTGGAGCAATTGTCAGATTATGGGTCTTGCTCAAGGGCCCAACAGAGTAGGATTTCTTCTAGCAGTAATGGGATTTGAACTGCCAACCTTCCAGTAACCAGCGTAGAAAATCAGCCAAAGAGCAACTACTCCACTCTGGTCCAAGTGATGACAGTAACTGTATACTCAAGTATCAAAAAATAAGTCTCAATATAATCATCAGTGTATAACGGCAACAATAACTGAGATGGACCCATCAATCATTCCCTCTAGAGAGCGACATATGTTTTACTATGTACCTCGACCTCAGTGAGCTGAGTCTGTTGTTCCCTCAACGGACCTTTTAATGTCCAGAGTTCCGTTGCCAGGTCCTGAAGATGGGCTGCCACATCCTGTTGCTCCTTCATAACAACAAATCCTGCTGACTATGCCACGTTAAGAGAATCAGAGGACAATGATAAAGAGTTCAGATACATACCTAGTAACTCTGTGTAACTGGTTCATCAGAGAATTGAAAAAAACAAGTGAAAGATAATGGAGCTTCCGGTATTCAGTCCTCCATGCAGGAAGAGGCAGGTCCAGGTGGATGGACATTGGAAGTGACTTTAGAGATGTTCTAGCTATCAATCATCTGGTCTGTAGAAGGAGGAAGAGAAAAAGGTGTTACGACACAGCGCCAACCCCTGGTGTGGCAGTAGAATTACAATCGCTATGATACTTTGACGTGTCCCTTATGTGCACGCGCTCGTGGATATGTGTACATACAGGGTGAGTCAAAATTATGTTAAGATTTGAATGGTGGAAACAATTTATTCACAAAACATACTTCATATGTGCAAGATGGTTTACAGGAATGTCTCAACCTGTTCGCCATTATGTTCAACAGATGTATCATGTGTGGCACATAATGTGTCCACATATATTGTATATAAGTATATACATAGAAGTACCATTAGTGTTAACATTATTTTGACTCACCCTGTATATATATACATATGTTTAACTGTTATGATGAGGAACTGCAACTTAAGACTTTTATTATATGGTGTAACTGCTGTCTAGGCGTATGACAATAGAAAACCTGAACTTAAGACACTTTATGAGTGACTTTGGTATCTTGATCTCCTAGTTTTAGAGTAAAATGGGATGGGTACATTTTTAACTTGGCATTTTGGAGTTTCTTTTTTTGGAACTAAATTGTGAAGTAGATGTTGTCATCTGAGTTTTTGGTACATTTGTGTTCCCTTTGTGTACTTGCGGTTTGTTTTCTGCATTTTTTTGAAATTCTAAAATACTGTTTTGTTACTGTCACCTTGTGCTCTGTTTTTAGATTATTAATGCCCTTTTGTAACCACTTGGCCTCAGTCATATTGTTGTTGTGTCCATTGCCAGTAAGGTCATATGGCAGCGTTTGTGACTCACCTATAAAGAATAGTGGAATACAGCTTCAAACTGTGTATTGTTTTTAATTTCTAAATAACAATTACTGTTACTGTTTTTTTTTTTTACTTGTCTTTGATTTCTTAATTTTTTTTTGAGTCACACCTGATTTAAGACCCTACACTGCCTTCTTTCTTGTGGTGCTTCCACTGTCCTCAACTGGACAATCATTTTCCTGTCTCTGGGTAGTTTCTTTAAAATCTTCTAAAATGGCTTTCGAGAAAACTGTAGTTTAGGGTTTCTTGGTAAATATTGTTTGTTTTGTTTTCTGATCACCTATCTCTTCCTTGACCTCATGCAGGTGATAACAATGAGGCATTGGTTGAAATTGTATACTTTTCATCTACTTCCTGCTTGGCTTATGATAAAAAGGGAATATGGGATACTGTATTTCCTCATTGTGCATTTGTGGAAAAAAAATCCTGTCTTTTGAATGGCAGTCTGAATATTTATTATTATTGTTTACTACGCTCAGAAATATAAAGCATATGTTTCATACTTTGGAGAAATTCTAGCTTTTTGGGAAAGGCAACCTGCTACAGAAATGTGTATTTTTATTACCTGTATAACGGAGATCTTGTTAATTCTAACATATCACAGATTATAAAGTTAACCTCTAACTATGACAGAGTCATTGTTACTAAAAACCCTCAAGAAAAAGGAATTATCTGTTAAAGCCCTATGAACAGTTACACATCTATAGCTGGTAAAAGGTCTTTCTTTCGCAATCACAGATAATGAGAAGAAAGCAACTCTTGAAATACATTAGACTTCAGTTGTCTGTGGACTGGAATAATACATTTTAAAACCAAACTCCATATACACATTTTTAATTCAAACTTGTTCTATCTAAGGCTAGATCTAAACTGTAAGAGATATCCCACTGGCCTACACTGACCACAGTTTTTTGCCCCACATTTAATTTAGACCTTTTTGGACATCATTTTTCACCATGCTGTTTGAGACATTTGGATTTTTTTTAAGTCCTGCGGTGGGTTGGCACCCTGCCCGGGATTGGTTCCTACCTTGTGCCCTGTGTTGGCTGGGATTGGCTCCAGCAGACCCCCGTGACCCTGTGTTCGGATTCAGCAGGTTGGTAAATGGATGGATGGATGGATTTTTTTTAAAAGACCTTCATCCATCGACTGCCACTTGCATGTTTCTTAGTTGGAATAACATTATTCAAATGTAGTTTACTTTAACAGAATACTTGCTACCTAACTAATCATACTGAAATGAAAGAGCCCGACATCCTCTGTTAAGGGACAGAATCTCCATAGATTATTGTGAATGAATCAAAAAATATAACATGAGATGGAAAACACAGACAATGTCAGGCAAAGTCAGGACCGGAGATCAAAAGTACACAAGTGAATAAAGCACAGAAATCAAAGTCACAAAGAGTGCAAAAAGAAAAATGTAACCTAACACTTTGCCAATCTGATTTTGAAAACTAGCTACTACTAAAGAGTTTAGTAATTTATCCAACTGATGGATAACGTTTCATGGAGCTGTTGCCATATTTAGAGTGGAAGTTCTGTTGACATCACTAAATCGCCAATAATGGTCAAGTGGTATAAACAACTAAATGAGATGAAGTGATAATAATACTAAGCATAATCAGATAAATCCTAAACTGTCAGAAAACACCAAAAACAGATTCTCCAAAATGAGAAACCCTACAATAATCATAAAAATGCTGTGCATATTATATGGTTAAATGTATTTTAGTACTATCTTAAACATTTTTTCCATCTTATACTCCTTCAAAAGTGTTTCCACGGTCTTTTTTCTTTTGTTTGTAGCCCTCTTGATGATGTCATGTTATAGTTTCACATTACATCTAAGTTTGTTTGCTTGTTGCATCATGTCCCCGTGTATGCATCGATTCATGACGTATTATGAGCAGAATATTCAAGAGCCAGAAGTAGCAGAACAGAAATTTCTGTACTTTACTACAAAAAGTCATGACCCTCTTCAATAAAAAAGTTTTTTTTATTTTTATTTAATGATTAGACATGGCTTACCAAGACTACAACTTTTGCTTTGACCCTCTAACAAAAGTTCACTCAATTGATTGACTTTCGCTTGTTCCTAGACTTTAGTATTTTCAAATCTTTGCCTGCCAACTATAAAAAAGTGAATTAGCAATTAACTCTGTTCAGCTTGGAAAGATAGTGTTGCTGATCATTCCCCCAGAGAAATTTTAAACGTAAGACCTTTAATTCTGCTTATAATATTTTATAAAACTTTTTTATTTTAATACTTTGTTATCCTGAAAGGAATATACTTCAAACTCAAAGACATCCTATTAGTTTGATTGCCAGTTATAAATTCGTTTTTGTGGGAATGAACATAAGTAAGAATGATGATGGATGGCGTTCTGTTTAAGAATGGTTTCTATGCTGCCATGATTAGCTCTGACTTTTCTCGAGACAACATGGTATCGTTTGATTTCTGTCGATCCTGGACTGTCAAACTATTAAATTCAGTCTCATAAGCTAAGAAGTTCACAAAAAAGCATTAAACGTTTCCTGTTTGACTTTAAAAACAATCCTTCCTTTCTCACTTACAAAAACACAGGCAAAATCACCTGAGCTTGCATGTTAAAAAACAGAATTATTTAAACTTCTAAAGTAACCTGTTTTGTTTTTTAATCCTTGATTAAAAATGTAAAATCATCTGCCTTCAAGCATAAATTCCTTCTTTATGATGTCTGAGGCTGAGTATAAAGCTGCACATATAGATAATACAGAACATTTATTGGACTCCCTGATACGTTTCTTCTTGGATCACTAAACTTTTAAAGGAACCCCAGGCCCTTTGTTTTGTGAGACCATCCACTCATACATTTTTCATTAACCAGGCTGAAGAGGCAGAATCAGTTACAGGAGACATCCATTTGTCCATTTTTTGAGGAGGAATCCATCCCACTGTAGCATTTGGTGCAAGGTAGCAATCTACACTTGGGAGAACTGGAGACATAAAAGTCTTTACAGTCCTGAAAACAGTATCAAGAGTTTAAAGTTGTTGTTTCACAAAACACAGATAATACCAGCAATAATACAATGAAGTTGTGAAAGGGTAAGAGTGACGTACCTACTTTATTAACAGAAGATTTATTTACAGTGTTAGCCACAGAGCCACCTGTGATTCAAGCACACACATAATTAACTAGGATGCTGTTAAGTAAGGCTGCTCTCATGTTCCTACGTTCAATATGAGTGTTCTGTGACAGCCTTGTGTCCCATTTAGAGTACATTTTTATGTTGTGCCAAGTATTTGGCTGACTTGCAATGACCCTGCTAATGATGAAGAAGTGTTGGATAAAGATTATTTACTTCTACTATATTATCTCTTTCAGGATATTGTATTTACTCAGCTGTTAAATCCATCTCATACTGTTGCACGCTGCAATTTATTATGCAACTTCTTGAAAATATTAACTCTCCAGAGCCAGTAATGACTGAGATAGGTACATTTAAACTCACGGAAATACTAATCATTTTGTAACCACAAAGATTATTTCAGGATGCATCAGTTATCTGAAACCAAAGTGAGTCAAAGTCTATTCTTAGAAACACCAGACTCTTGGCAGGAATAAACCCTAAATGGGGATACTAATCACTTGAAGAGAGCACACAAACACTGTACAGTAGTCCATTTACATTACGTATGTCTTTAAAGGACCTTGTGGGAGGGAACCAGAGAATTCTAAGTAGTGTCTGTACAATAGGATATACACTTAATTTCATTTGCTGTTTGTGCAGCTGATTTTCCATGAGCAGACAAAGAATTCTTGATAGATCTCTTTTTACTTCATTTAAGACATTGTTTAGTGAGCATTGTCTCAAAGACTGCCATTTACTAACATCATAGACTGTGTTAAAAAAAATAACAAGGGCATAAAAATACAGGCAAGGGTAACTTAAAAAAACATTATTTAGTTTTAGCAAAAAATGAAAAAGAAATGGCTTTCCAGTTTTCATTTCAACTGAGGAAATAAGAAACAAAAAGCGTTTAACAGGAGTAATGAATAGCAGCTTGGACATATTTTGAAGGTTTCCTTTGGAGGTCATTAATGGTAAAGACAAAGAATTTGGGGCACATGATTTGAGTCTCTCTGTGTTTACCTTTCCACATATTCAACATCATAATTTTTCAGATTTCAACAGATTCTTTTTTTACTGTGTTATTTTCTGATAGAACACAAAACTCCTGGTAAACCACCTAAAATGTACTCCTACTAAGGCACATTTTTTCTTCATTGCACATGACACTGGTGTATTATACTGGGATCAGGATTTTTTTTCTATTTGTGTAAAAATTACTAGCCCATCACTCTATGATCTGTAATACATTCAATTTCAACCAGTAAAGAGACAGATGTCCCAATGTGGTATTGCAAAGCCCAGGTTAATAGATCTCCAGTGACGATAGAAGAAGTGCCATAGAGAAAAAAACCTGTACTTTGAGATCGATAGAGAAAGTACATCCTTAAGAACGTAATGAGAAAGAAGCCAAATCTATACTAATAAAAGGCAAAGCCCTCACTGACTGACTGACTGACTGACTCATTCACTCACTCACTCACTCACTCATCACTAATTCTCCAACTGAAATTTGGCAGGCTTATTCCTTACAGCTTACTTACAAAAGTTAAGCAGGTTTCATTTCGAAAAATTACACGTAACGGTCATAACGGTAGACAATGTCCGCTATGTTGAACTTTCTTATTTATGGCTCCATCTTCACGAAATTTGGTAGGCAGCTTCCCTGCGCTAACCGAAACCGATGTATGTACTTATTTCGGTGGTATGACGTCACTGTCGGCCGCCATATTGAACTTTCCAACGTCACTAATTCTCCAACTTCCCGTGTAGGCAGAAGGCTGAAATTTGGCAGGCTCATTCCTTACAGCTTACGTACAAAAGTTAAGCAGGTTTCATTTTGAAATTCTACGCATAACGGTCATAACGGTCGACGACGTCCGCCATGTTGAACTTTCTTATTTTTGGCCCCATCTTCACGAAATTTGGTAGGCGGCTTCCCTGCGCTAACCGAAACCGATGTATGTACTTATTTCAGTGGTATGACGCCACTGTTGGCCGCCATATTGAACTTTCCAACATCAGACTCACTGACACACTCATCACTAATTCTCCAACTTCCCGTGTAGGTAGAAGGCTGAAATTTGGCAGGTTCATTCCTTACAGCTAACCAAAACCGATGTACGTACTTATTTCGGTGGTATGACGCCACTGTTGGAAGCCATATTGAACTTTCCAACGTCACTAATTCTCCAACTTACCGTGTAGGTAGAAGGCTGAAATTTGGCAGGCTCATTCCTTACAGCTTACTTAGAAAAGTTAAGCAGGTTTCATTTCGAAATTCTACGCGTAACGGTCATAACGGTCGACAACGTCCACCATGTTAAACTTTCTTATTTATGGCCCTATCTTCACGAAATTCGGTAGGCGGCTTCCCTGTGCTAACCAAAACCGATGTACGTACTTATTTCAGTGGTATGACGCCACTGTCGGCCGCCTTATTGAACTTTCCAACGTCACTAATTCTCCAACTTACCGTGTAGGTAGAAGGCTGAAATTTGGCAGGCTCATTCCTTACAGTTTACTTACAAAAGTTAAGCAGGTTTCATTTCGAAATTCTATGCTTAACGATCATAACGGTCGACAACGTCCGCCATGATGAACTTTCTTATTTATGGCCCCATCTTCACGAAATTTGGTAGGCGGCTTCCCTGCGCTAACCGAAACCGATGTACGTACTTATTTCGGTGTTATGACACCACTGTTGGCCACCATATTGAACTTTCCAATGATCTTTGTTACTTATGGGCCCATCTTCAAGAAATTTGGTTACCGGGTTCCCAACGCTAACTGAAACCTACTTACGTACAAATATATACGTTTATAGCCTGCAGCTCGGTCGCCGTGTGAGGTGGCGTTGGTGTGAGGCCGTCCGTCTCTCTGGTCTCTTCATTCCCTTCCTTGCTTCACCACGGGATTCACGTCTCCCTGCTGATAGCTGCAGCCTTTTTATTTAATCCACGGCTTCGTCGCTGTTTTATTGTTCGTTTATTACGATTACAGTTATTGTGTAGGTATTTTAGACTTACTTTACATTGTTCAGGTACCCATTTCCTTTATCGTTCCAACCGTACCCCCATTAACATGTTTATCAAGGTGCTCACCATCGATCAAAGAACTGTCACTTACCGAGTGGTTTCCATGCCCGGAGATGCCACCTGCCGTTTCCATTCTCTTTGTTACATATTGCACGGCCATATCAGGGTCACTCTTGATATCTGGAGGAACATTGTGTCTTATGTATTGAATGGCTGGAAAAGGTTCAAAGTGTGGACTGATGATGGTATAGGAGATAATTATACTACACAGGAGCACTATAAGAGTGAAATACTTAAGCCCTTCACCTATGGTTCTGCATGTGAGTTGATGGCTGCCGCTGAATTGTTCGGTTGTCGCTTTCAAGTGTACCGAAATAGCCAAATATTTTACACCTTTGGACAACCGCCAATGCCTCTTAAACATCTTAGATTCACAGGTGACGATTTCAGTAGTGGACACTTTGATGTTTATGAATGTTTCAATTCTAAAAAGCTGGATGCGAAGTTATCGATGAAGCCGGTTGTATGCTTACAACGCTTGACAGATGCCGAATGTCACTTCAACACAACAAGTCCTGCAAATACTGTCGTAATTGAAACAAACCATGAAACTCAAACCAATTATGACAGCAGCAATCCAAGCTGTGAGATTTGAGTCGAGATTGCTTTTACATGGCCAATTGTACGTTGCATGCTCAAGAGTAAGCTCAGCGCACAGCTTGGTCATATTACAACCGGAGGGCCGAAATGACAATGTTGTATACAAAGAGATCCTTAACAAATAATTATTGGTATATTTTCCCTCAGTTTAAAAAGGTTTACTTTTCTTCTTAATAAAAATTTTAAGGCAGTACTTCGCCGCTGCGAAGCACGGGTATTTTGCTAGTGTATGTATATATCTAAGAAACTGAGGACTATTGTGTCTAGGGTCAAGATGGATATGCTTATTCATGGTATTGTTTACTCTCTTTTGCACTTTGGTAATGGATTCTTTACTTATCTTAACAATTCATTCTTCAACTGTCTTCAATAAATACAAAATGCTGCTGCAAGGCTTTCAATAATAATTAACAGAAGGTCCCATATTACTCTTATTTTAATGCCAATACATTGGCTTGTGATTCATTTTAGAATTAAATTAAAAATGTCATTCTTACATATTGTACCATGCATGGCCAAGCTCCTGAATATGCGGTGGAACTTCTCCTTCCTTGCTCTCAGAATCAATCTCTTACGTTCTCTGGTCAATGTCCACTCACTGTCCCAAGGTTAAAGACCTGTGGTGATCAGGCTTTTGAAGTGGTAGCACCAAGAATCTGGAATTCACTTCCTCTGGCCCTATATTAGTAAATATGTATGTACTCGTATTTATTTATTGTACATTTGAGTCACTTTGTTACTTTATGTCTATATAAATAAAGTTTACTCTCTAAATATAATCAATGTACACCTCAGCGTTAACATTTGCAATGCAAATTTCTATTTATATATAAAAGCAATGTTAATCCTTTTGATGTTCCATCTAATGGAATGACAAATGCAATGAATTTTATTACTAAAAATGTTTATGATTCTCAGTCTTTTGGAATGATAGAGACATAGCAACTGGATTGACACCCATGCACTTATCCTTTTATTAAAGTAAGTAGTATGCACTGAGGGGGTGTTGCCGCACCCATCACATGAAGAACCACCTGAATTGGGACCTGAGCGCAGCATGAGAAACCTCAGCACCACATTGGAACAGTGGGAGTTTTTTTTTTTTTACAATGGCTGGAGTGCCAATCCTGCCACCAACCCCTGAGTTTTTCCTGCAAGTTGGAGGACCTGGATGCAGGTTGGCATCATACCCTGGATGAAACAATTGCAAGTTAGGGGCCTTGTTCAAGGGCCCAATGGAGTAGAGTCCCTTCTGGCATTTATGGTATTTGAACCAGCAACCAGTTAGCTATAGGGAGTGTTGCAGCACCTCAAACGTTATACGAGTAATAAAAGTTTACAGTACCTGACACAGGATTCTTTCTTCACAGTTTCTAGAGCCACAATACAATTTTCTGATTCTTTCTTTCCTTCTCCTCCTCCCCTACCAGGCAAACTTCATCTGCCTTCCGCCCGACTTCAACTTGCCTGGACAAAGCAGTGTGACCCCTTTTAAACTGGACCTGGGAGTACTTATGGTGCCAGGGCAAGTGTAAGTCCCCAAAAGTGAGGATCATGAATCCCCACAGCACCCCTTGGATGTACCCACAGAACCCAACAGGGCTGCTCTACAACACTACAATTCCCAGCATGCCCTATAGATGTCCGTATGGATACTGAAGCCCAGGGATGCTGCTACATAGTGTATCCGGTGTCACAGATGAGCGGGGACACTGCCCAGCCGGGACACCTGGATAGTCCCCGAGTTGGACAATATTTCTCCTCGGCCATGAGAGAGCAGCCGCCCAGGTCCAATTGGGGGCCACAGAGACAGAGCTGGGATGCTCAGTATGAGAGGACGTGGCCACCGCCAGGGGGCTCTCGGACAATTAGAGAAGCCTGGATGGCAGCACTTCCGCCACACCAGGAAGTGCTGCTGGAAGTAATTCCGAGGACACCCGGAGTGCTTCCAGGTGCTTTCCTGACACTTCCGCCACACCAGGAAGTGACGTCAAGGGGAGCACCTGGGGCTCATCCGGGTCATGATAAAAGGGGACACCTCCTTCCAGTAGAGGAGCCAGAGTTGGGAAGAAGGAGACAAAGCTTTTGAGGAGGAGAGAGGAGGTCAAAAGAGAGAAGGAGAAAGAAGAAGAAGACGACAGTGGAGAGAGTTGGTGGTTGAAGGCATTGTGGTGCGGAAAATATAAATAATGTTTTGAACATTCTGGTGTCAGTCTGTCTGTGTCTGGGGGTACGCTTTCCACAATGGCGCCCAACGTGGGGCCCACCTCCTGCTAAAAGGGGGGACCCCGTTTTAAAAAATTTTTTTGTGGAGGCAACCCCGCACAGCAGACGAAGGCGCACTTCCATCGCGGCATGCAGTCCTGCGCCAACGCCTCAAAAAACGCTCGCCAAGGACCATGCCTGATGGATGTCTATTATTATGGGGAAGAAAAAGGGCAAACGCGCCCTGAAGGTAGCGACGCCTCTACCCCGCTTAGTCGTTGCGGCCGCCCAGTGACAACTCATTTAAGAAGATGGGATTCGGGAGGTAAGTCTCGCGTATGATGGTGATACGCTTGGCGGGGCTTACCCTGCTCTCCCCTGGTCGTGTCTGTGGCCGAAGCACACCGATCCGTGGAGTGATAGCGAGACGGCAACGGGAGATAAAGAGGAGCCGCCGGGGCGGAAGCTGCCCGGAAGACTCTTCCTCGACTGAGTCTGCTCGTAGGGTGGAGGGAGCGTCGGACGACTGGAAG
Organism: Polypterus bichir lapradei; assembly: GCA_026402145.1. Lineage (NCBI taxonomy): Eukaryota > Metazoa > Chordata > Cladistia > Polypteriformes > Polypteridae > Polypterus > Polypterus bichir. Next base: position 84,826,438 of record JANRMT010062792.1, on the reverse strand, counting down.
TTCCTCCCAGAGACAGGCACAGGATTGGACAGAGTGTGTTGTGGGTCCGCCGGTGAGTGCTTGAAGGCGGGACCAATGAACGTCAATCCTGGGACACTCAAAGACCCAACGGAGCATGCGCAGGAGCTCCATGGCTCCCAGCCGGCAGGTGAGTGTTAAAAAAATTTGAATTCACCGCCGGCTGGCTTAAGTGACTTGTTGTTGGTTGTACAGGAGTTGGAGAAAGTCTTTCGTCTTGTATAGCCTCTCTTACAGATTCTTAGTGATTTGAAAGGCATAATCAAGACGCTGGAAGAGACTGCGGACGCACCCCTGAAAGCCGTACTGGAGTGGTTGAGGCAGCGCGACGTGGGATTCTCCAGCCAATCCGATGTTTGGGTACAGGTAAGTGATGCCGGTACCGAACATTATAACAGAAACCCTAGCGAAAAGAACCCAGATGTAACGGAAGGGATCCAAGTAGCAGGGGTTCCAACAGTAGATCGGGGGACGAGTACTGAGCCCGCAGTACAAGTAGAGACGGGGGGACGGTGCCAGCTTGTATGTGTCGGCAACCAGACTGCCCCGCGCCAGGAAACTGCGGCGCTTGTAACCCATTTGAGAGGTGTGCAAACAGCACGGGGTCCCTTTTTATTCCATAAGGGGATCCAAGCTGTTACAGCACCCCAGAGCAACGGGAGGCCCCAGAGAAAAAAGGAGGAAAAGAAATTACGAAAGCTCACGTGCAGTGAAAGAGCCCTCTCCGAGACAATGGAGAGCTGCCCCAAACCAAGCTGAACAGATACAGGCACTGGCATTCCCGTGCTGTTTTCAGGTCCGGAGAGCGCCAGAAAGGCAGGGTGTGCACCGATGTTACAGGTGCCATGGAGTTGGGCATCTGTGGAGACGTTGTCCATATGCCCTGAGCAAAGATGCCATTAGGCGGCGTCGGGACGACGTCTCCACACCTGTCTCTTATTTTGCAGGTCCGGACCATGGAAGATGGTATGCCAGGTCCCGGCCTTGGGAAACTTCTAACCCTCCCGGGACGGGCCGCTTTGCCGGATGGGCTTCAGCTGGTGAGGGGGCAGTGTCACAGATGAGCGGGGACACTGCCCGGCCGGGACGCCTGGATAGTCCCCGAGTTGGACAATATTTCTCCTCGGCCACGAGAGGGCAGCCACCCGGGTCCAATTGGGGGCCACAGAGACGGAGCTGGGGCGCTCAGTATGAGAGGACGTGGCCACCGCCAGGGGGCGCCCGGACAATTAGAGAAGCCTGGATGGAAGCACTTCCGCCACACCAGGAAGTGCAGCCGGAAGTAGTTCCGAGGACACCCAGAGTGCTTCCAGGTGCTTTCCTGACACTTCCGCCACACCAGGAAGTGACATCAAGGGGAGCACCTGGGGCTCATCCGGGTCATGATAAAAGGGGGCACCTCCTTCCAGTAGAGGAGCCAGAGTTGGGAGGAAGGAGACGGAGCTTGTGAGGAGGAGAGAGGAGGTCAAAAGAGAGAAAGAGAAAGAAGAAGACGACAGTGGAGAGAGTTGGTGATTGAAGGCATTGTGGTGCGGAAAATATAAATAAAGAAGTGTGTTTTGAACATTCTGGTGTCGGTCTGTCTGTGTCTGGGGGTACGCTTTCCACACCAGGGAGATTGTAGCCATGTCTAGTTGTCTTCCCCTGTCCTCCATTGTATTGGCTTCCCCTCCAGGTAAGGGTTCCTGTTCTATTCAGGCTGAAATGTTAGTTTAATGCATGCCGTCTCTTACAATACACATATACTGCATATATATAGTATGTTTTATTTTTGCTTCTCTCCTATCAAGGTAGTTGATGTTTTTTTTTTGCAACCTGTTAAAAATGTGTAGATTTTTTAACTTCTACTACTAAGTGTCACGCACTAGTGAAATCATCAGAAAATGTAGTGGAATGTTGTCATTGCTATGCTGTGAGTATTGTTAGACATGTGCATGTGTGTGACATCACAGCAGCCTTCTTGCCTTCTGGGTGCTTTGATTTTCCTCCCACATCTGTAAAGACATGCTGGTAAGGTTCATTGGTTGAATGCAGGGCTTGAAGTGACTAGTACAGATTACTGACACTTTTTAATGTTTAGGTGTAGTGCACCAGCACCAGCAGTGTCATCATGTATACTGGCTCAGATCAGGCTTATCTGGGGCTGTCTTGATGACCCCTCAACCCTGAGCTGCAGTGCTTGGAAAACCAAGGGGAAAATAAAAACCTCCCCCTCTCTCTAACCAGCTCCAATTTAAGATTCTTGAAGTCAATAAATCAAATTTAAACATAGAATGCTGGCACTTATGTATATCCATTTCCGGAACTGGTTTTATGTGTGTCCATGACTTAATGCTGCTTGGATAGGTCACCCAATGTCATAATACTCTCCAACTTTCTTAATCCAATGTACAGTTGCTTGCACCAGAGCCTATCCCAGCAGCATCAGGCATAAGGGAGAAACCAGCCCTGGAGATGACGCCACTCCACCATAGGGCCTAAAATGAAATGACTGGACTGAACTAAAGTAATTACAATAGTGTGCACAATATGGTCACAAGATATAATAAGTTTTAATCTGGATTTATCAAAGCACTAAAAATATTTTTTAAAATATCAGAAAATAACTTGATATAGACAAGCCCAATGGAGCAGAAAATGAATAGTGGCAGAGATAAGGCTTACCATCAATATCATGTATTTGAAATTTTAATGGCTTTCCTTTAATTTTATTTTTCAAGCTGATTATAATCTAAACATATTTCTGTACTATTGATAATATCAGTATTTTATTTCATGATCATCAGTGGGTTTTTTAGGCTCACCTTGTAACAAGCTGACATAGCTGTCTGTCTATCCTTCCTCTTATTGTTGACCTGAATGAGGATATGGTTCATAAGTTATACTAATGAAGACATTTAATATGGAAAGTGTAAGTTCTGGGCAGCAATAAGCATCTGCTGCCATTGCTGTTCTCCCTTTTGCTAGTCATCCTGCAGATGTGCCGTTTTATTAATGTGTTTTATTTGATTTTTTTGAAAACTACAACTTGCCTTAATAAGACAGTTCTGTGATTACAAAAGAGACTTACTGTAACTGCAACATTAAAATTTTTCTCCTAATGTAGCTCCCGATAATCAGAATCTGGTGAAAGCCCCTCTTTGGCTGTATACTGTAAACCTTTATTGCATTTTGCATGCAGTAAAGATGTGTTACATTTCAACAGTGTGATATTTTCCTTGTACTGAATAGATAACCTTGTCATACTCCACGCGGGCTCTGCAAAGGTAGCCTGAGCTACTTTCCTGTCTATGTTTTCAGGAGGAAAATGAAAATGGTGTTTTGTCCTGTAGTGACCTTTCATTTGGAGTTTCATGTTACCTTACAATAGAGGCTAGTGTGCCTTGTCTTTTGTAGAATAAATGGTCTACAGTCCTGTTTATACAAAGTATTCATAGTGAGAATCTGTGACTCTGCCAGGAATTTTAATGATGAAATAACAGTCATATTCAACTATTAGTCACATTTCATGCAAAAAACTCTAATTCAACTTTTATACCTCTTCATAAGAATCAACCAACCATAAATGGATGGCTAGAATGACAAAAATAAGAATTACTTTTTATGTTCACTTTAGGCTTTGGAAATAGTAGCAAGTGCAGCTTTAAGCAATCCGAAATATTGTGTGATGCATTTCAAATCTTAAGATACTTAAAGAAGGGTTAATTAGGAAAATGACTAATTTATATTGTTAGTGAGATGCACTGCGGTGGGCTGGCGCCCTGCCCAGGTTTTTTTTTCTGCCTTGTGCCCTGTGATGGCTGGGATTGGCTCCAGCAGACCCCCGTGACCCTGTAGTTAGGATAAAGCGGGTTGGATAATGGATGGATGGATGGATGGAGAGTGAGATTCACTTCTCTATTACTAATCACCGTGGCTCGCCACTGAAGTCATGCTGACTGAGCTGCTGCCTGTAAGTGGCCGGACTAAATAAGACCTGTATCTTGGTCAGCAAAATATCACAATTATCTGTGGGGTATAGTAACAGGCTGACACACTCAATAATAATGAGCAAAACAGACAAACTTTGTATACAGTTTTGAGAAATTAACGCTAACTTTTAAGACGATGTCACAATCAAAATGTGAAACTCACTAAAATTAGTCTTTTTGGGGAGGAAAACAAATAATATGGTCCCCTACTGCCTTATTTCACACTTTTGTGTTCAGTTATATTTTTGCAAAGCTTGCATAAAACAGGTAATTTGCAGGAAAATTATATTTCATGGCTCCCGTAACTCATCACTATGACGGAGAGCAGTGTTTTTTTTTTTTTTTACTGGAGCATTCTGTATATTTTCTACATGAAGATACACCAAAACATAAACATTGTTGCATTTTTTTACACAGAGATACATGGGAACTTTTCCCTTGCTATTATCTCGCAAAGTCTCTTTCTGTTTCATGATTTCTGCAGATGAAGCTGAGGATGTGCTGTGGAAGAACATACGAAGTATTGTTTCTGTCTCCAATGCATCTTTAGGATTACAACTGCCAGGTTTGCCATTATAATTGGGAATGTGGGCATCGTACTACCAAAACATCCAAAATACACACCTCACGACTCACCAAATTCTCTACATGTGACAAGAAATGAGTCTAGATGTTTAAACAGGCATATATGCATGCAGAATTGATACAGGAAAATGGTTCCAGAAAGAAACTAAACACTTTCTTCCTTTGTCAATGGCATGAATTCTACTGGTTGAAAAACCCATATGTTTCATGAACTTTTTTGGCAAAGTAAAATTATAAGCCTTTCTACAAGTTCACGTCCACACGTTTCAGTGGCTTATCAATACTCAATGCTGTTAGAATCTTCCACTACTTAGGCTCCTCACTCACAGTGAAGATCATCACCACATATGACAGCAACATAACTGACATAATTGCCACTGCAGCTTTTTCAACAACCTGACCTCAAAATAAGGCCCTAAGGCTCAGCAGCCTCACTGCAGATTGGTCATACAAAATGGATTATATGACTGTCACACAAGCAATTAGAAATGCTATCACTTATTGGAGTTGTGCCACCACAGAAGTGTAACTGACATGCACGTAGAGCACTGTAAATTCTCTCCTCCTTAAATCTGCCATCTTAATGCAAAATGACAGCTTCAGTTTTTTGGAACATTAGAACAATCTAGACAAGAACAGGCCATTTAGCCCAACAAAACTTTCCAGTCTTATCCACTTAATTCTTTACAAAATAACATCACTGTCTACCACACTACTTCATAGCATATTCCTTGTGTTATGGTTATCTGGAGACCAAAACTGTACACAGTACTCCAGATGAGGCCTCACCAGTGTGTTATAATGGTTGCGTGTAACCTCCTTGGTCTTTTACTCACCACTGTTTTGTCACCACTGTAACAAAAGTGACTAAAGTGTTTCTGTTAAAAAAAATCTTCTGGCTAGATACCTTTGTTGTTGGTATCTTGATGATATGGTGTTCTTTTCAGGTTTCTGCTGCCATTTCCCTGCCATGTGTTGATTCCATTTAATGAGCTAATCAAATTTTTCTTTATTGCTTCTGGTAGAAGCTGTTCATTATGGACTTATCATCGATATCCATGCTCTAATGTTTAACATGCTTTACTAATTGTATTTGTTATTATTCTGTATTTTGGCAAATATTCATATGCTTTTGTAAGCCTTCTCTATTAATAGTTTATTCCCTCTATGAGTATTTTGGTGTGTTTTTATGTGCTTTTTGTATTTTTTTATTATACAAATTGTTTTCAGTTATTAGAAAACATTTTGAGTTATTTTCATTGCCATAGTTTTGTTTGCTATGGTATATAGTCCCAAAAGTTACATGGTTGAAACCAGCCACAGACGTGCAGTTAGGGAAGACAGGGGAGGCAGAGCCTCACCTCTCATCATGAAAAGTAAAAAAAACTAATAATGATGATAATATAAAATAAATGTGTCCAATGGTCTGTGCTAGGGCGCAGGTTTGCTTCCCGGGTCCTTCCTGTGTGGAGTTTGCATGTTCTCCCCGTGTCTGTGTGGGTTTCCTCCGGGTACTCCAGTTTCCTCCCACAGTCCAAAGACATGCAGGTTAGGTGCATTGGCGATTCTAAATTGTCCCTAGTGTGTGTTTGGTGTGTGGGTGTGTGTGTGTGTGTGTGCGTGTTCTGTGGTGGGCTGACATCCTGCTCATGGTTTGTTTCCTAGCTTGCGCCCTGTGTTGGCTGGGATTGGCTCCAGCAGACCCCCATGACCCTGTAGTTAGGATATAGCGGGTTGGATAATGGATGGATGGTCTGTGGTATAATTTTGGAATCTGTATGATTTCCAATAATTTTGATCATTTTTATAGTCAAAATAGCTGAATTTGCACATTTCCTGTTCAAATACAGGGGAGAAACGCGAGGTGCGGTAGCGACGAGCCGAGCCTCACCTCAGACTGCACTCTCCCTCACACGCTGGGTTGATGTATGCAATTGGCGCATGTCTCTTGCTGTCTCTCTGTATGCCGCCAATATAATGTTTGCAGACACGTTTATTATACATCCTGACTTTCCACAGTCTGACTAATATCTTTAATGAATGTGTGTGACATATTTAGCCTTGCTTATCGGACATAAAGCCACAGTGAAAAGGCACAAGGTGAGGCAGACAGTACCGTGCCGCTCCGAAGGGGGCGGAAAAGGAAAATAAGGAGTACTTTTACAAGATAGTGACAGAGATTTTCGTGGAGAAGGATAGGAACATTGACTTCATTTACAAATAAAGGTAAGACCATAAATGGTTTTCAATTTTATAAAAAAAATGGGATCAGACTAAGAAAAAAAACAATATTTAAAAACTAAAATTTGACCTTAAATAAAATATTCTTTTGCTTTTCTTGTTATCCTTTTGTGAACAGTCTGTATTAAAATTGATTAAAGCATCAAAATTAAAAGCTTTTAAAAACAACTAAATATTTCAATTAAGGTCAAAATTGAATTCTGTTTTTTTTTGTACACCACTCAGTATGAATTGAATGAGTATGAATTGTTCAATTGCAAAGGCAAATTTAGAACACAAGGAGGGTGCAGAGCAAATGCGCTTTCTCCGCTCTCTCTCACCACTAAAAATGTAATGTTCTTTCTTAACCAAATACCTACCTTATCTATGTGTGTGTAAAGAATGCTGATGAGATATGAAACATAAACAGTAGTCAATGGGCATGCTGCCCATTAAATAGTGAATAAGCTAATCTTTTGGTTTCATATATTTGTAAAGCTGACTCTGAAGGAGTCAGTACCTTATCAGCCATGAACCTCACCGCACGTCACTGAAACCAGCAGCATGCTACCATAACAACTGGTGCATCCGAGTTTGTGGAAACACAAAGGAAAACAACCTTAGTGCATGCATTAATATTCCTATACCGACTTCTCAATTCTTGACTTTTGCTTTCTATTTCCTCATTTTGATTTTTTGATTAGTTGTTTGGCTGTGGCAACAGACAGGACTAATTTTTAGTGTTGATTCTCTGTGTGTCTTGTCTTTCTACTCTTGGTCATCTCCCTTTGAACTTTGTAGACATTCCTATGGAAGACTAAGAGTATGACACTATTAGGCACGCATGCAGGCATCTTCTTGTGTACATTGAAGTCATGCATGAATGTCAACGGGGTGGATTTCCTTTATAAGCAATTTCGTTGCTGCAGGAGGTTGATACAACATGTCCTTGTCAACTATTTTCTACCAGTTCCAATACAGTGCATTGCAATACTGAGAGGTATTTCTTCCAGTATGCACAAAACGTCTTTGCTACTGTCATGTGTATAGTAAAATTCTTACAGTACATTTATTCGATAAATAGTTACTTGTAGCCTACAATTAACCTACAATACTTAACCACATAGCATCTTTGCTTATATGGACCTTGCACTCTTAAATGACCATATACTTTCAGCTGAATAATCAAATGAGAGATGTACTTCATTTTGGTGCTCAATGAATCATTGAAAACTTGTAATAAATATAAATTAAAAAAATGCTTGAAGATCAAAACTGCTTTGTTTTGCCTAACGTTTGGTTTACTTTACAGTACAGGTAGTGTGAGCCTGCAAGTCATCCATAAAAGTGGCTCCATTAGTGTTAGCACTTTAATCATGCACAGCGTACCAGATGTGATGCTGCGAAGTAATTAACTCCAGATGTCTGCTCTTACCTCACCCTGTCTTGTTAAAATTGTTTTTGTATACTTGTAATGACCAACACAAATGTATCTTGTACTTCAGACATGCACATTTATAGAGCATGCAAAACAATGAGTTGAAAGAAGAAAGAAGAAGGATCCTTACCTGATCTGGCGGCTGCACACCACAGTTATGTTTTATTAAAAGGCATTTCAGTAATTTGCATGGCTCACTTTTTATATGATACTTTTCTTTTAAGAAACAATGCTTTTAAAACAGATAATTATGTTGTGGAATTTTCAACAGGGCCTTCTCCAGATGCAAACAAAGGTCTCAGTGGTTAAAAACACATCTAAACTTTCCGATTTGAAAACAGGTGTGCAGTTCAAGCACAGGTCACCACACGCAGAGGCATTACCCGAATAATTTAGATCTTGTGTTAAAAAGACAGATCTAGTCATGTAAACAAAACTGTTTTTGTTATCTGACACATATTGATGGAATAAAATGACATGTTTTATTATTATTACAATACTGCTCTACTGTAGAAAAAACATAATGAAGGCCTGACCCCTATGAAATGCACATTTGCTAATCTCATACATGTGGCTTGAGAAAATGTTTGAATTTGTCCATATTTGTTACTATGACTTTGAAGTTCAACTGCCTAGAAGAAAGGATAAACCACATCACAGTAAAAACAAGAATCTGGGAAAACACTTGCACATCTGGTTCTGCATCCACGTTTAAACAGAGCAGTGTGGACAAGAACTCAATTACAAAGTGTCCTTCCTGTGACCCAAGCAGAAATCCCCATTATGATATTTCACTTTGAGACTACAAAATATTTTTTCAGCCTTGCACAGCCTTATAATATGTCTGGATCTATTAAATGTCACCAATCCAAAGCCACATAGACATCTCATGGAACTCTCTCTTTTTTTTTTTTTACCATTGCATATTAGGCCAGCGAGCTACAAGGAATCCAGCAGGGTGACCAGTTCAACCGGGGTGTACACTGTCAGTGTTCATCTTAAGATGATATCAATCAATCCTTAAGTACCACAACTCAAGCCAACCTGAGTTAACACTTACTGTCTGTACTCAACTAGACAAATGAGAGCCGACATTATAGTAAGCACAGCTGCTCCTACAGCTGGAATTGTGATTCCTAAGTATGATGAACGCAGCCCATTTAGAAGAATGAAAGTGGGCACTAATGGGAGTTTGGATGCTTGACTCACCATTATTCCCAGACACGACGTTGAGAACTCTGAAGTTTGGAATCTGTGCTAACAATATGAAGTCTCAGATTTAGATGCGCAAAATGTAAATGTATATGTGAACAGTAGTAGAGAGATGTACATTTTTGACTGCACTACAGTGCACAACTACATTACATGGAAATTTGGTTATTATTTTTTGAGATTTCTGCTATCATGGTAGACTTTGAAAATCTTGTAAAACTGAGGGAATATAGAAAATGATTAATGGAACAACAATATAGACCCCGTAGCCATTTTATTTGGTACACTCACTAATTAATACAAATTATTTGCTCCTCCAAATAAGTACACTGTTTAGATGCAGAGCAATATATATCATACAATTGCATACACAGACACACACATACCTCTCTGCTCGTATATTTATATTGTGATAAACATGACAAAAGAGCCATAAAAAGGTTTGTGACAGCCACCCGTATACAGGTATTATTCCTGGCTGCAAAATGGATATTATCAATGTACAGATGTGTACAGACGAGTCCACAACAGAACTGATTTGATAGGGAGAGTGGAGGAAGTGACATCATCAGTGGGGCCAGAACCAAAAGTCGCATCATTGGGGCTGGGGCCAGAAGTGACATCATCAGTGGGCCAAAAAACGTAAGTTGCATCATTGAGGGATGGAACCAGAAGTAACGTCATCGGGGCCAAGCGGAATTTCCCGTAACTTGTTTGCAGAGAAGTGAGATAAAGAGTCAATACACTCCGCCACCCCATAGTCTGGCATGGAATTACTCTCATTCAGGCCCTTTAGCTGCCTCCCATAAGTCAAAAAGATGAGAGATCAGCTGAATATCAACTGTCTTAACACACAAATCTGATATCTCATGATAATAAACATCTTCATAGGTGCTTGTTTCTCTAATGCAAGAGGCCTTTTTGAGGCAGGGGATGCTTCTGTTTTTTAGGTCTGCATGGAAGGCAGCATCTCCACCCCTCTCCATGACAGCAGCTCTTTTAATCTTATTGATTCAGATGAGACAGAGATTTTTTTGTTGATGAAGATTGACTAAATTTTCTTTGGTGCTTTCAGGTTTGTTTGTTTTGTTTGAGTCTAGAATAATATTTGCTTTGGAAAAAAAGTTTTCCAGTTTTATTTGTGCAGCACAAAGCCAAGAATGCAACAACATATTCTGTAAATATTGTAAGTGCCATAATGGATGGACTGTCATCCCGACTAGGATGGAGGGTGATTCCTTGCCTGGCTAAGAATGCATGGTGAAAGGGCACTGTGGAACAAGCTGAAAGCCTGGTGGGATGGTTCAAAATTCTAATCCCAGTTAGAGAGAAAAACTAATGGATTGGCTGAGGGAGTCTGTGTGCTAGGGACAATAATTCCCCTGTATGAGAAGTGGCAATATTTGTCTGGCTTGGTACCAGGATATCCAGGGTACCAGGACACCTGCAGGGTAACCTGGGACTTATTGTTTAGAAGGGTAGCTCCGCCAGGGTCCTTGGGTGCCACTAGACGGTGCTGCTGGGAGTAGTCTTCCCTCTTTTATCGAGCTTCCACATGACCTTGCAATGCTATAACACCAGAAGAATTCCTGGGTTCAACATAAAGTAGGCCATCTCACCTCATTCTAGGAATCAGAGCTGGTTGGAGGTGGACAACACTTGCTGGAGAGAAAGAGTAGGAGCAGGAGGAAGAGAAAGGGGATAAAGAATTCTATCTGTATTTATATTAGTATTGTGGAAAAAGGAACCCGTGAATGTACTTTGTTTTAAAAAGTAAAAAAAAAAATGGAATCTGGGACTGTCTGGGTGCCATCATGTCCGGGGTTTCGTGCTCAGTGGTACCCCTTTGTTGTCCCAATATATAGCATCCAGAAATGGCCTAGAGCAGGGCTATTCAATTACAAATTCAGTTGGGCCAGATTTTCAAACTAAGTAACATTTATTCATTATTTCCTCTTTAAATCTGGTCACATCTGTCACATGCACACCAAAAAGTGTGTGAAAAAACAATAACAAAGCTATAACTGAACAGAATCTAAGGTAGTATCAATACTTTTTTTTCACTTTGAAATAAAAAAATAAATATTTTGTTCATATCTGATCTAGACACATCTCAAACTGCATGAAAACAAAATAGTGCACAGCATTAGCAATAACATTTGTTTTCCTTTTGAAATAAAATAAATATTTTGCTCACATCTGACCCAGGCACATTTCAAAGTGCATAAAATCAAAAAAAGTGCACACAAATTTGCAATAATATTTGTTTCCCTTTTGAAAGAAAATAAATATGTTGGTTATTTATGACCCAGACAAATCACAAAGTGCATTTAACAGAATAAAAAAGAGCTATCAATGCTATCAAAGCTATCAGTGCACGAACCCATACCAAGTGATAACAGTGACTAACATGCATGAATACGTCTACTGTACACTGACAGAACATAGGTTTGCTTTAAATCACAACATGCGTGATTGGCATGGCTTTGTTACACATCCCACATTATGTTGATATTGTGACTCTCTATTGCATGCACTGTCGGGGAGGAGACTTGGGGGAAAGCACTTTGTGAGGGCTCATGACACCTCTCTAGAGAGAGTAAAGTGACAGGAACAGGGTGAGAGTCTGAAAAAACAGGAAGTGACAGAAAATCGTTGTCCCCATGACCCAGACAAGGAGTGGTAGGGCACCGTTTATAGCTCAGCACATCAAATAAAAAGCCACTCAGTATTTTTAAGATTCCACCGGAGATGTTGCTCCTGTGTGTGTTATTCCACTTCTAGATACACAACAAAGCACTGCATTGTGGGTCGAATGTTGCTAGGCTACATGGAGTGTGGCATTCATGGTCTGTACTATGGTAGGAATTTATGTAGGAATTTCTGAAGGCTCATCAAATGTGTTTTTATATTGTGCTTCTGGTGAGACCACAGGCTGGATTGCTCTGAGGTTGCTTCTGTGTTGCACGTGGCCCACAGGCCACCATTTGAATGGGCCAGATTTAGAGGTTTACTTGTTGCTTTATCAAACTTTAGAATGGACATGATGTATGATCTAAAGAGCTGTGACAGTAGCATAAATTGTTGGCACCAGATGTGGTTTCACACACTTCGTGATTAATTTTACACACACTACATTCTCTAGAACTTACAGAGAATGGTGCATCAAACAAAAGACATCTAGTAGGCAGTCATTCAGGGGGTCAAAAATACCTTGCTAGTGACAAAGGTCCACTGAGCATGGTTTGAGTTGTTCAAGCTAATAGTAATGTTATAAATAATTAATAGTACAAGGCTGTTGTGCTCTTATGTGAGCACGTAACACCACAGAACTTGAAGCAGATGAATCAGAGCAGCAGGGGAATCTTGCCAGGGTTATTTCCCATTTGCTTAGAATATGAAGATGATGCTGTGGTGGACACATAGTCAACAAAACTGGACGATTGAAGATTGAAACAATGTTGCCTTATTTTTACTAATCTTGATTTCTGCTAGAAAATGCTGATAATAGAGTTTGAGTACATCATGATTTCATGGATTCAACCCGCCTTGTGTCAAGGTTACAGGCTGGTGACTGAAGTGTAATGGGGTGGGGAATGTTTTCTTTCCACATATTAGAGTTCTTAATACTAGTAAATCATCATTTAAATCTTATATAGCCTAAACATAGTTGTTGACTACGCACATCCCTTTATGGCCACTGGCTACCCTTTTTTCAAATGGATATTTCCAGCAGAATAATGTGCCATGCCACAAGTTTACAAACATAGCGGTGAATTCACTTTACTCCACTGGCCCTCATAATGCCCAAATCTCAATTCATCATAGCATCTTTGAGAGAAGCTGGAACAGGAGGTTTGAAGCATGTTGCCAAACTGTGTAATGCTGTAGAGTCACCATGAATTAAAAACACCTTGTACTAAATAGGTGTACCTATTGGCTTATTTATTTGCCTCACATTAAAAAGCAAAGCAATAACTACAGGTTGTTCAAGCATTTACATGCTCTTCAATAATTATCATTCACAGAAACCTGATTTCTTGCTTGCCATGTAAATAAACCCTTAAGTCAAGACGAAGGTAAAAAGCTTAGGGGTAACTGCTGATTGTAATCTGAATTTTAAATCGCATATTAATCCGATCACTAGGACAGCATTTTTTCACTTAAGAAACATAGCAAAAGTTAGACCTCTTATATCACTGAAAGATGCTGAGAAATTAGTTCACACGTTTGTTTTCAGGAATACCCAAAAAAGACATAAATCTTTTGCAACGAGTGCAGAATGCAGCTGCTAGAATCCTAACTAGAAAATGAAAATCCGAGCACATTTCTCCAGTTTTGATGTCACTACACTGGTTACCTGTGTCATTCAGGATTGACTTTAAAATTCTGCTTATGGTTTATAAAGCCTTATAAAGTGGTACCCAGCCGGGATGCCCAGGAGGACCGGAGGAGGGCTTGAGCCTCCTCCAGACCACAAGGGGACGACCGCCCTGGTTGTGTTGGGGGCCACGGGTACAGGGCTTGGAAGCCCAACCCTGTAGGGGCCCGTGGTCACCGCCAGGGGGCGCCCCAATGCCTTGGGAGCCCTGGACCTCAGCACTTCAGCCACACCAGGAAGTGCTGGGGGGAAGAGAAGCAGGGACACCCGGAGTGCTTCCGGGAGTACAGCCGGCACTTCCACCACACTGGGGCGTGTTGGCGGGAGATTGCCGGGAAGCACCTGGAGCACATCCAGGTGTGGATAAAAGGGGCCGCCTCCCTTCATTTGAGGCTGGAGTCAGGTGAGGAGAGGACAAAGCAGGAGAAGCGAGAGTGGAGGCGGCCCGAAGAAAGGCAGAGTGTGTGAGAGGCCTGGACTTTGGGGACTTGTGGGGTTTGTGTGCACTTGAACTTGTATATACTGTGTAAAGAAACGTGTGGTGGTATTTTACAACATGTCCGCCTGTCTGTGTCCGGGGCTCGTTCACATCTTAAATAACCTCGCCCCATCTTATATATCGGAATGTCTGACATCTTATATTCCAAGTATTAACCTCAGATCTTCAAATAAGTGTCTCCTTAGAATTCCAAGAGCAAAACTTAAAAGAAGTGGTGAAGCGGCCTTCTGCTGTTATGCACCTAAAATCTGGAATAGCCTGCCAATAGGAATTCGCCAGGCTAATACAGTAGAGCACTTTAAAACACTGATGAAAACATATTACTTTAACATGGCCTTCTGATAACTTCACTGTAATTTAATCCTGATACTCTGTATATCCAATTCATTATAATAACTATTCATGGTGGCTCTAAAATCTGTACTAACCCTTATTTTCTCTTCTGTTTCTTTTTCCGGTGTCCTTTTGGTGGTGGCTTGCGCCACCACCATCTACTCAAAGCACCGTCATGTTCCAACAATGATGGATTAAAAGCCAGAAGTCTGCAGGACCATCATCATCAAGTCCTTCCGTGAGAACCCTAAATACAAAGAGGACTATTTCATTTATGTTAGGTAGAATGCCCAGAGGGGACTGGGCGGTCCCGTGGCCTGGAACCCCTGCAGATTTTATTTTTTTTCTCCAGTAGAGTTTTAATTTGTTTTTTCTGTCCGCCCTGTTAACTAATGTTAACTAATGTCTTATTTTAATTTCTTATTTTGTCTTTTATTTTTCTTCATTATGTAAAGCACTTTGAGCTACTTTTTTGTATGAAAATGTGCTATATAAATAAATGTTGTTGTTGTTGTTGTTAGAGAAACTGGGTTATTGGCCTCTAAGAAACCTGAGTAACAGAGGGAGATTTCTCTGTGAATAATCAGAATATGTGGCCATAAAAACCTTTAACCCAGTTACTGTTACGGATTTTGTAGTCTTCACATGTCTGTTGCTCTTGTCAGCCTGCACGTGTATTTGCTTCACACATGCTTTCTGTAGCCACGGGTAGAAGTGTCCACAAAATAAATTTTCAGAATCAAAAGTTCAGGTAATCGTGTTTTTCTTTCTCCTGGCTGAAATAATCTGTCTTAATATTTCAGAAATCACTTAATTTGTATTGATGAGCTGAATGTACAGTTCTAACCTCAGCAGCACAATCTTAAGAGTAGTAGGGTAACACGTTAAAAATAACATACGTTATGTTGTCCAATTAGTTTGCTGCATGCAATCTTGTAACAGAGACCTGTAAATAAAGTTTTAATGTGAATAAACATATTTATAAAACACAAGAAAATTGGCGGGTTACGTCAGGAAGGGCATCTGGTGCAAAATTTTGCCAAATCAATATGTGATCAACAATACAAATTTCCATACCAGATTGGTCAAGCCCCTAGTTAACAATGACCACCACCAGTACTGTTAGCCAATGGGGTGCTGGCAGAAATTGGGCTACTGTTAGCCAAAGAAGGAGAAGAAGAGGGGGGAGACACGTCCGGAGGAAAGAGGCAAAGAGGAAGGTAAAGAGAGTGGAATTGAGGGTAGGAACTTTGAATGTTGGCAGTATGACTGGTAAGGGAAGAGAGTTAGCAGATATGATGGAGAGAAGTAAGGTTGATATATTGTGTGTGCAAGAGACTAAATGGAAGGGGAGTAAAGCCAGGTGGATCGGAGGTGGATTTAAATTATTCTATCATGTTGTGGATGGAAGGAGAAATGGGGTAGGAGTTATTCTGAAGGAACAGTATGTCAAGAGTGTTTTGGAGGTGAAAAGAGTGTCAGACAGAGCAATGATTATGAAGCTGGAAATTGGAGGTGTGATGATGAAAGTTATCAGTGCATATGCCCTGGAAGTCGGGTGTGCGATGGATGAGAAAGAGGATTTTTGGAGTGAGTTGAATGAAGTGATGAACAGTGTACCCAAAGGGCAAAAAGTGGTGATTGGAGCGGATTTCAATGGACATGTTGGTGAAGGGAACAGAGGAGATGAGGAGAAGATGGGTAGGTTTGATGTAAATGAGAGGAATGAAGAAGGTCTGATGATAGTGGATTTTGCCAAAAGAACGGACATGGCTGTGGTGAATACGTATTTAAAAAAAGGGAGAAACATAGGGTGACGTACAAGAGTGGAGGAAGATGCACACAGGTGGATTACATCCTACACAGAAAAGTCAATCTGAAGGAGATTGAAGACTGCAAAGTGGTGGCAGGGGAAAGTGTAGTTAAGCAGCATAGGATGGTGGTCTGTAGGATGACGTTGGAGATCAAGAAGAGGAAGAGAGTGAGGCCAAAGCCAGAATCAAATGGCGGAAGTTGAAAAAGGAAGACTGTAAGGTTGAGTTTAGGGAGAAGGGGAAACAGGCACTGGGTGGCAATGAAGAGTTACCAGACAGTTGGGCAACTACAGCAGATGTAGTAAGGGTGACAGAAAGAAGGGTGCTTGGCATGACATCTGGACAGAGGAAGGAGGAAAAGGAAACCTGGTGGTGGAATGGGGAAGTACAGGAGAGTATACAGAGGAAGAGAATGGCGAAGAAGAAGTGGGATAGTCAGGGAAATGCAGAAAGTAGAGGTGGCGAAGCCTAAAGAACAGGCATATGATGAGTCGTATGAGAGCTTGGACAATAAGGAGGGAGAAAAGGACCTGTACCGATTGGCTAGACAGAGGGACTGAGCTAGGAAAGATGTGCAGCAGGTTAAGGTGATAAAGGATAAAGATGGAAACGTACTCACAAGCGAGGAAGGTGTGTTGAGAAGATAGAAAGAGTACTTTGAGAGGCTGATGAATGAAGAGAATGAGAGAGAGAGAAGGTCGGATGATGTGGAAATAGTGAGTCAGGAAGTGCAAAGGATTAGCAAGGAAGAAGTAAGGACTGCCATGAAGAGGATGAAAAATGGAAAGGCTATTGGTCCAGATGACATACCTGTGGAAGCATGGAGGTGTTTAGGAGAGATGGCTGTGGAGTTTTTAACCAGATTATTTAATGGAATCTTGGAAAGTGAGAGGATGCCTGAGGAGTGGAGAAGAAGTGTACTTATTTAAGAATAAGGGGGATTTTAGGACTGTAGTAACTACAGGGGGATAAAATTAATGAGCCACAGCATGAAGTTATGGGAAAGAGTAGTGGAAGCTTGGTTAAGAATTGAGGTAATGATTAGTGAGCAGCAGTATGGTTTCATACTAAGAAAGAGCACTACAGATGCAATGTTTGCTCTGAGGATGTTGATGGAGAAGTATAGAGAAGGCCAGAAGGAGTTGTATTGTGTCTTTGTGGAACTGGAGAAAGCATATGACAGGGTGCCTTGAGAGGAGTTGTGGTATTATATGAGGAAGTTGGGAGCGGCAGGGAAGTATGTAAGAGTTGTACAGGATATGTACGAGGGAAGTATGACAGTGGTGAGGTCTGCGGTAGGAGTGACAGATGCATTCAAGGTGGAGGTGGGATTGCATCAGAGATCGGCTTTGAGCCCTTATTTGCAATGGTGATGGACAGGTTGACAGACGAGATTAGACAGGAGTAATCATGGACTATGATGTTTGCTGATGACATTGTGATCTGTAAGGGAGCAGGTTGAGGAGACCCTAGAGAGGTGGAGATATGCTCTATAGAGGAGAGGAATGAAGATCAGTAGGAACAAGACAGAATGCATGTGTGTAAATGAGAGGGAAGTCAGTGGAATGGTGAGGATGCAGGAAGTAGAGTTGGCAAAAGGGGATAAGTTTAAATACTTGGAATCAACAGTACAGATTAATGGGGATTGTGGAAGAGAGATGAAAAAGAGAGTGCAGGCAGGGTGGGGAGAGGAGTGTCAGGAGTAATTTGTAACAGACGGGTATCAGCAAAGTGAAAGGGAAGGTATACAGGACGGCAGTGAGACCAGCTATGTTATATGGGTTTCAGATGGTGGCACTGAGCAGAATGCAGGAGACAGAGCTGGAGGTAGCAGTTAAAGATGCTAAGATTTGCACTGGGTGTGACGAGGATGGATAGGATTAGAAATGAGTACATTATAGGGTCAGCTCAAGTTGAACAGTTGGGAGACAAAGTCAGAGAGGTGAGATTGCATTGGTTTGGACATGTGCAGAGGAGAGATGCTGAGTATATTGGGAGAAGGATGTTAAGGATAGAGCTACCATGGAAGAGGAAAAGAGGAAGGCCTAAGCGAAGGTTTATGGATGTGGTGAGAGAGGACATGCAGGTGATGGGTGTAACAGAACAAGATGCAGAGAGCAGAAAGATATAGATTATCCGCTGTGGCAACCCCTAATGGGAGCAGCCAAAAGAAGAAGAAGATAAAACACAAGAAAATTATTACAGGAGTCATGCTTATTTTCAGATTCATGGTAGCCGATGATGAAGCTTAGCTTTTATTTTTATGGAGTATAATGACGTCAGACCATTTTGACAAAGGGGAACTCTAGAAGATTACTTGCTCATGTAAACACAGATTATTAAGAAAACAGGTTTCTGCTTTAGCTGGATTATTCACCTTAATCTGGTTATGTTTGTACATATAAACATTCTCACTATCTCCACCATAAACCACACAAAAACTAATGTTATTAATAATTAATAGTGCCCATCTACTTTCCCATGGGTTAAGGCAATATTTAAGCCTCTTAGCTCATATGAGTTCACCGATTTAAAAGATAAATATACAGTGCATCCGGAAAGTATTCACAGCGCATCACTTTTTCCACATTTTCTTATGTTACAGCCTTATTCCAAAATGGATTAAATTCATTTTTTTCCTCAGAATTCTACACACAACACCCCATAAAGACAACGTGAAAAAAGTTTACTTCAGGTTTTTGCTAATTTATTAAAAATAAAAAAATTGAGAAAACACATGTACATAAGTATTCACAGCCTTTGCATTGAAGCTCCTAATTGAGCTCAGGTGCATCCTGTTTCCCCTGATCATCCTTGAGATGTTTCTGCAGCTTAATTGGAGTCCACCTGTGGTAAATTCAGTTGATTGGACATGATTTGGAAAGGCAAACACCTGTCTATATAAGGTCCCACAGTTGACAGTTCATGTCAGAGCACAAACCAAGCATGAAGTCAAAGGAATTGTCTGTAGACCTCCGAGACACGATTGTCTCGAGGCACAAATCTGGGGATGGTTACAGAAAAACTTCTGCTGCTTTGAAGGTCCCAATGAGCACAGTGGCCTCCATCATCCGTAAGTGGAAGAAGTTCAAAACCACCAGGACTCTTCCTAGAGCTGGCCGGCCATCTAAACTGAGCGATCAGGGGAGAAGGGCCTTAGTCCGGGAGGTGACCAAGAACCTGATGGTCACTCTGTCAGAGCTCCAGAGATCCTCTGTGGAGATAGGAGGACCTTCCAGAAGGACAACCATCTCTGCAGCAATCCACCAATCAGGCCTGTATGGTAGAGTGGCCAGACGGAAGCCACTACTTACTAAAAGGCACATGGCAGCCCGCCTGGAGTTTGCCAAAAGGCACCTGAAGGACTCTCAGACCATGAGAAACAAAATTCTCTGGTCTGATGAGACAAAGATTGAACTCTTTGGTGTGAATGCAAGGCGTCATGTTTGGAGGAAACCAGGCACCGCTCATCACCAGGCCAATACCATGGTGATGAAGCATGGTGGTGGCAGCATCATGCTGTGGGGATGTTTTTCAGTGGCAGGAACTGGGAGACTAGTCAGGATAAAGGGAAAGACAACTGCAGCAATGTACAGAGCCTGGATGAAAACCTGCTCCAGAGCGCTCTTGACCTCAGACTGGGGCGACGGTTCATCTTTCAGCAGGACAACGACCCTAAGCACACAGCCAAGATATCAAAGGAGTGGCTTCAGGACAACTCTGTGAATGTCCTTGAGTGGCCCAGCCAGAGCCCAGACTAGAATCCACTTGAACATCTCTGGAGAGATCTTAAAATGGCTGTGCACTGATGCTTCCCATCCAACCTGATGGAGCTTGAGAGGTGCTGCAAAGAGGAATGGGCGAAACTGGCCAAGGATAGGTGTGCCAAGCTTGTGGCATTATATTCAAAAAGACTTGAGGCTGTAATTGCTGCCAAAGGTGCATCGACAAAGTATTGAGCAAAGGCTGTGAATACTTATGTACGTACATGTGATTTTTCAGTTTTTTTTATTTTTAATAAATTTGCCAAAACCTCAAGTAAACTTTTTTCACATTGTCATTATGGGGTGTTGTATGTAGAATTCTAAGGAAAAAAATGAATTTAATCCATTTTGGAATAAGGCTGTCGCATAACAAAATGTGGAAAAAGTGATGTGCTGTCAATACTTTCCAGATACACTGTAGTATATACTGCTCCCCTCTGCTACTGACTGTGCACTTAGGCACAGCTTCTAGCTGCTCTATCTTCTTTTTTGGCTAAAATCTAAAATACAATCTGAATAATGATAACACTTTATGAAAGTCTCCTTATAAAATCAGATTGTTCATTGCTTTTTATTAATTTTCTTAATATGTAGATGACAGTTGAGAGCATTAAGTGTGTCCTTAAAGCCCCCAGAGTCCTGTGTTCAAGTCCTAGGTTGGTCACTATCCGTGTGGAGTCTGCATATTCTCCCTGTCTCTGATTGTTATGTCATTTCTTTCACATCCCCAAGACACCCAGGTTACATTACCTGGCTACCTGATGATTCTAGACTGGCACAGAATAAGTGATTGCAGGTGTGCCCTTTAATGGATGCTCAGTCCAGGGTTGTTTTATTTGTCTTGCACCCTGTGTTGTGAGAAAAGCTGTACCATGCAATACAGGTTCTGAAATAACTTAATGAAGTCAAAACTGAAAAGAACACCTTCACTTAAAAACATTTCCTAAATGATGCCATAAAAATGCCCAACTCCGTTTCTGACACAGAATTTCTGGATGGATAAGCCAAGGCTTTTTGAATTAATAATAACAAACCTGTATTGTCGTCATTTTGCAGTATGAATCTGCCATCACGACATTAAGCAAAGTTGACATTGATGATCCAGGATGCTTCCTAAGCAGCAGGCACTTGTGATGCTGACTTCATTTTTGCCAGTAATCGTGATGTCACTGACCTGCTCTGCTGTTGACCATGGTGAATCATTGTGGGAAGCTGATGATCTGTTCTCATTTTACTTTGTATTTAAGCACATCACTTACTGCCTAATAGGAATCTTGACTCACCGTCAAGACTGCAGGCCACATAATATGCTTGGTGACACTGATCTGTGTTAGGAGAAAAGGTGGCAATGAATTACCAACAGCAGAAGAGGGTAGCAACTTATTCAAGACATTTCACATGCATACATGACATATTGAGATATTAGGGGAATATTTTTATTGCTAGTCAAAATACTTAGAGAGTCGCCTCTTTTATATATGTTTTTAGATAATCAAGATCTTAACTTATAATACCGACCTTTTCAGATTTAAAAACAGTAACACCCTGCTACTTTTCTGAAACTACTTCATCTAGAACATGATCACAAGGAGCCAGAAGCTGTGTCTAGTCAGTCAATTTCAGTCTTAAAGCAAATATCAAACATCAGAGGAGCAGCACTCCACTGAAGGCACACACGCTTTTACTCCTACAATGGGCCATTTTCAGCTTCCAATCAATCTAATTTTTACATTTTTGGGATATGGGCACAAATCACAGCACCTGAAGAAAAGCTCAAACAAACATGGGAAACATATGTTGTGCTGGGATTCAAATGCAATGTTGTGCAACTGTCAGGCTGCAGTGCTAACCCCTGCCATACCTATAAGTTAAATGAAACATTTCCACATTTGCTGAACCTGCTCAGTTCATTATAGGGTCATGAGGAGCCAAAGCCTTTCAGTCCCAACTTGGATGAAGCACAAGTTCATCAGAGGGCACACAATATTCAGGCCAATTTAAAGTTGCCAATCAAACTAAAATCCATGACACTGGAAAGATTGGGAAAAAGCAGAATGTTCTAAAAGAATAAAACATAATTAGACTCCACAGAAACATTGACCAAGCTGGTACTGAAGCCCAGGCCTCAAAGTTCTGCAGAAGTATCATAAAGTACAGTGACAGCCATTTAAAAAATAACATAGCATTCTCAACCCCATTTAATCCAATTCAGGCTCATGGGAGACACGTGAGCCTAGTCAGACCCCACTGGGTGCAAGTCAGGAATAGGTATTTGTCAGTTTATTATTATTTTTTTATTTCAGTTTTTTTATTGATTTACTTACATTTTTACTTGAAGGAAAAGGGCTTGACTGTCGAGAAGATGCAGGACTGAGCAGTTTGGACACAAATCACACTGAACCCCACATAAAAGTGGGAAAAGATAAAGAGGATAAGGAAAAAGAAAGAAGTTTTATCAATGATTTGTTTAAAGTGTACTTATGTTAATATATTAGTTTTGCCCTATTTTCTCCATATGACTTTGGAAACGTAAATTCTGAATTAGCCCTTTGTGAATGCATGAGAGTCCTCTGCAATGGATCAGCACTTTGTTCCAGGGTTGGTACCTGCCTTGTGCCAGCCCAGCTAGGAGAGTCTTCAGGCCCCTCTGACTCTAATTGGATTAAGCAGGTTTGAGATTGTCATGTTATGTTATGTTACTTGTTATGTCTTCTATGGTATCCAGTTCAGCTCAGTTGTGTGTTAGTTCTAAAATATAGGCCAAGTGTTCCCTCTGCTGGTTATTGTCATCAATTACACCATTTCTTCAATTTAGGATCCACTTGAAACATGCTTAATAACAATTGCATAGTTAAAACTGACAGTTTTGTAATAGGAAAAAGGAAGACCCCGAAGCCAAGCAATGCTGCACTTTTGTGAAGGTCTCCTTTCAGTTGGACGCAAATCTTGTGTAATTAAATTGAAGTGCTACCATCTGCTGTAAGACGGTTAATTAAAGGACATCTTGCTCTTTACAGTGCAGAGCAAGTCTGCTATGAATTAACAAGTAGAGAAGAACTGAGGGGCGGCTAATGTTGTCATGTTTCTGAGATTTGGAGTACTGAGAATTGTAGCCTTGATGTTTGTATTTCTGAAAGGGTTTTAGTAAACTAATAAAATCTAAAATGGTCTGCTGCTTGCTCTATGCAACATTGTGTTACACCTTTACTTGACAACAAATACATTTCTTCCAATATATAAAATAATTTTACAGACTGTAACAAATCATTTATGTATGGAGAATATCATAGAATTATTAGATTAGGTTTTCATTTTATAAATTCAATGAATTCAGAAAGTTTTCAAGCCTCTTCACCTTTTTCAGATTTTGTTATGCTCAAGCCTAGTGCTAAAATAATTTAAATACATTTTTTCTCTTACCAAGCAACAAGCAATTCTCTGGAATAACAAAGAGAAAACAGGATTTTAAAAATTTTCACAAATTTCTTATAAATAAAAAGCTGAAATATCACGTTGACAAAAGGATTCAGACCATTTGCTATGACACTTGAAATCTGATTCAGGTTCATCCCGTTCTATTGGTCATCGCTGATATGTTTGCACACCTTGATAGGAGTCCACTTGTGGTCAATTCAATTGATTGGACATGATTAGAAAAGGCACATCACTGGCTATTTAAAGTTCCATGGTTTACAATGTGTATGAGAACAAATACCAAACCATGAGGTTGAAGAAATTGCCTGCAGAGCTTATAGCCAGGAATGTGTCATGTCACAGATCTGGGAAAGACTATAAAACAATTCTATAGCATTGAAGGTTCCCAAGACCACAGCCACTAACATAATTCTTGAATGGGAGAAGTTTGGAACAATCATGAATCTTCCTGGAGCTGGTGACCTGGCTGAACTGAGCGATTGGGGGATAAGGATCATGGTAAAAGAGGTCAGGTCAGGTCTGGTCAGGTTGGGGATACAGAGCATTGCCGCACCCACCACATGACGAAATGGCTTGGGATCCTGGTTTGCAACCCCCGAGGCAGACACGCAGTCCAGTCCTACCCTCCAGAAATGACCCTCTATCTGCCACAGCCGGGTGTCCCCTTGGCCTGGTCCAGCCACTAGGGTCCTCAACAATGAAGATCCTGCGATAACCCTTGGGGAATCGCGTCACATGGCCACAATACCATAAATGATGCTCCCTCACAATGCAGGTAATGTGCCTCATTTGGGAATCCATGAGCAACTGCTCATTCGACACATTGACACAAAGTCAAACCAGTGGTACCCAAGGATTCTCTGAAGAGACACAGTACCAAAGTAGAGTCACAGTCCAGTCTTCATCTCAGGTCACTGGATAGCGTCCATGTCACGCAACTATATAGTAAGACAGGAAGCACCAGGACCACCCTTATTTTCCTAGTAGGTGGTAACCTACTGGACCTAAGCTGGATCTTCAGAGTAGCAGCAACAAGTCTGTGATCAGAATTCACAAACTGGGAACATCTGTAGACCCTGCAGTTTTGCAAGAGCATCCAGGGACTACCCATGAGGATGTGATTGATATCCTTTACCGTACCACCAGTATTGGAGTTCCAAGTCCAATGATGTGGCTCAAGAACCAGAATCTAACTCTTTACAGCCCCTGACCTTTTGCAAAGTCAGGAACATGGATCCACTTTCACCACAGTCACCAAACCCATGGTGACCAACAGTGCCAGTGGTTGCATTGAAGTCACCCATGACCAGAGTTGTGTAACCTCACAGGCACCCATCAACCATCAAGCAAAGTTGCGAATAAAATGTCTCCCTCACAGAGACATCACTCAGTACAGTTGGAGCATACACCAAGACAACAGACAAGGCTCCAAGGGAGTGCCGTAATCTGAGTACGCTCATTGAAATGAGTGACATCAGACACCATCGGAAGAAGCTAATGCGGTACAGCAACAGCTATTCCCTGAGTATGACAGTAATCAGATTGACCAGACCAATAAAAGGTGTATCCACCTGCAGAGATCTGGCCAGTCCTAGGTCTGTGCACCTCAGAAAATTCCACCACTGAAATGAGGAGTTCATGCAGCTCCTACCACAGCAGAGGAAGATGATCATCATGCCGGAGAGACAAGACATTCCATGCGCCTACCCGGATTGGCCGCCTCAAATTGGGACCTGAGTGCTGCCGTGCAGCGGGCGATGCCTAGGCACCACACCAGTTCTGATCCCCAACAGGCCTGACCCCATTGGCTCTCCGACGGTTTCAACTCTTCCAGAGATGGTGCTCCCGAGGGCTTTCCCCCATCCCCTTCATGATGCAAGCAGCCTTCCTATGGGCGCCTGCGGCAGAACTACTCTCACAGAGAGCAAAAAGGAGTCCTTTCTGTCATCTCACTGCTGTTTTTTTTTTTTAAAGTTTTTTTATGTTGGCTGGAGTGCCAATCCTGCCACCAACCTCCATGATTTCCCTGCAATTTGGAGGGCTGCTTTCAGGGCTGGATGCAGTTTAACGTCATACCCAGGACTTCAGAGAGAGGTGACCAAAAAACAATGGTGACTCTGGTTGAGCTTCACAGATCCCATTTGGAGGTGGGATAAACTTTCAGAAGGTCAGCTATCACTGCCACACTCTACTGATCTGGACTTTGAGACAGAGTGGCCAGACAGAGATCTTTCCTTAGTTAAAGGTGCATGGAAGCCTGCTTGGAGTTTGCAAAAAGGCACCTTAAGGACTCTCAGACTGTGAGGAACAAGATTCTCTGTTTTGATGAAACCAAGATTAGTGTCATGTCTGGAGGAAACCAGGCAATACCATTCCAACAATGAAATGTGGTGGTGGCAGCATCATGCTGTGGGGACTAGGAGACTAGACAGGGTTGAGGGAAATCAAAATGGAGCCGTGTAGAGATACCCTTACTGAAAACCTTCTCTAGAGCACTTTTGATCTCAGACTGTGCCAAAAAATTCACTTTCCAACAGAACAATGACCCTAGTCTCAAAGTAAAGACAAAACAGGAGTGACTTAGGGGCAACTCAAACCCAGTCTAAAACTTTTCGCAAGACCTGGAAATAGTTGTCCACTGATGGTCTTCAACCAACTAGGCTGAGCTTGAAGGGATCTGTAAAGAAAAATGGCAGAAAATACCCAAATTCAGGTGTGCAAGGCTTTATTTCATCATACCCAGCAAGACTACAGGCTTTAATTGTTGCAAAAGGTGCTTAAACTAAGTACTGAGAAAAAAGTCAGAATACTTGTGTCAGTGTTAATATTTTTTAAATAAATTTGCAAAATAGTTTAAATGATTTTAGAACAAGGCTGAAACATAGCAAAATGTGAAAAGTATTGAATATTTTCTGAATCCATTATAGATAGTGGTGCAATGGTTAACACTTTTGTTTCACATCTCCAGAGTAAGTAGTTCAAATACTAACCCACTTATTACACCTGTTAAGATTTTTTGTTTTCTCACAGAACATGTTGCGTTTTTCCCAAATCCTAAAGATACTCCTGCTACGTTTGACTCCTTTATGAACGAGTGAAGGGATATGGGCGAATGTGCCCTGTGATGGACTGGTGCCTTATGCAGATTTCATTCTTGCCTTATGTTAGCTGTTACCAAGGCAAGGGCCCTCTTATCTGAAAATTTGATTAGTAAAGGGATTTATGAATACTGTGCTAACAATTCTGTCTGGGAACCCAACTCAGCCTTTTCAGAGATTTCATATTCCTCATTACATATTCCCCTAGTATCTCATGTGTTTTTCACTAGTTATGCAAGTTTCATACCACATCTTAAAGAGATGCAGTTTAGGTTATTGGCCATCTCTAAACTGAATAATGAGACTGGATGTTTGTGTAAATGTGTCTTGCCATTGCTGCTATGAAAAGCACTGGCTTTTCAACCTTGCATTGTAACAAGAATATTGTAAAAGTGAATGGATACCAAAAATAAATAAATATCTACTTTCTATATATAAAATCCTAAGCCTAAAAGTGCAACGATTTTATGTCACATTTTTATGTCACTTTTTTGTCACGCTTTAAATCCTACATATACTGTATATGTTTGGTATCATTCTTTTCAGAATTTATCAAACTTTAATGTGATGTTGTTAGATTTTCAGATTCTTATTCTGTTTTTAAATTATAAACTAAAAATATCAAGAACTTGTGTCCCGTGAGACTAGACTTTGTGCCAAAAGATTTAACCATGCCTGGACCAGAAATAACAGACAAAGAATAGGATAGCTGCTGTACAGGCTTTTAAATGTTCGAAGCGCTGTGCGGGATGTAGATCACACGGCAAGGCACCAGAAGCAGCAAGCCAGCAGGTGATCGAGCAAAGAGGAGGTAAAAAAAAAAACTGTATTTGCTTCCCATTGTATCACCGTTTAAGAGGGGGTTTTGGAGGAGCGACCGCGTCTACTTGGTGTGCACTCAGACCCCCTCTTCAGAACACAAGCGACACAGACGGAAAGTGGCTGACGTGTAGTGCAGGCTGGGGGGGTTGGCGAGTGAAGCGAGCAGGGGGCGAACCCCCTAGTATATATATATATATATTTATATAAATTTATAATTTCAGCAAGTGTTCAGTAAACTCTTCTCTTAAAGTGTCTTAACATTGAAGTTTACCAAACTCCATAGTATTCAGTTCCTCATACTGGAGGAAATTTAACCAAATGGCCTATCTTTGTGCATGGCAAGGAGAGTTAATAACTTGCTTTACTCTTTCAATCCGTTCATTAACAAACCTGCTTAGTGCAATTCTGAGTCCTGTGGTGGACAGAGACTATCACAGCAGTTATTCCAGCTGCATCTGCAGTCCCTCACTCACTAATAAATGAGTAATGTAGAATTGACAATTAATCTAACATGCATAATTTTGACATGTGAGAGAAAAACCATAATACACAAAGAAAACCCCACTCGAAAAAAATGAAAACTCCATGCTGGTAATTCCTGAACCATGATTCAAACTCAGGGTCTGGAGCTATGAAATAGCCACGCTAAG
This sequence comes from Polypterus bichir lapradei, assembly GCA_026402145.1. NCBI lineage: Eukaryota > Metazoa > Chordata > Cladistia > Polypteriformes > Polypteridae > Polypterus > Polypterus bichir. The sequence goes on along the minus strand of JANRMT010062792.1, from coordinate 84,798,198 downwards.
CACTACACCACTATGCTGCCCTTAACAAAATGAAGTCAGGAAAGAAGAAGATGTTTGCTCTGCCACCTAGTCAGACACCCTTCTTTACCAGGACTCATTGTCGGCCTCCCAACTTGAGCAACATTACTCTGCAGATCCTGAGGCTTGACAAATTTACATGAATTACATTTCTTGCCTTAGGTGACTCTTTCATGAATGCTAGAGGATCAGTTACTTTTTTATTGGATTATAGACATCTAGAAAAAGGCATGCTGTTTACTAATTTCTAAATATAACGTACAAGGATGTAAAGAATTTAATTAGGATATAGACCTGTAGAAACGGCCAATGACACCTGGGAAGCAAATCTTTTTCATTGACACAAGGATAGCCAGACATGTCTCAGTTGTGTCTTTTCTTCACATAATTGACTTGTTGATTGCTGAAGCCCTTTTATATATTCGTGGAAATCAGGTCTCTCATATTCAGTATTTACTGCAAAATTGAATGACATTTAAATAAAAATGGACAGACAAAGTGGAAAAAGGAGGGCAAAAGATCAATTAAAATATAGAAAATTAGAGTAAAGGAGGATACAAGCACTGAATGGAGATGAGAAGCTGAACTTAATATAACCCTACATTGATAAAGTGAACAATGAAGGAATGCGTGTACTGTTGGTGATAGGTTTCAACCACAATATCAGTGAAACTGAAGATGAACAAAAACAAGAGAGGGTGATTTAAAGGGGTTCATATCCTTTTAACATATCTTTCAATGCTTGTGATCTTCAGAAAGTACACAAAACTACAGGTCATAGCAACAAGACAACAAACTACGTGACAAGATGAACCAGATAAGTGTTGTGGATAAGGGTCTGGTCAGGACTTCTATTACAGGCATTATTTTTCACTTAATACAGAATAGGAGGGAGGCCGTAAAATGTCTAAATTGAAAATACACTGGGAGAAAACAGGGGGGTGAGTGTTATACTAGATGAGGTAACACAATATGAAAGGGCAACCAGGACAAAAAGTGTAGTCATAAAGTCTAACAAAAGTTTTGAAACTACGAGGTCAAGTAGAACCAACGACCAAACCAAATCAAAACACGAAAATCAATGCTGAAAATTTCAGGCAGGACTCAGTTTCAAAAAGGTTAAAGACAAAATTTACTTTTTGAAAAGTACATAAGAGCAATATGAAGGTTTTGGAATCTGCAAATAATTAGGAAATAAACTTGAGATGACCATTTCTTTTTATCCTGTTGCATTGTTCCATGAGGACACCCTGATAATAACACTGGGCTATACCCTAACGACGGGGTGGCAAAATGGTGGCAATCAATATGATGGTCAAAAATTAGGAAATAATTAAGTTGAATCAAAACTAAGATCAGAATAAAGAAGATAGTAACAAATTAGAATTCAGGAGGTAAAAAAAAGAGCAGCAAATCATCCATCCATCCATCCATTATCCACCCCGGTATATCCTAACTACAGGGTCATGGGGGTCTGCTAGAGCCAATCACAGTCAACACAGGGTGAAAGGCAGGAAACAAACCCCGGGCAGTGCGCCAGCCCACCACAGAGCAGTAAATCAGCAAATTGATAAAGAAAAAAAACTCAGATGGAGCTTTGGTCCTTGCAATATGCATTTCTAGTAATCTATTTTAATGGGAGTGTAGCAGCAAGTTTGCTTAATAGGACAGCTCTGGCACCAGTGTGATCTGTTTTCAAATAATTCCACAGAGAAAATACCTTCAATGGGTGGCATGGTGGCACAGTGGTAGCGCTGCTGCCTCACAGTAAGGAGACCTGGGTTCGCTTCCTGGGTCCTATCTGCGTGGAGTTTGCATGTTCTCCCATGTCTGTGTGGGTTTCCTCCGAGTGCTCCGGTTTCCTCCCACAGTCCAAAGACATGCTGGTTAGGTGCATTGGCGAGCTTAAATTGTCCCTAGTGTGTGTGTGTGCCCCGTGGTGGGCTGGCACCCTGCCCGGGGTTTGTTCCTGCCTTGTGCCCTGTGTTGCCTGGGATTGGGTCCAGCAGACCCCCGTGACCCTGTATTGGGATACAGTGGGTTGGATAATGGATGGATGGAAATATCTTCGTTTTAAAAGTTTTAATGAAATTTCAAAGCAAAACAGTTCAGACAAAAATAGAGAAAAAATTGATAATAAAGAAAACATAAAGTTCTTGTTCAAAGAAAGTTCTGTTTAAAGCTTATTTATCTTGTTTAATTTCTCTAAATTTAGACGTACAATCACATTTTCAGATGTTCATATCAAAACAGAAAACTGCACGCCATTCTGCTATTTGTAAACTTGTCTCACAGTCCATGCTAGCAATAAGACTATTTTCTACCAGGCTTAATTACACTACACACTTATACTGTACAGCTACTAGCTATGTAAGCCCATGCTGTAAAAAGCACATGGTCCTAGAAACTATTGAAATCGTCAGAAAAAAAAATGAAATGTAGAGATGTCAGGTAATTGAAAGGAACTACTCTGGGCGTCTCTTTTCTAGGAGGTTTCGTTTTGCAGACGTGCTCACGTCGTTTGTGCATTAGTGGCTAAGCGACTGTCTTTCTTCAAAGGTTTTGTTTTTCCAATGTGCTCGCCTCACTTGTGTATTAGCGGTGGGAGGAAAAATAAAAGGGAGACCATTTTGTTGATGTGCTCACCACACTTCTGTAATAGCTGATAAGCGTGCTAGCCTCACTTGCATATCCTCGGAGTTGGAGCCCTTAGCCTGACTCCACCTCTCACTTCCAGGCTGGACAGACGCACACACTTCCACAGGTAGAAGTTTATATATAAGATAGCAAAGGAAGTTCTATTTCATGTTAACTTACAGGGGGTAAAAGACTATTCCATATTCTAAGTAACTATGAGAAACTGATATTCTATTGAAATTAATCAGATATGCTTAAGTAAATTTAACATTAACCTTAACTCTCTAAGATTCACTGATGCTCTGTACAAGAGTGGACAGAGCCGACTATACTTCCTTAGAAGGCTGGCATCCTTCGACATCTGCAATAACAAGCTGCAGATGTTCTATTAGATGGTTGTGGCGAGCACCCTCTTCTATGTGGTGGTGTGCTGGGGAGGCAGCATAAAGAAGAGGGATGCCTCACACCTGGACAAACTGGTGAGGAAGGCAGGCTCTATTGTAGGTATGGAGCTGGACAGTTTGACATCCATGGCAGAGCAACAGGCACTGAGCAGGCTCCTGTCAATCATGGAGAATCCACTGCATCCACTGAACAGTATCATCTCTGGACAGAGAAGCAGCTTCAGCGACAGACTGCTGTCACTTTCCTGCTCCATGGACAGACTGAGGAGATCGTTCCTCCCCAACACTATGCGACTCTTCAATTCCACCTGAGGGGGTAAACATTAACATTATACAAAGTTATTGTCTGTTATACCTGCCTTGCACTCTCCACCTTGCATTTTTTAACTTGCACTGCTTTTTTTTACTGCTCTTTAATTAATATTGTTTTTATCAGTATGCTGCTGCTGGAGTATGTGAATTTCCCCTTGGGGATTAATAAAGTATCTATCTATCTATCTAATAAATTTTATAATAATCAGAATTTACTTTGTATAATTGATGTTTCCAAATTTTAAATAATTTTATAGATGCCTGTACTGAAGGCAACGTTTTTTTACAGTTATCTTTTACGGTGTACATAGTTCTAATGTAATATACTGTATTAGACCTCTCATTTTCAATCACGATAACTTATTGAGGTGACTCTGACTGCCTATTTAGGTCAGACATCATTCTCCTAGTCCTAACTGAGTCAACAAAAGTGGAGAAGTTGGCAGGCAACCCATACAAAATGGAAGTCTGTAGGCTGTAGTAAAAGGCAAGTGACGTAGAAATTACAGCATGGACAGAGTACCAGCTCTTATGATCTTTGTTGGTAGAAGTCATGGCTCTGTGTTTTGAGTTTCCCCTGCTTATATTTTTTTAAATCACCATTTTTGTCTGTGCACATTAGCATTAGTTGTGCCTGTTTTTCTTTATTTAAGATTGTTTGACAGGTCTTTGAACATTTTTTATTATTTTGAGTTATTTTTCCTAAAATTATCAAATTGTTTTTAACTTGTTCACTTATATATTGTTGTTTACAAGATCTCATCAAAAATTAAAAAGATTCTGACATGATTTAACTTTTATATCAACTGAAGCAATAATAAGAACATATACAGCTTTGATAGCCACTGGATATATCACTGAAGGTTCTTTTTTCACTGGTATCAAGAATAGACGACATTACTATAATGGACATGAAGTTCTCCATCTAAATTGCATACACTGATCTCCATTAATGTAGCTATGCTGCTGCTTTCTATCAGATGCCATTCATTTGCATTAATGCCATATTATTAATTATATTCACTTAGCTCCACAGCCTGGGAAAAGTGTGTTTAGAAGAGAGATGGATGGGTGGATTGTAACCTTTACTTATTCTGATTCTTCTGCCAATTTTATTATAACAGCCTTATCAGATCATAAAGAAACGTGTTACTTACCAGATGATTTTCCGTTACTTGTCACAAAATTGGAGTGATTTATAAAATGGATTAAATTCTCTACACGATTCTCTGTAGGAGCATTAGCATCTGACATGGACATTCTGTGTGAATCAGCTATCCATCAAAATACCGTATGCATCTTTTTTTTTTAATCTTATTTATCAATTTAAGTGACATGTGGAAGCTGAAGCCTGTCATGGTAGCAATGGATGCGAATTAGGAGCCAACGCTGGACAGGACAAAAGTCCATCACATGTTGTACTCTAAAATGCTTTATTTACAATAATATGTTTCCATTGCCCTTAGAGATGCAGATTAAGTCATTCTCTTGTGAGGCTGACGTGGATGTGTATGACCTTTATTTCTTGGCCTTTTGGCCTAAATGTTGCCATTTTATCACTGACTAAATCACACAGGGTAAGTCTCATAAAGCATGCTGAAATGTTCAGAATTCATCAAAACTGCCACATTTTTAAGGTCTTTCTGACCCGTTTTTTCTGATCCCGTTCTCCTTTCTGACCCAGCAAATTATCTGCTTTTGTTATCTCTCTTAAATTACACAATTGGCACTTTATTATGCATTTAAAATGTGTAAGCCTGAAATTTTACTGCTAAAGCACCACTGTAACTCTTTTATGTAATTAAGACAAGAACATAGAGCTGCCAGTTATTATATTTGTTCAAATATTACATTGTGACATATTGGAAAAAAAACTTTGGTTTGAACATGGGGACCTTAATTCTTTTTGAGCTTTTCTGTTTTCTGAACTACAAGTGAATTTTTAAAAGAAGGGGTAGTGGTAGACAGAAGAACAGTAAGAAAGGTTAGAACCCTAGGCGATACAAGCAGATGGGGAGTTTCCCTTGGTTCTACTTACCCATAGTCACCTTTTTATGATTTCTTCATTCTGTTTAGGTAATTACATTCCACTGCTTTCACTTCATATTCTGATATATTCTGTAAAACACACTGAATGTAGCATGTAACATGTATTGATGTTTTTCCAGACTCTATGCATTTTTCAAGTTCTTGGTGGCTTGAACAACTCTTTGACTAGAATATCATTTCTTCAACTCAAAATCAAACTGCATGTTTGTAATGCCATCTACAGTGACTGGCATCGGTCTGTCTACTATGATTGCAATGCATCATTTTTCACTGATGAAAAGCAACATCACGTACTCAGTTCCAAACAGAACCCTTGTCTTAGAAAATAGTCTGGATGGAAATTTCATATTGGGTGATTAGTAAGTTTTGATTAACTTTTGTTATGCTATATAACTAGAATGTTTAAAGGTACATAATAAAATTGATAGATTACAAAGTATTTGCCATATTAGCATAGATTAATGTGAGACCAACAAGAGTTTCTCACAACAACATTCTCTTCCTTTTCTCGATACATGTGGTAAAGTTTCAATCAACCATGTCAAAAATATGGCCAGAGAAGGAAGCTGAAAACGCAGTCCAGGAAAGTATTTAGTACTGGCTGTGCCAGTTGCTATCTCATTTAGAAGAGGGAATAAAATTACAAATTAACTCACAACAAATACTGAAAAAGCAAATAAAAAAGCAAAAACTACTTGTGCCACGTTACATTCATTTGATTGACCTGCCTTTGGTTTATTACAGTGCAATACTGTGGTGTTGCATTGTGTGCAGGATGGAGTTTACTTATGCACTTTCAGGTATGTATGTTGGTGAATCATAAACAATATTGCTTTATTTGTATTGTAATCACACATATTGGCACACCATAAAGAACTAGTGCACCCACTGCTAAGTTAGTCCTGGCTCACACCTTGCCTTGCAATTGAGTTCTGTATTAAAATTTTTTACAGCAACTGGTATTTGGAACACAGATATCAAAAGTGTCCTGTTTGAATGGTATTATGTTTTATTTATTATTCTTTTTGTGTTATTAATTGTAATACAGTTTAATTACCGATACTTTCTGCATAGTTTCAGATAATAAGGTTTTCAAATTACATAATATCTTGAACTCTGATTGAGTCTGTAGGGGGTCAAGTGAGAAGTCACAGTGAGTCTGAAAATAGTTGGGTTGCCAGCACAATTAAAGTTGCAAAATAAAAAAAAGAAGTAACAGACACACAATAGCACCATCAAATCAAAATCAGGCCATAGCCTCATATTCCCTTCTAGAAGCGTTTCTGGGTAGGTCAGTTTTTGGAGGAGTTCCTGTCAGTCGAGCACAAATGAGATGCCACTTTCTGGTGATGTCTCCTCTTTATATCATCAGGACCAGAAGGGGCAGGGCTTCTAGGGTCCCATTGCCCTTAAGGGGAAGTTTCAAAGCACTGTGAGGAAAAAAGGAGGCAAGACCCCTAGTGACAGCACCCCCTCTCATTCCAGGGTGGTACCACATATCTTAGGTTAGCCTGGAAGGCGACTTTCTCACATGCATATGTGACAAGTGTAAGTAAGCAAACACAGCGTTGAAATTAAACCTCATTTTTATGTGGTTAAAAAATGTAAAATTAGTTAAAATCAATAAAACCAGTTGTCATTACGGCCTTGTCCATTGGACCCTCCTTATAATCCCCTATTTCTAATTGGCTATCTCTCTCACACCTTAACCAATTAACAGCTAACGTGTGGTAAGGGTACTGGCACAATAATGGCTGCCGTTACATCATCAAGGTGGGTGCTACACATTGGTGGTGGTTGAAGTGGTTCCCCTCTAAGTAAAGTGCTTTCAGTAGTGAGAAAAGTACTATATAAATGTAAAGAATTATTATTATTACTTAAAATATTATTATAAATAAATACAAATAACAAGTAGTTATAATCAAGGATACAATTAGTCAGACTCATTTCCTTCCATTGTAATTCACAATGCTCTCTAACTCTCTCTCCCATCTCACCCTGCTCACTTGACAGGCATGCTCATCAGGGCTGAGACACCGGTGTATGTGGTCCGCAAACCCCATCCTCCTAGGACACTTGGAGCCCCAGTGCTGATTGAAGCCCATTTGGAGCACCAGGCAGGAAGGATGGACTTCATCCCTTGTTGTCCATAGAGGGTAGTCAGTTTTATCTGACTTCGACGGCCTGTGGGTTCTCCCTCGGTTCCTGGAGTGCATGCCCCTTCAGTAGTACAAATAGCGCCACTTTGTGTATATACTCCAGACTTTAAGGAGAGCATGCCCCTTAATGTACGGAGCACACACAAAATGGCATCTCTCAGATGATGTCACCTTAAGTCGCCTAATGGGCTGACCGGCTCTGCAAAGCCCATTGCCTTTGTTCTTCCACTTTCTTCAGTTTCGGCAGGACCCAAGGAGCACTCAGTCATCCCTGCTCCTTAAAATCAGCTGGAGTTGATGCACCCACTGAATGCCAATGCTTGTGCTTCTTTATTGGGTTTCCACTTACCTCCTTTATGCTGCACTGTCCGATTCTGCTCTAATTTTGTTCACTGTCCCCTTGATTTCTTCCAATTTTTTTCTATCTTGATCGAACCTACTCAGACCTTTTTATACTGCAGTGAGTGCAGCTACATTAAACGATCTGTTAAGCATGAATGAAGCACATCTATGCTCATGAGGTCTGACCGACAGTATATTTTTGAAAAAACAACTGCACTCGCTCAGTTCCGCCACGGACCCTGGACATGCTCCTCCACACACCTCTCTTCTAACGTGTAGTTTTCTTGATTATAATTGTGGTCTTTTAAAAATGGAATTTAGGGGTGGGCAGTGGAGGGTTTTCTTTCTGTCTTGCAGTGACTATGTGTAGCATAGTTTGAATGCTAGATAAAGAGAAATAGTCATAGCGATTTATTTCTTGGTATAGCAGCATGGGCTTTTGGGAGCTAATCTGGCCAATAAGAACTTTTTTTATGAAAAGAGTTATCAGAAGAACTTCAGGTTCTTCTAATTTAGAAGTGATAAATAATATAAAATGACAACTGTTAGACAAGCAGGTGTCAATAGCTGAGGTCAGTTAATCATTTTCAGACCTGGTTTGTCCTGACCAGGGTTGCTGGAGCCTAACCCAGCTAGTATAGGGTACAAGGCAGGTACAAACCCTGCACAGGGTGCCAGTCCATCATAGAGGGAACACACACACACAAACCCCAACCACACACTAGGGCCAATTTAGTATTGCCAATCCACCTAACCCTCATGTCTTTGGACTATGGGAGCAAACCCATCCAGACATGAGTAGAACATGCAGACTCCACCAAGGGAGGACCTGAGACACAAATCCGTACTACGAGGCAGCAATGCTACCACTACGCCACTGTAACGCCCCTCAACAGCTCTGGTGAATTTCATAATAGGATAAAAACAGAAATCAAAGTCAAGAAATCAAAATAATGACCCGGAACTTCTTAAAGAAAAAAACTGTTTTAATCTTCTTTTTTAAGTAAATTTCAGATGAGTAATGAACTCAGTCCCTCACGCTTTAATAAGGTGGCACCTAAAGTGTTGTATGTATGACTTTCAACCGATGAAATTTCCTGAAAGTTATGTTATTATGCCAAAAAAGTAAAGCCCTGTAAGTATGTAAGTAATGTTATAAAATAAAAAGCTTTTTAAAGGTAGTCACTGCACATTTTGCTTCAAATTCAATATTCTTTACACCTAAAACAATGCAATGGTAATAACAAATTATCTGTTTTTTCTTTAAATACCAGCTTTAGTCATGACTTACTAGCTTTGTTCTATTTTCAGCAAATAAATAAAGATGGTAAATTGGTCCCAGTGAGTGTATTTGTGTGTGTGTGTTCAACACTACAATGGACTGGCGCTTTATCTAGGTGTTGTTCCTGCCTTGCTCCCAATTGCTGCTGGAATAGGTTCCAGCTGTCCTGTGTCTCTCTGTTCTGGATAGACAGGTTACGAATATGGATGGATGGATGATTTGCTCTGACAGTATGGTGCCAAATGTATTATGTTGTCATCAACAGCTCCAAGTAGTTCAACAATCTCGGTAATTTAAATTCTGCCTTGATTATTACATAGTATAACGTCAAAACAGGTTTTGGCTTCTGTTTATACTTTGATGCACTAATATAGTTGCAGTACAAACAATTTTTTAACTGCTTGAATAACTGATTGGCTCTGTCTGCTTTTTGTTTTATTGTATTTTATTTATGATGGAGACATATTAGTAATCAATGAAAAAGATGCACAAAATCACAAGTAGGTTTTAGTTTTTTTTTAAATAGCTTTAGTATGTGACACAGTGCTTAGCACTACTGCCTGACTGATCTAGCATTGTGAGCTCAAATACCATGCCTGAACGGGTTGAGTTTGTATGTTCTCCCTGTCTCTACATGGACATTTTTCAATGTACTCCAATGTTCCAGCAATTCCCTAAAAGATGGGCAGGTAAAGGTGGCTGCCAATTCTAAATTAGACCTCTATGTGTAGCAAGAGTGAGCTCTGTAATTCACTTACATTTCTATCCAGCTTGGGTTGGCAGCATAGCCGCCCAAAACATAGAGGTAGATTAAGCAAGTTTGAGAATGTTTGTTGTAACAATTTAAAAAATAATAATTGAATATGATTACAGCATATAACTTGGGGAAAGAAAGTGGAAAGAAGTGGAAGCTACAATGAATATGTTCCTCTTTTAACCAAAACCACAGCCCTTCAACATCACTATTATTGGGTTTTAATAATTTTTTTGGAGTCATGTAGCTGCCAATTAATCAAATTGCATTTTAAAGTATTAGTCTTTTATTGTTTCAACTTATGGCAGCACGGTGGCGCAGTGGGTAGCGCTACTGCCTTGCAGTTCCCGAATCCTCGCTGTGTGGAGTTTGCATGTTCTCCCCGTTTCTGCATGGGTTTCCTACGGGTACTCTGGTTTCCTCCCATAGTCCAAAGACATCCAGGTTAGGTGCATTGGTGATCCTAAATTGTCCCTAGTGTGTGCTGGTGCCCTGCCCGGGGTTTGTTTCCTGCCTTGTGCCCTGTGTTGGCTGGGATTGGCTCCAGCAGACCCCCGTGACCCTGCAGTTAGGATATAGCGGGTTGGATAATGGATGGATGGATGTTTCCACTTACATGAATAAAATATCGCATAGACAACTCGTTGTTAAAAGCTGATAATAAAAAAGAGGCAGCTATGACACTGAATCGGTCCAAGGTAATTACTAAAGGCCTATCAATAGTTCATTACACTTAAGGCTATCAAACAGTTTATATTATTCTGTAATCACTTGCCTTCATGTGCCGAAAGCATTTAAGCGGTGTTTTATACTGACTGATTTATAATCATGCGATTAAATCTGACTTGTTTCAATCAATTTTGTTTGAGAAAATTTCAGAGAAGCAAACATTATATATTACCACAAATTCTGCAGATTACAGAGCAAAAATGAAAGCTCCACAAGCCAGTCACAGTCTTGTCTCTAATTTACTGGACCCATAGCCTTTGTGTAGAGTGGGTGCTCCCTGTGGTGGCTGGCTAAACTCATCAAAGGGCAGTAAGATCTGAGAGTATGTGATTCACAGAAAATGTTGTTTGCTAACCACATCAGTTAAGGCGTGGGCTTCCTCGGCCTCCACATTAGCAAAACTCCAATCATTTGTATATGCATAAAGAACATAAATCACTCCCAATGGCTCTAAATGTTTTACAGCGTATTATATATTTGGCCACACCGCTCATTCACCTTGTCTTTTTCAATTTGTGGCTTAACTCGAAGGCTTGAATCAATGCGCTATTATAATAGTAATAAATAATGCCCATGTTACAGTGAGCCAAGAAAGACTAAAAAGACAATGGTACAAGTAACAGTTAATTAGTATCTCATTGACATTTGTAAATGTATTAATTCATCTTGAAGTGTCACCTTTTCAGATATTATTTAGATAGCAATTGGAAACAATGGAAACCACTCCTAGGTACTAAAAGCTAGTGTTGGGCCTTGAAATCAACTGGGTGCAAATCAAAGTATCTGTGTGTCTGTCCAGTTATATGCCATTTGGTATAGGATCTATAAAAGCAGTACTAATGTTTGTGCTGTTCCATCTGTTGGAATTACAAATGCAATGCATTTTATTACTACATGCATTACAAAAGTACATTCCAACATTTGGTGCACTCCAAACATTAATGCTGAATATGCCGAAGTCTATATTGATAACTTAGATTTCACGCCATCTTAGATGGGTAGAACAGTAGTAAAGTAAGTAACAAGTAAAAAACTCATAGCCTTAAGGTCAAAAGGTTTGGATGTTTCCTGTGTTACAGAAAGGTTTCTCTGGTTTATCAGGTGAAGTCACTTATTTCTGCCCCCTGTGGGAGAGCTAAAGAAGTGCAAGGGGCCTGGGTTTATATTTCAATGGTGGGAACTGAACTAAAAGAAAATCACCATAAATGATTTCCAGAAAAAAAGGAAAATGAAAATGCTTTTTCTTTTTAACTTTTGTTCTCTGTTCTGTAATTCTGAATGTTACCAAAAATTAACAAGCTGCACTTTTAGGGAAACAAAGCGTTCGGGTAACAGTTCTCATTCAATTGAGAATTAATACCACAATAAGCAGGTTAAGAGATATTTGCTTATAAACAGCAACGTTTATTTTTATGTCACATTTTCATACAAAAAATGTAGCTATACACAAAGTAAAAGAATTACAATAACAAAAGAGAATAAATGAATAAATACAAATAAATACATTATACAAATGAGAAAGAAATACAAGGAAGAGCAGAAAAGTCCCTAGTAACCACAAACAGTTTAATAGTTATAGTGGTGAAAGTCCAAGCCCTATGCTACTGTTAAGAAAACAAGAACTCCAGCAGGAGGGTTAAGTAAACCACTAGGGGTTCCAAGGCCAAAGACCACCAGCCTTATGTGGCCATTCCACAGTCCATACTCTAAATAATGATAAAGTCCTTCACTATTATTATGAGACACCATCTAAGAAGATTTCATGCAGCAGGTCTCATCAGTAATTGAAGAATCCCCATCCCTCCCAAAATCAAAAGCATTTTTTGCTGATCAGTAGGTAGCAGGCATACAGAGGATCACAATGAACTATTTTACATTTTTGAACCCCGTCATTCACTAGCAATGTTTTTTGTAGCATTCATGTTACATCAATTTATATTGTTTAACTCTATAGTGTAGCTTTATTATGACATATTCTTATGGTGCTCAACAATGGTGACGTGCTGCATGTCAACTGGACGTGCAAATTACAATTCAAGTTTAACTAAAGATTTACTCAATTTAACCTAAAATTTTAGACAAGATGTTAAAGACATATAATTGTCTCTCAGTCTTGAGGGCAATTTGTATACAGTACATATGTCACTCTTTTTAAACCAGGGTTACTGTTAGACATTGATTATTGGTATTTATTTTATTATTTTGCAGTCTTTCTTCACTTATAGCTGTTGGCATTTACATGAAGGGAAGGATGAGTTTAAAAAGTGTACTGCATCAATTAAAGACAAAAATGAAGTATATAATGTACAGATATGCACCTCCTGTTTGGTATGGAGACACAGTGGTTGGCACAGCTGCCTCACAGATCCAGCATCTCAGATCTGAATCCTACACCCAGGGATTTTTAAATGGTGGAACCTGTAACATAATGATGCCCCATCCAGGGTTATTCCTTTGCTTGCATACTGCTAATATTGCCTAAATATAATATGTTAATGTCCACTTAGCTTCAATGGAACTGTAATACGCTTTCATTTTTGTATCAAAATGTTAATGTGATTTTTAGAGAGCAAACATAACTTCAACACCAACATGTCTTCCTCGTTCCAAATTACATTATGTAAATAAATAGAATTAATTAGTAATTATTGTCTAACCTGTAGTTTTTCAGAAGGCACCAGTTTATGAAATCCAAATTACATTGATTTTACATGGAACAGGGTGTAGAAGAAGGCAGTTTCATTGATATAGCTAGGGTCGCTTTCTCAGAAACTCTTTGTCCCAATCCTGGTGATTGACTTACAGATCAATAGTTAGATATGTTCCATTTCCATTTAATTGCAGGTTCAGTCATTTATATTGAACTATTACATGATATATTTGTTTTTGAGGGACATATACTAATTCTTGAGGTACCTATACTGGCACATTGGACATATCAACTGTTACTCCTGGCCAATGTGCAAAAAACATTGGACTGCTATTTATTATTGATGCACATATACGTATATGCAATCATCTCAATCACCTTGTATGTATGACAGGTAATATTAAATTCCATCACATACCTCATATTTGAGGAGAATGATTCTAATGTACAGGTCACATTGGCCTCTTTTTGTTTAGGAGCTTTGTCTTCAGTTTTATATGGATGTCCTGATGGTGCCATATTATCTCCACTTTTTAATAATACTCTTCACAGAGTTCAATTATATATGTAATGCCTTCAGATTCTTTTGTATCTCTCTCATGATCTGTAATTGTCAACCATAACATGCTTCAATCTTTTATCTGCTTGTAGACCACTGGCATTTTGCAAACAAGAAACGTTTAGCTGATTTTGTTTAAAGGTAATGACAGTCACAAGGTTTGGCATGTCATGTCATAGAATTTTCTAACCTGATTAATCCAGAATAGGGTCACCGGTCCTATGCCATCTAGCATAGGGCACAAGGCAGAACAAACCCCAGACAAGGTCTCAATCCATCACAGAGCAAACACACACACAGAACACACACTTGGGCCAATTTAGTGGTGCCATTTCACCTAACCTTTGGACAGTGGGAGGAAGCTGAAACACCTGGAGTAAACCCACACAGACACGGGAAGAAAATGCAAACTTCACCCAGGAGGACCTGGGACATAAACTGTGGTCTTCTTACTGTGAGGTAGCTGCATTACCACTGTACCACTGTGCCAGATTTAGAACGTGATTAGTTAAATCCCAAAGTCTGTTGTAACCGTGATTATAAGGAATCCACTTGTGTCCAATGCTGTAACTACAGCACTGAAAGATTTTTATTTTTTATATTTTCTCTAAATAATCCATTTGTTTTTCACTGTAATATTCTTGGTTGCAAAATCTCTTCAAAGGTGGAAAAAGGTTTTGATTTCATCCTAAATTTTTGAAATTCAATAAGTGTGGGTAGAATATATCAAACATAAAAATATAAGAAGCCTGACAAATAAGAAGAGACTGTGCAGTTTTTTGTACTGTTTTAGTTAGATACAGTAGGTTGTCCCTGTATCTCACCAGATATCTGGTCACATTTACTCTGCAACTACAGAGTGTATTTTCTCCAAGACTGCAATGACTCTTCATGTGAAGAGGTGGTTCTTAGCTTCAATCTTGAATGCACTTCTCCCTAATTTTTACTTAGCACATTTGGATAACCATTCATTTTGTAAATGTGGTACATAATCTAGAGGTTGCTTGTTTGTTTATGTACAGCTGTGCATAGCTCATCATTTATATATATATATATATATATATATATATATATATATATATATATATATATATACAGTGCATCTGGAAAATATCACTTTTTCCACATTATTCCAAAATGGATTAAATTCATTTTTTTCCTCACACAACACCCCATAATGACAATGTGAAAAAAGTTTGAGATTTTTGCAAATTTATTAAAAATAAAAAAACTGAGAAATCACATGTACATACGTTTTCACAGCCTTTGCCATGAAGCTCAAAATTGAGCTCAGGTGCATCCTGTTTCCCCTGATCATCCTTGAGATGTTTCTGCAGCTTAATTGGAGTCCACCTGTGATAAATTCAGTTGATTGGACATGATTTGGAAAGGCACACACCTGTCTATATAAGGTCCCACAGTTGACAGCTCATGTCAGAGCACAAACCAAGCATGAAGTCAAAGGAATTGTCTGTAGACCTCCGAGACAGGATTGTCTCGAGGCACAAATCTGAGGAAGGTTACAGAAAAATTTATGCTGCTTTGAAGGTCCCAAAGAGCTCAGTGGCCTCCATCATCTGTAAGTGGAAGAAGTTCGAAACCACCAGGACTCTTCCTAGAGCTGGCCGGCCATCTAAACTGAGTGAAGGGCCTTAGTCAGGGAGGTCACTCTGTCAGAGCTCCAGAGGTCCTCTGTGGAGAGAGGAGAACCTTCCAGTAGGACAACCATCTCTGCAGCAATCCACCAATCAGGCCTGTATGGTAGAGTGGCCAGACGGAAGCCACTCCTTACTAAAAGGCACGTGGCAGCCCACCTGGAGTTTGCCAAAAGGCACCTGAAGGACTCTCAGACCATGAGAAACAAAATTCTCTGGTCTGATGAGACAAAGATTGAACTCTTTGATGTGAATGCCAGGCATTACGTTTGGAGGAAACCAGGCACTGCTCATCACCAGGCCAATACCATCCCTACAGTGAAGCATGGTGGTGGCAGCCTCATGCTGTGGGGATGGTTTTCAGCAACAGGACCTGGGAGACTAGTCAGGATAAAGGGAAAGATGACTGCAGCAATGTACAGAGACATCCTGGATGAAAACCTGCTCCAGAGTGCTCTTGACTTCAGACTGGGGCGACAGTTCATCTTTCAGCAGGACAACGACCCTAAGCACACAGCCAAGATATTAAAGGAGTGGCTTCAGGACAACTCTGTGAATGTCCTTGAGTAGCCCAGACTTGAATCCGATTGAACATCTCTGGAGAGATCTTAAAATGGCTGTGCACCGATGCTTCCCATCCAACCTGATGGAGCTTGAGAGGTGCTGCAAAGAGGAATGGGTGAAACAGGCCAAGGATAGGTGTGCCAAGCTTGTGACATCATATTCAAAAAGACTTAAGGCTATAATTGCTGCCAAAGGTGCATCGACAAAGTATTGAGCAAAGGCTGTGAATACTTATGTACATGTGATTTCTCAGTTTTTTTTATTTTTAATAAATTTGCAAAAACCTCAAGTAAACTTTTTTCACATTGTCATTATGGGGTGTTGTGTGTAGAATTCTGAGGAAAAAAAATGAACTTAATCCATTTTGGAATAAGGTTGTAACATAACAAAATGTGGAAAAAGTGATGCTCTGTGAATACTTTCCGGATGCACACTATATGCATGTACATAATATGTATAGGACTTACAATCAAGTAAACAAGATTAGTTTCTTATCTAACCCCACTTTGGTATATTTTTGCATTAAAAAAACAGGCATAGATTGTGACAGTTCCCATTCAGCTAACATATACATGTTTTCTTCTAGTTTGCAATTTGGTTATATCAGGTTTATCTAAAAATCTTTTTATCAAATGCCAACGTTGCTAGTATTTATTTATTTTTTTGGCTTTTTCAGTCAATGCAATGTATGTGTACTTTGCATAGTTCCTTAACTGAAGCCAGTTTCTGGACCTACATCTTTTTAAAATGTGTAATGCTCCACCTTGTGGCTTTGGTTGGAAACTGCAGCCATATTAGGCACAGGGTTGTGGATTTTCCTACTTTATAAAACATTCAATTGAAATATTTGTATCAATGTAACAAGTAGTACTCATTAGAATAGTCTTGCAAAAAATTAAAAAACAGAAAACTGAAAGTATTGTGCAATAATAAACTAATAGTCTCAAAATGTTCTGCTTTTACTATTTGCTTTAACAATTCCAGTTTTCAATTATTTTATTTGGTAGTTTATTTAACTTCATAATGATAGGCTAATTATATTGATAACCTCATATTATCCAGTATCTAATAACAAATACAATACAGTGCAAAATAAATAAATTCAGACCTTCCCAATATAATTGCAACAAGATGAAGTCCAAAAATGTAACTTGTAATGTTCACACCCACACCAATAATAGCTTCTTATCTGGTATTGGGTGGATTTTTATCCTGTTTGCTTCACCTTTGTTAACTCTGACAAGGGATGCAGCTCAGACCATCAATAAACAGCAGCCCCATTGTCTAGTTTTCAGAGGTCCTGCCATTTCCAGATACAGAACATGACTTTGATGTAGTGGAATCTATACAGTGGAAATTTAGGTTTGCATAATGTTGTGTTTTGCATTTGTAATTAATTTAGACCACTTTGCAGAGATCTGTTTTCACTTTGACAAGTCTTTCTGATGATCAGTGTCAAGAAAACTGAATTGCAATGTTATGAAATGTGAAAACGTCCAAGGCAATGTATATTTCGTAATACTTCTCCATCTACTGCACAAGTTTTGTCCACTAACTTTAATCCAGCCAGAAAAGGAGAACAACAAACATTCTGAGATGGCATTAGTGAAGTTGGTTTAGCTTTCATAGATGATCTATCACAGACGTAAGATATTACAATGAAAAAAGCACGTATTATTTTGTTTAATCCATTTACAAACATTGCATTTGTCTATGAAAAACAATATTTTTAATATGGCAGTCTCTCATTAGTGCTACGCTCAACTGACTGAGCTGAATTACTACAAACCATCTGATTATATAATTTCCTTTGAATGACTGCTTATTAACTCTTTTCCAATTTTGCTCTGTCATTTTGGCTATGAGATGGGGTGTTTGGGTATTGCTGTTAGAAAGAAGCTTAAAATTGTAACTTTTTGATTTACTAATCTATGTACAGTATATAGTAATGAAATTTTGAAGATAATAAAAAAAACACAGTGATTAAATGTCAAACCACATACAACAGTAAAAGCCTGCAGTAACTGTGATAACCTACTTTGTTTTTTTTTTTTTTAAAAAAAAAAAGTGAGAAATGCTTTATGGAGAAAAAATTGTTTATATTTTGGGTTATGCAATATAACGTTGGTTACTTTGAAAAGGACTACTTTGGTATTTTTTTGGTCAATTTTGACATTCATTATGGGCGGCACACCATTTGGTGGGCTGACTCATGGACTTAAAATCCCGTGATGGGTGCGGTTTGTTTGGAATTTGCATGTTTTCCCCATGCTCATGCTTGTCTTCTCCACATGCTTTAGTTCCTTTATCATTTGAAATATGTGTTGATTGGCTAAATGATTACTGTAAACTGGTGCTGTTAGACTGAATTGGCATACTGTGATGAACATATGTCTCATGTATTGCCAGGCTCCTGCTTCCTTCATCACTATATTAGATTATGCATATTCAGAAAATGAATGAATGAGTGATTCCCATCTATCAATCTATTAACTAATCCTGCTTAATCTACTGTTTTAGACGTGGGAAGTTTAAATCTATCCCAAAAAAATGAAAGCATGGCAGGAGTCAACAACAGATGGGAGGCCATTTCTTCATAAGGCAAACTCAAGCACACAATACTGTTCATGTCCCTTTATTATAAACTACTAGCCGAAGCCTGCCGTAGCATACAGCGGTGTAAGAATAGGAACGGAAAACGGTGAGAAAGGAATTCAGAAATCAAGAAGAAATTAATACTTCTTGAAAGACGCAGGTGTGAATAGGTGTTTTGGTGGTGACGAAAGATAATGAGTCGAAAGATCTAACCCTAGAAAAATTCACGTACAACTGACCGTGGCTGAAGACTGGTTGTTAGAATTATTGTGAAGAGTAAACAGCATGTGGGATATCAGGTCTGTGCGCCGGTCTTTGGGTATCCAACATTGCATGTAGAATTTCCGGCCAAGCAGGATTACATGTGAAAGTGATAAATAAATGAGGCTGTCCGAATTTACATACTATGGCCATGGCATCCTGCTAGTTTTGTTGCATGTATCTGGGACTTCCTGGAAATGTGGACAGTAATATGATCATTTTGCCTAAACGTACGTTTTTATTTTCAGCGTTTGCTTGCTGTGCGTCCGACAGTCCTTTGTATTGTTCCACGTGCAAATCTTGTTGATCTAATCTGAGATAGTTGAGTCACGCGCCCACTGTTTTAACATACGCATCTACGACGTACTGTTGGAATAGTTCACCGCTGGAGTGCAAAATACTAAATATATTCCTCATTGTTAATCTGTACATGTAAAATTGGCATTGAGTAAGCCTTCTTCGCTTGGTGGTTCTTTTATCTGGAACATGTTGTAAATCTTTGTGTCAGCCAATGTCTCAGTAAGGGAATAAAAGTAGGTAAACCATAGGATTGCAATTCATATTGAGCGTGGAAATCTGTCTACTGGAATTGCCTATGGGACAGATGCAAATGTCACTTTCGGC
Organism: Polypterus bichir lapradei; assembly: GCA_026402145.1. Lineage (NCBI taxonomy): Eukaryota > Metazoa > Chordata > Cladistia > Polypteriformes > Polypteridae > Polypterus > Polypterus bichir. The sequence goes on along the minus strand of JANRMT010062792.1, from coordinate 84,778,604 downwards.
AGGCGGTTCACTAACCTCTCTGCCGAAAATCGCTGCAATATTGGTGTGACATGTCGGGGCATTGTAGCGTCGTAAATTCTGCCTAGGGTTTTCCTCGGAAAGCTTTCGTACAGCTGCTGTTGGATTGGACTGAGTGATTTAAGCGTACTGCAGATGCATGACGAGAAATGCCGTGTTGGCTGCGTGTGGGCGGGACTGGTTTTGAGGGTGGACGTGGGAGGAGAGTTAGAGTTGGCGGGCGGGGCTCTGTCGTGCGTATCCCATGATGCGGTAGGAGGGTTAGAGTTGGTGGGCGGGGCTCTGTCAAGCGTATCCCATGGTCTTAGAGTTGGTGGGCGGGGCTCTGTGAGTTGGCGGTCGTGGGTCTGTCTTACTTGCGCTCACTGTCGTGCGTGCCCTTAGTGAATGAATGAATATATATATATATACCGTATTTACTCCTGTACCACGCGCACATTTTTTCCCGAAAATGAGCATTAGAAAATCAGGTGCGCGTCATACACGAGGAAATGGTGCGCGTCATACACGAGGAATACGATAGTTTGGCGTTGACATTCAGCATGGATAGCAGCAAGCGTTTACGCTCCTTCACGGCGGGAGAGAAACTAAAAGTGATTTTGGAAGCAGAGAAAATTGGAAATCGGGCAGCAGGTCGCATGTACGATGTTCCAGAGTCACGTGTTCGAGATTGGCGACAGAAGAAAGAAAAACTTTCGTCTTGAAACATAAACAGACGGGCATTTCGCGGAAAACGTGCCCAGTTCCCACAAGTTGAAGTTGCACTCACGGATTACATTCAAGGCAGGCGTCAGCTTGGATATGCAGTGTCCACGGAAATGATTCGGATGAAAGCTCGTGATATAGCGAAAGAACGTGGAATACCAATCACTCAGTTCAAAGCAAGCCACGGATGGGTAACGCGCTTCATGAGAAGGAATGGCTTATCAATAAGACGCCGCACGAGCATTTCGCAGCGTCTACCAGACGCATATGAAGAAAAGCTACTAGCTTTCCAAAAGTACGTTATTCAGTTGAGGCAGCAGAAAATGTATTTAATGGGGCAAATCGGTAATGCTGATCAAACGCCAGTTTATTTTGAGAACTCCTCAAACACTACTGTTAATGCAGTCGGAGACAAGAGTGTCCCGGTACGCACGGGAGGCAGAGAGAAGCAGCGGTGTACCGTGATGTTGACAATTCTTGCAGATGGAAAGAAACTACCGCCGTACGCAATATTTAAAAGGAAGACCTTGCCGAAAAATGAGAAGTTTCCTCCTGGGATCATTGTCAGAGCTCAACAAAAGGGTTGGATGGATAATGATCTCGTAATCGATTGGCTGAAATGTGTGTGGCAACGTCGGCCGGGCAGTCTCCTGAAAATGCCAAACATGTTAGTCATGGACAGCTTTCGTGGCCATTTAACTAAAGGTGTTAAAGAAAAACTGAAAGATGAGAAAACAGATCAAGTGGTAATTCCTGGAGGCATGACTTTGCTCCTCCAACCTCTAGATGTCTGCATTAATCGACCGTTTAAGGCTCATGTATCTAGAATGTACACCGATTGGGCTGCAACAGCGGTACACGAAACAACGCCAACTGGCAAAATGAAAGCCCCAACATTGGCGCAGACGTGTGGCTGGATCATCGCTGCTTGGAAGCTTATTCCAGAGGATTTGATTGTGAAAAGCTTCAAAAAGTGCAGCATATCCAACAGCATCGATGGAAGCGAAGACGACACCATATGGGATGTCAGTAGCGGTGGCGAATCCAACAGCGAATCGGAAGATGATGATTAAACTGGAATATTCTGATGAGCCCAATAATTTCCACTTGCCATTACAGTCCTTTACCGATTGTCTCTATACGGTTCTTTCTTTTCTCATTTTACAGGGCTATTTGTGATTCCTAACTGTTGCAGCATGGTGTGACAAACACTGAACATTCTGCAGTAGGGGTACTGCTTACAGTTAGTACAATATACTGTATCATGTGCAGAAAGAATTAAACGAGACATAATTATTATCCATTACAGTTATTTACGTCTGTGTCTTACTTTAACCTCACTCGCTTCCTATACAATCACAATGCATGTCGTACACGGGGCAAAAGATTTTTTCCCCGATTTTCTTTGTAAAAATTAGCATGCGCGTGGTACAGGAGTAAATACGGTATATTATATATATATATATTATATATATATATATATATAGATATAGAACACACACACACATACAGTACAGGCCAAAAGTTTTGACACACCTCCTCATTCAATGTGTTTTCTTTATTTTCATGACTGAAGGCATCAAAACTATGAATGAACACATGTGGAGTTATGTACTTAACAAAAAAAGGTGAAATAACTGAAAACATGTTTTATATTCTAGTTTCTTCAAAATAGCCACCCTTTGCTCCGATTACTGCTTTGCACACTCTTGGCATTCTCTCAATGAGCTTCAACAGGTAGTTGCCTGAAATGGTTTTCACTTCACAGGTGTGCCTTATCAGGGTTATTTAGTGGAATTTCTTGGTTTATCAATGGGGTTGGGACCAGCAGTTGTGTTGTGCAGAAGTCAGGTTAGTTGGACAATCATTTATTTTTCAACAGGACAATGACCCCAAACACACCTCCAGGCTGTGTAAGGGCTATTTGACCAAGAAGGAGAGTGATGGAGTGCTGTAAATGGTCATGAAAATAAAGAAAACACATTGAATGAGGAGGTGTGTCCAAACTTTTGGCCTGTACTGTATGTGTATGTATATATATCTATCGAAAGGTTGCTACATTTACAGATCCAGCTATTAAGAAATAAACATAGCTTGCAAAAAAAAATCTGAACTTAAACAGGAAAGCAAGACAGAAGGTCTGCCAAAGAATGATCTACTAAAAAGCTGTATATATTTAAAAAAAAAAAAAGTTTTTGATGAAAGTATATTTTATTTGAATAAAAAGATAAAGGGCAAAACTCATTTTAATACACTTACCCAAAGGTAAATAATTTACAAAAGTATGCAACATTTGTTCCAAAAAGTAATGACTTAAAAAGTAACTTTTTTTTAGCCAAATATATATATATACACACACACACACAATAATCTCACATCTGGCAACAGGATCATATTTGCAGTTGGCACTCTTCTCTTCAGACGAACAGCCAGTATCTTCAAGTTATGATATTGAGCTAAAAAGAGTTCAAATAATTTATTAAAGTGGTTTCCAGAAATTCTAATATGGGTCACAAGTCCTGGTGTGCACTTTCCAAGACTTTTGTTGTCTCTGAATCTAAGGACTCATTTTTAGAGTGGTCATCTGAAAAGAAAGAAGATGTATAGAAACATTAGAAAGAGAATCCTTTCAAATATTTTTTCTTTCAACCTGCATGCAGAACAATACGCAAGGATAATGGAAGAATTTTGGTTTAGGAATATACTCCCATTTTATCTATCCATCAATCCATTTTCTTACCCACATATGTAGTTTAGCTTGTAGGACACTAGTGTACATCTCAATAGTGTTGGTTACAAAGTAGGAACCACACCCAGACAAGATGCCATTCCATAGCAGAGCACATTCAATCACACTTGGCTATCACAGAAGTATCTATTAATAACATTATATTTTTGAGATGTGGGACGAAACCCCAACCAAATCTTACAGAAGCTGCAAACATCACACAGGCAATGGTCATCCTGGACTATGAATTCAGGGCCTTGAGCTGCAAGGTTGAAGCACTATAGTTACTACACAACTTTGCCACCTGTAATTCCATTTCAGCATCTGTTAAATGCATTACTGTGGACCATCTTGTTAAATCACAACTGAAAATACATCAAAAATACATTTAAATTACTTGAAATAATCAGTTTACAACTTAGAGAGAGGTTTTCACTCTAATACTGAACACAGCCTGCTGAACAATGTGTCTCGCACCTCATGAAAAGCAGAATACTTTACTTCAACTGATGACAGTTTTTAGCAATAAAATTTAAGATATGGAAATGTAAATCACCAGAGTAACTGCATGTAGTTGGATATTTTCTGTTTAAACTAGCAGTTCAGCTGTCAGGTATTTTTGAAGTAGGCTGGATTTTGATGCAGTACCTTTATTATGAAGGACAGGAATGGACTTTGTGCAAGCTACAAACTCTCAGGGGTTGCCATAAACTTTTCTGCTAGATGAGGATACCAGAATAATTTGGAAATTTTGACCTTTTTTCTTCTTTACCTTGAGTACTTGCTTATCATGGTTGCATGCTGCTTGGACATGCATGTAAGAATTTAATTTCTATCCTGTAAACCTGGCAATGTCACTATTAATTTTTCAATATTGTACAAAGCAGCTGCAGGAGTAGGACTGCATATTGCATTTTGATGCTTCAGTTTAATGTTGTATTGTTTTTAAGTGTGGATGTAGGACTAATTCTCACTATCAAGTGCCTTTTTTGGCTTCTGCTCAAGTTCTTTTTTGCATTCAAAAAGGAATGGCAGACTGGACCCTCTGCACAAAGAACAACAGTAAGTCCTCAGGAACTTTCAGCCATCTTAAAGACATTAGATAGTAAACTAGCACAAGCATGTAGAGAAGACTATTGAAAAGGAAGCACTGAGTATACTATCCTGCAGACTTCCAACAGTCTGTAGGTCCATATGAAGCAAGTCAAAACTTGTGTTTTTTTTCCCCCAGTAGTCTAGAGTTCCAGTCACTCTTTGTTACTTGGCCATTGGGTCTAGTGTCTCATCTGATTCGTAACACAGCTGAACTGCAGCTCTGCAATCAAAAGCAGTCCAAAATAATGAAAATCATTATTTTGTTGAAGTCTGCAGCCAGAATAATCTTGGAAGGGCAAGTTAGGTTCTGAAAAGGCTGTTGCCAAATAAAGCTTTGGACAGTCTTAAAGAGTACTTTAAAATGAATGAAATGATAAGCATTATATATACATAATGGGTAGGTTAAATATTTTTGTCAAGCCCTAATGTTTAAACCTTACTAAACGAAATGGCTAAACTAATCAGTAGGTTTATGTATATTATTAAAACAATGACATTAACCTGCAAAGGAGCAATTGGGGTGGGGGGACTGCCAAACACGCACAAAATGTAATTTACACCAAGATGAACATCTAAGTGTGTCATGTTGTATGCTTGCACCAAGTATCTTTGTGCATAATTATGAAATGTAATATACAAAAGAGACAAGATTTTGTTTCATCTCAGCCTCATCAGCCATAAGGCAGGTACCTACAGAGAATGGAGCACCAGACAACCAGAGAGCACTCTTGCTCATACACTGAAGAAAATTTAAAGTTACCAAATAGTCCAGATATTTGGATACTTTCAGATACTTGGAATGTGGAAGTAAAGACAGAACATGGCGAAAATTCACTGAGAAATGGGGAGAGTGGGCAAACTCCATATAGACTGTGACAAGGAAGGGATTCAAGCTAGTCTTCAAATGCTGGGAGACAGCAGTGCAAAACTCTGTGGTACTATTCTACTTCCACTCAATCTCCTTGTAAAATACACACACACACACACACACACACACAATACATCCATTTACTTGACTAATAAAAATGTACAAGGAACAATATTTATATTCTATTATACAAGAGGGCTTCGCCCCCCGCTCGCTTCGCTCACCCACCCTCGTGTTAGGTTTATCGGATATACAATTTAAAGAGACTGCTATTTTCATGGAAATTGTTACATATGCATTATTTTCACTTTTACTTGAAAACCTTTTGTAAAAACAATACTTGTCCTTTATTTTCAGCCCCGTGCGTGGTTACCTCTCTTTCTCGCCAGACGTATAATGCTGCTCATGTTGCGGGGGGTTGCTGAACGCACGCTAAGGAGATGCGGATCATCTGCTGTCTTTCTGCTGCTTGCGAACTGCCTGTTCTGCTTGTTGCATGTCATCGTTTTAAGAGCTGGGAGCACATGTTGCTTGTCTCCCAAAAGCAATCCAACAACTGCTAGGTTTGATGTCTGTGGACTTGTTTTAAAATGATGGCTCACTGCCTTGTCTCGCC
>JANRMT010062792.1:84753923-84772174 GCA_026402145.1 Polypterus bichir lapradei | reverse complement strand
GGGGGTGGTGGTTTTCGATCATTTTAAAGCCTGTACAGCCGCTGTCCTTTTTGCCACTTCGTGTCTCTGCTGCTCGCGTTGTGATCACTTCTCCGTCATCATAAATATACACCTGACTGAATTGTGTTTTCTTTGAAATTAAACTTGTTGTTGCTTTAAGTGTTGCAGGACCACAGAGTCTCATAGCGTATGGTCCATTATTGTGTAAATCTACGTTTTGTGCATTGAAAGATGTGAATGCGAAAAGACTTTGTTTTCTGCTCTTTGCCTTTTATTTCTGACCTCGCTTTGTCCTGGTATTTTTTCAATTACACCTGGTCCCGATGATTAATTTTCTTTTGTTTGCACTAATGCGATCTTTTAGTCGTCGACATTTCATTTATAACGTATTGTCCTTTATACGATTTATATAAACTGAGACCCCTGTATCTGTGTGTGCTGCGTGCCTTTACACTACCGATTTTTTTTGATGGCCGTGCTCTGATATTGCTTGTAAGTAGGACGTGTCTTGCAAGAATCTCATGTTCTATATCCCCGCGAGATGCTCCGTGGCCATTCTCTTTTGTCTCGCGGGTGTTTTATTTGTCTTCCGTGATCTTAACGTGAAGATCACGTATTGTCTCCTAGTCATTCCCTCCCACAGGATTTTTTTTTTTTTTTTATAATAGAGAGATATTTACACACACACAGTGTATATATAAAGCTTGTAAAACATTTACTGCTTAACAGTATAATAAAATATATTTTCTATAGAATCTTAAGGTGTTCTTTCTTGAATAATTAAGAAATATAAGTGTACTACATATTGAGTTCATTAGTTTACTTCTACGGGTCAAAGGGTATTTATAGTTTTCATTGACCAGATATATTTACATTTTGACTTTCTGATAAAAGCAAATAAAAAAAAAAAATAAATCACCAAGGAATATGGAAAGAAACCTTTAGGAAGTAGGAGCTTCAGCACCCATGGCTATGGTTGCCTGGACTCCCCACCCATAACCATGATAAAAGGGATTTAGATAACCCCGAATCCCACTCCACCTCACTGTTGCCAGTTATAGACAATAACTCTTAAGGTAAACTATTGGCAGTGATAGAACTTTTCTTACAGTAGTTTCTGTAAAAATGATTAACACTTACAGGGTGTGCTAAAGGAATCTATGGGCTTTTCTAGCTAATTATCCAACTATGCATGTAAAAAGATATTATATAAAATGAGGGGTTTCATTCTGCTTAAAATTACAGAGGAAAAGAACCAGAACAACAGAAGGTAATGGAAATTAAAATGGTGAAGCCTGCATAAGATTGCCTAACTCAACTAGGTAAAAACTTCCCTTGGAGGATAAGCCATTGATTCATCTTTATTAGAGGGCACACTTCTCAGACCATTTCAAATGTGCCAGTTAATCAAATACAGATTTTTGGCATGTGGGAGGAAAACTTAATTACCCATGCTAGAACACGGAGATCTCACCCACAGAATTAGCTAGTATTCAAAACTTGTCTTCTATAACTGCAACCCAAAATGCACATAAAAATAAACTGCTTTTATATATTTTTAATGTACAAGCATGTCAACATATTCATAAATATTACATTTTCTGTAAGCTTTAAATGTAATAATTCACAAAATATTTCTAAAATACTGTTGCCAAGAAGAAATTACTACAAATTGCTCCAAATGGTTTGGTAACCATACATCCCTGCCAAAAGAGACATATACAATGGATTTTCAACTGGTATGTGAACAAAGAAGCTAATGTGCCCTACCATGAAATTAATGAAACCGATAATTTCATAATGGTATGACAGTATTGTCTCTATAAACACACAGTGACCTGTCAAAATTTGCTGCAACTTGGTTCATCATTTGTACTCTGCCTAAAATGTAAAATAATTAACCATTTTTGATAGTGTTACAAACATAATACAAGAATGTTAAGCAAATTTATGATATCAAATTTTGTCTGAAACTTTAAGAAACTACATTAGAAAAAGTTAGATAACTTATGGTAATAGGATTTTATCCCAAGCTTAAATTTTTCATTGGAAAGAGTCCTTTTACCAAAAATTTGGATCCTGTACCTAAACAGTTCACATATTAGTTGAGAGCCATCTGTAATGGGAGTTTGACCACCAAGTACTACAGTATTCACTAGATTGATCTTCATGTGACTTTTCTCTCCAGCTCAAATTTAAGAATTACCTAAAAGCAATCAATGTTAAAATTACTGAAAACATCCACAGAGCCATAAGTGATGTACTGATGGACTTCAAAGAAGTACATTTTCAGGAATGGTCTTGGGGTTGGGTTGAAGGGCTGATTAAGATGGAGGATTGCTTCTAAGGGATTTTTGAAGGTGACACTGTCAAAATGTAATAATTTTTCGCAATTTCATGATAGACCTTGTATATATTTTGTATCTTTAAATAGAAAAAGCTGTAAAAGATAAAACAATAAAAAACATACTGGAAACAGCTTTCAGTCAACATTTTTTATGCTCCCATACTTCACAGCTCTTCTTGAGTGTAATGCACAATGAATGATAAAATAAGATGCAAGAGGCAGAAACCACAATTGAGAAATTCAGAACTACTGTACAGCAACAGAATGATTCTGGACTGATCTGTTCACAAATAGGACAACAGGTCATGCACATATGGAAAGAGTTGATTAAGCACTGAACATCCTCACCTGTCTCCAAGCAACACAGAAACACACTCCCCTTAGTATCTTAAATGTCAGCATGGCATATAAATGTCACTAATTAGTCAGGTGTCAAACAAATCAAAAAACACAAACTGCATAATGAAGAAATGTTTAAGGCACACTAATATAGATTGATTGCCTAACAATTGGAATCAGTACCTGCAACTAATATATGTAGTGCGTTTAAACAACAATTGGCAAAGGAATATTTTCAATGGTCAGTTTATACAGGTGGCAAAGATTTTAAGTAAAAAAAAAAAAAAAAAAAAAAAAAAAGCTAATTAACCAAACTACCACCAGAGAAATAAGTATATGGAGCACTGGATCTTTTATTCAAGCATTTTAAAAGGAAAGTATTTACTATAAGTCCTGCGGTGGGGTGGCGCTCTGTCCGGGGTTTTTTTCCTGCCTTGCACCCTATGTTGGCTGGGATTGGCTCCAGCAGACCCCTGTGACCCTGTGGTTAGGATATAGTGGATTGGATAATGGACGGAGGGATGGATATTTACTATAAAGTGATGCAGATATTAGAGGGCAAACTGAAAATTTCCTTTATAAAAGAGATAAAAAAAACACCAAGAGAACAAAAGAAATAACTCAGGAGCATCTTTGTGGGGAAACATGGATCATGTTTATGTCCTGCCGAATTGGACAGCAAACAATTACTTACAAGTGGGTTAATAATTTAAGTACCCCTTAGGTAACTGGACTGCAAAGTCTGTGGTTATATTTAACAAATGTAATAGGGCTTGGCAGGTTAGTGCCAGGAATACAAAGGGCTGTATAGGTGTGAAAAATAGTATAGGTGATACATGTTTGAGGATCCTCCCTGAGAGTAATGTGGGTCAACAGCCATTAGAGGTCAGTCTGTATGTGGTCTAAACGGTATATAGCGATTTGTTTTAACCACTAGGTTGATCAGTTTTTTTGCAAGTGTAATGCAAGCAAGCAGCTGCTAGAGGGCTGCCTTGCATCCAAGACTTTAGTAACTGTCCAAAGAGAGCTCTGTAAGACAGGCAGTAGGACTACAGGAAGACATTCCTGACCCAAAGAGCCATTCCTGGAATGATTAAAGAAGAGCAATTGTTAGGGAGCTTAAAAGTCACTTCCTGATGAGACGCTAAGTGGTGCGAGTGTAGGGTCAACAAAGGCTCAATCTGGTAGGGCAGCAGTGCAGTCAGATATTCAGAGGTGAGTGCTTGTGTACTCGGTGTTGAATTGTATGATCATGGATCAACAAAAAAAAAAAAAAAAAAACCCCAATCAGGTAGATATAGCCCAAAGCCCTTTCATAAGGCAAGTTTGGGTTGCTGTGAAGATTACCTTTCATCCTAATACTAGGGGGCTTTGCCCCCTGCTTGCTTTGTTTGCCCACCCCCTTTCCCGCCGGGGCGAGCTATGCGCCAGCCACTTCGTGTCTCTGCCTCTCACGTTGTGAAGAGGGGGGCTGAACACACTCTAAGGAGATGCGGTCGCTCCTCCAAAACCCCCTCTTAAATGGTAATACAATGGGAAACAAATACATTTTTTTTTACCTCCTCTATGCTTGATCAGCTGGCTTGCTGCTGCTTGTGCCGTGCTGCGTGATCTGCATGTTGCGCAGCGCTTCGAAAATTTAAAAGCCTCTACAGCAGCTGTCCTTTTGTCTCACTCCCTTGTCTTGCGGGACGTTAAAGTGTCTCCGAGAAAATCACGTCTCGTTTCCTTCCAAGTTTTTTTATTTAATAATAGAGAGAAAACCTCTTATTTTGTTAACGATCTAGTCTTTTCTTCTTTTTAGTACTTTTGTTCTGTGTAAGGTTGGGACACACACATTCCAGAAGGAAAATATCACAGCTGTTCATTTACATTTCATACTTCCAGATGTAAAGGTTGCACCTGTAGTAATCACACAATGATCTTTAAAAAAAACAAAGCATGCCTGATCACATGATTGTTATGATATACTGTACACTTTACAAGCATGCATGCATAAATGCCTATATTACTATAGTATGTTTCCAAAGGTTGGGATTCACCTGTTTGCTTGGTTTCTACACAAACTCCTTCTTGATCTTCAAAGCCCACAGCACAAAAGCATTTGAAGCTGCCTTTCGTGTTAACACATTCTTCATTTTCACGAGAGCAGACTTTCTCCTCAGAATTACCACATTCATTTATATCTGAAAACACATAAAAGTAATCTATTCACAAATAATATTTAACATGAAAAATTTAAAGGTGTTAAAAAGAAAAAAAAAAAAGTCATTCATTTTATAGTGCACTTCCATGTGGAAATTGTACAAGCCCTCAAGTCTGAATGGGTTTTCCTTCCACATAACATTCAGGTTAGGTACATGGATCAAGAAGAAGAAGAGCAAAGGGAAAAAAAAAAACCAATAAAAAAAAAAAAAAAAACACACACAACATAATCAAAACTAAAAATTTTTATTCACCTGTGCATTTTAAATCTTCCAGGGTATATCCAGAGGCACAAGCTTTACATTGATCAGGGCCTTCTCCAGTACAAGTATCACATGCTTCATCACATGCTGTTTAAATATTGGAAAACAAAGTCAAAACACATTAAAACAATTCAAACTTTTTATATTAAAAACAGAATTTTATTTTCTAATGCAACATATCCTGCTGTTTCCATCATCATTACACAAACAGCACCAAGTCCACTTTTCGTGACAATGTTAAAGTGATTACATTATATATAATACATTAAAAATACAGCTTGTAAAACCAGTTATTAAGCACCAAATAAACAAATTTGAAGAGATGTGTGTATTCCGTTCTATAATATCTCATCAAGTCAAAATGAAAAAATATTTTGGTTAAATAGGAAAGAGACCACATGCATTAATATGAACATGCACTAAATAACACAGTTTGATAGAGGAGAAGAAATTGCAAATAGCTCCAACAGGTTTTTCAGAACATATTTTAAAATAACAAACCAACCTTTGCAGGTGTAGGATCCAGGATTGTTTAAGCAATATTGTGATTCTGTGCAAGGTGAACTTTCGTTAGCACATTCATCAATATCTTGAAAAACAAAAATAAAAGTGAGAATTCAACCAGTTTCACATTTAAGCCAGTGCAGTCAAAAAGGTAGAAACACAAAAGTGTAAGTGAAACTCTATAACTTTAATATTACATTTTGCAGACAGCAATGAAGTTCAATTAACATTGAATATGCCACTGTGGTCAACGTATTGAATATGTGCTGCACTTGTATACACAATCTAATTATGATAATTTACTCTTTCATGTACAATATTATATTTTATTTCCCCTTAATGTAATACTGTCAAATTGCTTGCTATTCTTTTTATTTCACATTCTTCCCCCCCCAGCATCCCCATTTTCAATGCTATGCTGTATTAGTCTGTAAAAAAAGTATTTCTTAGGCTCTACTTATGAGAAACACAGAGTTTTCTAGCAAAAGGTGTGATGCTCCAAGATAAACTCTGTGTGGCTTCCTTAACCAAAACAATATTATCTTAAAATTATGAAAAACTTTACCACACCCTAGTACTTGAAACCCCATAACCATTGAAATCGAGAAATGCTATTGCACGACAAACACTGACCAACTCATCTCTGGGACTTTTGAGTTACAGCCCATTGTGGGCACCAATAACTCCTCACTTAACAGAGAAGGAGAGAGACTTTGCATTTTCCCTAGCAGAACCGGGCACTGATTGTGCACTGAACAATTACAGTGAAGTCTGTCCATTCAATGAGCTAATGCCCTCTGCTGGACATAAGACCCCAACAGATAAACGTATTAATAACATACAAAATAAATAAACAAGTAGAATTCATCTTACCGTTACACTCTTCCACATTATTTTTAAGCCACCCATCTTTGCATTCTTTGCAGTCCTTGTTGGTTGGGCCAGTACATGTCTTGCAAGACTCATGACATTCTGAAACAGTTATACAGAAGCAAATATTTAAGGGAAATTTAGGTTCCTTCTATATCACTGTCTTATGTATCTAAATGTTCATAATTTAGCATGCGTATATACTCTTGAAATAAGAACCACATGAAGCATTTTTGCATTTTTACCTGGGTATAAATATTTTAAATTCCTAATAATTTACTTAAAGCAATTTTTATTCTAAAATAAACCCCTTAAAATAAGGATACCTAACTTTAGTTTTTATGGTTTAAATGCAAACATTTTCAAATAGGTTTATATCCAGTAAGATATCTGCTAAAACAAATACAGAAGGTAAACTTTACAAAATTAACTTTTTATTTCAGCTGACTGATTGCAAAATGGAAATTTTAAAATGTTCTTTATTTTTTTCTTATTTATACAATTATTTTAAAGCAGTAGTATAAAAAACAGATTACCTGTGCATAAACTGAAAGTGTCATTTTGTTCTTTACTATAATAGCCATCTGCACACTCTAGACACAAATCGCCTTCATATTCCTTGTCACAACTGCATTTTCCATCACCTGTTCGAGTGCCATCCCCATTGCATTTTCCATTGCCATTGCAGGGACTCTCAGAGCCTCCAATGCAAGCTCAAAAGCAAAAAGAAGTTATGTTAACAAAGTAACAGGATTATATTCTTCAAATATGTAGTCCATATAGGTTTTCTGACTAAGCTACCTTCATACACGTCTTACAGTAAACATGTAAGATGTCTTTAAAAAAAAAAAGTCTATTAAAATGGGACTTTAATTCAAGAAATCACATACATAATTACCATTTTAGATAATAACATAAGAACAGAGTACAATCTGAGGCACCAAAGGACTAGACAGATTTTTAATTTTTTAATTTGTAATGCTACACACTTCTCCATAACCATTTTTTTTCCCAGTCTTATTTTATTTAGATGAAACAGTACATTTGTGTTCCAATATGGTTACAAACTTAGTAACAATTAACATACTGAGTGCAACTTAATATATACTGTGCAAAAAAATTGCATACTGGTGTTAGTTTAATCAAATGTTGAAGTCTTAACAAAATTAGCTTAAATAGTTAATATATGGAGAGATGTAATATTTTGCAAACATCACAAACTATTATATGATGATCACTGATGATCCCCAGTAAATTATGACTATCCAGATGCAATCATAGTATGCTTTATGGCCAATGTATTATATGTTAAATTTATCTAATTCATCTATTATGGGATATAATGCTCTCATTCTTTATAATTTCTAAGTGTAGGCTACTTTTTCAAGCTCCATTACAATTTGGCTCCTCCATTCAATTTAAATGAAGGAGCCAGCATGTATACAACTCTCTAAACCCCTACTGGCAGAAAGCGAGGTGCCTGTATGTGAATTGTACTTCAGGCGAGCATGCAAAAATGGTTATACTCAAAACTAAAACTAAGAAAATGCATATTTCACACTTGAATCCCCTCTCTACAGAAATTTTGCAGATGTTACACATAGTTTTTAAATCAGTTTTTGTGACTTGCTTTTCTGTGTGCTGTCAGAAGTGTGTAAATATTATAACACTGCAACTTTCTCTTTTAATTAAACTGGGCAATCCAGTATTCTCAAATGAATGTACTAAATGTCTTACCATTATTATTAAATTTTAGCAAACACCTTTATCCAAACAGACAATGAACGACGGAATATTGTAAGGGACGGCCGACAGCCCAACATGGCCAGGATGCCTAAAAGATGGAAGGATCGGGGAAGGAGGCTTGCTTTAGGTCACTGCAATCTCCCCAAAATGCTAGATGGCAGCTCACAGAGCACCATGGGACTTGAAGTTCGATATCCCAGTCAGGGGGGTGCTGTGGAAGAGACATATGGCATGACGTTTCCACCTAACAAGGAAGCGCTTGCAAACCAAATTGGCGGAAGAGCAGAAGCACTTCCAGGTAGCCCAATAAAAAAAGGACTGGACCGAAACTCACAGAAATAAGCCAGAATCAGGCGGTGGGTGGACGAAGCTTGTTGGGAGGAGCTGAGGAGTAAATGACAGATAAACAAGGCTTGAGTATTGTGCCAAGTATTTACTTGTATTTGTGGTGGAGGAAATTTGAAAGGAGTTTCTCTGAATAAAAATAAGATATTTGTGCTTTTAACTTGTGCCTAGTGTCTGTTGTGTTGGGTTTGAGGAGCAACAGGGCCCTCTATCATCCACAATATATATAAAACCTGTAATATATGTCTAAATAACAGGAAAGCACAAATTTAAAGAAGAGAACAAAAAAATGTTTAAGCAGAGTACAATAAACATGCTAAAACAGTCACATGGCTAGATGAAATCCACAGTTTAATAAGACATACAGTAGTTGGCTGATGACTGATAATAGCATAGCTATAGAGCTGGAGTGATTAGAAGCATGAGAAATTCATGGATATTTTGTAAAGCTGGGTGGTTTTAGAGACAGCATGTGGACTATAATGATTTCATGTTTTAGAATGTGTTGTAGGTAGAACTGCAAAAAAGCTCCATTAGCAAAAGCTATATATAAATAAGTAAATAAATGAATAAGTAAAGAATTACATGTATATACTTTTCCAGTTACTTTTTAGGTAATTAAGAAAAGTTTAACCAGTTTTGCCTATTTATTGTCGGTACCAAGACCTGGCAAACGTATAGAACTTCTCCTTGCCATGTCATTATATATCCCATCTATATATATACCTTCTGATGACATGAATAGCACAGTGTGTTGGTATTTCTTTCACAATGACTTCTTGGTGAAAATGCTGCTTTGGAGACTTGGAAATAATGACACTGACGTGTCAGAGGAGAGATCAAATTGGATACGACTTTATGAAAAAGTGGCTTTTTTAACTGTAGACAATGTTTCTGGAACAATGATTTTTATTTTGTGACAAAGTATGTAAAAAGCACTGGATGTAGGGAGTTAAGTGTGCAGGTTAGAGAGAGAGAGACAATATACAATGGTATACTTAGGACATTCTGATCAGGTTTTTATGGCAAATACTGATCACCAATTTCATGTCCTTAGGATCGTCTAATAATAATTATTTTTTCCAGCATAACCAGCTTTATATATGTTTTAAATCACAATTTAAAGTGTTAGGCTTGGTATTTTTCGTAGTTTATTGAATATGCAAGTCCCCTACATATGAACCTTCAAATTACAAACTTTCAAAAGGTGTGACCGTGCATGTCCAAAAAAATAAAAATTATTTAAAAATAAGTAAAAAGTAAAAAATTGCAGCATAACAAAATTTTAAAACAGTACGTAAGTCTGCACTAGGCAGAGTGCAAAACCCATGCTATTATTGTTTACATTCTCAGTCACGTGTGTGAATCCTTTACAAGCGGTTGTGCTTTTGTCTGTATCTCTGTTAATGTTGAGTTAACACGCTTTATTTTAAACCCAAAATGTCCGGAATGAAGCGTGTTCAACAAGAACATGGGGAAACAGTTGGAAATGCATTAAGGGTAAGCTCTTAACTCAGAGAACCACATTAACATTCCATGCAAAACCAAGTAGTGTGGTGAAGCGTAAGCACAATAGGGACCTTCAGGTGAATCTCGAACAGCTTGTTCTTGTTGACTCTAATGTATCATCTTCAGACATGGGCATCCCAGGAGTACCACAGGCTTAGTGAGTCCTTTTATTTTGATACACTCAAACTAGAGCTAGCACTGCTGGAAGTACTTTTTTGTCCTCACTTCCAAACCTTACATGAATCTTCACCGCAAACACTTACCAGGCCATACATTTTAAGTGATGGGCAGTTGGTGTGGAGTGATGCCATTCGATTGCTCATTTTGTGTGTGGTGGCTGGAAGTGGATTTAAAGACAAACACATAAGCTCATTTGCTAGCGGTAAGCGAGTCTACTGTACTAAGATCAGCTAATTGAAAACAATAGGAATTAAAATATAACTTTGTTATTAAAATGCACTAGAAATCTATTACAAAAAATACAAATATTAAATTTTAAAGGCATTTTCTTGTGTACTGAACAGTACAAGTATTTTTTGACCAGTAATGGCGTACTGCACGATAACACGCAGTGAATACACTTAACTTATAGCTTTCATACTCTTTCTCTGTACATTTAGCATTCGTTTGCTCAGAGATTGATGTGCTTGCAGCTCTTCTTTTCTCCAACATAGCGGCCCGTTTCTTCTCTTCTTCCATCGGCATCTTTTCGCATTAAAACTGATTAAGTCAATTTTTTTTTGCAATTACTTAATTTGTTTTTCTTAATTTTTCACTTAATCTGACACTTAAATCATTCTTGAGGCAGACTTAATTCTAGCATAACTTCAACTAAACATACAAATTTGAGCAGTAGGATTCTTTTGTTACCATGACCTCAAATAAACAACTGTAAGACTTGCATAAAAGCAGACTCTTGACTAACAGTTTGAGGGGTTTCCATGGTGGTTGCACTGCTTAAGCAGCATAACCATTTTAAACCAAGAGATACTTATACCAGTTTACCAAAGAAGTTTAATCTTCACCAAAGACAGCAACTTAAGAAAAGCGCTGAATGAGTGTTGCCACATTCGAATATCCCTGCTCTGCAATTTCCTGTATTAAAATTTCCAAAACTCTTTCCAAAGTCTTTTAGTGTAACTTCATCAGTTTTCTCAACAGCTCATTCAGGTAATTTCTGAAAACTACGTAACTCTGTATTCCATAACAAGAACCTTATGGGCCGACAATGTTGTTATATGCGCTCCTGCTTTAGGTCTGTAGATATGAGTGCAACCTAATATTCTGTACAAGACACTATAGAACAAATAAAGTTCCATCTAGACTGATGGTAGTTTACACAAATGTGCACAATGAGTTTAAACTATATAATTGTGTAATTACTTACTAATAATGAACTCATCAATTAAACATTAATACACACACACCGTATATATAAAAGTATACAATTACCTATAACTTAAGAGTTTATAGGTGTCTATTCGAGAGATGCAAGTGTCTTTAGGTTTCAGTTTCTATTAGTGACTTGTACTTGTGCATTGCAAATAGTTATCTGTGCTTAGTGATTATTAGCGTTAAGTTGATTTTACTGTTTATCGTTGTGCTTTAAGTATACCTATCAACCTGTGTCTTTGTTTGTTTGCCTGCTTACTGCCTTGTTTCGATCAGTTTGAGTACCCCCTCCTTGCTTTGAGACTCGCAGCTGGGCGCACTCAATGGCTCCCTATTTGAGGAGGCTTAAGGTGCCGATGGCCCTTCTGTGCAGACTTCCTTGTGTAAAAACAGCAAACTTAGATGTGACAGTCTACAGAACAAGGACACCAGACAAGGCAACGGACACTCCTACTTAGCTAAGACACAGTTTTTTGCTTTCTTTTCAATGTTGTCTTCAGCATGAGTCATCAATACATTCCTATTATTAACACAAGACACTTCCGTCACCTCTTTAGCAGGAGAGGGAGAAATCCAGACATCCTCTGTCGGCTTCGGGGACTGTCAGTCTGCAGTCAACAAAGCAGACTTTATTATTCTAGTTTTCGGCACCTAAAGGGGTCTCCAAATGGTGGCTCTGACACAGACACGGGTTATCTCATCAGTGCCATGCTGATGATACACAGCTGTACCAGTCATTCCCTCATGAGGTCAACACGGTATCAACTAGAGTCTCTGCCTGTCTTGTTGATATCTCAACCTGGATGAAGGTCTATGATATACAGGTCAACCTGGCAAAAATAGAGCTTTGTGTGATCCTCACTGTCACTAACACCTGCCAAGTCAGTAAGCAACCTTGGGGTGATGATTGATGAGCAGCTATCTTTTTCTGATCACATTTCTTTTGTTTCTCATTCATGCTGTACAACATCAAACCTTATTGGACTGAATATGCAGAACATCATATGGTCCAGGCTTTGGTCTTATTGCGTCTGGACTACTCCAATTCACTTCTGGCAGGAGTATCTGCACATGCTATCAAGCTGCTGCAGACGGTTCAGAATGCAGAAACCAATCTTGTATTTAACCAACCAAGATGGGCACATGTCACTCTTCTCTTCAGATCGCTACATAGTCCCCCTGTAGCAGCACACATTAAGTTCAAATCCCTGATGCTTGCCTGCAGAGTAATCAATGGATCATATTATGTGTATATGGAGTCAATGGGCCCACATGTATATATCGAGACACTGGCGAGGTGCTATGCTTCCTGTCGCCCACTCAAGTCTGCCAGTGAACAGTGTCTGGTGAAGCTGCCTTGGCATGACATCAAGTCTCAATCTTTTCCTGTCCAGTTCCTAGTTGGTAGAACAAGCTGCCCAACTCCATCTGAACTGCTGACTCCCTCAATGTATTTAAGAAAAAATGGAAAACCCACCTGTTTTGCATACATGTGTCTAATTGATTGGAAAAAAGAAAAAAAAAAAAAACAAAAAAAAAAACCTATACTCGTTCAGATATTTGGTTGATCTGTTGTTTCATTAAGTTTAATTTCTTTATTGATTGTTAATCTATGATTGTAAATTTATTAGTTATCACATATTTTCACTTGTGGCAATTAACTTGTTACCGGTCTTACTACATTTGCTGAACAAACTAGCCCTAGACTAATGTTACTCGATTATATTTACCTCTTTTGTAAATCACTTTGGATTACAGTGTCTGTCAAGCAAATAAATGCAAATATAAATACTGTATACTTCTACATGAACCTGGATATGTAAGTCAACCCCAAATGCAACTGAATTACCCATTTCTCTTCATTAAAATTTTTTAAATGTACATTTAAAATTATCTCTCTTAATTATCATAATCCAGTGTTAAGCTATTGTACTAGTTGGAGGTTGAAACAATTTAATTGAAGCTTTGAAACACTTGAAGGGAGATCATGAACAAATTGAGAGAATCCAGCAAAGACAGGCTTTCCATTTGTTGCACAAGTAGCTTGACACTTCCTTTGATATCTGCATTTTTAGAAGTAAAAGCACGGTTATCTATGTTTTGATCCACAGCCATTTACCAACCTTGTTCTGTTCAATTATTCAGATGAAGAAATTAAAACAGTGATTGATAAATATTCAATATGCAATGAATCCAACAAACTCAAGGTGTTGTCATCTCATTCTCATACAGCATGTTAAATACAGTATTATGTTAAGTACTGTTAAATACAGTATAACTTAAATTTATTCAAGTCATTTATTTTTAATAAAGTGAATGGCAGTTCTTCACAGGCAATCATATAAGCCACAGTGAAGTTCACTGTCACTTATTTCCCTGCATTTTCCTCTCTGACATGAAACATGACTCAAGCTAATTGTCTGAGGTGTGCTTCTAGCATTCACACAGTCTTTTGATGTTATGTGCTTTAGGCTTGTGCTATATTTTCTCAGAGATTTTGCAAATGATATAAACCTGTTAAAATTCACTTTTCCCTATAATATCTTCAATCGACTTTAGAAAAAAAGTAACACTGTCTGCTTCTCTGTATTGTGCCTAAGCTAGGAAAGCTCATGTAGCTACGAGGTTTTAAAATTATTCTTGCTGTGTAGGTGCATCTTTATCCTGCAACTCAGTTGGCAAAGTTAACACAATTATTGGACCAGTGCTATTAAAATGAGCTGACAAAGTTTGAAAATATTTGGATATTTTGTGCTTTGCGCCCTTATAGCAACTGAGTCCATGCACCTGATTCATGAAAGTAGCTGGTTTTGTCCCTTATTAAACAGTAAACAAAGCAGATGCTGAGTTTGAAGAAACATGTATAGCTCCCAGTTGCTACTGACGACTAAAGTAAAAAAAACACAAAATGCACAAGTATTTTGGGAGGTTTCACATTTGCAACATTTGTACTCACAGTCTGTATTCTGCACCTGTGATAAATTAAATTATTTTTGATTATTTAAACATGTGCCCAACTGTAACAAGCCATTTCATTTTTTCATAAAGTGCAGTGGAATATTTCTTTAGCTTTACCAAATTATATATTTAATGTAAATAATGCATACTTTTGTGATTAAGATTTGATCCAAAATATTATGAATTTATTTAAAATTTTAAAAACTTAAATTTACATTTGCCTAATATACCATATACACAGAGCAGATGTTAAATACAGAATATGCAAATAAAAATGTATTTTCTGCAATACATTTGCCAGTTTTCCATTCACCAAAAATTTCAATATTACAGTAATTTTTCACTATAAACTGTTTTTAGTTAATTGAATATAAAAAGCATTTAAATTACTCGTATAAGAACGCTGGGTGCCCAATTTCTTGCAACCACTTAAATTACTTTTTGCCAGTCTTACACAGTGCTGATATCACTGCAAGTCAACTACCACAACTACCATTTACAGCCTGCTTCTGCCTCTGTTCCTCTATGTCCAGGGTTAGAATAGAATCCTTCTCCTAGTTTTTCCTTACTACAATATACTGCCTCAAAAGCAATGTATTTTTTTCCCCTAACTAAACTTTACATTTATCTTCTGTATTCTTAAGCACTTTTATCAAAGATTTTCATCTTTTCTGAGATTTTTATATATTTTTTCATTGAGGCTATAAGATAATTATTGTGTCTTCCAAATAAATTGAATATTAAACTATAGTAAAACTGTGTGTTGAGAATGATACTAAATAAGGCGCAGCCTTACCATTGCAATCAGGACCAAAAGTTCCCTTTGGACAGCACACTTTAATTGTGTCTATGCAGAACCATTTAAACAGATCAGGATATTTTTGTTTCCTATGTGAGGAAGAAAATAATATAATAAAACATAATTAGCTTGAATGACTTGAATGAGAAATTAAATACAATGAATACTGAACTTCAGTGAAATCTTATATATATATATATATATATATATATATATATATATATAAAAAACCCCACCACATACCACATTAAACTTCTTTAGTTATATAAAAACTAATGCAAATACATGGTGGAACTAAGCTAGTTCAAATCCTGTAAATTCCAGAAGTGATTCCACTCTGTTGGGCCCTTGAGCAAGACCTTTAACCTGCATCCAGTTCCTTCAACTTGCAAGGAAAAATTCAGGGGTTGGGGGCAGGATTGGCACTCCAGCCACTATAAAAAAAACCTCACACCGTTTAATTCCACTCAAACTAGTGTGGTGCCCCCCCAAGCAAGGATTTATCCTGTATGTGAATCATTTGTTTTTGTCAATATTCCTCTTAGAGTATGCTTTCTCCATAAGACAATGGAACGAGGACAAAAAAACAAAAAAAGAGCAGTTTTTTCTTATTTTTCTCCCTCTAAATTACTTTAGTAGATAACTTGTAATGTCCACCTCTTGTGCAATGTAGGAAATGGCAAAATATCAACTGTTGCCTTAAATATGTACATTTCAGAGGACACAACACCAGGCACACAGCAAGAGACGGATTTGAATGAGCTAAAGTCATGTCATTAATTGGGTATAGTCATATGGGTTTACTTAGAGTAACAAAACAATCTAACCTGTACGTCCATGTAAACATAGGGGGAACACAAACTACACAGTGACCAGGCCAGTACTAGCAAATGTGCTAAGCAGTGATCCTCTGTACACGCTGTTTGCTTTATTGTATATTATATGTCTGTCAACAAAGAAGTAATTAATTTATAAAACAGCAAAAACACACTATTCCTTGAAATTTAAATTATTGAGATGCACTTAAATTTTATTATGTGCAGCATATTTTGTAAAGAATTAGAAAATCTGCAAAGACATACTGTAAGTACTGTGTTTTATAATGTCTATCATCAATACATTTGCTGTATTATGTGAAATACACTTCTAATACAATGATCAATACTCACTTCTTAAACCACCAATTTTCAAAATGATCTTCATATTCTTCTACCATATGGTTACACTCGAAATTGCTACTGTCACAGAGATTTTCCAAGATCTCCACAAGGCGAATCTCACTGTTATGTTAATAAAAAAAGATTAATTAAAGAGAGAGATCACCATTATTATTAACCATTACAAATGTCAACATATAACCGCATGTCTTAATCTTAAAACTGTAAGTCTAAAAAAAGTCTATCTGATCTTAATGTATTTAAGAACATCATTAAGGACATCTTTTCAGTCAAACTCTTAATTTGCAGTAAATATAAAAGAGGTCACACTGAAATAGACGTTTTAAAATAACAATCAAATTACAAATTCTTTAAATGAGGAAATGGATTGCATACCAACAAACATACAAAGGAACATCACATAAAGCATTTTGCTCTCTCTCTCTCTCTCTCTCTCTCTCTCTCTTTCTCTCTGTCATATTAAAAACAAAACTGAAGCATATATTAAAATGAGATGAAAGATGAGACTGGGAATGCTGTAATGCATTCCTGACCCAATAAAAAGCATTAAGATTCAGCAGAAATAAAAATAAAACTGCATGTTTGTATCAAATTGTTGAGAAAGAATTTGAAAAGTTCAAGAAATATTAATCAAATGTGGACAGTGTCACACTAACTTCTATTGTTTAAGTATGTTTATATTTCCCAGAAATAAACATAAACAACAGCCAGGTCAGTGCAAGTAGCTATGCTGTACAGCAGCAGAGCATAATGTAGTATTAAATAAAAGTATGTTATCTTCTAATCAAAAATGATCATAATGGGAAGCTTTGGCAAAATATCTAACTGTACATGTCATTTCAGTCAGAGCTTTTCCTCAGAAAAGTCAATAACATAAATACCTTGTCTTTTTGAGAAATAATTAAGAGGTCTCCCCCCCCAACCAGGTTAAGCAAGAAGTGTATCTCTGCAGTTTCTATAATGAATAGAAACATCCAACCAGCTAAAACTGTGTACAGTGTGCTCACACAACAAACTATTGGACTGCAGTACATTTGCTGTATCTGTGAAAAAAGATAGACCCAAAAAATACTTGCAAAAGGAATTTGCAAACAGCTTATCAAACTTGACATTCTCTTCTCACCGATGATATAACATGATGTACTGAAAGAATCACAAAACCTTTTCACCATATCACGTGTTCATATCAGAATGCTCAAGAGGGTCAATTAACCTAACAATATTACCTATGGCCAATTGACATGCACTTTTATTTAGCATATACTGCAGACAACATGCTAACAGCTGTCCATTCATCAGTTTTCAAAGCTTGCATCACAAATGGAGAAAACTGTCAGACAAAAGCTCTTTACATAGCACTTTTATATGATGGCCACCATATCAACATGCTATATACTGTACAGTTAAGCACAGAACTATGTTACAGTTGTTTCAATTGACATTAGTCTTACCTGGAACATCGACTTGCTCATGGTCAAATACTGAATTGGAAGCAGGCACTGAACTTAGGACTTTGCTTTTAATTTCAACACCTTAGACACTAGGCAAGAACATCTTATGTATACAGGTACTTGTTTGGATGCTATGGGTTTAAGGTGCATAGTCCTGACTTTAGCTATCCTGTATTATTTGTTCTAATTTTTATGTACATACCTCACCTAAAGGATTATTAGGAACACCATACTAATACGGTGTTTGACCCCCTTTCGCCTTCAGAACTGCCTTAATTCTACGTGGCACTGATTCAACAAGGTGCTGAAAGCATTCTTTAGAAATGTTGGCCCATATTGATAGGA
>JANRMT010062792.1:84723894-84753913 GCA_026402145.1 Polypterus bichir lapradei | reverse complement strand
TTGGCACTAAGGGGCCTAAAGTGTGCCAAGAAAACATCCCCCACACCATTGAAAGGCTGAAGAATTTCTAGGAAAGCCCTGGGCTGTGACCTCCAAAGACAATGCAAAAAGACCATTTCCCCTTGTGGATTAATAAATTATGTCCACAAAATAAAACAAATCCCTGGAATACCATCTCTGACTTAATCATGGATGGAAACATTACCTTGTTTCATATTTTGACAATTTTCTTTCTTCCCAGGCAGTATTCCCTCCTCCAAAATTTTTTTTAGATGTTCTGTCTAAACCCTGAAAAATATTTTATCAAATATATGTGAAAAAATAAAATTAAGAATTACAGCTGTGACATGATGCCATGCCTTCAAAAACAAATGAAGAAACAAAAATCTTGATTGGTTTAATATCCTAATGTGTGGCTCACCATACCCAGAGGTTTACGGCTAAAATAAGGAGAGCAGGAAAGGTTTAGGGTTAAAGTAAAGAGACCAGGAAATACTAGAAAGTTATGAGACAATTTGCATTTAAACTTTTAGGATCAAACTTGTTTGGAATCACAAGCCAAGATACCCATTCCAAAGTAGTTGCCATGCTGAAACATATAAATGTGTTACAGCAGTGTTTCTTGCTTTTGTAAGAGACCTTTATTTGCTAATAGAATTATGTACAAATCATGGGCTGCATGCAAATTTCATTTTTACTGTTTCAGTATTTGTTGAAGTTCATTTGTAACCTTTGTTTAATGTTTTTTTCTGTATTTGCTCCTCAGTCTTGGTTTCTAGTTAGTTTAGTATAGCCAATAAGGAGATGTGCAGCTCATTTATAAAGGGCAACACTGAACTTTTATGAGCGAGAAAGAGACTGTGGCTGTATACCCAGACAACCTGTACACAAAATCGAGGGTTGACAGACAACCACTAATGTAAATATCAGTTAATGAAGTCTTTATTATAGTCTAAAATGACAGATACTAGAGCATGTAACAATGGAGGAATAAAAAAACTTTTGCAAGTAGGTTCAAGATAAGCAAATACATGCTGAAGCTGGACACCAGATGGCAGTACTCACTGTAGGAGTCATGAACAAAAGCACAATTTCAACAAAGTCAACATCTGAACATTTAATAAAAAAAAAAGAAAGATAGGGAAATTAATTAACAAATGATATCCGTCACAGTAAGCCAATTTCAAACATAGCTACTTAATTTCCAACAAGAACCACTCCTACTTGAGAGCTGAAGGTAACTTTGTTATACTTTAAATAGGACACTTTTTCCTTTTCCTAGATAGTTATAAATAGATGGATAGATAAAAGGCTTCTCTTACCACATACATCACATGCCTGAGCAGTGATACTTTACAATAAAGTTTCAAGCAGCTACCAAAAATCCCAGCCAAGTCACGGTATGTGTGAAAGACATTTTTCCTACCAGTTTCTGCAATGTTTTTTTTTTTTCTTCTCCTCTGGATACTCAGGATTTCTTCACACATGCTAAAAGTGGTTACACTTATTGACAATTTAAAAGTTTCTCACTATGAGTAAGTATGGTTGTATGTAAATTGTGCCTTGTAATGTAATGTACTGGCAATCTATGCAGGCTTAATGTTCAATGCCGAGAACAGACTGTGGTTTGTAGCAACCTTAAATTGGATTAAGTGAATCAGAAAATGGATATAGTGTTTAAGTTTCCTTTAACACATACCACTTAAATGTAAAAGAATGCTTTCGTTCAAAACAGTATAATAGAAATGAAAGTAACGGAGATTTTGTACACGAGTTTTATGATCGGTCTTAAGAACCTTGCTGAACCCTAGACAGAAGCAAACACTTGATTTCTAAAACAACTTTCATCGGAATGAAACCACAAGTTGATAAAAGTAAACCTTATTAGTCGCTTTAATTTTCTTTTATATAGAAGCTTTGAATAGAAAATGTAACTAACGTGTTCAACAGCAACTGGATAAAATGGAGAGGAACAATTTATTTAGCCAGAAACGAGCAATGAAGGACGTGGTAACTGACAGGTGACATTTACATTTTACAGAACATGCCATAGTACAACTGAAAAACACATCTCTTTAAAATAGGTGAGTTAACAATGAACTTACCTTCTCGAAGTTTTCAACTATCGTCTTGCATGTTGGACAGGAATTTTTTAAGTCCTTTGCTCTTACAAAAGGACAGTATAAAATAAAGGAAAATAACAGCAGTGCCAGCCAACAGCCTACAAATCGCATAGTAAAAGATCGAGTATGTGTATCATACAACTTTAACACGTAAAACCCTAGCCGGTTATTATCTGCAATGTATACTATTTACTTAAAAAAATACATTTAGAGGCCGGTAAGATTATCCTATGAACCAAGGTTACGATTGTAGTTCAAAGTCAAGGTCAGTACTACAGAGCCAGACTATTTAAAATCTTGCATTCATTTCAACCTCAACCTGGTTGGTAACAAAACAGGATAAGAAAAGATAACCTGAAGGATTCAAGCAAGCCAAATTTCCGCGTCAGACTCAAGTTACTAGTGTGGCCCTGGCTGATTCGCCGAAGTCTTTTGTCAATCAAAGCATGAGCCTATCACTACCCGCCACGTACCGGGGCAATACATGACCCACGTGGACTAGTTTAAAGCATGTTTTTTCTTCCCCGTTTAGTTTAGTAGATGTTTAGTACAATTATTGGAATATTAAAATCGTTACAATCCCACACGTTGTAATTCACTTCATTCCTAGTTAAAAGGGTTGCCCGTTGAGCCCCGTGCGTGTTACGTATTGAAGCAACACTGAATTCACCCTGATTGATATTCCCGACCTTAAAATCAGATGTGCTGTACACAGTATCGTTACTTATCCAACCTTTCACTCGTGTTTATGTGTAGTCTAATAAGTCACGTGTGTAATTTTGCTAATACAGCTTTACATTTAAGAAATCCAAAATGACGAACGTAATTTATTTTTTTGTTGTTGGATTTGTCACCGTATAAACAAAACCCAACCACATCGTTACGTCGTCGCGAACTTTCACCTTTCAACTTAACCGAAGACATGGCGCAAAAGAGAGGTGCTAGCGGACAGCGACTGCTATATTTACTTATTTTTGTTGCTTTTATGCATTTAATAGCATGTCCTTATACAAAAGTGGAAGAAAGTTTCAATCTACAAGCAATCCACGACCTTCTCTATCACAGGCTGGATTTAGAGCAGGTACCGTAAGTGAATGGAATTTGTTGCATACGCTGTTTGATTATGCATCTGGGCTTGTAAAAGTACGCGTAATAACTATACAAGCATTTTAAAGACAATTTCAAGTGGTAGTTCCCTAGAGCGCAGTCAATTTTCATCCCTTGCTGGAGTTTGATGAACGTACCGTAATAATGTGTAGTGTTCTCCAATCTCTTTACCATGTAACAGGATGGTATAAAGATATCGACGGATATTACAAATCTTAATGCTCGCGCGAGAGTAATAAACAGAAGACTGCGTAACGAGGATTTTTAGTGTAGGCAAAAACGTACTACATTATAGTACCCCTGGAACATAGGTTACGTGATCGAAAGAGAAAGGCATTCACCGATGAGAGGCTTCTTATTCAGTAAGATACCACTGGAAAGGTGCCCGTCTGCTAGTGTATAATGAAGTAATGGAGCTTTATGTATTGATTTTGGAAAATTTCTGATGTGTATATTGAATATGTAATGAATTAAGTTATAATAAAGTATTCATTACCGCTTTTCCACGCTGCTAAACATTTACGTTTTTAGAATAAAAATGCATACCAGTATGTTACAAAAGTAAAATCGATTTTCATCCCATTAATATATCAATGACTGCGGTAGGTTGGCACCCTGCCCGGGATTGGTTCCTGCCTTGTGCCTTGTGTTGGCTGGGATTGGCTCCAGCAGACCCCCGTGACCCTGTGTTCGGATTCAGCGGGTTGGATAATGGATGGATGGATGGATAATATATCAATGTATTCATTCAGTACCCCATTCAGTGTACGAGTTTCTTTGTGACCGATTCCGTCGGTATAGGCTCTTGTTTATTGCGATAATAAAAACTGAATCAGTTATGATCAGTAATAAATGGACATAACCGTTTTTCATCTACTTTTTATCGTATGTTATGATCACCAAAATGCAAATATAAGAACAATCATATAAATACTGATATTGCTCTCACTTATTCATAAGTGCAAGTTAACTTGTTTGTTGTACTATAATGAAATATAAGAGGCTTTAAATGAGGGAATGGAATTGAAACTGCATGCAAATTTAAGAAATTAGTGCAGGTTTTAAAATATGTTAACCACCATGTAAAAATTCTCACACCCAAAGCTTCCTTAGCAATGTTCAAATGTGAATGTTGATTAAACATCATTTTCAAAGCAATGTCTGCAAAGTACTGTAGGATCGCTCACCACTTAAATGGTTTGTACCTTTTACTGAAGAGGCAGGTAATGTAGCAGGACTGGGTTCTAGTAATGGAGTGGAGTGACTTAGTGGAGATCATTGTGTGAGCCCATATATCATTGTGAGTGCATCTCTTGTGTTTTTGAAATTATTTATGTAGTTACTTGCTGTATTTCCCATCTCTTTTTTTCAGCAGAAATTGTACCTGAGTTGAATGAGATAATGTCAGAAATTGATCATCCAGAAGCAATGGATTATCAGCCTTTTAATGTGTTCTGTAGATTTTCCAGTTAGAAGGATTTCATGTTAACTTGACTCCTGTTATTTGAAGTGTTTGTAATATGTGACATTTCATATTTATTTTCCAAGACTTGGCAGGAGAAAGATCTGCTGTATACCCAGCACTAGAAATGGTATTATTGCAAATAGTTGTGTGTTTCAGGTCAGTTTTATTTACGGTATTTAGCTTGTTTATTATACATTGAAACACTGCTTAATTGTACTTCTGTTATTTTTATTTCTGGTAATTCAAGGTCAACAAAAAGTAAAAACAACACAAGAAAGCTTGGCAAGTCAATGTGCCAGCATAGTCAGGACCATGTTATAAATGTAGCAACTTGTAATTACCGTTTATTTTTTGTTCTGACTTTAATTACTGTATCTGTTTTTGGCAGTTGAGACCAGCATATCATATATGCCCAATTAATTAAAGCAAATAAACTCTGGAATTTTATGTGTTTCAAATTTCTTCATTGATTGTGCCTCACACTTTGGTCACTATTATCTGCTATTGTAAATAACCTGAGACTTTTTAGAGTTGCAGTATCTGAAAGTTGAAATTGCATATTACATTTTAAGGTTGTAAAAGTGTATATATTTTTTAATAACCAGCAATGTTTGTACTGTAGCAGTACAGTACAGTTTGTTTCATTGCACATCATCATTTGATGGGATCATTCACCTTTGAGTCAAGATGCTTTAGATTGTTTTAAAGCAATTTCCTGATGCAGTATGAAGATAAACCAGGCAAGACAAAGTAAATTCAGTTTATTCTTTTTACGAGCACTTCCACTTATGATCACAGCATGCTATACAATTAATATAAATATAGCAGCCGAAAGAAGAATATAGTTTGAAAAAAAATTTGCATTATAAGTATGATGTTAAAAATATTTTAAAAAATGTAAGGAACATCACACATTTTATGTAAAAAAAAAAAAAAACGCATACATGCAGGGTCACCGAGAGAAATTTTTCGAGCCTGTTACAGCTGCAGCTATTAGTGTGAAGAGGGCCCCCCCTAGACTCTCTACTCCTGAAATCACTCTTTTCCCCCTCCCCTTGGCCCGCAGCTTCCGTCTCGGATTAGCGCGAATATATCGCTCCTGCATGCAAACTATGATTCTTAGCACAATGAGAGAAGTCGCAAAATCAACTGGAATGTTCAAGCAAATTACAGAAAAAAAAGATCTAAATCTGTTATGTAGTTCTCTTATTTGCTAAGCGGAGTTAAGGTTATGCCCTGAAGCAGACGTGTGAGTGAGGAGGGCCCCACCCCTCCCCTCCCCGTAGCCCGATGAGTCTCTCTCGGGTTTGTGCTAATTTTTTTTTTTTTTTTTTTATAATTTTATTGATTTTATTGAAATCACACATCATTCCATACAAATAGGTCAATTTTACAAAAATAGGATTGAAAACAAATCAACCCCCACCCCTAAGAGAGCATAGTCAGCAGAATAAAATTTAAAGGTAATAAAAATAAGCAAATAGATGAATTAATAAGTGAATAAAGATAAATACAGAAGAAAAAGAAATGGGGAGAGAATCTGCTTTCTCAGTGCTTTAAACACTTATTCTAAAATGTTATTGATTAGATCCTGCCACGTTTTGAAAAAGTTCTGCACAGATCCTCTAAGTGAGAATTAGATTTTTTCCAATTTCAAATCGTATATAACATCAGTTACCCACTGACTTAAAAGAGGAGAGTTAGGATTCTTCCATTTTAGCAAGATAAGTCTATGTGCCAGTAGTGTAGTAAAGGCAATCAGTTTGTTTGTCCTTCTCCACTTTAAACCCATCTGGGAGTACACAAAACACAGCTGTTAGTGGATTAGGAGGGATTGGGACACCAAGGCTGTCTGATAGGCATTTAAAGATTTTGGTCCAGAATGATGTTAATTTGGTGCAGGCCCAAAACTTCTGACCCAGTGAGGCTGGAACTTGATTGCAGCATTCGCAGGTTGGATCTTGCCCTGGACACATTTTGGACAATTTTAAAACAAAAGATGTGCCTGATATATAATTTTGAGTTGAATAATTGTATGCTTTGCGCATATTGAGCTCAAGTGGATTCTCTATATTGCTACTTTCCACTCCTTTTCCGAAGTATTGAGTGAGAGATCCTTTTCCCACTGTCCTCTTGGATCTTTGAAAGGGAGGGACTGTAAAGTGGTTTTATATATTACAGAAATGCTGTCTGAGTCCTCAAGACTGAGTGATATTTTTTCCGGCATAAAGGTAGGTGGGAGGTGAGGAAAATTGGGCAGGTTCTGTTTAACAAAGTTTCTGATTTGAAGGTAGTAAAAGAAATGTGTTGCTGGTAAGTTAAATTTGGAATGTAATTGTTTGTAAGATGCAAAGACGTTGTCTATGCACAGTTCTTTAAGTGATTTAACCCCAAATGTTCTAAAGCCATTAAAAACTGAATATGTATTGAGAGGGTGGAAAAAGGTGGTTCTCGTGCCACAGATAAAGGCTTCTTTATCTTAAAATGCTTTCTACATTGGTTCCATATTCTGAGTGAGTGAAGCACAGTTGGGTTGTTTAGTATATTGGCGATAACTTGCATTTATTGGGCTACAAAGAATAGAATATAAAGATGCAGGATTTTAGTTGTATTGCCAACCAAGCCTGTGTATGTTCATCTATTTGTGTCAATATCTAGGTTTGTATAAGTTGTATATTTGCTGCCCAGTAATAAAATTGAAAGTTAGGTAGGGCCATGCCACCTTCCACCTTAGGTCTTTGTATGGTCGCTCTTTGGATAAGTGGATGTTGTGAATTTCAAATAAATGAGGTTATGGTTGAATCTAATTTCTTTAAAAAATTACTTATTGATGTATATTGGAATGTTTTGAAATAAAAAGAGAAGCTTAGAAAGGATATTCATCTTAACAATGTTAATTCTTCCAGCTAAAGTGAGATGAAGGGTCGATCATCTATGTAAGTCTGGTGTAATTTTTTTCCATACAGATAGCGAAATTTTGTTGAGAGAGAGCTTTATGTCTACTTGTAATATTTACACCTAGGTATTTAAACTGATCTGTGATGATAAAAGGGAAGGTGTCCAATCTAACATTGTGTGCTTGAGAATCACTGGAAAGAGCACACTTTTAGTCAAATTAATTCTGAGAGCAGAAATGTTTTGAAATTCTGTAAGCACTGTTAGGACTGCAGGCACAGTATTTTGTAGGTCTGATATATACAGTAGCATATCATCTGCGTATAGAGAAATTTTCTGTTCAAATCCTTCTCTAATAATCCCCTTTATCTCCTAAGCATTTCTACAGTGAACTGTCAGTGGCTCAATGGCTATTGCAAAAAGCAGTGGTGACAAGGGGCATCCTTGTCTGGTACCACGTTCTAGTTTAAAGTAATCTGAATTAATGTTGTTAATACTAACTGAAGCTTCTGGATTGGTATACAGTAGTTTTATCCATGCACAAATATTCGGGCCAAACTGAAATTTCTCCAATGTAGTGAAAAGGCAGTTCCATTCAATCATATCAAATGCCTTTTCTGCATCCAATGATAATATCATCTCTGGAGTGTTTGACTTTGCGGGTGAATATATTAAACAGGCGTCAAAGATTCAAAGCTAAGTGTCGGCCTTTAATAAATCCTGTTTGATATTGTGATATTACCAAAGGCAGCACTTTCTCCATCCTTCTAGCCAGGACTTTGGAGAGTATCTTAACATCATTATTCAGAAGTGAGAGCAGCTGTCTTCTTTATACCTGATCTCTGTTTTCCTGATTTCAAATGTTGCAGCCCCTTTCCATTTTGTGGCATGCTTGGCTTAGCTTCTGTTTTCTCTACCTGCACTACATATTTCCATTTCCTAGCATTAGCCTGCTTGCCTCTGCTACTCCTTTAGATGATGGCTGACTTTAATATGAATTTAGGCATTTCTGATTCAACAATGCTACTCTAATAGAATTTGCCAAATTCGTTATGGGTTGGCCTACTTTTGCTCCGTAAGCAAACTTACCCATGAATAAATATGCACATACACATAGAGCACTTATTCAAATTGCGATCTATGAGTGACGCAGGCACTGCCCATCACTCCCTAGCACTCCAATTAGGGACACAATACCACCAGCACTAACGAATATGCAGGTGTCCTTGTGACACATGTGAAGTCACAATACTTTCTTGGTTGTATATGTTTTATCAACCAAAGAATATTTTACTTCTATTGCATTTGTACACTTGGTTCCCTAAAATTCACAAACATTCATACACACGTACATCATTAAAACATTTTTGGAAACGGGGTGCAAAACATGGTTACCCCAAACCTCAGATAATTGCACAGAGTAAAAGGACAAGCAGGAGTTAAGTTACAACTTAAATGAATGGTTTGGGATCTTAAACATTAAACCATTTGTGTTCTTATCAGTGATATAACACTAATATTACATTGCTTTGTCTAAGTTACAAATAAAATATTTATCAACTTGTATACGAAGTTTCACACAACAACAGACAAAATCCTTCAAATTTACTTAAATCACTAGGAAGTTTATTTTTTTTTATCGGTATTAAACAAGAGACAGGTAACACAATGCAAAGCTTCTTTGCTTAGACTCCAACGTAACCAATCTCAAACTAACTGATCACGGCCATTTGACAATTTGGAATAAATACGAAGAAAATTTTCTATTTTTATCATCCTTTGAAATTGTTTTAACCATATCCTTTTAATGTGGATTCTGTATCAACTCCTTTAACAGCTATTAATTGTCTACCCACATCACTAAAATTTGACCACATACCCAGATTGTCATAATTTATTGCTTTAATAGTTTCTTTCTTTTTGCTGTACTTGTTATTGTTTCAGCTTCTTTTGTAGTGAGGGCTGTTTTTTGAGTTTCAGCTCCAGTGGAAAGAACGTCTTTATAGTTGTTAGCGTTATGACAATAGATGGCACTATACCAGCTTTTAACCCGACACAGATAGACACGGGAGTCACACTACTAAAACAAAGTGATTTTGTTTTTCTTCGCTTGTGTGGAATGTCTTCCCCGTCCCCACGAGCCCACAACAGTCCAAATTACAAATCCCAATCACAAAACTTCTCTTCTTCACTTTCTATCTTCACCACTCCACTCCGGCAAGCATAGTCCCACTCCTCCTGACTCTGTCTCCCAGAGTGGTGGCTGCTGGCTCCTTTTATAGCCCATCCAGAAATGCTCCAGGTGTTTGATGACCTATTTCTGGCTGCACTTCCGGGTATGCAGGAAGGACCGCCCACACGGGCTCAGGAATAACTGTAGCACCCCCTGACGGCAACCCTGGATCCCAACAGGGTTGTAGGGAACTCCATCTCCCATAGAGCCCTGCGGGAATCTGAGGCATCACTGCCACCCAGAGGGGCTGCCATCTAGCATTGTGAGTGAGGTACCATTCTGACTGGCTTGCTCCCCCGGTCCTTACAGTGAAGAGGCGTCCCAGCTGGACAAGGACCCCGGCCATCTGTGACAGCGTCAATGTCGACTTTTATTGGCTAGGTGGTTGTTCCACCTCCAGGTGAAAGAACTTCTAAATCTGCTTTTATTGTAGATTTTGTCCTTGCAGGTTCAGGTGACAGAAAATCTACATTACTCTCCAACAGCTTCCTTATTTAAAATATATCTTTTTTCCAGCATTCTTTGGCATTAAAATATTTCAATAATGAATGCTTGTATTTTAATTCTTCTCTCACCTTTTCACAATCCCTCTTTTCCTTTCATTTCCAACACCCAGATTTATGATGATACATTTCTGTTGGGGAAGTTTTTATTGGAACTATAAATGTAAATATTCAAAAATTAAATTGAAAAATATGTGCATACTTTAATTTCCTCATGCTGTATAATGAATATCTTTTATCGTTCTATCAATATAATGTCCAGCACAGTGATTCTTGACCGTTTTGTGTGAATGAGGGTATTTTAATAAGCGTGTGCTGCATTCGTGAACACAATAATACACACACACACACACGTGCACATTGTTGCAATGTTACTTTTCTTGGTTGTTTATTAAATTATGGAATTTTTAAATGTTCATTTTTTTCTCTGTGCTTAAAACTTAAAAGTGTTTTTAGCGAGCGGTTTGTAGTGCTATAGCGCAAACTCTTGCAGTGTTAGTTTTCTCTGTTGTTCAAGGTTTTCTCAGTGTTATTCAATGTTTTTACATTTAGTTTTACTATTACGCTGTGCATTCTATGGTATAATTAACTATATTTGTGCTTAAAAACCTAAAATATATATTTACATACAGTTTGTACGGTCTGGAACGGATTAATTGTATTTACATACAGCCCTATGGGGGTAATTACTTTGGTTCACAACCAAATCGGGTTTCGACCAGAGTTTTGGAATGAATTATGGTCGTGAACCGAGGTTCCACTGTATTTACTGTCAGAGAAAATTACAGGCATTTTACGGAAACACAAACCAGTATTACTGCGAGAGAAAAAGGCACACAATACAGTGACGCATATTACAGCCACATACAAGCCATTTAATACAAACTGTTCCTACTAATGTTTATGCACTACTGTTCTAGCGCCCAATATTGTAACGAGCTTAATGTCTAGTTTTAAATAACCTTTGTAGCATTACTGGTCTGCTGCAGTGTCTTTCCCATCAGAACCAGCAAGGCCTGTATCTAGCTTTAACATCAAGCAGCTCAAGTGAACTAAAATAAATAAAAATAAAAAAAAAAGACTAATATATAAAGAAAACTACTTAGTTTCCTAGTACTTAGAATACATTGGATTGACCACCATAACTGAGGCCTGTTGACTTAGAAAATTTTTCAGGCAAAGCTGGGTAACACACTTAGTTTGAGTGGCAAAGAGCCATGTGAATCAGTGGTTGAGTATGCTGTTATTTATTATTAGCTTGTTCAGAATGCTAACTATGGTGTCATATACAGTCATCTTTTTGTTAAGTTATTAAGGAAAGGCAACAAAGGCACTTGGGGAATTAGGAACACAACTGGGAATAACCTGACATTTTGTTAATGCTATCATCCTGCTTATAGGTTTTAGCTAATGCAGGGAGCAAAAAGTAGGAGAAAGGTAGCCTTTTAAAACAAGCTGAATTGCTGTATCTTGGAGGAAATCAATTGGTTACCAAAAAATTTCCATTCCTTTCTTTGCTGTAGGTAATTATATCTTAATGCAGTCCTTTGTGTTGATTTTCACAGCACAGAAATATACAATAACATGGCAAGTGCTTTTACTGTATGAAATATAATCAAGTATGAAGTGAAATGCAGAGCTTGTAACTTTTATTTATTTATTTATTTTTTTTAGTATGATCATCATCAGTTTCCAGGTGTTGTTCCACGAACATTTCTTGGCCCACTCTTTATATCACTACTGTGCTCACCAGTAGTATTTGCTTGTTCGCTTTTTGGAGTATCAAAGTTTTATTCTCAAATAATTGGTAAGAGTATTCTTGGTTTATACGGCATAAGAAAAAAATAATGCATTTTTGTCACGTTGACCTACTCAACCAATGATTTTAGGAAGCATGTGAATTGGCCAAAGGAATTTTCAGGACTCTTTTCAAGAAATCCAGTTTTGTAACATTTTGTTCTGCCTAGTAGTTTACATTCTTCTTTACTAGTTATACATTCTCAGTAGTATTATTTTGCTGTTAAAGATCTAATTCATAAATATCCTCTGAAGTTCAAAGAAATTCCAATGTAAAATAATTGTTTTTATTACTTGCTGATATGGCCCTAATATAATGATGTGTTTTTAAACATAGAATAGAAACAGTGTGCCCATTTCAGGCATTAGAGTGTAGAACAGAAGTGAAAAGAACAGACCATTCCACTCCACATGAATTTTGCAAAACATTGGAAAAAATTTCCCCATGGTACTGTTTGTCTGCTACATTACTTGGTAGTTCAATACAAATATTTGTGTTTTTCTTTGTGACATAAGACTTTCAGATATGTATGCAAAATTTTCTCTTAATGAGATTTCTGTGTTCCCGTGTTATTGTTATTAAACTACCAAACTGGTATCTATCTTACCAATTCCCACTATGGTTATAAGCAATTCTCATTTCTCTTCCCTGCTGTTTTGGAATAAATCTTATGAGGAATTTGTGTAGTGTTGCTCTTTTTATAATGTGGAGACCAACATTTTGCAAACATTTCAAATGTGGTGTAATAAGAGTGTTGTACAGCCCTACACAAACATGAGGTATTTTAATACTCTGTCTTCAGAACAGGTATAGCTTGTTATGGCAATGGGGTTTTACCACTGTGAAACCACTGAATTGTTATGGTGTGATTCTGAACAAAATAAGTGGATGGTGTATACAACTCATCAGTCTGCTTCTTTAGGTCTGCCACCCATTAATATGTGTTTTGTCAATGAATACTGCTTTTTAGCAGGTGTATCCAGTCTTTTACATTTCAGCCAAAGCTCATTAGCACCGTTTCATAGCATAGCTAAAATCTTTTACTCTTATTTATTCATCAGGACATTATTCTTTCAGTTGCATAATTATGCTTTTTATGATGTTTCTTTAGTTTTATATATCTTGTACTGCTGGCCTATTTACATGTGAGTAGTGCCTAAATCAGCATAGCCATAGCCTAATTTATCCTGCTGTGCTTTACCAGTGTTTTTAAATTTAAATAAATAAGGCCAAACCCCAAATTTATTTTAGGTCATAGGTTTTACTGTATGTCTACAGTGCTTGTATTTGTTTGTTTAGTACATAAGTTACATATATTAATGTCGGGTGATTTCTTGAATGCAGTAGCCTTTACATAAATGGTCTTAATGCCAGTAACTGCTCACTAAACCATAAATTGTTCATGAGATTGTGCCTTTTCTTAATACATATGATTAATTTAAAATAGTTTTAATTAAATAACAAAATTATTAATTATAAACTTTTTTTATTTAAACTGCTAAAACTTTATTTTTATTTTATTTTTCTTCAAAAAAAGTAAGAGGCAGTCTGGGACTTTTTGTGATTTATACTTTTTGGCATCTTCAGAAAGAGGTCAGAAAAAGCTTTGGATCACAAGTAGCAAATCTCTTTTGTTACATTACTGCTACTCAGTTTCATTTGATGTTCTACTGTACAAGAACATTACCCAATGTATTTGCTCTTCCTGTAGGTAAGTGATTTTGAATGTGTTCATAATTGTATAGATATGACAGTTTGTTTTTGTTTTTTTACATTTCTAGATCTGGGAAATTGTTTAAAGTTGGTGCTAGTTTTTATTTTTTATCTTGAATTTGATGATCAGTATAGACTTGAATAAAGTATCCAGTTAGAAGTTAAGCATAAGTTACCTGTGGAATAGAAAGAAAACAACAACATGATAATATTTTCAGTTGCAAATTACTTAGAATATTGATTAATTATAAAATTACAGTAAACATTTTTTTCTTTTTTCTGAATCTCCATAATAAACTTAATAGCAATTCCAGCATGATGTGCTATTTGTGTATACCCACAGCTTTAATTAGTGTAAACCTATTATAAAATTGGTTATACTCAGACCTTGGTCTACAGATGCAGAGTATAAATTTTAAAACTTATTTTCTGTGTAGCAGCTCCTCTGTGGATTTACCCAAGTTGATTAGTTCTCTCACAAACCCACCACCCCCCACAACATCATTTACTCAGCTTTGCATTATTTATTTTGTGTGCTGATGGAATAGGTTCAGAGTAAATCATATGGGTGGTAAGAGAGGTTAAATTACCTGTCAGTTTTTTGCAGTATACTTAGCCCTTTCCAAGGAGACTGTCTTCAAAGCATATCATATTTGACTCTTTTAAATCATTCTATATGGTGGTCCAGATCTAATTATGCAATTTTCATTATGCTATAATTTTAAGTTTATTACATAGAAAATCACCCGAAAAATCCCGGACCATTGAGAAGTGTGTGAACTGACGACATGAAGAATCGTCTTCGCGCCAAACTGGAATCGTCCCCGCATAAATCCAAGTCATCCAGACGATCTGGACCACCCTATAGAAAGACTTTTTCAGTTGTTTTTTGTTTTAATTGTGAAAAATTATATTTTATACTACAGTGCAACCCAATGGCTTTGTTAGTTGTTGCAATCTTTGTTATGTCTTGGTGGTTTAAGGGACATTTATCTGTTGCTGTAAATATTTCTATTTTAATTTGTGTGAGTGTGTTTCTTTTTAATATCCTATTGACTTAGAAGATACAAGTACACAGTCTTTAATTTGTTTCCTATCTGTTGGACAACAGAGCCAAATTTTAAATTGTTTTATAGATCTCAACTACTTTGTCAGTGGCTGTTTAGGCCAGTTTTGTTAAAATGCCTTCTTAAATGGAAAATGTTTTGATATAAGACTGTATTCTCATTGGTATCATTGCAGTGTATTAATTCTTTTTTTTTTTTTTGTTGCATCAAGAACACTGCTAGGCATGCAATATACCCATGTAATTTGGGAACCTAGTTCTAAAGAACATGGCTAATAAATGAATGTCACCTTGTTTATTTTAATCATTTTTCTCTTGTAACGTATACATCTATGTCTTTTTGCAGTTCTTTTGGCCTTTACAGCTTGGCTTCAGCAAAAGCAAAGGAACTTCATTGGATTCTCTGCACTTGCTATTATTGTTTTTCGATCTGAACTAAGTTTAATCTTGGGCCTAATGCTGCTGATGTCTTTAATAAACAGGAGACTTTCTATTTTACGACTGCTATATTATGCTGTTCCATTTGGTGCTGTTTGCCTTGGTAAGTATGTTAATTTGGCTTGCTCTATAAAATGAGTAGATGCTGATTGATTCTTCACAAAAACCATTCAGTTATTCATTTTCCTTCTATAAAGCTTTCAACCAGATTTGCTTATTTACAAGCAGAATGTGTATTTGACTTAAAAATAAGACTACTGGACATTTAGAACAAAAAATGTAAAATATAAACGTAGCACATGCGTGTGCACACACACACACACACACACACACGCTAGGGGGTGTGTCTCCCTCTTGCTGCCTGTGGCAGAAACTCACCTTGATAGCTCACTTCATTTGCTGTCAATACAAGAGTACAATGAAAACTCTGGCCCTGTGATTTATTTATAGTTATAGCAAATGATA
Organism: Polypterus bichir lapradei; assembly: GCA_026402145.1. NCBI lineage: Eukaryota > Metazoa > Chordata > Cladistia > Polypteriformes > Polypteridae > Polypterus > Polypterus bichir. The sequence continues at coordinate 84,738,107 of JANRMT010062792.1, read as the reverse complement.
AAACTATTGAAAAATAATCATTTATGCAAGATGAATGGTAATCTACTTGTTGAAGTATTGCCAGTATCTATCTTAATGCCCAGAAGGAATACAGTTTCTCCTGCATGATCACCAGTTTTACAATTTGTAAACGTGTGGCGTTACATAAGGTTTGTCAACTGCTAACACACAACTGAACTACTACTGCTCTATAGCAGAGTGGATGTATGTAAAGCATTTTGTTTGATGTATGCACGTTTAAATTAGTTGCATTGACATGAGAGTGTCATACGGAGTAACATACGGTTTTGAAGAAAAATGAGTGTTGTATTTAATGTCTCATGGAACAGTCACATGAAAACATTTCATGATTTCGGTTATCTTGTGTGTATATATAAACAATTTAAACACAATGAATAATATTCAATCTTTTATTTTTATGAAGGCGAGAATAATATTCCTGCTTAATCCATCCATCCATTATCCAACCCACTATATCCTAACTAAAGGGTCACGGGGGTGTGCTGGAGCCAATCCCAGCCAACACAGGGTGAAAGGCAGGAAACAAACCCTGGGCAGGGCGCCAGCCCACCGCAGTTCCTGCTTAATGCTTTAAACATAAACTGTAATAAACATGGCCGTGTTTAAATTACACTGGCTACTAACTGTAATGTTTGAATGCATGGAATGTAGTAAAATTTATGATAACCAAGTCTCTAGTCTAAAGAGAAATCAGTAATTGTGGCTAAAGATATCTGCTGTACTGAGGAAACCCAAAAAATGAAGTGCCTTTTTTTCTTTGCTGTGTTCTCCACAGTTGGCAGAACAGCTTTATTTCAGCATCGCATAATACATATGACAAGCTGGAATGACATTGCCCAATAGGCTTGAAATGCTTTAATTAAAATTAACTGTGTAAGAGTGCATGGTCTTTTAAAAATGAATTAGTTTATTAGGTAGTTGCTGTACAAAACTGATTAGTGAGAAGAAATTACTTAAATTCTGTCATTGTCACCATTTGTGTGAAAGTTGAGTGCTCTTCAGTTTTTTGTTTTTGTCCTTCTCTAGATACTCCAGATTTTTTCCCTGAGTTGTGTTTTACTTGCTTGCTGTATTAGTAGTTAACTCAAAAATTAGGCTAATGTGAATGTATGATTATATGTGGTTGTGCCATGTGATTGCTTCTTGCCATTGGACTTGCTGCTTCAGGGATAGATCGTAATCCTAACACTGTATTGAGTGGGTTTAGCTGTTTTAATTAATTTGTTGTTGTCTACATAGTACAGTGAACTTCTTACTTGAATGTCTATGACAGATAATGACAGCAATATAATACCAGTATGAAATTATAAATCCAAACCCAGAGAAGTCTCTAATACCATACATTAATGCAACCTCAGATGAGATATATATATAATATAATATAATATATATATATATATATATGAAACATTTGTACAGTTATGAATACAAGTGGCAGTTAAGTAGTGTTTCAACCTATAAATAAAAACTGTCCCTTGTTCTAGTAATATGAGTCTTAATGGTCCAGTGCCTTTGCCATAACATCTTCTTAGGTCTTAAATAATACTTTTTGCCTAAATCAGTAAGTGGATTTTGATGTACGGGATATAAATACAGAATGATTTGTCAGACCCCAGGGCTACTTGTTAAAAAGTATAAAATGTATGACAAAAATTGTTACCAATGTTTTTGGCAGCTGTCTCTAGTGAATTGGAACCTATATAAATACTCCCACTTTATGGTACTGTTTGTGTTTTAATTGTTTTTGTCTTACTCTTTTATATTTTAGTTTACGACTTAAGTTTTTGTGCTTACTTATTGATTACAAATATACAGAATCATGAATGCTTTTTTTATTTATTTAGTTACATTTTTTTGTTTGTGTTTCTTTCCTCTCTCCCCCCCACCCCTTCTGTATAGGTCTAACAGTTTTTGTTGATTCTATATTTTGGAAGCGTCTTCTATGGCCTGAAGGAGATGTACTTTGGTATAATACAGTTTTAAATAAAAGCTCAAATTGGGGAATATCCTTTTAATTCTTCTCTATTTATTTATGCCAAACACATGAATTAAGTATTAATCTTTTTATTTATTTAAATGGTACTGCTAGGACACAACATTAGTCATATGAAGATAACCTCATGAGGTGGTCTTCTTCATACAGTGTTATCCATCCATCCAGATTCCAACCCGCTGAATCCAAACACAGGGTCACGGGGGTCTGCTGGAGCCAATCCCAGCCAACACAGGGCACAAGGCAGGAACCAATCCAGGGCAGGGTGCCAACCCACCGCAGGACACACACAAACACACCCACACACTAGGGCCAATTTAGAATCGCCAATCCACCTAACCTGCATGTCTTTGGACTGTGGGAGGAAACCGGAGCGCCCGGAAGGAAACCCACGCAGACACGGGGAGAACATGCAGTGTTGTTTATAAAAAAAATTGATTTAAAAATTGTGATGTTGTTAAATGGTTTAGTTGAATCCAACACTTTGTGACTTGATTGACTTTGGCAGGCCAAGCCTTTCTATCCAAAACTGGTATTCTATTCCTTCAAGGTCATATGCATAGTCTAAGTAATGCTGTCTATCCATCTTAGTCCCCATCTTCCTGATTTCCTTTTGCTTTCAGTTTTCTCCAACATGAGATTCTTCTCCAATGAATCCTGCCTTCTATTTATGTTGCCAAAGTATTTGAGCTTTTTGTTGACATTCAAGCCTTCCAGTGAGAACTCTGGTTGTATTTCTTCAAGTATTGATTTTGCTGGATCTTATTTCTGTCCAAGGAACTCTCAGCAGTCTTCTACAGCACCAAAGTTCAAAAGTGTCTATTCTTTAGCTTTGGTGATAGTCACTACTGGAAACACTATAGCCTTAACAGTGCAGACATTTGTTTAAAATGTGAATTAGCAAAACATTGACAGGACTGGTTGTCCATCTATCCATTATCCAACCCGCTATATCCTAAGTACAGGGTCACAGGGGGTCTGCTGGAGCCAATCCCAGCCTACACAGGGCGCAAGGCAGGAAACAAACCCTGGGCAGTGCGCAAGGCAGGAAATAAACCCTGGGCAGGGCGCCACTCCACCGCAGGGTAAGACGGGTTGTGATAATGTTAAATATTCTTTTTAAGCATTGTTAGTGCAGTTGTCCCAGCTATTCAACTATGGTGCTTTTTAAATTTTCTACATTAGCAGTCCCTACTTCATATGTTATAAAGGACATTTTAAAAACTACCCCTTTCATACTTTATAATGATGTGTTTTGATGTATATTAACTTAATTTACTTACAAAGCAACATTTTACCAATCTTTGAAAATTAGGTATAAAAACACATTTTCATAATATTCAAACATATTTAGCTAAGTTTTTATAAGAGAGCTTTTGAAAGAAGGCACTCTTTTTAAATCCTATACCTAAAAAGAGATGCATGTTAGCTTAATTGACTGTAAAATGGCCTGTTGTCTGCTGTGTGTTAATTGCAGTGAACTCGCAGTAAGTCCTGAATGGTTTTCACCTTGAACTGTGTAAATGAGCTCACAAGTGAATAGGTGGACCTTTCTAAGAAGTTTGGTTATGAATGCTTTAGCATAAGTTCCTACCCCTTTTGAACACATTGTCATTGTCATGCTCCCTCAAGGTACATGGGCATTCATGGTGAGCAGCATTTATCTACAGATGTCACATTTTATTAATGACATGAGATTAAGGTCTAAGCTTTGAGTCACTCTAGATCATTACCTTTTCTGCTTTTAATTTTTATGACATTGGCTCCATGTTTTAATTAGTTGTCCTTTTTCACATATCTTGCAGATTATACTATGTTTTTGGTGTTTTTAGTGTACCTAGGCTTGCAAAATTGTGTGTAACATCTGAACTAGGATTTTGGTATGCACACATTACTTTAACTTTTTTATTATAAAACATGTTCATACATTTACTTTTTCTAGATGATGTATGATATACAGCTACTGTATGTATTATATACTCTAATTATTGTATGCAATATATATCCTTTCTGCATTGAAACCAGTGAATTGGCACATATCCTGTTATGGATAGCTGTTGATTACTTATGTATGTAACCTTTTTTGTATGCAGACATTTCCTTGACTGATGTTGTCTATAAACCTTTCCATTTTTCTGGTACTTCTACTCTGCTTTACCACGTGCCCTTGGTTGTTCTCTTATGTGTATTCCTATTGGAGCAGTGGATAAAAGAATGCGGATCTTACTTTTGCCAACCATTGGTTTTATTTTCTTGTATTCGTTTCTTCCTCACAAGGAGTTGCGATTTATAATATACACTTTTCCTGTTTTCAATATAGTAGCAGCTAAAGGTTGTTCCTTAATGTGAGTATTTAAAAATTTAATTTGCCTTAAAATTTCTTTTCCAAACTGGAAAGTGAGATAGGAAAATGAATGGCTCAATGGATGTATAGATCATAATATTAGTGTTACGTTCTGTGTGTTTGAACTTTTAACAAGTTCAGTATGTCAAACCTCATGGTAGAAATTAACTAATTGCATTGAAGAATGCCTAGTAATGACTAAATTTTAATGTATAGTACTTTGTCCTGTGGAGGCTATAAAATCAGTAGAATACATTATGATGCAATTAGAAATGTGTATTTCATTTTCCTGTTAAACTTCTTGCACAGAACGTACAGTGTAAAAATAACTGAATAATTCTTGTACTCTGGAATTTGGGGCATTTGGCACAAAGTGTTTTCAGAATCTCCAGAGTGGGTGCATAGGAGTGGGTTCTTTATTTTTAAGAATTATTGCAGTATGTGGCAATAAAATTGGTGATTTCTGAAAAGCTTCTGAAAAATATTCACTTGACACCTGAAAATATTTAAGGGTTAGTTGATGCATATTTTGTGTATCTGTAGAAATCGGCAAAAAAAAACCTAACTATATACATAGCCTAAACTTTTACAAATCATTATTATTTTAATCCCTTACGAGAATTCTTATAGTGAGAAGTTACGAGATGGATAGGCCACTGAAAGCAAAGTATTTATCATGTGTCAGTAACCTTATACAAAATAGCAATTTATAAAGTTATGATTGCTTTTATATATGTTAATAAACAGAATGCGAAACATTAATTTAATATCGTTAAAGTATCAATGTATTGTCCTTTATTGCAGATTAAATAATTACAGAAAATCATGGTTATATAAAATTGGATATTTACTTGTGATTGGCCATATAGTAGCCAATGCAGCATACTCCAGTATGGCCCTGTATGTTTCTCGCTTTAATTATCCAGGAGGAAAAGCAATGGAACAACTACATGAGCTTATACCATCAACAGAAGGTAATTATTATTGTTCTGTATAACTTCTGTGTTGAAATATACAGGTGTTAAGCATTTTTATTTTGCATTAGTTCAGGGGTCCTCAGTCACGGTCCTGGAGAGCTGCAGTGGCTACAGGTTTTTGCTCCAACCCAATTGCTTAATAAGAAGCCCATATTGCTCAAGTAACACTTCTGCTTCACTTTAGTTGTCCCACTCGTTAAGATTGTGAACCCTTATTGCTTATTTAAGTCTTAAACAGCTGTATTATTGGTTTTTAATTGCTCCTAATTAGCAATAACATGCAAACAACAAAAGAGACAAGCATTTCTCCATTTAGCTTGTTACCATTTACACCTGTGTGCATTTATCATGTACTATTGGGTTTAATTAAATACTTGGAAGGAAAGTAAAGAGAAAAAAATGAAGGACTGAGAATTACTCATCCATTTTAGCCTTCAAATCATTTGGATGATATCCTTAGAAAGGAGAAGAAAATCTAGGATAAGAGAATTACCTGACATAGCGGAATTAAAGCACTAACAAGCCATGAAATTAAATTATTGGCAAGAATTGCTTTCTAATTAAGCAACCAGGTTAAAACAAAAACCTGCAGCCACTGCGGCTCTCCAGGACTGTGATTGAGGACCTCTGCATTAGTTGAGCATTTCACTTTAAATTCTAAAGTGAATCTGATGAAAGATAAAACAGGTTTGTACACAAGGCCAATTCTTTATACAGCAAATTAGAGAAAATGAAAGACTACTTGAATTAAGGTATTAATGGTATGGTTATTTAATTAATAAAGCACTGTTTTCATCTCCTCTCTATATAATTAGGTTTATTCTATATTTGTGAAATATGTAAGACATGCTCAACAGAGTATAGAAGACCCTTATAAAAGCACTTGTGGGCAAACCTCATCATTTATTATTAGTTCAAGGAAGAAAGAAAATTGATTGACGTTTTCTCTTCTTGATAGATGTTTTTGTTCACATTGATGAGGCTGCAGCACAAACTGGTGTATCACGTTTCATGGAGCTTAATGATAACTGGAGGTAAAAACAAACTTTAGTTAATGGTAGTTGGGTACTTTCTAAAATTAAGTTTAAGTTTAATGTGTTGTTTTTATTTTTTCTTTACTTTTGTTATAGGTATGACAAGGCGGAGAATATTAAACCTGGAAATCCAGAAATGGCCAAATACACGCATATTTTAATGGAGGCTGATCCATCTCAACTTATTTACTTTAAAAACACACACAAAGTTGTAGCACATATACCTGGATTTAGTAAATTAGCTTTTAATCTATCAATATTACCTCCTGTGTCTGTAAAAACTGAATCAAAGTTAGCGATTTTAGTAAAAATCAGCAGTTTAGATATCAGTTAATAAAAGAAAATGCATGAAGAGTTTTTATTTTTTTTTATTTTTATTAAGTTTTGAGGCAATTCACTAATCAGTTATATCCTATAATGTGCATTTTTAAAGAACAATTTTGTAAAAAAAAAATATATATATATTTTCTATTTTATTTTTACTAAAAAAAATCATGTGTGGTAACAGATTTTGTTAGTACTGAGTACATGAAACATGTACAATAGCTTGTTAACTGGAGTGCAAAAATGTACTATTTCCCACTGTTAACAAATCGGAGTGAAGAAATAATGTACAATGAATGCCTGCCATCCTCTTCTTTTACAGCATCATAAAGCATAACATGATGGCCTGATGCTCAATCTGTCAATGTTAATGTTAGCTTTCCCAAATAATATTCAAAGTGGTAATGGCACCAATTGTCACTGCTGCATAAGGAGAAGAAGAAAAAGGGAAAATAGCAGCACCTGTTGGTAGTAATTACACTTTTTTTTTTTTTATTTGAGACTAATAAGTATCAGAAGGGGTATTTGGTGTAAAATAAACATAACAGTATCATATGCAACCAAGATACAAATGCTAAGGACTGAAAGTTCACTACCTGGCAGATTTTTCTACACGGTGGGGGCTCTATAGCTAAAGGCTGTAACTTCTACCGTAGTCTTATTTATGAACATTCCAGAAGAGCAACATCTTGTGATCACATTATACACATTGGAATGCACGCATAATTTTCTTTTAAGTAAAGTGAGCCAATTATAGTACATGTTAGGATTGGAGACTTATGGCTGTATTTTCTAGTTTTAGTAAAGATCCCAGTTACAGCACTTTAAAATCTCTGCCGCCTAAAAAGAGAACAATATACTGATTCTTCTGCAAGTTATCTGGATGAAAGCATCTACTTTGCAAATTAAATGTACCTGCATTTCTTTTTAATATAAGTACATAAATTAAACTGCTGTACTCTGCTTAGTGAAAAAACTATGCCTTTATTTTCCAATAGGCAGACTAAAGCACAAACCATTGTAAAGATTAACTTTTTTAATTACGAAAACTCCTATAAAGAATCTTGCAGCTAAAAGTTAAACAGAATATTTTTCGTTAAGTATGTATCTCGGCAATCTCCATGTCATAACTTATGAACATGGAGAGAAAATGGTAAAGGAGCCCTGTGACCACTGTATCTAACTTAAGGACTTAAAGATCTTTTTTAATTGTATTTCTGTGCATATTAGAAACAGTTTAATAATTTTGAGTTAAGCCATGGCTCAAACCCATTCTTGGGCCTCTACAATAGAATGATTTGTTCAATAGTTTAAGAAAATTTGGTAAAATCTAATAACATAATAGTTTTAGTATTAACTTTTTTTGCAAGATGTTAGGGTACTACCCTGAATAATGTTGGTTTTTCAGCTTTGAGTGAGATGAAAGTGGTGCAGTTTTCAAATAGATAATGGTATTTTAAAAAAAGAATAGAATTTGAGAGGCTGTTACTTTTTTGGAGAATTTTGAAAATAAAAAGTATGTTGCTCTATAATTATTATTACAGTCTATTATAAGTCCATTAAAGCCTAAATATAATTTCTAATAGTAGCCACTCATAAGACATCAAAACCTTGCATGTAAGATCAGATAAATGTGTACTATTAATACTGGATGCCACAAGTATTGTTTTTGAAATTTAGTTGGAACCAAGTCCAAAGACCAGGCGACTGGTTTTATTTTAGAGAATATTTTCAAAGTCCTTACTGCTCTGGTTTTTAAGCTAAAATTGCAAGTGCACTTCATGAAGGAAGCCGTACAGTTTAAGCCCACAATATAAAAATTTGGTATAGTTGTTTTAAACTGTAATCTAATGAAGTTTAGTTTACTGTCAAAATGATTAGTAAATCCTTACTGCTATGTTTGAAACATAGCAGTTAATATTTGTTCTTTGTTAGATTGGTCACTGTTGTAAATCAAGGATTTTCTTTCAGGTTCAGTTCTGGGGCACCTCTGTGGCTTGAGGTTTTCATCCCAACAAAAACTGTCATTTCCCAGTTTGCTAATTATGATCAATCGTTATTTGATTTAAGCACAAATGTATGTTTGTTAGACAGGGATGAATGCATTTTTTTAAATCTTGTTATTCATTATTTTACTGTTTATTAATGTTTAGATTATTGAAGTCATTGTTTTCCTAAAAACGTATGCAAGTATATAACACTGAATTGGCTGCTGCTCCTTAGCATTTAGTGACATTGGCACTTGTGTCCATTCCTCTAATCATTAATTGTCCGTATTCAATTAAGGGAGCAAATGCCACAGAAAAAATGTAAATTAAATGAAAATGATAAAACAGAACTAAGTTTTTAAAGCTATGGCAAAAAGTTACACATGTAAATCTCACACTATTGCATCTTTTCACTTTGTGAAGTTGGACTTGAACATGAAAACCCCTGAGGGTTGGTTTAGTGCTGATGTAGTGATTTAGAACAGGATGTACAAGGGGAGCAGATCAGCGCTTGTAACATTAAATGCTCTCATTCCATGCTTTTTGATAAACTTTTAATTTAGTTGATCTGCATCCATATTACAGCTTTAAGTGAAAAGCCTAAGCATTGTCTGCTAACTTTTGAGTTTAATTTTGCTTATGCTGCTTTTCTTGGCAGGAGCTACTACATCTGCATTTTCTGAATTTTTTTTTTTTTTCCTCTAAATTTTACCTAGTTTTTCATGTAGTCAATTTCCTCTAACCTGTATTTCTGTTAAGAATAGGTTGTTACAGCACCCTTCTAGAATGCACCTGTCTAACATGTTAAACTTTATTGACAAGTGCCAGTGCAGATCAGTTATGATCTAGTAATGGTAGTACAGTATTGTCCTGTATACCGAGTACAGCGACACTCTTATTTAGTTGTCCAATTAACATGTTGCCACACTTTGGTATTATGATAAACAAGAATGTACTAATATACAGAACTTCCTTTTAATTAAAATGTAAACACAAACCAGCTTACATGAAGTACTCCTTACCCCTGTTTCTGTACAGTTTGTTCAGTTATTCTCCCCTGAAACCAGAGTAGTGATCAGAAAGTGAGAATACTCTGTTTTCATTAGCAATGTCAGGAATAATAATTAGATTAATGTATAATTATACAGAGTGTCCATAAAATTGTGTGCAGTTTAAAATAGTTGTAACTTTGTAAGTTTACGTGATAGAATCTGTAAAAAGGAAGAAACACATTTTTTATTGTTCTTGTTAATTTTCGACATGTCCACCATCATTACTAAAACAAAGGGTAATACGATTCTGTAGTTCTCAAAAAACATTTTCAAGCTGATTTTCAGTAATACCAACAATCACATCAGTTATCCTAGTTTTCAAGTCTTTTAAAGATCAAGGTTTGGTTGAGTAAACGTCAGTTTTTACATGTCCCCATAAAAATTAAATCCAATGGATTCAAATCTTGCGAATGTGGAGGCCAAGAAAATGGTCCACCTTTTCCAATCCATGTGTTAGGGAGTGTAGAAACTGTCTAACATGCAAAGCAAAGTGACAAGGAGCACCATCTTGTTGAAACACTGTATTCTTTATCAGTCCTAATTGTTCAAGTTGAGGAATAAAGTAATTGTGCAGCATTTCTAAATAGCTATCACCATTAACAACATGCCCTTCAAAAAAGAATGGCCCTATGACTCGGTTTTTTCCCAAAGCACACCACACGTAACTTTGAGAGAAACTCTTTCATGCAGACTCATGTGGAATTTCAGTTCCCCAAATACGGCAAACATAAAACTTCTAAAGACAAAAAAAAAAAAAACTAGATATGTCAATCTTTCTAATCCTTTTTTACAAATTCTTTCTATCACATATACTTACAAAGTTACAACTATTTTAAATTGCACATGACTTTATGGACACCCTGTACAAGTGTATTTTACTGTTTCGCAAAAACTCCAAGGTAAGCCTATATTTAAAAATCTGCAGAACTTATTTTCATTAATTAACAAAAAAAAAACCTCCACAGAAGCACTTTAATTTATAGGAGTAATGTATAAATTAATTTTAGATTCAGCTACATAAACAAAAACACAAACACAAGAACACATCTCTTTTTATCTGTAAATTAGTTAATGTTGGCACCTAATGTTGTAACATCGCTTAGATTTTGAGTATTAGAAAAAAAGCTTCCAGGGCCACCTTCTGATTTGTGGTTTAAAGTCATTTAGCTGAGACTCCAGGTTACTAAAAGTACACCATAATGCCCAGGATAGCTTTCTTTTATGAGTAAGTGAATATTTAACAGTCAACATTTTATTATTGTTTTGCTGTGAGAGAACTGGATTTATAATTTTAGTTTTTTATCTAGAAAAATATTTAATAACTGGCATTGCTGGTGGAAGTTTTTAACTTCTACATTTTAACTTTTAAATATAAAGGTTGGCTAAAATGTTATAATCTAATGTTTATAGTCTGTTACTTTCCCTATACAGTGAAGAAATGTGGCAACTGTATACCATTTCTAACGTATTAAACTGTTTGTGTGTTTGTCCAGTGTACAAATCCACATTGTTGAACCTATCTTTGCCCATATTTGTAGTGACAGACAATAGGCCATGTTTCACTCAGAAATGTTTCCCCTTGCTAGTTGGTTTTTGAGTCTATGATTAACATATATGCACACTGTGAAACACTAAAACAAGACAAACTTAAAGAGTTGGGTCACAGGGAGCATCCTGTTTAATAGCAGTGAGGCTGTATGAAAATAAATTAAAATAACACAAAATTCCATTTCCTTCTGGCTTAAGGATTTGTTGCTTCTGCAGGCTGACATAGATTTGGCAGAGGCAGGTTCAGAATCAAATGCCAAATTCTGTTCATTTCGTCTTAAGATGACATTGCGACCAGAAGGGGCAGGACTTCTGGGTAGGTGAAAAAGTGATGTCACTGTTGTTTTGAGGTTTTCTCCTCTATTCTAGGGCTATAAGAGGAAGGGAGGTTAGTTATGCTTAGCCTTGGGTATTTAGGGATCTATACCTCACTGAGAGGTTAGTACGTGTGTCTCACCTAAAGCTGCCTCTCATTTTGATTCTTTTTTGAAGAGAATTAAACACACTCCCATTGCATGCATGAGAACATTTTATATATTGTGATGGTCGGCTGGGGGTTGTGCCCAGTTGCCATGCCTGGACAGACCAGGAGAGGGAGAGTGCCTTCCCAGGACCACGAGAGGGCAGCCGCCCTGCCTGGTATGGGGGCCGCTGGGTTCGAGCATAGAAGCTCAACCCTATCAGGGCCTGTGGCCACCGCCAGGGGGCGCCCGGACAATTGTGCGGCCTCGGACGTCAGCACTTCCACCACGCTCAGAGGAATACCGAGGACACCCAGAGAGGGTGTGTGGTGCAGGGGCACCGTGTGCTGTGTGGACTTTCTGTAAATAAATGTGTGCTTTTTGTAGATGTTCAGGTGTCTGTCTGTCTGTGTCTGGGGCTGGCATAGGAGTATAAAATTCACAAAGCACCTTCAGAATTTTTTCCTTTTTGCCCAAAATCAAAAAAATCTGAATTTTTTTTTTTCTGTTTTGTTCACAATTTTACTGCATAACTTTCAAATGAAAAAAGAAAGGAAAAGTTTTTTTTAAAAATACCAATTACAAGTTAATATTTTATAGAATCAGCTTTTGTTTGAATTGCACCCTTAAGTTTATTTAGATGGATTTCCACACATACAGGTGGTGTTTTTTTTTTTTTACCAGTTTACCTTGTTATCAATGCACTGTCAAATATGGAGTGCCTTCTTTAAATCATTCCAAAGATTTTTTTTAGGCCAGTACTCACTGGAACATTCAGAAGTTCAGAAATACATCTCTACCCACTGCCATCAGTATGTTTTACAACAATAAGGTTGCAAGGGTTTTGAGAGAGCTGTTTGCTTTTACCCATCATGAGATGCTTCTTGTGTGACACCTTGGTAATGAGAACATTTTTTTTATAGGCCATCAGTTTGGACTAAACCAGCTGATATTAATTTGCACTGATAGGGGGCAGGATTGCATTCTAAATACTGACAGATTTCATCTGGCTTCTTGGCTTTCCATTCCTTTTTGCACCTCCTTTTCTTCATGTGGTCAATAATTTTTCCCTGTGTCATTCCACTTTATTATACGTAATTTATTAACTTGTTTGTTTTGATTTCTTTGTATGTGTGGATTACTTGGGTTGTTACCGACATCTGGTGAAAATTTCATGTCCGTAGCCCCATTAGAAATATATTTATTGAGAAAAATGTTGACACATTCAATACTTATTTTCCCTATTGTATATTCCACTATAAAGTAGAATAAAAATGTTAAACAATGGCCCAGGAAGTTTACTTTAGAAATACTTTATATTAATGAGTTCTTGCAAAATTCTGGAACGGTTTTGGACAGGTTTTCATAAAGAAAAATGGATCTTTTTAAATTTGAGATAAAATAGAACATCACTTTTCCACTAAGCTATAGAAGGTGATATGAAATTCTTCCAACTGAACAGAAGAAGTCTTTGTGCAGGTAGCGTGGTTTAGGATATTACAACTGATTTTTTCATAGCACACTCTTATCCCATTTGAAGTTACACCCAAGTATTGCTTTTGAGGCATTAGAATTGATTTTAAATACAAGACTACCTTAAAAAGATTTAACAAAATGGTGTAAATGTAGGGCATTCCCAAAACATGTAAGACAGTGAAGCGAACACTTGATAACAACTTAATAGATTTAACAAGATACTCTATACGTGACCAAGGAAACATTTTTACTTAATTTGTGGGATGCTTGTTGCATACTGAACTAGAATGACTGATTTAGTAAAGGGTAGACTCCTTGAATTGTTTTGTATACTCTGGAGGTGCCCTCTGATTTCTTTATCCACACTAAATTTTTTGATGCGGTTATTTAGTATTGTCTAATGTTTTTTGGATATATTTTGAGATGCTCTGAAGGAAATATATAAAGAACCATCCATCTGTTATCCAACCCGCTATATCCTAACTACAGGGTCACGGGGGGTCTGCTGGAGCCAAGCCCAGCCAACACAGGGTGCAAGGCAGGAAATAAACCCTTGGCAGGGCGCCAGCCCACCGCAGATAAAGAACCATATCCTCTAAATAATAAAGAATTTCTTATGATCCCTTTTATCTCTGCTTCTGGAAATAACTAACTAGTGGTTTGATGGCAGTCCCAAGAAGCACTGGCGATTAATGGTGGTAACCCTTACCTGGCGTCCTGTTCTACAGGGTGGGCCATTTATATGGATACACCTTAATAAAATGGGAATGGTTGGTGATATTAACTTCCTGTTTGTGGCACATTAGTATATGTGAGGGGGAAAACTTTTCAAGATGGGTGGTGACCATGGTGGCCATTTTGAAGTTGGCCATTTTGGATCCAACTTTTGTTTTTTCAATAGGAAGAGGGTCATGTGACACATCAAACTTATTGGGAATTTCACAAGAAAAACAATGGTGTGCTTGGTTTTAACGTAACTTTATTCTTTCATGAGT
>JANRMT010062792.1:84689350-84723884 GCA_026402145.1 Polypterus bichir lapradei | reverse complement strand
AACACAATGGGCAGCACATTGAACACATTTTATAAGTGGTCAGAAACTTGTAAATAACTCATGAAAGAATAAAGTTACATTAACACCAAGCACACCATTGTTTTTCTTGTGAAATTCCCAATAAGTTTGATGTGTCACATGACCCTCTTCCTATTGAAAAAACAAAAGTTGGATCCAAAATGGCCGACTTCAAAATGGCCACCATGGTTACCACCCATCTTGAAAAGTTTCCCCCCTCACATATACTAATGTGCCACAAACAGGAAGTTAATATCACCAACCATTCCCATTTTATTAAGGTGTATCCATATAAATGGCCTACCCTGTAGTTAAAAGTAATACATGTTTCTTCTATTAATACAGAGGTTTCTGGACTACTGTGCAATAATGTCCATATGGATATATTGAGGTCAAATCCACATTTGCTAAGTACAGTAAATAGATGTATCCCCATCCAAATCTATCAAAGGCTTTGTCTGCATCCAGAGATAGTATGAGCTCTGCAGAGTCCAACTATGTGGGTGAGAATATGACAGTAAGATGAAGATTGGATACTAAATATCTGCATTTAATACATTTGGTTTGGTTTTGTGATATAGAGAGAAGCATTTTCTCATTTGCCAGAATCATTATTAGTCTATAATAATGTACATTCTACCTTTTCCTTCAAAAAGGCAGTACTGACACTCGGTGTAATGCTTTTGGAAGCATTTTATTTTCTCTAGCTTCTATAAACATTTTTGGTTTGATACATTGTAGTAATCCCTGAGGGGAAATGAATGGCTATAATTGTGAAATTCTACTGAATAGCCATCTGGGCCTGTAGCTTTTCTCCTCTGCAGTGAGTTTATGGCATGTTTTATTTCTGCCATTTTCAGTTTTTTTTTTCTTTTTTTTTTACTCTTCTGCAAGGAGAGCATCAAGCTATAATGTTTGTGTTTTTATTAAAACAAATTTTTGATTCCACACTCATCCTTTTTACACCGTAAAGAATATAAGTACTTTTAGTATTACTTACTTAGGTTATTTCTTTCCACTGCTTCATTTTACTTTCTTCTACAATATTAATCTCTATTATTGCATTGCAGGCTAATTATTGAACTAGAATCTTTACTGGCCATTTCTCCATACTTGATAATAATAATTATTTGACTTGAAAATAAGTTGCTTTGTTTCTGTTGTTGGTAAAAGGTTAAATTCCAATTGAAGAGTCAGTCTTTTCCTAGAGTTCAACCTTTGGGGATATAGCATATTCTTGATAAAATCTGGAAAGCTTTATAACACAAATTCAACACCTTTCTAGTGCGCAGTTTGTTTTAAATGAAACACACAAGAAAAAATTTCCTCTTAAATATGTATTCAGTTTTTCTCAGTGTCCCTGCAGAAATCTGGAGCAGCACTAGTCTCTAATTTAAAAAAAAAAAAAAAAAAATAGGGGTAGTCTGACTTTGAGTTTTGGAGCAGTTTTACACATTTGCCATTGCTGCATCCAATTTAACCACTTTAAGAGTGATGTCTGTGTGAGACAATTAAAAATAATCATTCCAAATGTAGCGTTATTAGCACTGTACAATCCTTAAAAGTTTACTGAATTCTGAGTAAAACCCACTTTGTTTTTGTTTTGCTGTACAAAAATAGTGATCTCGAATTTTGTGGACATTGGCTTGCAGTTTTTTCTAGCGCAGATACAAGTGCTGGACAAGTGGCTCCAACACAGACTCATGAGTTCTTAAGCTTAGAATTAACAATAATACTCTTTTCTGATCATGAAAAAACATTGGTAATTAAGGGAAATACCAAATGTCTGAGAAACCACCTGGAACGTAATAGAACCTAATAAAAATAAAGCCATTCTCCAGGATATGGATGAGGAAGTGAGGAATTGGGTTAAAAGCAGTGATAGGCCAATAAATGAAAACTCCTTTTGCAGACCTCCTCTAACTAAGCTTGTGTCCAAGCACTTACCTCTTTGAACTGGTTATGGATGTGTTGATTCATGGAATAAAGGACCAATCTAAAATAGAATTATTTAAAACAGCAATATATCTCATATATGAGTAAGTATGTGATCATCTAATGCTTACATTTGAGGTCAGTAATGTATAAGTAATGCCTTGTTTGACACAAGGTAATGGAGAACCCCTGAAACAAGGCTGTCAGTCTGCTTCTGCTTCCTAGCACTGTTAGGAGGGCCTCTGTGGATGCTGACATTTGTTCCAAAATAAGCCAATACTGTATTTGCCAGGCTCAGCATTTATTGTGTCAAGGCAGAGGTGCACAGCAGGGTTTATTTTCTTCTTAAAGGGAAGTAATAAGTATGACTAAGGTATACTGATCTCTCTCCTTTTAAGATTGGGCTGTTTGGTTTCTTTTTAAAGTGTGACGTTTTTATTTTTTTGTCAAATACCTATTAATGATCACTTATGGCACTTTACAACCAAACCACAATGGCCTGATGAATTTGTTTACTTAAAGGTTCACTGAGGTGCGTGGCAAAAAGGTCAAAATGACTGTGATCAAATGGAAATCATTAACCTAAGCATTGCTCACAATACAGCAACTCTTATTCTTGTCAGGGGAAAATTAGACCTCACTAAGCCTTCTACTGTGGTAGCCCACAATAACACAAGGGGTGTGTCGAACGTGTGGGTCAGGCGCCGACATTCTACCCTCTCAAGAACAAGCAACAGAAAAAAGTGTGCAAAGAAACACTCTTCTACTGTCCCGACTGCAACAGCAGCCTGTGCATTGGTGACTGATTCAAAACAGGCCCCACGAAAGACATGCACCAAATCTACATCAGTACAGCAGTAGATACAGGACAGACGTTTCCTACCCTATTTATGTTGACATTTGATATTTGCATGTTTACAGTGCATCCGGAAAGTATTCTCAGTGCATCACTTTTTCCACATTTTGTTATGTTACAGCCTTATTCCAAAATGGATTAAATTCATTTTTTTCCCTCAAAATTTCACACACAACACCCCATAATTAAGTGAAAAAAATTTACTTGATATTTTTGCAAATATATTAAAAATAATAAAATTGAGAAAGCACATGTACATAAGTATTCACAGCCTTTGCCATGAAGCTCAAAATTGAGCTCAGGTGCATCCTGTTTCCCCTGATCATCCTTGAGATGTTTCTGCAGCTTAATTGGAGTCCACCTGTGGTAAATTCAGTTGGACATGATTTGGAAAGGCACACACCTGTCTATATAAGGTCCCACAGTTGACAGTTCATGTCAGAGCACAAACCAAGCATGAAGTCAAAGGAATTGTCTCGAGGCACAAATCTGGGGAAGGTTACAGAAAAATGTCTGCTGCTTTGAAGGTCCCAATGAGCACAGTGGCCTCCATCATCTATAAGTGGAAGAAGTTCAAAACCACCAGGACGCTTCCTAGAGCTGGCCGGCCATCTAAACTGAGCGATCGGGGTAGAAGGGCCTTAGTCAGGGAGGTGACCAAGAACCCGATGGTCACTCTGTCAAAGCTCCAGAGGTCCTCTGTGGAAAGAGGAGAACCTTCCAGAAGGACAACCATCTCTGCAGCAATCCACCAATCAGGCCTGTATGGTAGAGTGGCCAGACGGAATGCACTCCTTAGTAAAAGGCACATTGCAGCCTGCCTGGAGTTTGCCAAAAGGCACCTGAAGGACTCTCAGACCATGAGAAACAAAATTCTCTGGTCTGATGAGACAAAGATTGAACTCTTTGGTGTGAACGCCAGGCGTCACGTTTGGAGGAAATCAGGCACCCCTCATCACCAGGCCAATTCCAATACCTACAGTGAAGCATGGTGGTGGCAGCATCCTGCTGTGGGGATATTTTTCAGCAGCAGGAACTGGGAGACTAGTCAGGATAAAGGGAAAGATGACTGCAGCAATGTACAGAGACATCCCGGATGAAAACCTGCTCCAGAGCGCTCTTGACCTCAGACTGGGGCGATGGTTCATCTTTCAGCAGGACAACGACCCTAAGCACACAGCCAAGATATCAAAGGAGTGGCTTCAGGACAACTCTGTGAATGTCCTTGAGTGGCCCAGCCAGAGCCCAGACTTGAATCCGATTGAACAGCTCTAGAGAGATCTTAAAATGGCTGTGCACCGACGCTTCCCATCCAACCTGATGGAGCTCAAGAGGTGCTGCAAAGAGGAATGGGCGAAACTGGCCAAGGATAGGTGTGCCAAGCTTGTGGCATCATATTCAAAAAGACTTGAGGCTGTAATCCTGCCAAAGGTGCATCAACAAAGTATCAAGCAAAGGCTGTGAATAATGTAATGTGATTTCTCAGTTTTTTTATTTTTAATAAATTTGCAAAAAACTCAAGTAAACTTCTTTCACATTGTCTTTATGGGGGGTTGTATGTAGAATTCTGAGGAAAAAAATCAATTTAATCCATTTTGGAATAAGGCTGTAACATAACAAAATGTGGAAAAAGTGAAGTGCTGTGAATACTTTCCGGATGCACTGTATATAACACTAAGGAGGTTACTTGGACTCCTAGCTGCATTAAATAAGTGGTTATTTCCCAATTTCTATGTTTTGGGGTCAATTTAAAAATGACAAAACTAAGTTTGATAAATTTGTATTAGAATGTACCAAGAATTACATGGGAACAATTTAGTAGTCTCTTTAACTAGATAAGATTTATCATTATGATGTTCTCTATTGCAGTTTCCCAGGTGCTTTGGTTATTTAACCCATTATTTCCTAAAAAACATGGTAGTGATTCTGATGCTGAAGTAACTGCAGCATTTAATGTCATTTGCCAGGTTGTTTACTCCACTTGTTGTTAATTGTCATTATTAGTATAACATTAAGGGAGCAAACTATGCAGAAACAAGGGCAACAACAAAAGAAAGTCTGAATAATAATTGAGGAAAAGAAAAAAATCGAACAGATCAGTTGGAGGTAAAAATGATACAGTGATCGTGAAATGGGTTGGAACAAAAACCCACAGCCACATGGGATCAACAGAAGTAAGTCTGAGAAGTACTGTGTTAGTGGAAAAGAAGCACTTGTTACCAATGAGAGCTTTCTGACCGGAGTAGCAGTTGTCCCCTGAGGATGGTGGCTGACAGTCAATGCAGCATCAGGGGTTTTCTGTAGAAGTGGTCAATAAACCAGCACAGAAGAATCAAATTGTCCAATATCATGCAAGCTGGTCATGAATAAATATACATTTTCAAAAATGCCCTTGGTTGAAGAATATACAACAGTTGATATGTAGGTTAGGTGCACTAGCGATTCTAAATTGTCCCTAGTTTGTGATTGGTGTGTGTGTGTGCGCGCCCTGCCCAGGGTTTGTTTCCTGCCTTGCGCCCTGTGTTGGCTGGGATTGGCTCCAGCAGACCCCCGTGACCGTGTAGTTAGGATATAGCGGGTTGGATAATGGATGGATGATAATCTTTGAGTGCTTGCCAAGTTAAGTTTTAGAATGGGGAAATAATTCTTTTTTAAATATGAACCAAACTTCAAAGTACTAAGAAAGACAACTTAAATGGCTAATCTGGTGAAATCAAATAGTATAATCTGAATATATCGGAATATTTGTGCTCTTCTTTTCAATTTTCTTCTGATAAATTTTAGTGAACTGCAAATTAATTGCGTATCCCTTTTTTATAGCATTTTTTAAATGTGCTTTTAGTAGACTCAGCAGAATTAATTTAATAACAGGTAGCATAGGATTCTCCCAACACTCATCTAAAATAGGAGCACATTTATTGACCAATTGAGGATTTGCAGAAACTTGCAGAAGTGCACAGCAGGCAGCTTACTTATTAGCTGCCATCAGTCTGACGTGGCAGACGGCAAGAACTGCCCAATGCCTCACTACAGTACATTCAAGCACTTCTTCAAGCTACACAGATCTGTCATAAGATGCTGGTACAAAAAGCTTTTAATGTTCTTGGACCCCACACATACCAGTGACAAACTAACAACTTCTTTGCCAACCAGTAAGAAAGAATAATGGCACTCATTGCTGAACCAAAATGCACAAGCTGTGTTCACCCTGTGCCATTAAAATTGTGAACTTAAAAAAAATTCACTTGCTTAACCCCTTCAAATTAGAAGCAACCCTACCAATTTAATAATGTTGTACCGTTGGATACTTGCTAGTAAAACACTAAATTTCATTGTACTGTAAGGTATAATGAAAATGAACTGACTGAACTTTGTTTTTCAAGTTAAATATTTTAAAGAATGCACTAAATATTAAATACTCATGAAGAATCACCATTAGTACAGCTCTAAAAGATTTTGAAATCATAAAAATGATATACATTAGAACAGTAATAAAAGGTTGGTACACTCCTTCAGCATGTGAGTAGCTGCTTAAATAATGTATGCTTAAGTAATCCACGTTTTAGTCATAAACAGCACCAAAAAATATATATGTTCCTGGAAAAAATATAAAATGTAAAATGAGCCATTGCATGTTAAAGTAAACCATATTGTTTTTGTAATAACCATTTAATAATTTACCTTGTTACAAAAGTGAACTTCTGTTCAAGTCATTCCAAGTTGTTAAGCAGTGCTCCATAAAGAAAATTATACAGTACAACAAACAAAACTGAAAATATTACACTGACCAAATTAAATTTAAAATCTCTTTGTGACAACCATTTGTACCAAAAATATACATCAGTAAACCAATGCACAAGTGTCAATTTTTAACTTTTAATTTCTTAATTTACGGTAATACATTTTTCCAAGGAAGTTTGCCATCTCAGTGGTTGAGGACAATAGTATTGCTAAAGATTGTTACAATGTCAAAATTCATTAGGCTATTGCTAGGAAAAAATAGAAACTAAGAGTAAAATGATGAAAATTTAGCATAGATAATTCAATGCAAGAGCCAAGTGCAAATTCACTGTACACATTGAAGAAAAGGTTTTATTTACAATATCCCACAATCAGTCTGAATGTTTACACATAATTTTCAAATTCTAGATGGCAATGGAGATTTATATATGCAAATTATATATTCACTAGAAAGTGACCCATAATTTAACCCCCAGAAGTAAAATGTAGCATCATACAAACAATTTGTGCTCTAGAGATAAAAGGATCATCTGAACATACCAATTTTACTGTTTATACAGTACTGCTATACAACTGTTAAGTACAAATGTTTCAGTATTAAAAACGAAACCATTCATCTAATTTAAACAACAGTACCATGAGCCACGTATTTTCCACATTGAACAAATAAAATAAGCTTACATTATTATAGTTTTTACACCTTTTAGTCACAGCATTTCCGTTAAGGGCTGCATATAAGTTTATTCTTCAAGATTCTTGTGTAGCATCTAACAAATACAGTACATAATCACTTATATTCTTCAACTCTACCTTGAGCACATTTCTTAAATATATACAGCACTCTGACCTGTAGAATAAATTTTGCATAAGGCACAAGTAGAATTTCTTTATTTTACAATACCAAAATATAAAATTGACACAAAATATACAGCAATGAGCACTCATCCATTCTTGAGAAGTCCCTTCTCCATTATAAACATACATTACCTAACTCCAGTTGTCAAGTGTCTTTAAATCAGTAGTTTAAATATTATCCTGCATTTTTTTTTTCAATATTGAAAATATATTAGAGGAAGATTAACCTTTAAAAAGATAAGCATTTCTATGTTTTCCAACATTGGTCTGAACTGGCTTAAATTGCAAGTTTTACTAGCTGTACTAAACAGTGTTTCAGCTGGAATTATGCTAGGGGGGCAGCCAACGTATCTAACTGCTACTTTGGCAAGATCAGGCCAGATGAATTTCTTTAGATTCCAGTAATCAAGAGGGTCACAGCTTTGATCTACAATGTCTTCTTCCAGATATTCTAGAACAGTTAATTCTGATGACTTTGGTCTTTCGTCTTGTTTAATTTTATTCCTGATATCATCCATGAGTGCCCAGAGGTTATCTTTGCTACTAAGAGCACTGTTATTTGAGACCGTGACCTCCCCACACCCATTTGAAACCACTGTCTTTCTTTCATTTGAGGTAGTATGTAATACTTCTATTTCTCGTACAAGGTCTTGCTTATACTGCTCTGCTTCATCTTCTGTAAACAATGACGTTTTATAGCGTGGATCTAGCATAGTGGCCCATATAAATCGGGGGTCATGGAGCATTGAGGACATTCGGTTTACCATTGCATCTTTCAATGACTTCAGCATGTTGTCAATACCCATGGTTTCATCAAACAGCATATCTATTTTCCGATTTAATATGTGAATTAAGGGAATAACTTGCCCAAGGGTAGCTGTTCTGTTACTCATCTCCTGACAAGCCACCTCAAATGGCTTTAAAGCATGGCACACAGACTGCATAACCTCCCACTGATCACAACTGATCAATTCTCTAAAGCTGCACTCAATAGACATTTCATCTATGGCTTTTTTTTGTTCAACTAAACGTTCAAGCATATATAATGAAGTATTCCACTTGGACGGAACATCCTGCACCAGCTGATTTTCAGGTAGATTGTATGCTTTTTGTAGTTCTCCCAATTTCTGCTTTGCTTTTGCTGAACGGTGCACTCGCTCACAAATTTTCCGTGCTATACTCAGCAAGTTCTGAACCATTCTTTGACTTTTTATGGCTTCATTTACGATGAGATCAATCGTGTGACCAAAACATTGCACGCTTGCTTGTTCACTATCATCAAGAATATTTGCAATGCTTTGATTATCAGTTACAGTAAAACCAATTTTAAGACC
Source organism: Polypterus bichir lapradei (assembly GCA_026402145.1). Lineage (NCBI taxonomy): Eukaryota > Metazoa > Chordata > Cladistia > Polypteriformes > Polypteridae > Polypterus > Polypterus bichir. The sequence goes on along the minus strand of JANRMT010062792.1, from coordinate 84,715,145 downwards.
AGAAGAAATTATCCATGTATCCCACAAGTACTCCAGCTGTTTTTGTATATTTGCTATGTTGTAGTCACAGTCTATCTGGGAAACATTGAGCAGAGCAGAGCAATGGAAGTCTTGCCCAGGAGGCCGAACAGATGATTCGTATGTAACCCAGTGAGCAGTGAGAGTTAAGTACTCCCGTGTTTGGTTGCTTACCCATATTCCAGCCGTGAAATGGACTATTCCACTTTCAGCTTCTTTCAGATGTGAAACAATCACTTCTTTTACTCTCTCATACATTTCTGGTATAGCTGTACTTGAGAAGAAGTTTGCTGAAGGTAAAGTGTACTGTGGCTGAAGGAATTCCAACAATCTGTTAAAGCCTATATTTTCCACAACTGAAGATGGCTGAAGGTCTAATGCCAGCATTTCAGCAACAAGTTTAGTAATTTTTTTGGCAACTGGAAGATATTCATATCTTTCATTGCTGTCTTCATAAGTAGATGTTTCCATAGCTTCAACCTTGTCTTGCATATCTGATAAGACAACTCCAGGAACACTGTTGCTATTTTCAAGCACATTTCCATGAAATCTCTGCATGTGCCTGAACAAGCAACTTGTACCTAGGTTCGTAGTTTTCTTGCCTCTGCTAATTGTGCGGCTACAATGTAAGCAGACCACTTTTGTAGGATCTGCTGGGCAAATTGAAAAATGATTCCATAATTTTGAGGTTTTTTTGCTAATGACAGTAGGTATGTGGGCTTTGTCCTCCTCAATCAAACGGGAGTTCTCTGTCATTTTAGAAGATAAAGCTTCTGCAGCAGCCAACGTAGCATAAGGTGAACGAGGAGATGAGGACACCCTTTCATATGAGCTCTTCTGGTGCTTAAGAACATTAGGGTGACGTCTCATAAGGTGTCTCATCAAACAACTTGTGCCAAAATCGCCTCTTTTTCCCCTGCTTATAACACAAGGACAATATCTACATAAAGCTTTAAGACGATCAACAGGAGAAACAATAAAATGATGCCAAACTTCTGACTTTACTCTCTTCATTATTTTTTTATTTTGTTGGAAAACTGAACTTTGGTCCTCATTGATACTTGGACCTTCAGACATTTCATCAGGTGATGAAGTCATAGAAATGTCTTTCTCACTTGTTCCTTCTGGAGAAGACAGTGCTGCTCCTGTCATGTCAACTGATGCTTGACTGCAGGACAACTGGTAAGAGAGGTCATCAAGATCCTCCTTAACATTCTCAATTTCACTGATGCTTTTCAGAGGCTCATCTGTTGCTCTTTCAGGGGAGGTATATGGTATACATGAAGAATCTTTTTTGAATTTGGAATCACCAACATCCTGAAGCTGGTAAGAGGAGAGTAAGGTAGGAGGTGTTGTGTAAGGTGGTGGGATACTTGAACCATTTCCATTTTCTTCTGTGACAATGTCACGGTGAGCCCTCCACATGTGTCTTATGAGACAACTTGTTCCCAGATCTTTTCCATTTTTCCCACGGCTGAATTCATTTCTACAGTGTATACAGACAGCTTTGGAGCTGTCTATGGGAGATAAATAAAAATGCTTCCAGACGGCCGATCTTCTCCTTGAGTTGGAATTTTTAGGAGTTGCTATCATGCGATCAGACACAGTCTCTGTAACATCCTCATTATTGTTGTTACCTGGATGGGGGGAAGACACCATGTTAGTCTCCTCTTTGGCACATTTATCCGATTTTGGTGTCACAGAATACAGATCCTTATTTGCAGCCTCGTCCATATTATGAACAGGTGAAGATAACATGGAAGTACTTTTCTGAGATGCAGTAGCAGAGGTTAATTCACCATTATTGGATATCTTCACTGAAGGTAATAAAGAAGAGGCAATGGAATTAGATATAGCACTTGATGAGCATTCATTTTCCTGTAGCAAGACTGTAGGATGAGCCCTGCGCACATGTCTCATCAGGCAACTTGTGCTAAGATCCTTCTCATTTTTACCCCGGCTAAATTCTTTCATACAGTACATACAGATTGCTTTGGTACTATCTCGTGGAGATATAAAAAAATGATTCCACGCAGGAGATTTTTTTCTTGGGCTAACAGTACTTCTCATTGAGGATAAAAGACTTTGTGTTACTGCGTCCATTGCTACATCATAAAGTGTACTTGTGTAACCTGTCAGCATATTCCCAAATTCTTCAGTCTCTGGAGTAACATAATGGCCAGATGAACACACAAATGCTGGATTCTGTTCATCACTGCTATCATTGGTAACATTTTCTGGATCTTCCTTGATATAAAGGTGTTTATTAACATCTTCTGATACTTCTGCCAACATTTTTTTCCCAACAGAACTCTTATTATGTGGAAAAACTGGTTTCTCATCATCCTGTACTGGAGGGCCATCTCGTTCGATGTCTGGCGAGGAGTTTACAGAATTCTCTTTCTTGCGTATCCTTTCAGAGGAATGCAAAGCGTCTGTGTGTAATTCTAACCTGGTCTGTCCAGAAACCAACTGAGAGGTCATTCCACCTCTTAGCTGCTCAGGTGAGGAAATCACTGAAGTCTCTTTAGCCTGTACTGCTGAAACTGGCTTTACTTTCATGGCTATACCACAAACAGACGTAGACGCACCCAATTTACTATACTCATAGTTTTCATCATCTTCTTCCTGTTTAATATGCAAACCTTTTTCTGGAATTTCCAATTCTTCATTGTCTCTTGTGATTTCAATGTTAGCATCCTTACTGTTAAGGGAAAAAATGTCTTCACTATTCATTGCAGAAAAAAATTGAATATTAATTGAAATCAAAAACTGTCCTTTTGTATAAAAAAAGGTCAAGATCTTTTACTGTAACTCAGAGTCATGTGTCCTGATTTTGGTAGCAACTCTGGATTATTCAAACTTAAGGAAAATGCATCACATTATCTTGCTTTGAACTTTCTGTTAAAGCTTGACATTGTATTGTCCTGCTCGCATTAGGATTGGGCCATTATCTCTTGCTCTCTTCTATTTGTCCAAAATGTTTAAGATCTTCAGAATACCTTAAAAAAAAAAATGGAATTTTAACATGCACAATTAAAAATGGCTAAATCACATAACTCCGTAAAATTCAATATACAAAGGAAGTCACCAAGATGTTGAATTGAATAATCTCTAATATAAATACTGTATATTAAATGAAGACAGCACAGAGGTAAAGCCTGAAATTGCTTAATACTCACCACTGTGAGCCAGTTCCCCTGCAAATAGGTGAAGGCTTTTACACATACTTTTGAATTATGACACTTCAGATTAGTGGTGATATTTTTAACTATAATCAAAGAAAACTGGAAAAAGCACATTCAACATGTGTTAAAGATCATCTTAACAAGGGTTTTTGTTCAGATCTGTACAGACTGGTGAACAAAGTGAAATTAACCCAACAGCTGCAGAGGGGCACCAAAAGTATTGTCATACTAGCAGGTGCACAGTTTTGCTGTATATTTAATACAAACAGATTAAACCTGCTATCTAGAGATTAAAACATGATGGCAAAAGGCATTCTTGGTGATAGAAATGATTTGTCTAATAATAATATTTGAAGGAGTGACATTCATTGGCTTATTTACATATCTGTCTGGTGGCTAGGCTATGTTCAGTAACAAATAAATCCTTATGAGACTTAACACACTAACATCTCTGAGTTAAGCAAGCACAATGCAATGACTACCCCTTTCAGGGTTCGTTCCTGCCAGAACAGACTTCATCCATCAAGACTCTCAACTGGAGAATATTTTGTTAGTTTGACTGTGGCACCAGAGAGTGGTGAGGTATTGCACACTCATTAACACATGTAAGTAAGAATTTCACTGTACACATGACAATAATGCCACTGTAAAACACAGAATATACTTCATGCAAACAGTGGTGTTACCAATAACTACACATTTATTTAAACATATGAAACCACAAAAATATTTTCAGACTGTCAGCATAATTGGTGTCTACTTTGCTCCTTTTGTGCTCAAAAAAAAAAAAAGTCTGTGCAGGATCAATCATTTAAATCCACAGTGTTTGTACCCAATCAGTATCTTTTACTAATCAGCCAAGAAGTAACACTGAAAATTCTGGTGGGAGAGTTGATATTTAGAATGACATGAAGCTGTTCCAGTTACCTAGGTGGAACTTTACTTTCACTTTCAGTCCCAATAAATGTTGTATTAACAACTAATACAACACATACTTAAACTTAACATTATAAAATCTAATTCTTTATTAAATTAACTGATGCTATCAATAAAATGATCAGATCTTTGACCTTCAACATTCACTTACTTTAACAGATTTAAAGTAATCGTGCAATCTGATATGTGGCGGAGGACAGAAACACAAACAAGCAACACTTGATGGTCTTTGAAACAACTGTTTATTAGTCTGGTTTCTGTCAGAAAATAGCTAACTCCCGCTGTCTGCCTCGAAAGACATTAAACTCCTCAGAGAATCGCAGTCTTTAGGTTGTTTCTTCACAATGCTGCTCTATAAGAAACAGTGAATTTGGTAATATATATTTTTTTTAATTAATGTATATTGATCAATCGTCCTTAGGGAAACAGTGTAGGATAGGATGAATAGAAATTGTGAAATTAGTTATGTACATAGGCTGGGTTGATCAAGAATTATAAAGTATCATATCTAAAGTTACAAAGAAAAAATAACCAAAGGAAAGAATTATACACTATATTGCTTCCAAGTGATCAGTTTTATTTAAAAATATTGTTATGCTAGGCTAAATGGTGGTACAGTGGTTTGTGTTCCTGGCTCATACCTTCCAAGGTCTGAATCCCATGACCTACTACGATAGGCCTTGTCCCCTTATGCCCATGAACTGGATTAAATGGTTTTGAGAATCTAGGCAGATGTTCATTTATGTAGACATTCAAACATTCTATTATATAGTGCCTTTCTGTTGCAAGCAACATTCAACAGGCCTGAATACATTTGGAATACATAAAGCACACCTGCTGGAATACATAAAGCACACCTGCTTATATTATTACCGTATAGTCTTGCGGATAAGTTCTCCTGTGGATAAGTCGAGACTTGATTTTACTGTATAATTTCTGGTATTTTATAATATCAGTCGTATAAGTCAAATGTGGAACCCTCACACTATTGGTACAAGGGATTATGGTATGCTCACGCCCACCTGAGAGAGTAACCAAGGAGCACACTGCCGTTCTTTCTATGTGTATGCGGCAATACGCTGTATCAGTGCATGCTCCTAACCTCTCACTCTCTCTCTCTATTGTGCCTACAGCCCACTCAGTAATACCCAAACTATTCCAAAGCAACGTTTGAACTGATTTGTGTTTTTTGTATCACACACCCTCATACACCTTTATCTTAAGAGCATCCCTTATCTACAATGGAGCATTTGATCAGAAGAAATATGAAGCTGGTTTTAAATTAAAAGTCGTTGAAGTGGTGAAAGAAATTGGTAACTGTGCTGCTGCTGCAACAAAATTTGATGCATCCGAGAAACTGGTGTGAGATTGGAGGAGGCAAGAAGATGTAAAAAAAATAAAATAAATAAAATAAAAATTAAAAAAATAAAGATTTTTTTGGGTTTCAAGACCCGACTTATATGCAACCATGGTAAGTTGGTGCTCTGTTTTTGTTTGTCTCTTTGTGTTAAATTTATTGTCACCACGCAAAGTCATACAATATATACATGGGAACAGCTTCTGAATATTGGTTGCAGTGTGCCACCTGATGTGACTCCAGCCGTTATAAATACACATCGTGGATCTTACAACTTTGTTAATCACAGGTGCTCATGCAGCCTGACAGCGGTGGACCAGAGGCAGAAGAGCTGGTGTCCTGGTTTGATTCAGAAAGCAAGGACTAAAGCAACCAGTGCCTAGAATATGTCTATCTAACGTGCCCTTGCTGGCAAACAAAGTTGACAAACTGCTGCTGTTAATATGTACTAAAATGGACATTTCTTCTTTTTTTTTTTAATCTATTTTGTGCTTTACTGAAACCTGGCTGAATGACTCTTCAGTACGCAAGCGAATCTCCACGATAGTGTATAGATCTGGACGGTGTATGTGCCCAAAAAAGAAGTCTAAGTGCATTCTCATACCATTGCTCGCGTTCTGAAGTGTCAGCAGGCATTTTTCGTGGCATTACACATGTACTTTGTCAGCATGCCCTTGTCAATCAAACAGAGGAAGCTCTGCAGTCTACTTGTGACTTTTACGCTATAAGAAGTACAAGTAAATCAAGGCAAATAACATTCGATCTGGCTTTTATATAAGTAACATATGTTTCCCCTGTAAAGACCATCACAAAACATAATCACAAACAGGAGTTTGCACGATACGTTGGCAAGCTCTAGAAGCCATGCTGCTTCGTTGTAGGACAGGTGTGGGGCAGACTGACTGGCAGGATGACGCCGGACCTCGTCCTGCATCGAAATGGTTCCATCTTTTGCCTTTATGCCTGGTGCAGCTACGTTGTTCTTGTATTTGAGTGGACGTTTCTTGTGGGGAGAGCTTCTGTTCTCTTTTTCTGATGTAGAACCTCGTCCTCATCCGATTTCACCTCTGTTATAGCACGTCTTTATTTGAAAATGCAGTATTAGATCGGGGCGAGTGTGAACATGACTGAGAGAATAAAGCAGGATAAAAAAATGCTAACCTTTACAAGTACCATACATTTACACCGGCTGTTACAGACTCAAATCAAATTTATGTTTTTATTGTATAATAGTAACAATAAGAGCAGCTCACTACTCAAAACATTTATTCTGGGACATGTGAAGACTTGAACCAGCGACCTTTTGAATAGGAGTCAGCCGTTCTTACCAATGTACTACAAAGAAGTCACAAAAACAAAAGCATATTTGTTCTGTTGTACCTTTTGTGAAAGGGCTTATTTGATATTTGGACTTCAGTCTTCATACATTATACACTTCCTGTCAAAATTTTGTCGTTAGTACTAAAACATGAAAAAGTTTGTCTTTTAGGTATATGTTCAAAATTTCTGTCACGCTACACTTACATAGATCTTTGTAGACACGGAACACACATGAAATGCATTTTTTAGCCTATACAGCTCTAAGTACCCGACTCCCTGACAGACTTGAGCTGGGAAAGGTTTTTACAGTTTCTGCGGCGGTGAAAGGATTGGATAGCAGGCTGCTTGGGCTTTCGACACATTTACAAGACAAAAGATGCTGAATGAAGAGGTGCGAGTGGATTTAAGGTGGGCCAGATTCACAAGTTTTTTTAGTAAGCTTTGGTAATTCTATTGTTAAAAGACAATGGGACTTAAATCTACCTTGTGGTCTCACTGTTACTACTCTACGCTATTCTTCTCAGCTTCTCCCTTTGTCATCCCTGCAAAAGAAATATGCAGTTTATTCAAAAGGCAATATATTGAAAAAGCTGCAGGCCTGGACCTTATTTCCTCTTCCACACTCAGGCACTGTGCAGACCAGTTGTCTACAGTATTTGCAGACATTTTCAACCAATCCCTGGATTTGTCCGCTTTTCCTGTCTGCTTCAAGATCTCCACTGTCATTCCAGCTGCAAAAAATCAAAGGTCACAGGCCTAAATGACTACAGACCTCTGTGGTAATGAAGCCTTTTTGAAAGTCTTATTTAGGTCTGAGCTTTATTTACCAACACCTTGATAAGCCAGGGGCATATGTAAGGATCCTGCATGTGGACTTTACGTCTGCTTTCAATACAATAATTCCAGAGCTCCTAGATAGGAGTCACCCAGTTCAAACTGCCCAGTTCAATCTGCCATTGGATCATAGACTTTCTTATAAATAGGAAGCAATGTGTGCAGATGGGCATACACACATCTGAACCATTAACCCTTAGTACTGGAGCACTACATGGATGTGTCCTTTCTTCAGTGCTCTTCTCACTTTATACAATTGGCTGTACCTCTGGCGATTTATCTGTCAAACTTAAATTTGCAGATGATAACAATTTCAAACAATGACGAGTCTATATAAAAATCTGACGTTGTGGTGCAGGCTTAATAATTTGGACTTTAACATTCAAAAAGCTCAGGAGATGATCATAGATTTCAGGAAACAGTCACCTGCTCACCTATCACTTACTATAAATGACTCAGCCATTGGAATGACAGAATCATTTAAGTTTCTGGGCACTGTGCTGTCGCAAAACCTTAAATGAGACAATAACATCACTTGAATGCTCTTTTTGCATCAGATGAGGAAATTCTATCTCCCTCAAGCAATACTGGTCCAATTGTACACAGCCATCATCAGGTCCATTCTGACCTCATCTATAACTGTCTAGTTTGGTGCTGCCCCTGTTCAGGCTAAGAACAATCTGCAACACATCATCAAAGCCTGTGAAGGGATATTTACTGCACAATGAAGTCCTATATGAGTGCAGGGTGAGGAAGAGGGCTGCAAAGATCATTGTTGATCCGACTCACCCATGGCATCACCCGTTTCAAAGATTTCCCTCCGGCAAACGTTTTCATGAGTTGAAAGGTAAAAACATGTCACCTAAGCAGTATTTTTCCATGTGCAGTTATTCTTACTAATCGGTATCTATGTATACCTTAACACTAGACTGCCTGGACATTTTAACTCTGTGTCTTTATTTTGTTGTATTAAACTCATATGCTGCATCATATTTTATCATTATATATTTTTTCTTCTTATATTTATTAGGGATACTCTAAACAGGACTTTTAAGCCCAATACTGATCACCAATTTCATGTTACTTGATCGGCCAATTCCGATGTCACTTCAGATTTTTTTTATCCCTTTAAAAAACTTTTTACACTAATCTCCTACAAAACCAGACAAACAGAAGTATATTAAAGTGCATTTTTATAAATAAACTATATACCATATGTGTTAACTGTTTGTTTTATTTTGTAGGCTTATTGTTCAGTGACCATAAAATACTAAAATAAACAAAATTTCCTTAAAATACATAATAAAATATGTACAGAAATATCAGTCCAAATTACATATGGCATAAAAGAAAGTTAAATGCTTCTCATAATAACAAGCTCTTATTTATATTTTTCTGTAATGTACCATCTGAAACAAGGCTTTATTAAAATCAGTAGTTTTCACCATTCCTCCGATATACACTCACCTAAAGGATTATTAGGAACACCTGTTCAATTTCTCATTAATGCAATTATCTAATCAACCAATCACATGGCAGTTGCTTCAATGCATTTAGGGGTGTGGTCCTGGTCAAGACAATCTCCTGAACTCCAAACTGAATGTCAGAATGGGAAAGAAAGGTGATTTAAGCAATTTTGAGCGTGGCATGGTTGTTGGTGCCAGACGGGCCGGTCTGAGTATTTCACAATCTGCTCAGTTACTGGGATTTTCACGCACAACCATTTCTAGGGTTTACAAAGAATGGTGTGAAAAGGGAAAAACATCCAGTATGCGGCAGTCCTGTGAGCGAAAATGCCTTGTTGATGCTAGAGGTCAGAGGAGAATGGGCTGACTGATTCAAGCTGATAGAAGAGCAACTTTGACTGAAATAACCACTCGTTACAACCGAGGTATGCAGCAAAGCATTTGTGAAGCCACAACACGCACAACCTTGAGGCAGATGGGCTACAACAGCAGAAGACTCCATCGGGTACCACTCATCTCCACTACAAATAGGAAAAAGAGGCTACAATTTGCACGAGCTCACCAAAATTGGACAGTTGAAGACTGGAAAAATGTTGCCTGGTCTGATGAGTCTCGATTTCTGTTGAGACATTCAAATGGTAGAGTCAGAATTTGGCGTAAACAGAATGAGAACATGGATCCATCATGCCTTGTTACCACTGTGCAGGCTGGTGGTGGTGGTGTAATGGTGTGGGGGATGTTTTCTTGGCACACTTTAGGCCCCTTAGTGCCAATTGGGCATTGTTTAAATGCCACGGACTACCTGAGCATTGTTTCTGACCATGTCCATCCCTTCATGACCACCATGTACCCATCCTCTGATGGCTACTTCCAGCAGGATAATGCACCATGTCACAAAACTCGAATCATTTCAAATTGGTTTCTTGAACATGACAATGAGTTCACTGTACTAAAATGGCCCCCACAGTCACCAGATCTCAACCCAATAGAGCATCTTTGGGATGTGGTGGAACGGGAGCTTCGTGCCCTGGATGTGCATCCCACAAATCTCCATCAACTGCAAGATGCTATCCTATCAATATGGGCCAACATTTCTAAAGAATGCTTTCAGCACCTTGTTGAATCAGTGCCACGTAGAATTAAGGCAGTTCTGAAGGCGAAAGGGGGTCAAACACCGTATTAGTATGGTGTTCCTAATAATCCTTTAGGTGAGTGTATATATACTGTATATTCTCACACAGTCAATTAATTGATATTACCAATTCAACAGTGCTTAAATGTAAATTTATAATCACTTAAATGTTTTAATTATTATAAATCATTAACTGCGCCTACAGCTGGACAGCTTTTTGCTGTTAAAATATACATTTACTCTATTTATACTGGTGTTTTTTTCTTCAGTGTATCAACTGCACATTCCTATTTCCTGAGGTATAATTATAAAGTATGGATTACCATTTTAATTATTTTTTACCAAAACTTATGCTGTATGACGCACAGCAAAAATAATGAACACAGTACGAATCTTAAAAAAAGTGTATTGTTTACTAAGTCCCAATTTCAAATTTGTCTTTATCTTTTCTTTTTCCAATTAAAAGTGCAAGCTGCTGCATTTTAAACAAACATGCTGTCAAAACTCAAGCAATGCCCATTTTAATTCAAAGGACAAAAATAAACATCTGAATTCCGTAAAGAAGCTTTTCTTGCCGTTTCTCCAGTTGAACAGGATGACTTCTCCAAGTACTTTTTTTCCAGTTTATTACTCCACTTTCAAAATAAGGCTAATACACCTATCATTTCTCATTCACGGATAAAACAAGCTTCCACTTGCAGATCTTTGTTTACATTGCAGGAAGCAGTGCTGCAAAATAAAAATAAAATCAAATGAAGACTTGCGCTGGCTCAACTATCGTAATACCTTGCATAAAGGAGATCTACAACTAAATTACCACTGAGCTTAGAAAAGCAGGGGCTGAAACTATTGTTTTTTGTAATTAGCCTTTTTACTGATTATCAATTGAGTCTTGGTTTTTTTCTTTTTTTTTAAAAAACTGAAAAATCGTCTGATTTTGATCAGCTGCCAATCCCTGCATGCTGCACCAATACGATCAAGACAAATTCCTGGTAGGCATTAGTGCACCTGGTCAATAAAGTGAATTCTGATTCTGATATTATGTGTAGCTTTTTCTTCAACTGAAGCATAAAAAAGTTTAATAAGATATTGAGGGCTACAGAGTGAGTGAGCCAGAGGTGGTTACTAAACCAACAAATTTGTGATTCCGTAAGAATACTTGCTTATGGTATGCTATTTTAGTCTAGAAACCTATGGGAACAGCCATCATAGAGGCAGATTTACTCCAAATTCATCAATTTGCTGTTACTAATGCTTGAGGGTATATAACTAAGCACTAGTTTTACTTTTCCCACTAATTCTGCCTTACTAACAATGTCACAATTTACCTTTTATCCTACAGTATATTTGATTCATTAATGTCTTCCATGTTTGTTTATGAAGCACTGTACAAGCTAAATATGCTGTGGGGATTTTAAAGATAATGTGCTTGAAAAATAAACTTCTACAATTTGTTATTATTAGCAAGCAGTAATATTTTAAATTTGAAACAGGTCACCTTTAAAAGAAGGCATATATTAAAATTAACAAAATTCCATATTTACAATTATTTTCCTATTTGCACAAGGTAAAATGCATGAATATTTTCATATGTATAAACAGTGCCCTATATAGTTTTTGGGACAACACATTTTTCCTTGATTTACACCACTGCTCCACGGTTTAAAATTACAAATCAGACAATTCAGATATGATTAATGTGCACATTGCAGACTTTACATTTAAGTGTATTTGCATACATTTCAGTCACAACATGCAGAAATGACACTCTTTATACATAGATTCCCCCCCTTTTGGGGGCACCATAATGTTTCGGACAATTTATGTCACAGGTGTTTGTGATGACTCAGGTGTGTTTCATTGCTTCATTAGTGCAGGTATAAGATACCTAGGCTTGCTTCTACCCTTTGGAGTCTGTAGTTATAAGTCATCATAAACAGGAATACAGAAGCTGCACTGCAAGATGTAAACCTTGCTAGCCACAAGAACCAGATGGAAAGATAACATTTTGTAAAAAAGTACTTAAAAGAGCCCGCAGAATTCTGGAAAAAGGTCTTGTGGACAGATGAGACAAAGATTAACCTGTATCAGAGTGACAGCAAGACATATTATCAGCTCAATTTTAATGCTTCAAACTCATTGGACAATGTTTCATCCTACAATAAGCTAATAATACCAATACTACTGCTAAGGCAACACAGGAATTTCTCTAAGCTAAAAAAAATGGAAAATTCTTGAACGGCCAAACCAGTCACCCGATTAAAATCCAATTCAGCAAGCCTTCCACATGCTGAAGAGAAAACATAAGGGGACAAGCCACCAAATTAAGCAGGACCTGAAGATGGCTACATTAGAGGGTTAGCATCACCAGAGAAGATACTCAGCACCAGGTGATGTCTATAAGTCACAGACTTCAAGCAGTCATTGCACGACAGTGATATGCAATAAGGGACTAAATATGACTACTTTAATATACCTGCCATTACTGTGTCCCAGACATTATGGTACCCTGAAATGGCGGGACAATGCGTAAAAAGTGTTGTCACTTCTAAATGTACATGAAATGACCAAAATATATGCAGACACCCTTAAATTAAAGTCTTCAATGTGCACTTTAATCACATCAGAATTGTCTGATTTGTAATTTTAAACTGTGGAGCAGAAATCAACAAAAAAAAATGTGTCTTTGTCCCAAACATTATAGAGGACACCAAGTATTCTTGTGTAAAAATATTTAATTAAAATATTGTTAAGAAAGCAGCAACTTCATCAGGTGTTGTCACTGGTATATTTAGGTTTTGTTCAGACTCTATTGTAGTATAGCACTACTGCTTTATTCTATTTGTTCTAACAAACACCACTGCTATTGTTTATTGACACTTTCTGCATCATAACACCACAAGGTACAGTACATCCTCAAACCACAAAAACAGCAACATAAGTTTGAATGCAATGATATGGATCATGCTCAGTCAAAAGCTTATGCCCAAGCAACCATATGGACTGCAGACTGGTAATGAACATCCACACTGTACACAAAGAAATTCAGTATAATAAATCACAGTCTTACTCATTTCACAAGTACAGTACTCTGAACCCCACTCTTCAATTTTTGCCAGAATTCAACTAATACATAACGTGATTGGCATGCTCTGATCAGGTTTTTTTAAGGCCGATACTTAGACTTAGTGAGTCGGAGAGCAGCACACCTAAGCACATCCAGTTAGCATCTTTTAGTTTTGTTTTTGGCTTTACCAGCATTTGATGTTTGAAATTTGAACAAATAATACAAAAAAAATTGGGCATAAAACAAAATAGAAATCCAAGAAGCAATGACAAAACAGCAGCACAACAAACTATATAGCAGTGTTCATCCACCATTTTAAAAGAGAATGGCCCAATGGCTCACATCCCACCTATTAAACAGAAATGGGCATTTGATCTAAAAAAGTGAATACTGTACACAGGTTTTATGAATTAAAGTTTTTTTGCTGAAGAGTCACTACAACTGAGCAGCATTTGATTGCTTATTAATTCTTAGACTGTAATGCAAAAAACAAAAGTCTCAGCATGTATAATTTCTGAATCTTTCAAAAAGTGATATCTGAGAAGACCACAATTTAGAAATGAGTTAATAAGATATTCACGTGCTACGTCATTCCTATGGTAGAATATCAGCATGAAAATGATGTTCAGGTGAACTCAAAAATGTTTTAATAAACAGAAAAAAATTCAAGTCTTCAGCATTTGACATAAAAGAATACAACTTGGCTGCAAAAGACAAAAAATGAATGCACTTATTTCAATTATATAATCTTACAGAAATTTCTTTTATATCTAACATTCTTAATAATAATAATAAGTCCTACTACAGGCTGAGAAAATGATCAATTCAAGAGTCCTACTTCTCAAAAATAAAGTCAGAAAGCAAAACATATGATTTTTCTCCAATCCAATTTAAATTAACTTTCAATGAACTGTGTTCTTTGCTTTATCCCTGATTATATAATATTCACATCATAAAGGAGAAATAGAAGCACTCTGACAACACAAATTGACCATGTTTCTTGCTGAGACAGTTCATGTAGACAGTATTTTCTAATGTATCTCTGCAAGCTTGGCACCACAGCTATGTGGGTCTTGTTTCCCACCATTCAAAGCAATGCTGTCTTTGGGAATTTTGGATATTTTAAATTTGGTACAGACTAGATTTGAAATGCCACAAGTTAATCTCCACAAAAAGTGTATACTGGTAAAGAGAAACTGAAAGTTGTAGAGCTTACTACAGTAACAGTGAAAGGCACTGCAGCATTTCAAGAAACAACAGAACTACAAAATCCATTCTGCATGAATGGAAAAAACAATGGAAACTTGCACAGTTTTATGTATAATATGAATTCTGATATCATGTTTCATTGAAAATGTTTATGGTAACCAAAATTACTTGGAAGTTCCTGAGGGAATGGACACCAATAATATATATATATATATATATATATATATATATATATAATTTTATTTATGTTTCAAGTTCAGAGAACCATGTTGAAGAGCTACAACTGAAGTAGACACTTAAAGCAGACTAAACTCAACTAGTCTTTTGTACATAAATCAATATAATCTGAGAGACAAAGGCATTATTCAAAGTTAATGGGCAGTACTATTCTCCTCTTTTTCTAAAAATTCAAAAATGTTAACAGGCTTGGTTTTGAGTACAGCTCTGTATTTATATTATACTAACTGCTGGATGACAACAGGAAAGCTGTGGTTCACCCACTTCAAAGTGTACCAAGTGAACTACTGAAAAAAATGGGTTTTTTTTGTTTTTTTTTTAAATAATTTTAATTATTCTGTAATTGTTTATTACATTTTCATTGAACAGCTAGGTAAATTGGACTGTCACCTTGACATCTAAATAAACAAGTTAAATATTTGATTTTCTGCCATTTATAGGAATGCTATTACAAAATGACAAATTAAATTGACATATGCAACCGAAGCAGCTAACTACTGTGCCAATATTGCGTGTTTGTTTATAGGAATAGGTGTGTATACATCTACAATATACATATACAATACACACATGCACAAATACATATGTATATAATAAAACACAAACAGTACCTAACTTTTTACTTGTTTAAAATATTCCATTACATTACTGTAAATATGCTGATGTCTATAGTATCAATTAATATAAAAAAGGATACAATTTAGAAAAAAAAACAGCTAGCTTGAAAAGGTGCGAGGACTGGTCTGCATTTTATGGATGTAACAGTGTTGCAAAAAGTGAACAGAAGAGCTCTTAGACGTGTGCCTTGAACCTCGCAAACAGTACAGAGCATAGTCTTTCTGACATCTCATATTTTACATACTAAAACAGAATGGAAAAAAACAAAAAAAAATAAAATTCTGAGACTGTGGTAGAACTTGACATAGTGAAATTCGATCCGACAGCCGTAATAGCTATTTGAGAATGATTCAAATATAACTAAAAAAAAGGTATTGTTCAAAGGCAAACACTGGCATTTTATTGTAAAAGAATGGTTGTGTTACCAGCACACGTTTTGGCATGTTACTCCAAACACGTTATGCAAAATTGCATCATTTTACCGATTCACTTTTGAACTTCATTTCCACCATCTGCCTTTTCATACTTGTAAATGGTTAGCTTATCTTCTTCAGTAAAACTTACAGCCAGACCCCTTCACGACATAGTTTTCTTCCCATCCCAATGCTCTGCACTTTGATCTACAAATGTACTCTGAGCAGTTTTTCTAAACACTTTTCCTGTGCTTTAAATGTATGGTTTTGCATCTGATTCTGTCCCATTCACTCTTGAACCTGAGATTCCGGACTGTTGTTTAATGTTGACACCTTCTCATTAAAGTAAATGGAAAATAAGTGTCATAATTCTGATTTTCTTTTTATTACAACTCTTTAAATACCCAACTTTAAGCAGCCGAGTCAATCAAAACACCTTGTCCCACAATTAAGCTATGTCTTATGTGGCTGCTGCACACATAATGCCTAAAATAAAGAGGTGTAATTAAAAATAGGCCATCTTTACTACCATATTGCTGCATCTGTAAAAAGAAATAAAAAGACAGATTGTGGGATGCTGACATGATAATATAAATAAATAAAACAAGACTGCCTTCAACCTCCATGTTTGTCTCTTGTCTTCTTTTTTGCTTTGCTTGCTGTCCCCACCCTGTTGCTGTCTTATTACCTATACAGTATTCCTCCTAATCTAAAACTTCTCTGCCTATGCCTGTTTGGCACAATATGTTTGCAGGAGTGCTGCAAGTGAGACATCTGCAAATCAATTCATGATCTGATGATGCATAATGGAAAAAAAAAATAAATAACAGTTACCAGAGTACCACTAGGATTTTTTCTGTTTGCTTTTGTTGTGGCTGCCAGTGTGGCTGTTACCTAATAATAAAATATATAAAAAGCATGTAGAAACGTGCATGCAAGTTTGAATATATTTAAATATTAACTTATTTTATTTGAATATTCAAAGTTAATTGTTTGTTAATTTGATAGCCCTAACTTCTATCAACCATTCACACAGATATGTCTCTGTCAGGCATCAAGAAAAATGGGCAAGCATGACTATGCTAGACAGTCAACAAGCGATTGCTAAATATGACATAGGCAGCAGTTTTCAGTAGTTATATTGACACGATCAACAACTGCAGTTGGCTAATTTAATATATCCTACAGCCTAGAAGCTCCTGCTTAATTCAAACTTATTCTCTTAGAAAGAAAGCGAACAAAGATGCAAACCAGTCTAGAATTTATGAATTATTACACTTCATATAAATTTGTACAGCAAAATTATTCACTTTGTATAAAAATAGCAGATTAAACAGAAAACAATTTATATATATAATTCAATAAGTCCATGGCAAGCAAGACGCACGCAAGACATGGCAAGCAAGACGCACGCAAGACAGAGCCACACCCGCCAACTCACAGAGCCCCGCCCACCAACAATTCGAGTGAGAGCGAAAGCATTTGCCAAGAATATTTTCATTAATCACGCAAGAAGCAGCACGCAAGACAGACCATGTGATACTCACTAAGCAGCCGACCAGGGCACGCAAGACAGACCATGTGATGCGCACGACTGAGCCCCGCCCACCAACAATTCAAGCAAGAGCGAAAGCATTTGCCAAGAATGTTTTCATTAATCAAGAACGAAAGCATTTGCCAAGAATGTTTTCATTAATCAAGAACGAAAGTCGAAGGTTTGAAGACGATCAGATACCGTCACAGTTCCGACCATAGACGCTGCCGACTGGCGATCTGGCGGTGTTATTCCCATGACCCGCCGGGCAGCCAACCGGGAAACCAAAGTCTGTGGGTTCCGGGGGTAGTATGGTTGCAAAGCTGAAACTTAAAGGAATTGACAGAGGGGCACCACCAAGAGTGGAGCCTGCGGCTTAATTTGACTCAACACGGGAAACCTCACCCGGCCCGGACACGGAGAGGATTGACAGATTGATAGCTTTATCTCAACTCTGTGGGTGCTGGTGCATGGCCGTTCTTAGTTGGTGCAGCGATTTGTCTGGTTAATTCCGATAAAGAGCGAGACTCCCTTCTGCTAAATAGTTACGCAATCCCCGAGCGGTCGGCGTCCAACATCTTAGAGGGACGCCATCCAGGCCCGTCCCTTACTCTGGGAGGTGGGGGCGCGGCGACGGTC
The DNA here is from genome assembly GCA_026402145.1 of Polypterus bichir lapradei. Classification (NCBI taxonomy): domain Eukaryota; kingdom Metazoa; phylum Chordata; class Cladistia; order Polypteriformes; family Polypteridae; genus Polypterus; species Polypterus bichir. Next base: position 84,697,177 of record JANRMT010062792.1, on the reverse strand, counting down.
CTCCAGTTTTCAGTCGCGGACAATTGTATGTTGCTCTCTCCAAAGTTCCATCTTTTCATTCTCTTACAATCATATACTCAAACCCACCCCATTTGGACAACTGTGTCTTTCAGGAAGTGTTCAACCATCAATACATAATTATGTGGCGTATGCTACGCCGCGGGTTGGCTAGTCACATAATAACATTTCATACTTGCAGGATATCCCATAAATCTACAGGTAAATTTCTTGGTCGAGTGCATAACATAAGAAGTTTGACCAATGAGAGAATCATCCAATGTCTTTTTTTTTTTTTTTTTTTATTTGACGACGTCATGTTTTCCATTTTAACTACATGACTTGACTTTTAGAATGCATAACTGATTGTCTGAAGAAGTGATTATTTCAATCTTACCAATGCCTCTTGAGAATTTTAAAAACGAGAATTAGGCTTCCATTTCCATCTTCGCTCAAAACTAAAGCCGTTTAATTCCCTCTGCTTTCAGAGCAGGATAGTCCTACAAAGAGCAGAGTGACAAATACACCAAATATACACAAGAACAAGTGAGAACAGCTAATGGGCTGCTCTTTCTTTATCGGACAGTTGCTGTGAAGAAATGTGTACAAATGCAATTTAGTTAACTATTACAAAAATGGTGAATCCTTTGTACATTGTAATGTTATTCGCTTTAGGTTTTGTGCCTTATGATAATATTCTTGATTCTTCCATAAGTTTGAAAATAATTAAAAAATATGACAAAAGGGAACAGAAAATATTTTTGTTGTATTAATACCTTAAAACAATATAATTGCGTATGGACTTGTTTGTGATCTGTGTGTAATTAAGAGAACCCATCCATTTAAGAACACTGCAAATGCAGAAGGAAACAAATGTATTTTATATTGATATATAAATGCCTTTGTGTATAGACTTATGTATACTGTGTGTACTAAGTAAGGCTACAATATTGCTCAGAATGCTGTCCAATTTGAAGATGGAAGATAGACTGGAGGAAAAAAAAAAAAAAAAAAAAAAAACACACCTGCTATGGAGACCATTTGAAAAGCACAGCGTTAACAAGTGTTTCGAACAGCAAAGAGGTGCTTGTATGCATACAATTAATCATTAAGAATTGTGTTGTTAAAAAGATTTGACTCTTGAAAATTATATACTAATACATTATTCCAGAATCTATCAAAGCCATCCAAATTTTAATTATAATTTGACATGAATCTTTGGCCATAGCATGCACTCCTATGTCCAAAACAAGATGTTCAACTTAATCGCCACCTGCAACAATTAATACTGACATATAGACAGTGTAGCAGTAGGGGGCACTATCGCTCCCTTGAACCCTCAGGTACCACGTCAAACGGCAGGTAAAAGTGCAATAATTCTTTATTATAATAATTATGTGCACTAAGCACCCGCCACTCCACACTATACTCATTAATAAACACAATAATAAATCAATAATCAATCCTCCACTCCAAGACGCGTTGCCCTTCTAGTCCTTTTATAGTTCACGACCCGGAACTGCTCCTTAACCTGCAGTCCATGTGACTTCCTAGCACTTCCGTGTCAAATCAAAACTCTTCTTTCTTTGTCAGCCTGGAAGTACTTTATTCTTTCCGTCCTCGTGACCTGCAAGTACTTCCGGACTGTAGGAAAACCAAATGTCTCTGTGCCTCCCTGCAACGTCCTCTGGCGGCCCCGACGTTGTCCAGCAGGGCTGTGTATTACAACTCCAAAGTCCATGATGCCCTGCTGGAATTCGGGGCATCTCCAATTTGCAGGGAGGGCTCCATCTGGTGGCTTGGGGGTCTTGGCCGGGATAAACTGCCAGGCATAGTCCACAACAGGTGCCACTTTTAGACTTGTTGTGACTGATTGCACAGCACAGGTACTGTTTAGTTAGATGGGTCTGTTGTCCTTCATTTGCAGATGGTGTTCCTGCTTCCATAATGTTTTGTTACAGCACATACACATGTTATTTATAATATTTTTTTAAATATTTATTTTCAGCAAATAAAACTAATTCCAATGGAGGATGTGGAGCTGTGTGTATAGATAGACAGATTTTATTTGTCCCCAACTTGAATTTAAGACTTTATAGAAGCTCAAGGAAAAAAAACTCTCTCTCTCTCTCTCTCTCTACCCATTTTTTATGCAGGAAATTTTCACCTCCCTCGTATGTCAGGAGGCATTTTTCATGCCACAACCTTTTAGTCAAAGGATTACTCTTTTCTGAACTGCTTCAATATCTTTCTCATAGAATGGTGACCAGAAATAACAATAGTATTCAAGATATTTATCACTAGGGCATTACACAGTCAAGCATAACATCCCTTTATGTATATTCAATCATTTTTACAATGAAACCTAACACTTTATTTTGCTTTTTTAGTTGCTTCTGACTAAACAATAAAGTTGTGTTAGAGTAAACCCCAACATTCCTTTAAATGGATGCCTTCTGCAAGTGAGGGTTACTCATCTTGAATTTATAACACATATTCAGTTTGTCTATGTTAGATTAGAAAAACTTCTTTAATCCCAAGGGGAAATCCAGATGCATACAGAAGCAGCAGAAACATAAAAACATGGACAAATAACAGTCAATCAATCAGTCAAACTATATATATATATATATTATAAATATATATATATATATAATACTTTATAGAAAAATAAATAATGTGCATTTGTCAACATTTTCAAATGCTCACTCAGTTTTGAAGATAGTTCTTTTATTGTAATTGCTGCCTCCTAGGAATTTGATCTCTTCCGTTTTTAATCTCATCTTTAAATTGCATTAGTCCACAAACTATATCATGATGTGTATCACTGATTGCATTAGTCCACCAACTATATCATGATGTGTATCACTGATAAAAATCATGAGGAATAATAATGTAAGGAGGGATCCCTGATGGACTTCATTGATGTTTTCACTCCCTGTGGAAAACAACAACTGAAGCTGGTCAGAAAGCATGTCAGACAGAAGTTAAGCTTCCCGTTGATTTCTACAACATTAGAAATGCAGTAGGATATCTGAATGCACTACTTTTGCTTCAAAATTGGGAAGTAAAAATGTCATTGTACTCGATAAACATGGCAACAGTCAAACTACAAACCTAACAATAATTTAATACATCTTTGTAACTTGAGCATACTCTGCGAAATAAAAATTTCAAATCTATCAATTAACCATCATGTTTTGCTCATTTATTTTCTTTACCAAACAGAAATAATCCCTGCAATGACTGGTTACAGATCTTTTACTACCATCCATAATTCGTATCCCATTACCTGGAATGAGACTTCAAGTATGAACACTACTGAACCAGAAAACTGTTGGGTTACTCTGGCATGTGTGAACAAGCCAATCTTAATGTGTTCCTAGGGTGGTTATCTTGGTCATTTCCTTGGTCATATATGAGAAATTATCATCAGGAAAATGAGGCGTACTGACATTTTTGTTAGACACCACTATGTGCATGAGGAATATGCAAGTACATTCAAGCATGGTCTTTAATGAAAAATCTCAGATTTAAATGCTTTATGCACAGACAGCATTTACTCAAAAAACAGTTTACATTTTCCAAAGAAAATCCCAAAGTGTTAAGTAAGATAATAAATGGCACTTGAAATGTAGTTCTACTTAAATGAATTCTTAATCCAAGGCATGCTTTAACAGGGTTTATAGAGGTATGTAGGCTCCCAAATATATTAATGCCAGGATGTCAACTGTCAACTCAAAGCTGGCCCAGTTTGAATGAGTATTGATACATGTATTAGTATCTGAGCCAAAGAAATGGCATTTGAAACTCAGATTCCAACTTTGTTCAACTCTGTAAAGAAATGAGTGGTTTCAAAAAAATAGGTGTCTAGCTCTTTCACCTATGAAGACTGAAATTTAATAATAAACTATTTGACAGGGTGATGGGATCAGACAGAGTTGCATACAATATTTAAATATTACGACAAAACTTTGGAGTATCTGATTACTTCACAGTCTATAGCAACCAAAAAATTAAGTGCTCAGTTAAACTACTTGTTATAATGCTATATAAAAAGTGTTGTATAGTAAAATACAGGCTCATTTTAAAATAAACACAGTTACACTGTCAGGTAAACTAGGAGATTGATCGCTCTGTCACTTTAGCAAAGATAACAATGTGTAACCTAATTAGTTAGGATGTACATAAGTTGAAGACAAATATTTAAAAGGCTGCCATGATTACTTGCCACCACACAAGTGGCATCAGCCTTTATTTCAGCATTAGTCTAATAATAATAATAATACATTTTATTTATATAGCGCCTTTCCCATGCTCAAGGCACTTACAGAACATAAGAAAGAACGGCAGGGTATACAGTATATAGCATAGTACAAACCAAATAAATAAATAAAGAAGATTAAGACAGTAAATTCAGAGAAAGCCTAACAGACAACAGAATCGATGGTCTAACACACACACACACAGGTTACATGAGCATCTTGACAGAGAGGTAAACTGAGAGAAGGGTAATAAAGTCAAGTAGAGCTAAAAGCCTTCCTGAACAGATGAGTTTTGAGTTATTTTATAAAAGAATTCATGGAGTCAGCTAACCAGATTAATTTTGGTAGGTCATTCCAGAGTCTGGGCGCTATACAGCTGAAGGCCCTGTCACCCATAGAGTGTAGATTAGTGTGGGGCACAACAAGATTGCCAGAATCAGAGGACCTTAGTGAGCGGGCAGGCGCATAGTGATGGAGAAAGTCACTGATGTAGTTTGGCGCGAGGTCATTTAAGGCTTTGTAGGATTAATAAAGTATCTATCTATCTATCTATCTATTCGATTCTGTAAGACACGGGGAGCCAGTGAAGACGGAGCAGGATGGGTGTGATGTGCTCGCTGATTAACAGAACAGTGGCAAAATAGCATCACTTCACTTTAACTTTATTTAAAGATAATTTATGATATTCAGATTCAACTGTTTTGATATTTGAAACAATGCGTCTTGCAGAGGTGCATGTCTGTGTATTTGTAATGAATAATAAAATGGTGCCTATGAATATGTAAACAAATGGATCTGAGGCTAAAGAAAAAAAATCTTGCAAAACCCAATATCATACTAACATAAAAATGACAGGTAAAGATTAACAACCCTTAACAGAACTCAGAGGGTTAAATAAACCAGTTGCTTAAATGATGACAACTGTGAATTAAAGCAGCGCTTACAGACACACGGAAGTAAGGCAACATTGTGAGTCTTTCTATTACTAGTCGAAAGCCCCGCACGTGGAGTAAAAGATCTTCAATGTATTTGAGCGCTCCGTCAAGTACAACTGGTCTCAGTGTTTCGGGTCTCTCTCCCACGTTGTGTGCATTAATTACTGGCAGGACATACACGACGATACAATGCAGACCGGACGTAACCACAATAACTCGTATGTCTGACGTGCAGCTCTGAAAAGTGAAGGTTACAGACGTTTTACCGTTAGCTTTACCTGAACTTTTTTCTCAATTGTGATAATCTGTACATTTAAAATTTAATTGCTCCGGGGCTGACTAACAGATAAGCCGATTCTGTAACACTAGTTTTAACCAGTTAATTCTTCGCTCGCCATAACTAGTTTCATGTTAGCAATGACGCTTTGTTTGTATTTCACTACACGAATAAAGCATGTAAACAGAGAAATATATTCCAATCACTTATCAGGACTTGACCACATTCATCATTACTGTTAACCATACACGTTCTTTGGCTCAAGCTGCTAAACAATAGGCACACGGGCCTAGTTCCGTCATAATATAGGTTACAGCAAAACACTTCTGAACCGATTATTCTAATATACCTTGTTAAGACCGGAACGTGAAATTTATTGTTTTCTTAAAACTGTAAGAAACTTCACGTCGTTGCCTTGGTATCCATGACCCAACTCGCTTCTCAACTGATCGGAGTTAGTGTTTAGATAAGTAAGTCGAGGCCCGGCCATGTTAAGCCAAACAGGAACTCAACCTGGCGAGGCAGAACCAGATTCTGGCAGCAGAACACTGGAAGAACCAGCCCGAGAATCGGATCAGTCCAAGCACTGCATTTTAAACACACAAACTCTAAGAAAATGGAAATCGAAGAAAATACGCAGACACATACCGTGATATCCCGAATGCCGCCACAGTGTAATTCGGTACTCAAACAGTTAAATTAAGAAGTATTTAATTGAACTGAAGAGTCAATTAATTCGTCGCTTTGTCTTCTCTGCAGTTAGCACTCAGCAGCGGCGCTGTACGTCGGAGGACGTAGGAAACGTGCTTTGTGATGTCACTGGGTGTAAGGACTTTCAAAATGGCGACTCACGGTGTAGTAAAGAGGAAGTGCTGTACTTCGCGATCTAGAGCTCAAAGAGCGAATTGTAACTGCGTCAACCAAATACGTTGGTGGAGATTGGAAAGATGAGTGATATTCCTATGAACACCTATCATTTGAAATCTATTTTGAGATATATTAGTCTTAGGACAAGCCGAAGTGCGCACGGGGTTTCTTATTTCGGTCAGTCGAACAGGGGCGAGCTGTAACATCATGGGTGGGGCAAAATAAATGTACGAGGTGTGGTTACGCCTAGCCATAGAGACTCCGTTTGGACGCCGTTTTTTTAAACGTTAAAACTGTATCGTTTAGGGCCATTTTTAATTCTGATTGTCGTATTATTTCGTTTATTATACCGTGTCTCTCTTTGTTTCGCGTTATCTATACGGTTCTATGGAAAGGGTAGTTTCGAACAGTTGTGTAACTGACGAAACTGTTGTATTAACATCATTATCACCAGGAAGTGACTTTAATGAAGTGAAACTCTGTGTATATAATAGTTGAACGTGTATGCTTCATCGGGTTGCTCTATGTGCCGGTAGATTGCAAGTTGAAGCTTGAGCCAAGGTGCTTACTAAAACGTCGAGTGGATGAATAATCATGTATTTTAGGAGGGGAGACTGCTGTTAATCCATGTTTGTATCGCTGTTAAATGTAATATATATTAGTAACATAATGCTGCAGTTTACCGGAAACTATAGCTCAGAACTGCCAAGGAACATCGGGAAGTGCTGTGTGTGGTTTTTCCTCATTAAAGTTGCTAAATTAGAAATGCCTTGACTCTATGGTTATTTTGTGATAGTCATTTCTTTTAAATCTGTAGATTTTATAAATCTCGCTTGTATAGCATGCTTTCCGGGGATTGCACTCATGCAGGCGGAGAGAAATTGTATCAGACCTACTTTCAGATTACCCTTTGTCCAAGATAACTGAGATACTTTTGGTCCTGTTGTGACATTTGAACCATCATTTTGTGAAGCTGTGTGTTTGTCACTTTTATTATTTAACACTGTTATTGGGATATATGAAAAAAGTACATAATCTGGAGTTAATCCTAACCGTTTGACCTGTAGTATTGTGGTGATATTGCTGCTCACTATTTCAGTATTCTTAACTTTGTGGTATAAAAGAATTGAAAGCCAAAAATGAAGACTTCGTAAAAATCCAGTCAGAGCAACATCCTACGGAAAGGTAACATTGTGACATCCACTTTAATAAAAGGATAGGTGTCTGTCTGGTTGCCTCTGTGATTCTAACGGATGGACCATCATAAACACAGCTTTTACGAATTCCATACAAAATGGCATGTAACAGAGGCATATGCAGTGTGTTTGTCATTTGAGTAGGTGGTGTATCATAAATATTTGTAGTAATGCATCACTACAAATGTTTGATGCACCATCTTTTTGGAATGACAAATGCAGTGTATTACTGCTTGCTTTACAAAATATACTGCACAAAAAAATTAAAGGAACACTTTAAGCAGAGTATA
>JANRMT010062792.1:84675837-84689340 GCA_026402145.1 Polypterus bichir lapradei | reverse complement strand
AAATATACTGCACAAAAAAATTAAAGGAACACTTTAAGCAGAGTATAGCATCAACTCAGTGAAACTTTTGGGATATTGATCTGGTCAGTTAAGTAGCAGATGGGGTTGTTAATCAGTATCAGCTGCTTTTGGGGTTAATGAAATTAACAACAGGTGCACTAGAGGGGCAACAATGAGATGACCCCCAAAACAGGAATGGTTTAACAGGTAGAGGGCAGTGACATTTTTCCCACCTCACCTTTTCTGTTTTTTCACTAGTTTTGAATTTGGCTACAGTACTGGTAACGTGAGGTGACCCCTGGGGCCTCATACATAACGCTGTGCGTAGAATTCGCACTATAACATGACGTAAGCACAAAAGCGGAAATGTACTTGCGCACAAAAAAATCCAGATGCATAAATCTGTGCGTTCGCCAACTTCCACATTCTTCCACTACATAAATCCCAGTCAGCGTCCTCCCAGAATTACGCCTCTTTGAATATGCAAATCAATATAAATGGCAAAAGTACAAGGAAAGATAGAAGAATTTCAGCGAATACCAAGTGGAGGCAAAGAAAAATGTGCTATTTTTTGGTGTAAACAGTAGTATAAACAACAAAAGGAAGTTGATCAAGTGACATAGCGTGTCAGAGAAACTCGAAAGCTCAAGTTCACAAAGTTGCACAGTGCCCGAAATAAAAACGAAGTTGTCACATATCAAAGTCACCGTGAAAAGGCGAGTCGTAGCCCAGTGTCTGAGTATCATATGAAAGCTTATTAGGGTACAGAGAAAAAAAAGGCACACAGTGGGGAAAAAGCACAAAATGTCAACTTTAATCTCTAAATTTCCACTTTAATAACGTAGTTTATTTTGTCATAAAAATAGAACATCATAAACTTCATCTTAAAATCGTTTAATTTACTAGTTTCTCAAATCCCATCGTAACTAAAGTAGCATGTTAAATGCTTTGTTTTGTATTTGATCTTCTATGTGCGTGAATCACTACGTGCTTCCGTTCATTCTCTTCCTCCGATAGCACACAGAATCCATTACATTCGTGATATTACAGCTCTCTGAATAATTAAAATACTGAGAAGTATACGTGATATCATTTTCATGATGATAGGAGTTAAAGCATGTTATTAAACATGGGAAAACGGTGGTGCAGTGATTGTTCATGTCTTACGCAAGATGCTTCCTGCACCTTGCGCAACCTTCGATGAAATACTTTATTGTAGCAGTAGTGTCTTTTTCAAACGTACTAACCCCCAATTCCTGTCCTTACTTTTCTTTCTCCAAATACCCAATTACCACACAATCAGCTCTGTAATAGACGTTATGCCATCTGTAAGCTTAGAACGCCTATTCTTCAAAACTTTTAAGGAACATTGAAATATCTTCATATTATGTGTTTAATTATTCTATCCATCTATCCTTCCAGTGTTGCGCCAGCACCAGCAAGAAAACAGCGCGAGGTAGGAACAATCCGTGAACGGAGTGCAAGCTCCTAGCTAGCGCTGCGGCACCTTGTCCTGGCATGTTTAATTATTAACAATATAGATTACTGCGGTCGGCTGGCACCCTGCATGGGGTTTGTTTCCTGCCTTGCGCCCTGTATTGGCTGGGATTGGCTCCAATATACATTATTTAAATGAAGTTAAAGTTTTATCTGTATAATATAATAAACATTTTGCTGCATTTCATCTTAAAAATGATATTGTCATCATATGTAAATACGCGCTTTATAAAGTGGCTCAGGTTGTGCAATATAACTGTAGTGCAAGTTTACAGTGAGGTGATTGTACTTATAAGTACAAACAGTTCTACAAGGAGCACGTGATTGAGTGTGTTTGTAGTTCTTGGGATGAAACTGTTTCTGAACTGCAAGGTCTGTACAGGAAAGGCTTTGAAATGTTTGTCGTGTGAAAGCAGTTCAATAGACAGCATGGCTGAGGCAGCGTATGCTTGATGCCGTATACCGATAATTCTTTTACTCAGATTCTGTAGATCTTTTATTCCCCACTCAGATACAGTGATATAAATACTCTGACTGGTGCAGTGAAAGTAATATGGAAAAAGATGATCCACTGTGGCAACTCCTAACGGGAGCAGCTGAAAGAAGAAGAAGGTGCAGTGAGAGTAACAACGCTAAAGCAGCTATTGTAATTAGAATAGTTTGACCATTCCGTGGACCATTATATTGTTACTGGTTAATTACAATCAGATGCATTAAACTAATAAACAATATGTGGTTAATTTCAGTGTATTTATAAAGCCGCGTCAGGGATGTTGAGCTAAAAAAGAAAGCATAACCACACAGGAACAGTAGCACTGCTTTGACGCTGGGTGCCGCCAGTCTGCAAAACCGAGCACAGAACTTGCGTATGACAGGGTATGAGGTACCGTGGAAATGTGCGTGGCTTTACACCAAGTTTAGGTTTTATACATCGTGATTTGAACATGGAAACATTCTTATGCAACATTTCTGTGTGTACGCACCGTTTATACGTGAGGCCCCTGGACCCTACAGAGGTTGCACAGGTAGTCCAATTTCTCCAGGATGGCATATTGCCATAAGGTTTGCTGCGTCTCCCAGCACAGTTCCCAAGGGCATAGAGGAGATTCCAGGAGACAGGCAATTACTCTAGGAGAGCTGGACAGGGCCGTAGAAGGTCCTTAAGCCATCAACAGGACTGGTATCTGCTCCTTTGGGCAAGGAGGAACAGGATGAGCACTGCTAGAGTCCTACAAAATGACCTCCAGCAGGCCACTGGTGTGAATGTCTCTGACCAAACAATCAGAAACAGACTTTATGAGGGTGGCCCGATGTCCTCTAGTGGGTCCTGTGCTCACTGCCCGGTGCCGTGCAGCTTGATTGGCATTTGCCATAGAATACCAGAATTGGCAGGTCCACCACTGGTGTCCTGTGCTTTTCACAGATGAGAGTAGGTTCAACCTGAGCACATGTGACACACGTGAAAGGGAGAAGCTGTGGAGATTGTTATGCTGCCTGTAATATTGTTCAGCATGATAGGTTTAGTGATGGTTTGGGGGGTATATCCATGGAGGGATGCACAGACCTCTACAGGCTAGACAACGGCACCTTGAATGCCATTAGGTATCGGGATGAAATATTTGGACCCATTTTCAGACCCTATGCTGGTGCAGTGCGTCCTGCATTCCTTCTAGTGCACGACAATGCCTGGCCTCGTTTGGCGAGAGGATGAAGGAATTGATATCATTGACTGGCCCTCATGCCCGCCTCACCTAAATCCAATAGAACACCTCTGGGACATTGTTTTGGTCCATCTGACACCAGGAGGTTGCACCTCAGACTTTCCAGGAGCTTATTGATGCCCTGGTCCACATCTGGAAGGAGATCCCCCAGGACATCAACCTTTGTCTCATTAGGAGCATGCCCAGACGTTGTTAGGCATGTATACAAGCATGTGGGGGCCATAACAAACTACTGAGTATAATTCTGAGTTGCTGCAATGAAACTTTAGCAAAATGGACTAGTCTGCCACATCATGTTTTCACTTTGTTTATGGGGTGTCTTTTATTTCAGCCCTCTGTAGGTTGATAATTTTCATTTCAATCAAATGATGTGGCATCCTTTTGTTCTAACACATTATGATGTGGCATCCTTTTGTTCTAACACATTACCCAGTCCACATCAGTACAGTATGGATATTTTTTCCCATTGAGATCTGATGTGTTATAATTTTTTTGAGCAGTTGTATGTATATGTGTATAATACACATAGACAGCAGTAGAGAGAGAAAGAGAGAGGGAAGTCATGTTCATGCACTTAGCACAGTGTTTCTTCTTTTTGGTACTGGGAGAAGGTCCCCTGGCAAATTAAGAGAAGTCATTAGAGCCACTGTGTGGTTGGTTTCCCGTTCTAGCAATCTATCAAGATCGTCAGATTAGCAACCCACCACCGATATAAGCAATAGTTTTTTGTGACCCACCGACTCAAGGTAAGTGGTTCCACCTCTGGGCAAGAGGGGCACTGTTGCTAACTGCTTCCGCATTACCTTCTGCAGAACCAATAGACAAGCCCTGGAAAGTGCCTGACCTCACTTTCCCTCCCAATCCGGAAGTTCCACCTCTTCCTGCCAGCAACTGGTATAAAATGCAGTTTCTTCCGGAAGTGACTTTTCATTTTGGGCCCAGTACTCGAGTAATGGAGCTCCTGCTCTTTAGTAACATTTTAAGTCACAGCTGATGCCATTAACTGTCTTTTCTGTGTCATTAAACAGGGTTAACATGGTGGTACCCCAATCTTTCACATTCTGTGTGTGTGTGTGTGTGTGTGTATATATAATATATTAAACTGTAAATTTTAGTTGTTAGAACTTTAACATACTGTATGGCTGAAGTTTACACCATTTTTAAATAGTGTATTTGATGACAACAGAATTGTTTATTCATAAAATATGATTAAAAGACTAGAAACAATAATGTTTAGAGTTTTATGTTAATGTATATTTAACAAAACAGTAAAACACTTATCTCAAGCACAAAAAAGGCATGCGGATTAAAAAAATGAAATAAAGAATTTTATTTTTATGCTCTGGTAAAAAGGATTGTTAATAAGAATTATTAAAATTTGACCTACACTGATTCATTTGATTTTTAGGAAATGTCTATATATTTAAGAACAACTTTTATATGAAACACATGCCGGGCATGGGTTGCCATGACAAAAGTTAAGTGGGCCCCTAGGAAGAATTTCCTTATCTTGTTTTTTCCTAGTACTAACCATCCTGAATTACTCAGGCTGGTAACTTTTGTTTAAAGTTGTAAGAGCAGAACATAATTACATAAAAAAAACATTGTTGTATTACTTTTGTATTAAAAGTAAACCTCAATATGAATGTGTAATTTTCTTCATTTCAGAAAATAAATATTTATTAAACTAAGTAATGTACACAGTTTACGCATATAGTGTCATGTACTAAATATAATGGGAAAATCATGTCTTCTAAGAGCTTAATGATTTTTTTAGAAATAGTTTGCTGGCTTTTCCTACTCAGAGCTTCTGTTTGTTTGCATTTTGTATACACTGTTTTTTCATTAACTGGTTAAATTAATTGCTGAATCTAACATGGTCCATAGTTGACTCCTGCCTTGCATTCAAAACAAGAGAGTAGGCATTGGCTTTCTGTGACCCTGAAATAAAATATGTGGGCTAAAAGCATGATATGTTAACAGTAGGTGCTAATATAATGCAAAGTCTTTGTGCATGTAGTACTGTTAATGTATGAATAGATTTTTTTCAGTCAAAAAGAATTTGTGTATTATCATTTTACCACTATTTAATTCAAAGATGGAGAATTAATTCATTTGGTAAAGCATTACCGTAAAAATTTATAGATGATTCAATTCTCTAGACTTATATGGTTTGTTGGACAAAAGTTCAAAGTATTAATGTATAGAAAATACTTCAGACATATTTGTCATTATTCTTCACAGCTTATGTATTATGATCTTTACTTTGGATTGTGAAAAGACAAAGATAATTAGATCAACAGTGGAATTATTAAGTATTTGTCTGCAAGGGATGAAGTGTTGGTCTTGGTGAGGCCAACTGTTTTTGTAGATGTAATGTGGTATATGTTGGCTGCATTAAACAATGTGAGTAATGCTGAAAATTATGGTTGTTGGAAGGCTATAAAGATTATTGAAAATTATTTGGGGAACCCAGAGCAACAACTTCACAACAGGACTGATAGGTTGTGTTTCTGAGCATCAAAGCACTTATCAACAACAACAACAACATTTATTTATATAGCACATTTTCATACAAAAAAATGTAGCTCAAAGTGCTTTACAAAATGAAGAATAGAAAAATAGAAGACACAATTAAAAATAAAAATAAGTGAACATTAATTAACATAGAATAAGTAAGGTCCGATGGCCAGGGTGGACAGAAAAAACAAAAAAAAACTTCAGAGGCTGGAGAAAAAAATAAAATCTGTAGGGATTCCAGACCAAGAGACCGCCCAGTCCCCTCTGGGCAATCTACCTAACATAAATCAAAAAGTCCTCTTTGCCAGTGGTGTCCACATATTGGACCGCTGTGTAACAATTCTGACCATGGGACAAAATCTTCCAGAGGTAGGACTCCACAAGACTGCTTCTGAAATGACATCAAGACATTTCCTTTAAGGATGTGGCGAGTGAGCACAACCTGTCCAGAAGGATTTAAAATATGCCTATTTTAATCAAAACACAAAATGATGATAAATAAAGAAAACAATTTACTGTAAAAGTCACGAATGTACATACCCTCTAGAAAACTAGGAATTTTCCAGACCACTGGGAAGCCTTTAAAATCATTCCAAAATTACTTCTGAATCAAGTCCCAAAGAGATAATACTCTTAAAATGTCAGAGGCATTTTTCTAAAGTTGTATTGCCAATGATCAGGTGATCCCCTAGTGTTTCCTGGTGTCCCTGCACTGTTGAATCCTGAGTGACCTTTAAAGGTCTAAGGCACCTCCCAAACATTTTACTCCCATTTTAGACCAGTAGAATCTTACCTGTCCCATTTTCAACTGTCTTGACTGCTGGTTTCTAACTTGTAAATAAATGGAATGCTCCGGACAAAAGTAGGAATCAGTTCCACTTGTTTTCAGCAGACAACTCAACTAGAACAACAAAGGCAAACAATTCTATCTCATATACATACAGTATTTAGACTTTCAAATAAGCTTTTTAATACAGACCTGTTACCATCAGTAGTGATTCATAAAACTAGAGGCAAAAGGTACAGATATAAGGAGAATGCACTATCATATGAGTTCATAACAGTCCACTGGGGATTTGTTACTGCTTTTAATTTATATTAATGTTTATTTAACCAAAAATATTTTATCAAAGATTTAACAAAATACAGTTCAATATTTTTTTTTCTATTTTTACAACTTAAGTACTAGGTGGTTAATTTACTTGTGAAAGATCACAGAATTGAGTCAGTGGTTGGAATTAAACCATGTGATGAAAGGTCCAAATCCTTACTTTAACATAACTCTTACCACTACCTCCATCTAACTGTGTTTGTTCATACTCATTCTTGCCAACACTTATTTTTCTGCCTTATATCCAAAACAGATTTACCCTACTCTGTGTCAAAAGGCATATACAGTACTTTTAAGTTTACCTCATCATTACGCCAGAGCTACAACTACTAGGTATTCTAGCCAAGACAGTATTATTAATCTAGGCTGCATAAAATGACCATCTTGCAAAACCACAGTGAGAGGGAAATAAGGAAAAAATAGCCTTTCTCCTTTTTTTCAGTGTGCTCAATAAGACTAAAAATAAAAGAAGCCCAGTTTTCTAAATCTTTCATGTCCAGACCTGCCAAATTCTTATTAGCTCTTGTCATGCTATATTGAATCCACTGTTGTTGAACGATGTATGTACATTCAGTAAGCCTCAATGTATGCCATCAAAACATACCCAACATAATGACACCCCAAGCAACCTCAGCCAATCTTGTTCACACTTGACAGGAAAGATTGGCATCTTTCCATGTGTGAATCAGCAGAGACCCAAGCTCATCAAACAAAGCAATGTGTTTTTTTTTCCCAATATCCCTTGGTCCATCATTAATGTTGCTTAATCCACTGCAACAATGTTTTTTTCTTTGTTTCTCAAAAGAGTAAAACTTGATTGTGCTGTTTGCAACCACAGTGACAAGAGAGTTGTGCAATTGTGAGAGGTGCAATTTGGCATAGCTGGACTCTTGAAAATCAAAGTTAAGATTTTAAGGCCCCTCAGGTCCTACTCACTACAACATTACTTAGTCAGTTATTCAACCACTTTTAATATCACCTAGTCCTGAAAAAGTTCCCCTCACCAAAAACTTTACTTCATGTCTTTGAGACAGTTTTGTACGCACCTATACACTGCCACTTGAATTCCCACTTCTTTTAGTTTGATCACTAACCTTTCATGTGGTGCTTTATTGTTTATTTTGATTTTCTGAAGACTTTTGATATATACACCTCTCATCATATGCTTTTGTTGTTTCCTCATAGACTTCTAGTATATTAGTGAAACAACTTTCTTTGTATAAACCCATTTTGAGCATTTGCTAATACTCCAATTCTTGACAAGTACAGTACTGACAATTTCTTTTGGTCATCTGTTGCCTTATGCTTTTATTTATGCTTTTGCTAGTGCTGGTGTTATTAATCATATGTGCCATAAACAGCTTTTTTTCCTTTGTAATTTTTTTATCTTCTTATTTACCACTGCAGAGTTCCCTGTCTTCTCTTACTGCTTCTGCAAATGTGTTCTGCATTACATATAAAACACATTTAAACCTGCTCCGCATCTCCTCAGCTTTTTTCATACTTAAAGGGTCTATCCAAATGTGACTTACTTAGGCTTTGCCACTTCTTTTCAGAATGTTTGTTTCTAAAACTAAACGTAACTGTTCTCGTTTTTTAACATGCACTTTGTCAAAACACTGTGAAACATATTATATTATGGTCATTAGACACTAATGGTTCAATCCAATATATGCCCTGAATCTGTCCTACACTGTAAAAAAAAAAAAATGTAAAATTTACGGTAAAAAACTGGCAGCTGCAGTCGCCAGGATTTTACCGTAAAAAAGAAGGTAACAATGTTTTTTGGTCTACGGTACACTTTAAAAAATAATGCTAAATTTATGGTAAAAAACTGGCAGCTGGGGTCGCCAGGATTTTACCGTAAAAAAAAGGTAACAATATTTTTTGGTCTACGGTACAATTTAAAAAATGTTAAATTTACAGTAAAATACTGCTAGCTGGGTTGCCAAAATTTTACACGTAATAAATAAGGTGACAATATTTTTAGGTCTACAGTATAATTTTGTAATAAAAACTATTTGGTCTTTGCAATAAACTCCAACAGAAGGGAATGTTTAACCATAACCAGAAGCTCATGTTGTATAATAAATATGATAATTAATCAACAATACATAATGGCAGGATCCAACCCCAGTGCATAGTTTACATTAGTTAGTTAATAACAACCAATAGCAAGCATATGCCATTTAATCATACACATTGAGAACAATACAATGTTTAAAGAAATTACGGCACTTGCCTGATGGGCAAGTAAAGTTTTCTCTTTTGTGGTGTATGGTGTCCTACTTATCAAATACAACCCACCATAAATCAGCTTCCATAACCTCAAAAAACCTTCAGCACTTGGGGAAAAATAAGTCTGCTAACTTAGGTTACGTTTTTTTCCCTACTATTCAAAGGTATGCGGTTCACCAGGAACAATATTTTAAAAAGGGGCGTGTCCTTATGCAAATATCGTAGCCGGTTTTACTGAAACAGTGATTTACCGTTTTACATTTTACGGTTGTTTACCTTCATTATTTAACAGTTTTACACTGTAAAATTAACAGATTTTTTTCAGTATAACTGTAATGCATCAATAAACGGTATTTAGCATATTTTGAAGGTAGAAAAATATTGATTTTACAGAACTTGGCTGTAAAAATTAATGAAATTTATTGTTTAAGATATACAGGTAATTTTCAGTAGAACATAAGGTAATTTTCCTTTTTTTCAGAAAAGGTCTTTTACCTTCACCATTTACAGTATTTGTACCGTTAAATTTACTGACATTTTTTACAGTGTATTACAGAATGATAACTGAACATACTATGTTAAAAACAGTCATCTAAAAACTTCAATTCCTATGCACCATTTGTATGGCTAGCCCAGTTGCTATTGTGGGCAACTAATAAATAAATCACCATCTAAACTTGACTTTTTAATATTATTAAAAAAATGTAAATTTAAATTATAACACACACTTCTAATACAGGCATTGATTCTTAATGCTTTTTAATCAAATCCAAATATCTTTACTAATCTGTGGTTATTGCTATTTTTTTTTACAACTTTATCCAATGTGACTTACATTTCAGATGCTCTTGGTTACATATCTTTTGGTTAGCCAATTGGACCACAGACAGGTGAAGTGAACTGCTCATGGTCACACAGCGTCAACAATGGGACTTGGTCCCACAACCTCAGCATTTGAGGTCCAAAGTCTTAGACATTACACTGCACTGTGACTCATCACCTAATTAAAGAAGACTTGTAATCAGTCTTATTTTACCTAAAAGGTGACTTCACCAACTTTTCAGTCCTGTATGTCATTCTAAATAATGTGCAGTACTATACTGATCCTCATCTTTAGCATTCAGCCAGGTTTCTGTTTCTTCTGTTATATCAAAGTTATATATGGCTGCATATAAATCATATTCACTTATTTTATTTTTTTTACTCTCCTAGCATTAAATCAAGCAATTTTTAACATATTTAATTTGTCTTTTTTTTTTCAAAAGTGTACTAGAATGTTCAAAGCTATCTTGTATGTGTATATGTATATATATGTTGTGGAATAATAATTTTAGGATAACATAACATTCATCTTAAAGAAATAGCATAAAGGGTTAATAAATGTGGGAAACCAAATAGAGGTCAAGTGAACAACAAAATGTACACTGAAATATAAGAATTGGTTTAGGAAAAATACTGAGATAGTCAAGTAAGTAAAGAACGTACCAGAAAATAGGTTGATATAATATACAGAATGTACTGAAGGATGACTAAGAGATGACTAAGAAATCAGCAGATGTCCTATTAACTAGAATTAACTAGAATGGACAGTTGTTATATGCACAGAAATTTCAAGGGCGGTGGCACACCTCAAAAGGTATAAGAAGAACCAGAATATAATATAATAGACTTTTATTTTATATAAATCCTTTGGGTGTAAACCAATGAACCAACCAGAGTAAAATGTATGCATTGATTGACACTGTATGTAAATTCAACAGTTTATAAAATGAACCTCTATCCTTTATTTCTCTGACCATTCTGACCATGCTGTAACGGACTGGTTTTGAAGAATGCTCCCTCCAAGTCATTTTGCTGAGGAGTCATTAAAAGATACAATTGACAGCTTTTCTCCTGCCTGATTACTGAATTGTCATGTTAGAGAACGTTTCTTCTTTAATAAGATGTTAAATTTCAACCACAGTTTTTGGCGCCCAACGTTAAGGCGATCCGTACCCCGGAGGGAACTCCCAGCAGAATCTAAAAAGATGCGAAACCGACGAGATTATGGTGCATCCGAAATTAGGAGTGACTTGTTCCCACCTGCACGGGACTCCCCTCCGGAGGACGCGATCGTCGGACCTGAAACGGTAGGAGGAGGTATGTTCATTCGTCCTTTTGGGGATAAGGCGCTGGGTTAGACGTCATGCTGTTAGAATAGGAGTGTTTTGCTTAGAGATAGTTCTAGTTTTTAGTGTTGGTATGTTAAGGTAAAGTAAAAAAAAATTGTGAGTTTCTTTGGCCCGCTGGAGAGAGCATATGTTGTCTCAGGGATTCACTTGGACGCATCGGAGATTGCCGATGAGTAAAGAATAGTGCCGAGATCACTCCTCGTTGCGCGGGGGATTATTTTGCGTTGCCGTCCGGAGGAAGCGACACATTATTGTTAGTTAGTATAGTTGCCCAGATCTCTCTCTGGGATTGGCATAAGGTCTCAGTAGACAGTGTAAAATGGATAGAGAAGCCCCAGGCACATAGAAGTCCAGGGTTCAAATCCCAGGCACATACAAGTCCTGGGTTCAAGCTCCAGGCACGTAGTAAGGGGGACTGCGTCCACCGCTTCAGTAAAAAGGAGGTTAAAGTCCTCCCAGAGGTAATAAGGTTGCAACCAGTGGGAGGGAAAATCCCACAGGAAGAGAGGGCTTAAGGTAGAATAAAATTGTATAATAATTAGAGTAAACAATTTACCCTACGCGGTATGTGGAAAATGTTAACTAGTAGAACAAGGAATATGTAAGGTTTATGTAGACTTTGTATGTTCTATGTTCTATGAAAATAAACGAGTCCGCATGTGTTTTTTTTTTGTGCCAGGCATAGTGTGTAAGTAAATAGACGTCTTAGTGCGCAGCGAATTGAAAGAAAATAAATGGTGTAACTATTGTGACTGAGAAATTGCATGTGTAAATTGGGGTTGAAGGGCTTAGGAAGTCAAAGGCTGATAATAAATATGTAGAACAGAAGACAGGTCTTAAATTAGGAAACAGTAATGGCCGGTGGCCGAAAGAAGGTTTAGGAAGGAAGAGTTTGTACAGGGGAATAAGTCTTTCATTGGTGTTTTTGACGGCAACAGCAAGTGTTCCGAACGTGGGAGCAAGTGGAGTGACGATGACATTGGAAGGAGGGCGAGAAGGAAGATCCTATTAACATATTGTAATGAGGGTGATTGGTTAATAAATATTTTTTAAATAGTCAAATCTGAGTGCAATGCGAAGTTGCGCATGCAAAGAGTGCGGCTAGAAAGTATGAGAAATGTATAGCGGACGTGTGAATGGGACTTCTCCTTTCTAAAATGTACTGGTATTAAATAAAGTGTTCAGAGTGTCTGCTAAAAATATATTGTGCACAAAGATTTATAAATATTTAATACATTTTCCGGCGGTGGGCTGGCGCCCTGCCCGGGGTTTGTTTCCTGCCTTGCGCCCTGTGTTGGCTGGGATTGGCTCCAGCAGACCCCCGTGACCCTGTAGTTAAGATATAGCGGGTTGGATAATGAATGGTTGGCTAATAAATTTCCAGAGCGCTGAGTTAATTTGGGTTAAAATGTGAGATTTGAAAATGTGTAATATGTGATAAAATGAAAACGTATCCACTTTGCTTATAAAAATGTATAAAACATCTTTCCTTCAGACCCTGATCGAGACTTGGGGGGGAAAGTGTTCTTTGATAGTTTTAAAATATAAGACAATTTCTTTCAAGGATAAAATGTTGCTGGTATGCGTGTGTCTGTGTGCGTGTGTGTTTGAAGGTAAATATTTGTGATGGACGTTGTTTTATGTGCTTTCCATTAGCTGTTTTAAATGCTTTTCATGAACTGTTAGGTGATTGAAATAGGGGTGATATGGTGGCGCAGTGGTTGTCACTGTTGCCCAGCAACAGGAAATGAAGGTTCAAACTTGGCATATTCCCTGCGTGGAGTAAAATAAACATAGGAAAAAGCACTTTAAATAGTAAATGCTAAATAGTAATAAAACTTGAGTAAGTATAATGTGTTAAAGAGAGTTTTTAAGTAAGTTTGAGTATGTTGTGCAATGTGAAAGATTTCTGTGACTGAAGTGCATTTGAAGGAATTTAAGTGAGTTTGGCAATATGTTTTGTTAAAGACGTAATGAAGAGGTAATTGATAAAGGTGTACATAAATGTTTTAAATTTAAACTTAAAAAAAGAATATTATTAGGTCCAATGAAATGTTTCCAGAATTAGGATAAATGTGTGTGCCTTTTTCCATTGAGTACTGGCCATACTCAAATGTAAGAAAGTTCTTTTAGTAATTTTTAAATTAAAGTTAAAAAAAAAAAAATGATAGCAAGAAAGCTGGTTATGAGCAATGACCTCCAGTCCAGGTAGTGTTCCGTACCAAGATATGCTGTATAAAAAGGG
>JANRMT010062792.1:84625399-84675437 GCA_026402145.1 Polypterus bichir lapradei | reverse complement strand
GATGTTCTGAGGAGGACACTGGTATTATATAACATTCATTATGAAAAGGGGATTGAGAATGCCTGTCTAGGCTTCAGTTCAAGACTGGAATAAGAAAGTAAATACTTTAAAATTTCCTACAGGAACCTCCACAGAACACAACTCTTTAACTAATAACCTCCACACCACTCTTTCTCATTTTCTATTGTTTGGTTTGCCACTTCTGGACATATTTGGGTTCTGTATAGGAGAACTAGAAAATTCAGCTCTTGCCAAGTTGTAATATTAATGGGATTGGTTTCAGGGTTTTTGCTGACCGATACCTTACTGCTCCACATCCCATCTAAGGGGGGAAAGATTGATATTTAGTTTGCAAAAGTTATTTGTATAACAGCAAAGGTTATGTGCCTATATAGTTTGAATATTTTGAGACAACTGACTGACTTTATTTTATATTGTGGTGATTTACTTGTTATGATGAATATGCTTTTGAGTGGGGTCCACAACAATGTCCAAACTTAAGTACAACTTTAGAAAAATTTTTTTACTGAGGGATCTATTTTTTGAACATAATTGCTACAATGAGTGGAAACTTCTGTATTGTGCTTGCCAGCTGCAGAATTCATTTTTGACCATTAAAAACAAATTGGTCAACGGACGAGCTGAGACTGGATAAAATGGAGTTGGAACCACAACCTAATCTCTTTTTCTGCAACAATGTCTTTAAAAAAGATATGAACCATGGAGCTATGGATGGTATAGAAGGAAAAGCTAATTATCTGCAAGCACAGCAAAGCAAATGAACTCCTTTTCATAAGCAATATGTATTTATTGAATATTTGTAACTATTTTATTAATTGAAATACTGCACAATAATTATTTAAATTGTTTAACCTGTATAGGAATTGGGGTAGTATAACTGAACAAGTTTAGATAATGTGATTAGCATAACATGGTCAGCACTTAAAGAGTAAATATTTTTAGATAGATGTTTCTAGTACATCTGAGTCTATTGATACTTAAAAAAAAAGTTTTAAGGAACAATGTTTGTATGTATGTACTTTGGACTGTTAATCAAATTTTAACACATGATTATTAGCACTTGCAGCATTACCAGTCAACTCAATTTAAACTTTCTTGGTTATTGGTTTTAATAATTGAATAATAGTTTAACATAAAGAGAAATTTGATAACTATGAAGAATGGTAGTAAACTTGAGGGGCAGTCAAATGTTTTGGGTATAGAGACTATAGAGAATGTCTAAATCTATTGATATAAGGTGAAGATTAAGTTTAAATTACCGTTTTTTTTCATGAAGGATGTGAATTTTACTATGTAATAGTAATTGATACAGAAAGATGGAACAAATATGAATATTAATGTATTCAGAATTTTACATTAGGATTAGATGCAACATTAGCACAGATTTTACATTGGGTTTTAAGGTTTAAATGTGCTAAATTAGATTCAGGGTATAGTACAAACCTTTAAAGTTTGTAGAAAAGGGAAAAGACGTTTGTGGGATAGTGCTGACAGTATTTTTAGGAACTGGAGTAATTAGGGCCACATAGACAGAAATAGTTGGTGGCAATACAGGACAATAATTATTATGGCTTTTTGGGCCTAAGTAATATACTGTAGAAGTTAGCAAAACAAAGTAATTCAGCACAACATAGATGGAGTGTCTTTATACATGGAGAGGTGAGTGAGCAGTTTGTGAAATTGGAAAGCCCAGATACAAACCAAGGATCCCAACTGGTGGCAGAAGACTTTAACATCAGTAAGAAGCTTGGGTGCAAGCCTTGCAATGTTACAATGTTACATTGGTAAGATAGCTGTATTTATGCAGCAAAGGTGATCATCTAATTTAAGGCCACAGCAGGATGTAAATTGGGGCAACTTTGTGAATGAGAGCACGAGGATGTGAGCATGGTTGTTTGTGTAAGGATTCTCATTCATCTCTGGTTTTTATTGTACACATCATTGGCACCATAAACTAGGGACTTTGGATGTTTTTAAAGTAAATACTTGAGTTGTCTGTATCACCACTAACACTGATGAAAAATATAGGACTAGGTACACTTCTGGGAACCAAGATAGCTAATGTTTGTTGGATAAGAAGGAAATCAGACAGTTGTTGACAACATGGAAGTTATGAGGTTATGGGACACAAATCTGAGATTTATAGAGGAAAACATGTAATGCTCTCTGAAGAAAAATAACTTAGAAAATCAAGTCAAATAACATATATCAAAGTTCACTATTGTTGATTTTATTAGCTATTATTGATTTATGTGATTTATCTTTGATTTACACAGATTTTTTATTCCCCAAATGCAGCTAGCCAGGAATCTTTTACTTTTAGCCTCTAAGGGGGGACATATTCAGTATACATAAGTTTTATACAGATTAGGAATAGGGCTATAATAGGAAATTATTCCTTCGTTTTAGTGAGACTTTATGGAGTCTCAAAGGGGGGAATATGGAAGTATAATTTTAGGGTAACATAGTATTCATGTTAAAGAAATAGCATAAAGGGTTAATGTGGGAAGAAAAATAAAGGTCAAGTGAACAACAAAATGTACGCTGAAATATAAGAATTGGTTTAGGAAAAATATTGAGATGGTCAAGTAAATAATGTACCATAAGAAAGGTTGTAGTATACGGAATGTACTGAAGGATGACTAAGAGATGACTTAAGAAATCAGCAGATGTCCTATAAACTAGAATTGACAGTTGATATATGCACAGAAATTTCAAGGGGTGTGGCTCATCTCAAAAGGTATAAGGCGAACCAGAATATAATATAACTTTATCTCAAAAGGTGTAAGAACCAGAATATAATACTTGTTTATTCTCCTTTGTTTCCCTGACCATGCTGTAACGGATGGCTTTTGAAGAATGCTCCCTCCAAGGCATTTTGCTGAGGAGTCATTAAAAGATACAATGAACAGCTTTTCTCCTGCCTGATTACTGAATTGTCCTGTTAGAGGATGTTTTTCTTAAGACAAATTTCGACCACAATGTGTGTATTATATACTGTATACACAAACATGTGTCTATATGTATATACATAATCATATTTATGTATGTACACATATATTACATATATACACACATCTATGTATATGAATTGTGTAATATATACACATACCTATAATATATATATATATATATATATATACGTATATATGTATATATAAAAAAACAAGCAAAGAAATATATCAACAAATAGACAACTCGCCATCTTATCCAGTTCATAAGTACCATCACTGTTCAAATAGGATGTGGTTGCCAGCAAATGTTTTTTTTTTTTAATATTACCTATTACCTTATTCAATAACACTAAATGCTACTGGTATCTTGACCCTTTTCAGATAAGCTTATGTACTAAATGTTCCAGACAGGTGGGGCCTGTCCAAGCAACACTATCAGGTAGGAGCCAGCAAATAATGGTAAAGTCA
The DNA here is from genome assembly GCA_026402145.1 of Polypterus bichir lapradei. NCBI lineage: Eukaryota > Metazoa > Chordata > Cladistia > Polypteriformes > Polypteridae > Polypterus > Polypterus bichir. The sequence goes on along the minus strand of JANRMT010062792.1, from coordinate 84,671,994 downwards.
AGGCTATTTTTAATTTGCCAATAAACCCGACATTGGTATCAATGCGTAGTAGTTGAAAAGAAACTTGTGTAAAATGCGCACCCCCATTCCCCATAGTGACCAGGTTGATACCTGATTCCGACTACACTAATTTTAGTCACTCCTGATTAATAATACTTGTGTTTTAAGTTATTGTAGACACCAGGTCTCTATACGTTTACTGATTATTTGTTCACTTTGTTGTATCTGTTGTGGACTAGACGAAATGAAATATTTAATTTAATGAACCTAGCTTTCATACGAAAATACTGAATGTGAACTTTAAAGCAGCTTGATACAATGAAAACGCCGTTCTCTTGGTTTCGTTCCTAGTAACAAACACAAATGTGTATCAGATTACAATGAGTCATATATTGTGCTCACTACAATAAGCAGTGCTTTATTTTGTCAGTTTTTATACGTGCAAATGAAGAAATATACTCCATCGCCAATCGTGCGATTCGTTTTACCATTTCCCTCGCATGTTTAATAAAAATAGCATGCTGTGTACTGCTGATGCCGAAAGTATGACCGTATTCGCCACTTCCTTTTTCATTCGACAGACAGCTTCGCGTGCGGAAACAAAAGCTTCTTATGAAACTGTTAAAAAAATGTGAGTCGCAGCCACACAATTACCCGAGCGAGCGTAGTGCCGCTTAGCTAAGCGTATCTGCGTAAACTGCGTAGCGGGCGGAACCTTTAGTGTAACCGCATTGTTGTTGAGAAGAGGAGCTGGGACAGCTGCCTTTTCTTGCTTAGAACTCTGACTTCGGCTTCACGAATGGTTGTTTTCAGCAAGAGTGAGAAGGGCAATCTTCAGCCGCTTGACTGCCTGGGATACAGGGCACATCGACCGAATTAAACAACGCGAGGTTTTTGTCTTGAGACGCAGCTCCACTGGAACAGATTGTGTGGAATCAGTCACTCCGTAGGGCTACATCGCCATTGCTATCAGCTCCTGCCCTGTCTCGGGAACAAAACGTTAGAAAGTTAAAGGTATGTGCTTACAATATCTGCCGGGAGTTAAAAGGTGGTTACTGGCACGGCCAGAACGCTAACAGTAAAAAGTGTACGAGTTTCCACAAGGAAGAATTTGCTCTTGTTCTGCTCGTCGCCTGTATGCTTGTTTTGTTGGACGCCATATTAGCTTTTCTAGTTTTATTATTGTGAACTGTCCCGACACGGTAGGCCTGTGGGAGACTCCGTTTGTCTCTTAAGGCACATCTTTCGCTTGCGGTGGGGCGTGCTTTTCTAAGATCTGTAAGGCAGAGTCTGTTTAGCGTGACCGGCAGGCGAGTCCACGTGAAGACGGGCAAAGAAGCGATTAATAGTAATGGTACTATGGTCCAGTTATTCAAACAGGCCCGGGAAAGTGTTTGGTGCAGTGACGTCACGGCGTTCATCTCTATTCCAGGGCAACTTCTGTTTAGACGACCAGTTCCTGGCATTTGTTCAGTTTAAAAAGCAGTTGGTAACGAAACTCTTGGATATAGATAGACGCTTCGCTGAACTGTCCTCGCTTGCGCTGGTAGTTAGGGGAACAGCGTCGCGAAGAACAGTATTTAAATGGTGATCGGAGACGCTAAAGGCAGTTTAGCAAATTTAACCGATTACAGACATTACATTATGGATCATACACAGAACGTGTAATTTTAAGGAAGTATGTGTTTTTAATGTGCCATGTCACGAGGGACAGCGTGCTGTATGGTTTATAATCACACAGCATCAACCGTACAATAGATCATTATGCTGCTTTTAAAGCATTGGATACCAAAATATGAAGCCCGATCGTCTATTTAAACTAGCTTCTGGTTAAACTAAATAATTACGGATTCTAGACAAACAATCAATTTAGCGAGCACAGATCAATGTTTATTTTCTGGGTACCATTCAGTTCCCGTGGCTTGTATTACGCGTGCGTGATAGGGTTTCATTTAGATGAATTTGCGAACTATACTTTATTATAAAAAAAGACTGAAATGTAATTTAAACAGCATTTATCATTTACAGACCGGCAGTTTTATTTGTAGACCGTATTCAGTTTTGAATTTTCCTATGGGATTAAGTTTATGTAATGTAAAATTTACATTCGAAAGCAAGTAGATATTAACGTTGAAAGAGGAATTGAATGCCAATATTCCTGAATTCTTATAACCTCAGACGTTTCTTATATATTTAAAAATGCAATCCAATTTGTTTTCATCAGTCAGAAAGCTTTCATTTCAACCATATTCTTAGTGACATTTTTACCTAACATTAACAGCATTAACTTAACTTACTTATTTACTTATTTAGCGTTGTTTACCCCAAGAAAAACAAGTCGAAAACATTTAATTTTATAACAAGAACATTTTTTTTATCACATGTAAATTTCAAACCGTCAACATAAATACTGGCTGAAGCATATGACAAGTGTCTACAACCACACTGATGCAGATTTAGTATACACGTACTTAATGTGACATGTTTTGCAGCTGTCGCCAATGCTTGGCCCAACGTTCAGTCTGTACAGTAGAAGCGTGTTTCTTTGTGGACTTGTAATATTTTTTTCGGTTGTTTGCACATGAGTAGGTTGAATGACAGTGCCTGATCTGCAAGATCAATGTGCCCCTTGTGTTATTATAGGCTACCACATTTCCTCTGAAACGAACAGCAGTTGCTACATTGAGAACTGTGCTTAGGGGGCTAACATTTTTCTTGTCTTTCTACTTGATGGCATCATTTGCCTTTTTACCTTGCACCTACTTGCAGCATAGTGAACCTTCTGGCACCCGAATCGAATTCTCCAGGCACATCATTACGTTTTAGTTGTACAGTGCTGTCTATATGCATCAGTTCCAGTATACATGTCAACATCTAATGATCAATTCAAATTGTTACCACTATCACTCAATTCAACTTTCGGTTCAGTTTGTTTGTTCTAAAGCTGGCTTTAAAGTGATTTGGGTGATTGATGAGCTACCTTAGAGTTGCAAAACACACAAAAATATGAATTTTTTGCAGTATAATGTTGTTTTATACTCTAGATGACATCAGAATACTGTCTTAAGAGTTTTTTGGGGCTTTAAATTGTAAAGTGGATCATTAAATGTCACCTTGAGTCAGACTCGATTTTGTGTGTTCATCATACTATACCCGTAAATAAAGGTAAAGGTCTTACTAATGTTGATTAAAAAAGAAAAGAAAATCAACAGTTTTGAAAAAGTCTGATAAGGCAGAATGAGAGCACCAACGTGCAATGGAATTAAGTATCTGATTTAATTAACAAAAAAAATCTGCTTCTAATTAAGAAATTGGTTGGAGTTTTAGGCCCTGACTTGACTGTTTTTTTGTTTGTTTTATTTTATACCTGGTTCACATCTCATTTTTGTGTTATTTAAGGAAAAATAAAGCAGCTCAGAAAACCAAGTCTTAAAAAAACAAGTCAATTGACGGCAGAAATTAGTTACAGATTATGAAAGTGTAGGGAAGGTGAACCTGTACCCACTACGGCTTTCTGAATAGACGGAATGATCTCAAAATTAGACTATGTAATTTATCACTGTCATTTTAGCCGAAAATTAAGGTTTGAATATTTAAATTAAAAATAAGTAAATATTCAGAAATGATTTGAGCTTATGTTAACGATTCTAACAATTTTTTTTAACTTCACTATGATGCTAAGGACTGCAGCAGTGGCCACAGTAGGCAAAAATACCAATAAAAAAGAATTCTAGTGGTACTTGGGCAACTGTTATTTAAATATAAGGGCCATCAAAATCCTGAGCAGATGCACTTTTTTTAAAGGGGAACATCAGTACTGTCATTTTGTGTTTAGTACTTTTGGCCAGGTAACCAAGTCTTAAATTGCTCAGCCTATAGGGCACAAGAGCACTATTCCTCACCCCTGTCACTCAGCACTTTGTACCGAGGTGTCCTGTACCCTCAGCAGAAATTGCTTTCCATGGGGCACCACTTTAACTCTGCTTCCCATTTGTTAACAGTTGTCCGTGGTAGCAGCAAGATGCGTCACAATATGTTTACAGTGCAAGACACCAGCTCAGTGCTACAAATAGGACCCAAGCAACATTGTCATAAGTGCTTCATGCCTTGCAGAAGAACCGTGAATAAAAAAAAATGTAGCATAGTGCTGTACCAGTGCATGTGACATGTGGGAATATAAGCTTGTTTATATGTATCTGATTTTTATGGGTCACTATCCTGACAAGTTAGGTGGAATATTGGTTAATTTGTAAGACTGTGACTAGGTGAGAATAGCAAATAAAGAAACGGCGCAGGCAAGAGGCAGGCAGGTCAAAGGCAGATTTGTTTTATTATCTTGGAGGTGTGTCGCAGGCATTGGCAGGGTACAGTTAATATTGCAGCATTCAGAATAAAAAGCCAGTCACCATCTCTGGACTCCTACTTTTTTTTCTTTACAGATGCAGCAATGTTTTAATAAATGTAGCATGAACATTTTTAATAACACTTAATTGTTTTAGGCATTATGTGTCAAACCAATAGCAACGAGTAGACTGAGATGAATTGTGGGACACCATACCAGAGACTCTTTTAGGAAAAACTTCTGAATACACCTGTAGATCAAAATGCTTGGCAGTGGGACAGGGAAAATGAAAGTTTGAATTAGTCTAGCTGTAAGGTTTTTTTTTTGTTTGTTTTTTTTTTTTTTAATAAAGATAAACTAATCATTCAAAAATTCAAAAAAAATCTAATGGTGGATGTGAAGTGTAAAAACAAATTGGTAAAATACCAGAGCCATGCATTACACGTTTGGAGTAACTCAATGGCAAAATTAGTGCTGGTAAAGCAAACCTCTGTTCTTCTACAGTCAAATGTCAAGATTTGCCTTCGAATAAGATGTGTTGAACTATATTCGAACAGTGACATTCCGATCTAACAGCCCTAGTGCAATTAATAAATGCATATATTATAGATCTTGCATTTTTGATTTAGTCTTCACATAAGAATCATACTTCCAGGTTACTTGGGTGTAATTCCCAACCCCTTACTGGGAAATTTGAATGTTCCCCATGTGTTTTCTTTACATGTCCCAATATCATGCTTCTTACATTAATTGAAGACTGTTAAGTAACCCAGTTTGAGTGCCTTGAATGTGCATGATGAGAGTAACCAGCAATGTAGTGGTGATTTTTGCTGCTCATAAAATGATTTGACATTTGGAATTGAAGTAACAGCCTTGGTGTTGTCTAGAATGGAGTTTTAGACCCCTGTCCTTGCACAGAGTTATTTTGGTATAGAGGTAAATGCAGAATGTCGGGGAAAACATTAGAAATTATGCAGTTGCACTACCTTCTACTCCATATGAAAAATTAAAGGCTGTTGAATTTGGCTATACATGATGAAGTGAAAGGAGCTGCTTAAAAAGATGTCGACATATGATACATTATTATGTACTTAATATTAATGTTCATATTACAAAATTCAAATAAGCATTGAATTACAGATATAATATCATAGTGGTCTGTTGAGCAGTACAGCTAACTCACACTTTCAGGGATCAGGGTTCATATTCTGGCTTCAGCACTGTTTGTATAACGTTTTCACATTATCCATGTTTCTTTGTGTGCATCTTCAAGTTTCATGCCACATCTCAAAGCCATGAAGTTACAGTTGGTTGATAGTTGTATGAGTGAATGTGCCGTTTAATGAAGAGGTGTCTCATATACGATTCATTTCTGTTTTGTCCCCAAAGCTGTCATGATACGTTCCATGTGTAAATGAGTGAGAGGCTCTTATAATGCTTTTCATTTATGACTGATCTATTTTGTGACTATTTCTTTTTATCTCCTCAGAGGAATTTCTTCTGAAATGAGAAGAAAAGGGCGACATCACAGAGCTTCCATGGCTCGCCGTTCTACTTCTCCCTGCAACATCAAGCATTCTCCAACCCGGGAAACACTCACCTATGCCCAGGCTCAACGAATGGTAGAAATGGAAATCGATGGCAGAGTACATAGAATCAGTATTTTTGACTCTTTGGAAATAATTTCTGAGGATGACATTACAGCACAAGAGCTTACAGAATGTAATAGCAATAAAGAAAACAGTGAACAGCCGCAGGTTTTGGTGAGATCTAAAAGGCTAAAAAACAATAATTTAAAAAAGAACAATGTAGCAGTGCCAAACGTGCATGGGGGACAAACAACATCTAGTGCACTTCCAGAACCTAAAATTCGAATTGTGGAATACAACCCTCCTGTTGCTCCTCGGAGACCGCCTTCTTATTACACATTTATTGAAAAATCTTCTGATGAGCTTGACAAGGAAGTGGAATATGATATGGATGAAGAAGACTATGCATGGCTGGAACTAATTAATGAGAAACGTAAAAGTGAAGGATTGAGTGTTGTGTCTCAAAATGTTTTTGAATTTCTCATGGACAGATTTGAGAAAGAGTCATTTTTTGAAAGCCAGAATCAGGGGGATCCTCAGTCTCTTATTGATGAAGATGCAGTGTGTTGCATATGCATGGATGGAGAGTGCCAGAACAGTAATGTAATTTTGTTTTGTGACATGTGTAATTTAGCAGTTCACCAAGAGTGTTATGGAGTGCCATATATCCCAGAAGGACAGTGGCTTTGTCGACACTGTTTACAGTCTCCTAACCAGCCAGTTGATTGTGTACTTTGCCCAAATAAAGGTGGTGCTTTTAAAAAGACAGATGATGACCGATGGGGACATGTTGTTTGTGCTCTTTGGGTGCCTGAAGTGGGTTTTGCTAATACAATTTTTATTGAACCGATTGATGGTGTAAGGAACATACCACCAGCAAGGTGGAAATTAACTTGTTACCTTTGTAAGCAGAAGGGACTGGGAGCCTGTATCCAGTGCCATAAGGCAAACTGTTACATTGCATTTCATGTGACTTGTGCTCAGAAAGCAGGCTTATACATGAAAATGGAGCCTGTTAAAGAAGTAACAGACACTGGAACAACTTTTTCAGTTAAAAAGACAGCCTATTGTGATTCACATACTCCCGCAGGTTGTACTAGAAGGCCATTAATGATTTATGAAGAAAGTGAAACAAAAAATGGCCTTTGTCAGAAAGGTGAAAAAAGTGGTAGAACTCCTTTAAAAGGCAGGCAGAAAAGCAAGAAGAGTAAAAAGGGTTTAACAGAACCAACCAGTTCTGTTCCTTCAAAGTCTGTTCCTTGTATTCCTCCTCAAAGGTAAGTATCTACACTTCATTTTGTATGGATTATTGTAATTAGTTTTATTTTTCTGATTATACGGTTAATTTAAATTATGATTTTAACGGTGTTTTTTGATAGTGTTTTCCCACTTTTTTTGTGAAGTGCTTCCTTTTCTTCCTGTAAAGGAGCATTTATATTTCTTTATTAGCTTGTGGGTCTTTGCAAAAATCTGCTGCTTTATGTAGTTCCCTACTTGAAACCCGGAAACTACCAACTTTTTTACTAGCTGTTATTAATACAGTGGACCCTTGACTTACGAACTCAATTCGTTCGTGAGGGCTGGTTGTAACTCAAGTTGGTTGTAAGTCAAGACTATTTTTCCCCATAAGAAATAATGAAAATACCCATAATGTGCTCCGAACCTCCCACAGCAACACTTACTTAACCTTTTCATAATAAAAAAGGGTTGTATAATGTGCATAATTTACCAAAACACCAATAATTTTTCTAATGTGCTAACCAGAAAGTTATAAAAAGTGCCTAGCCTACCAGAAACAACAATTTTATACGGTACTCACCATTTAATTTGACATCTTTGGGCTGCAGGAAGGGAGGAGGAGGAGAATGAAACGGAAGGTGGTTATTGTTTAGAAGGAGCCTCCTTATGCAAATATTTGTAAAATTGTCGAGATGGTGGATTTCGACATGCTGTACATATTAGCGAGATCGGTCACACGAACACCACTCTCATATTTCCTAACAATTTCCTTCTCCGTTTCGATTGTGATCGCTGTTTCTCAAGTTAATAATGACAGTAGTCGAGCACTCGGTGCAAAGCTGGTCGTGTTGTGAACTGCTGTAATAATACACTTCAAAGCAAGCCGGTGCTGACTCAGCCTGATGACATTATGTGCCGCTCCAGCCCGCTAGCTAACATCCCTTAACAATCGCTTTCTTTACCTTCGTTACCTTCTCTTCCTTCCTTAGCAATTATGCGTCTTGCTTGCCATGGTCTTAGTGAATTATATATATATATATATATATAGATAAATCACTCCACTGACCGAAATTATGTCCACAAACACATGTATCTGGGCTCCGACTGACGCTTACGAACGCTCTCGGCTGTTTGTTTACAATCGCACAAGCGGATACACGTGACCGCATTCGGGTCGTAAATCAAAACAAAAATTTTGGTCGTAAATCAAGTTGTTTGCTTGTCAGGCCGGTCGTATATCAAGGGTCGACTGTATATACTTTATTCATTAATGGATATTACAGATTGTGTCGGTCAACTAGCTGGCAGCTAGCCATTCCCAGGCCTGGCTTCAGAACTAGTTCCCAGTTATTCATTTTCTGGGTGAGGTTCTCCTGAATTTAATTAGAACATACATTACAGTGAACTTAAGATTTTTTTTTTTTTTGGTCTGGCCCACTTCTTTAGTCAAAACTTCTGTAAATCCAATAGGTGCACAATCCCCAGACATCTTATCTCAAAGAATCATTGAGGCATAGTGGACTGTGTGATAATGAGCTACCCAGGCCCTGATGCAGCAAAACAGCTCAAAACTTAATATTTCCATGCAGTACAGTTAGTATCAGTTTCTGGTCAAGATGGCAAACCTAGGTGGTTACTTATTTTATTTTTTTTTTTTTTTTGTAGCTGAAGAAATGCCTGATTCTTTATAATTCCTATTGGAGCTTGGTACCAACATAAATTTAATGCCAATTCCAATGCAACTGGATATTTTTATTTACAGCAAAACTTTCAAGATGCAGTTTTTTGCCAAACATTTCAAATAAACTTTGTCAAAAGATCACATAAAAGGTATCTGTTACTTCAGAGAAGGAGTTCTAACAGGCTGCCCTTTGCTTCCACTTCAAAGCAGCTTCTTGAGTTCAGCCAATTGAGTGTCTGTTGTGGAAAGCTAAAACACAAATTTGTAATTCATATTTTAGGGTGAGACAGTCCTGTGAAAAAGTAAGTACTCCATCTGTGAAAAAAGCAGGTACACCTTTGGCTAAAGGGATGAGCAATTTGACAAAAATGTAAAGACTATTCATGATTTATGTAAATATTTTAACGCAAATCAGTTTCAACTTTTCTTGTGGAAAATATAAATGTGAAGTTTGTCCACCGTTTGCAAACTGAAAATACAACTGTATCCTTCTTAGAAAAACATGAACATCTATATTAGATTGTCAATGAGAGAAGGTGCAAAATAAGAAAATGTCTTTCTTGGTGTAGTTTTCTACTCATTCTTTTCCCCACATTAATGTTGTCACCACTGCAGGCAAAGAGAGCGCGATGGACATCTCCAGCATTTTCTTATGCTGGCCACCAGATAAAGAAATCTCTCTTCTTTGCATAACCACTGTCTAAAAACAAAAAGTATAATAAGGAGTGTGCCATTTTTGGTGCACGCTAATGCAGTGAGAACAGAACAGTGTGCCAAAGCTGTCGCCTGTGGACAGGCTTTATCTTTGTTCCATGCTTTCTTGAATTTGTTCCATTCTGCTGGGTATTTCTGTTTTATATGCTGAAATAAACTGAATGTGCCACCACTGTGAACTGCTATTGTCTTTTTGCAAACTTTGCATTTTACATTAGCTTGTTCAACATGTGATCATTCATATACAAACTAATTGCAGCCAACTGAGTTAAAGTTACAGACTTTCTTTGCAACAAACTCATTCAAACTCAAATTCATTTCAGAAATGACTTTGCATTAAAATGTTTTGACTGTACATATGTAATCAACTAATCAAACTGGGGTGAGTGATAGCCTGATTTACCCCATAACCCCACCCCTTCTACAATAACAAATGCACACTTTTGTTGTTTTCTTTACCGATTTTAACTGGTTTTTTTTTTTGTTTTTTTTTTTTAAAATTGCTTTAAAACGTTATGTTGAAATAATAAACAATTTTTTGAAAAAAAAATCACCCAACCCTACCATGGCTCTAATAGCTGGTATTGCTACATTTGGCAGAAGCAACTTCAAGTAGACGTTACTTATGACTATCTACTAATCTCTTCCATTGACTGAGAGAAATATTTGTCCACTCCTATATGAAAAAATCTTTCAGTTTTATGATGTTTAAGGGGTGTTTAGCATACAAAGTCCATCTCAAATCTTGCCACAGCATCTCTGTGGGATTCTGATTTTTGGCTTTGACTTGGCTATTTCAGGACCCTACATTTCTTTCTTTTCAGTCACTCCTTGGTGGATTTACTGGTATGGTTAGGGTGACTATGGTGTTGAAAGGTCAACTTTTTGTTGAGTTTCAGTCTTATTACAGATGGTGTCACATTATCCTTAAGCATCATCTGGTAAAATGAAGAATTGATAGTGAATTCTGTTATGGTGAGCTGCCTGGACCCTGATGGAACAAAGCAGCCCCCAAACACGATTTTCACTACCATGATTTACAGTTTGTATGAGATTGTTCTGGTCAAATGCTGTCTTTAAATATATTAACATTTAGCCTACACTAGACCTTCATTTAAACAAAATGTTTCAGTGAAGAAAGTTCTGTTGTGAATCTTAGTTAAAAACTATTGTAGTAAACATAACTTTTTTCAAATTGAGTTCATTGCCAACAATACAGGAATATTAATGCATGAGTTGGGTTTAAGTTCCAATTTCTTTTTTATTACAGCATGCAATCAACGCAAAACACCAAATTTCAGATTTCTTTTGTAAATGATGGCACTACTTCATTGTGATCATATATTTAAACTCTGCCAACTTTATCACTTAAAACCTAAATAAATTGACACTTATGTGGGCATTGTTTGTTCATTCACGTGTTCTGATTTTAAATAACTTTCTAATGTCTGTGTCATAGAATAACAGATTTTATCAGCTTTACCTGCACAAAACATTTTTTTGTAAAGTGAATTTCGATAAAAAGTGAAGAAATGAACATTAAACCGTACTTTTGCAGATGATGAAGTTATGCAACCTTGTCACTTGTGATACCTCTGTGACACCATTTGTGATTTATCACAAGAATTGGTAGGAGGTTGGACCTTAAACAGTTTTTGTGATAAGTCTACAATGTTACATATAGCTTTCAGATTCAATTCTGTAGCTGCCAGCTACGCTTGCCTCAAGCCTTGCCTTGTTTTATGTAAATTGGGCACTGCTTCCTTTTGTATGTTTTACAAATGAAGTAGCTAAATGTGTTAAATGATTGCATGTTAATGATTAGTGATTCTTAAATGAGACTACCATGGCAAGCAATGTTTTAGAAGGTGTGGAATCTTTATGGGCCTTCTTCAACTTACCACACACAAACTATGGCCGTAGCAATGTGAATCAGCTGAAAGAATATCATTACACCCAAGTCTATGTCATATTGTACTGTATATAGCAAAAAGAAGCTGATTTTCAATTTAGTTGAAAATATTGAAAAATTTCCAGTGGAAGGAAACGGGAATCCTCTAGATAAACCCATACATAACACTAGGGTTATAAAAAACAGAGAGGACATACATCTGATATTCAAGCACTGTATGTGCAATGGGAGGCAAAATTTTCAAACCCACCCTACAGCAGAAGGCAAGCAGTTTCTTTATGGTTTGAACAATAATCTTTGATCTGATTAGATAGACAAAAAGGGACACTGCTTTGAGGAAAGACTTTCTTCCTACTCTTTTCAAACCTAATGATTTGCTGTCAGTTACACTATAAAACCAATGTCCTGCTTGTTTTATGTTTGTCCCTTTTTATTTTTTAACATTTGCATTTCTAGTCCAAGTGCTCATAATTTACTCAGAGTGGACAGGAAGATAGTACGGAGTATGGGTTCTTTAATATTGGGCTGTTATGAGTACCACCTTATAGTATTTATGCACTCTTAATAAATGAGTTTGGAATGTAAAGAGGAGTCCAGACCATGCTAAATACAGTTACAAGCATAGAATGTGCAAATAATAAACATGCAGTGACCAATCCAGAATCTGGGAGCTGTTAGGCAGAAGTGGTAACTCCTGTGTCACAGTTCCACTCAGAAATACATTATAGGAATACAATTAAAATGTTATATTACGAGTGTCAGGGTTACTGATACCTATTGGCAAATTGCTCAGTATAGCATTTTAAAAGTTGTTGAGTTGTGTCTCTTTTGTAAAGAAATCTAATCATTTTGTTGGTATGTGTTTGTTTTTTTTCACATCCACATAAAAACCAAAGTAAGTTATTCTTTATGAATTTGACATAATCACTGTTTGGAAAATCCTAAATTATGATTAAATTTAAAATAATACATTTCTTTAGTAGAAAGAGTAAAGAGATTGATTTAGAGGATGAGAGACAGTAAAAATGAAGTGGAAAAGTCTCATTCTGTAGGTATATGTTTCAGACTTTTTTTGTGAGACCCAACACCTTGAACAAATACATTTTTGAGACACAGTTTGAGCAAAAGTTATTTAATCCAGAAAACTGATTTTATTTTCAAAGTTTCTGCCTAATGAACAATGCTGCCTCCCTGTCCCTGACCAAAATAAATCCAGTGTTTCCTAGTTAAAATACTTTCTGTGCAAATGAGTAATAAAACCTTTATTGTATAAAGACACATGCATTATTTAAAGATTAATAATAATCATTGTGATCTACACCATGTTAATATAATCTTCAGTTAAATAGAACATGTGAAATGTCAGACCTGATGTATAAACATGTTTTTATCAAAAATACACTGGATGAAAATGTTCTTAATCCATCATTTCCTGATATTTGTTTTTTCATTTGAATAGCATTTTGGACCAAAGTGAAACCAAAAAGGCTTATTATGGTGTAATATACATAAGCAAACATTTTTCTTAGACATCAAGGTAATGTATTTGTCATCCAATATAAAATAAATTAAAGAGAGTCATTTATATTGAGTGTAAACAATAAAAAGCCTCAAGTAGTGAGCAACAGGGTTATTTTTCTTTTTACAAGTTTTTAGATAGAAATACTAGTCTGTCGACTGCCTGTGGTTTTGGAATGCTGTATGCCAGGATACACTGTTGCCACCTGTACTGAATGAGTTGGAGCCGGTGGCAGGGATGCAAAGGCACGGTTGGGCCAGAATAGTCTCTTTTTTTAAAGGGTCATGCAAGCAATAATTACATTAAGAAACAAAACACAAAAAAAGTGATTATTGTGAAGTACAGTAAATAATGCATATGAACAATCAAAACAAAAATGTGCTGTTCATACAGTATGCTTAAATGTTTATCCTTCATACTATTTAACCAAACAATTTCCAGGAAGTACTGTAATTTGAATGTTGTGTGGTGATACAGACCTATAAATTGCCATTATTTTATAAATGGTTCAGTCCACATGAAATCAGCAGAGGCTTTCCAACTAACCATCTCTGATTTGTTTAATAGTTAATGAAAACAATATTTTTTGTACTCCAAAATTAGCATACTAAAGTTTAGGCTGGTATCTTTTGCTAGTTTCTGAGGTGTGGAGGCTTAAGTACAGTAAAAATGACAACATGACTGAATTATCTGAAGATTACAATGTTACAGTATTTCACTGACATAATAATTTACTGGCTGGCAAAGGGCCACAATGATGTGCTGTCCATTTTCAGCACAACTTCGGTAGTCTTGAGCCTAATTTTATTTAAATACTTCTACTAAAACAATTACATTATTCCTTAAGTCATAACCTTTGAACTGTTAATGCTAAATGCACTACATTTTATATGATTTTCTTTAGTGTTGGGTGTGTTTAACTTCTAAAATAGTTACCCACAATTACATATTCGCCAATTTATGGCTTGTTGAAAGTTGTATTAAAAATTCTTTTGTGTTTTACTGAAATTTTGGCCCTCTACATATCTGCACTAAACCACATTATATCACGGAAAAGAACTTGCCTTAATTTTTAAATGTACAAAGTTTGAAATTGATACCTTGAACCATACTGTATTTATTAAGGTATTTAACATGCCATGTATCACTACAAAGTGAATTGCAATGTGTGGCGGCATTCCACATATAGTTAGAAACCTGTGTAATACAATTATAAAAATGTATCCATAAATTTGTACATTATGTGTAGTCAGTGTTGTTATTCTGCCATATTCTGCTAAATCCAGTTGTACAATTTAATCTGCAAAGATAACAGTGTGTGCTTTAAGAATATGAACAATGAACAGATGTCCTTTTCCACATAATTTGAAAGTCTGCCGGTTAATGTAAGGGGTGCATTTTCTCTTGGACCAACTATAAGCCTTAGAGGGACCATAATGATGCATAAGTATTAGTTGTACATCTTGTCCTTCTCTGATGTTGCATGAATGTTTCCTATCCATCACTGGTGGTCATAGGGACACACGAGGAATTGTATCTATCGGATAGACACTTGATTTCACAGCAGTTTGATCCATAGCATTATTGTTATTGACAAGTGATGAAATCAGCTGTTATTTATTTGCTGTGATATGTTTTAAGTTTTAGCATGCAGTAAGCTATAAGTATGCCACATCGCTTGTGTGCTATTGTAAAAGAACAAACTAATTTGACATTTACAACAAATACAAAAATGACTTGTTAATTAAACGTAAAATGAATATTGGTGATTTGTGAAATTTGCCAAAATGTTTTTCGCAGTATATATACTGTGTTCACCAGTGTCCTTGTTCCCGAAGATTTTCCCAGAAACTTGCTGTGCAGACGGCATAGACAAACATTTATTTCCAGGCGAACTATGATGCTTTGTGATGCCAACATGACATTACAGAGCTGTACCAGTCATGTGCAGAACTTTTAAGCATGCTTACTCTAAGGGCTCGTGTATACTTAAAGCTCAGTACGTGCATGCATTCTCAGTGTTCATTTGACGTGTCCTCTGAGCAAGTCCTCAGAAAGTAACATGACATGTGCGCGAGTTGCAGTACCAGCAAAAAGTCGGGGGGCGCAGTGTGCTAAAATTGGAATGTGACGTCAGAGTCTCTGGTTACTATCTACACGTGACAGAAAGCCGCTTTGTGGATCCTACGAGATCGATGTGCACGCTTCGATGTTTGATGAATGGTTCGATGTGGTGAAGCGAAATGCCAACATACAAATGTATTCGTAATGCTTTTATATTCATGCGTCACATACTCCCATTCGTAATGACACAATCCATTTTTAAGTGTCGCATACCGTATTCTGTGCCGTCTTTTTTGTTTTATAGGGCTTCCTCTGGACCTGGCAGCAGCAGCAAACAGCAATAGATCACCACAAAGAACACATTAAATGTATGATATTCCAACTCTCTGCACATTTAGAATCCTAAGATTTATACTTGATATCACTTTCACGATGAAATGTATTAAAGTATGTATGTTGCACTTTACAGATAAACCGTTAATTTCGTTTAAATAAGGAATACTGTTAATAATTATACACATGGGGGTGACACGGTGGCAGAGTGGTAGTACCGCTGTCTCGCAGGGAGTCACATCGCTGGTATTCTCTGCCTGGAGTTTGCCTGTTTTCCTTCTGGGTTTCCACAGTGTGCTCCGGTTTTCTTCCAAACATATGCAGATTTGGTTACATTAAAATGACGCTAGTATATGTGAGTGCTTGTATTCACCTTGCGATGAGCTGATGATGCCCATCCAGGGATTGTTTCAGCCTTGTGCCCAATGCTTGCTGGAATGGACACATACCTGGATTGATGGATTTAATCATTAAACATCCTTTTCGGAGATATTGCGGTAAGGTGTCATCGGAATTTAATGGGTGTTCCAGGCAATTCATAACATTGCGAAGCCGAACTAGTTCTCACTGTGATGATATCTTGCACTGCCACCTGGTGGATGCTGCAGCATGCGTTGCTTGAAGTATAAACCCGGCCTAAAACTGCTGTCCAATCTGCTTCAGGCATGTGTGATGTCATTTCCCTATCCAGCCAGATTTGCACCTGCATAACTGTTTTTTTTTTCTTTTTGGTTTTTTAAACTCGACAGTATTTTTATTTGAGTGTTACGTTAGCCAACCTTAATGAGAATGTTAAAAGTACTGTCCTCAGAAATATAACACTGATCCTTGTGTGCTGACAGTGTAGCACCTCATGCATAATTAGCCATGTGCTATATTTAGGAGCCAAATCAACCCTTAAAGGAGCTCTCATGCTCAAGTCATAATGAGACCATGAAAAGAAATATTGAAATACAGTGGAACCTCAAGATACGAGTTTGTTTAATTCCAGCACTGAGCTTGTATAGCGAATTTCTTGTATCTAGAACAAACTTCCCCATTGAAAATAATGGAAATCCAGTTAATCCGTTCCGCACCCCCAAAAATATCAACATAAAAATCAATTTTCCTAACAAATAACACTGATAAATATATACAAGTGGAACCTCGGTTTGCGAGTAACTTGGTTTACGAGTGTTTTGCAAGACGAGCTGAATTTTTTAATTAATTTTGACTTGATAAAACGTGCGAAGTCTTGCAATACGAGTAGTATGGATACACTTTGTCTGCTGAGCATCATGTGATCATAACTGAGCTGATGGTTCTTCTCTCTCGTGCGCATCTCTCTCGCACGTGTCTCTCTCTCTCTCTCTCTCTCTCCTTTTGAGGGCAGTCGTCTCCTATTCTCCGTCTGCATGTCCGCAATATTTTTGGATACGCTTATACGGCGAACTGCTACAGCGAAACAATGAAATCACAAGCGCACAAACGCTTAGATCCTCACGCCACGGGAGAACAAGGAAAACTGAGCGAGCTGACGGGCTGGCAGCGTCAGCTTGGGTGAATCCCCGAGTCGAGGCGGATCGGAAAACGCGTCACGCCTGGCTCGTGGCTTGTTACGCGAGCCAATGCTCGTATTTAGATCTGAATTTTTCGCTCATACTTTACACGAATAAACAAATTAACACATAATAAACAACAATTAATCGCAAAAAGAATTTTCAATTAAAGATGAATAAATATGAAATAATATAAATAATGACCCTTACAGATTAACAAATTAACAAAAAGGTTATGTACACTTCCTGAATTAGTAGTACTTACTAAATTTACTATTTTATGACAAACGATAACTTTCAACTTTATCACAAAGAGAAAATATTACTGAGGCATATTGCATGACTACCTAATTTTATCTGGCACAAAGCATTTTAAAGTTGTAGTTGATACTACATGCAGCAACATGTTTAAAATACACACATTCTTTGTAGGGTAAGCAAATTTGCAGGCCCAAGTTTTACTTTTATTTTAATAAAGCCAAAATGTCTGTAGCACATTGAAAAGCTTAGGCAAAGTATGATAAAGTCACGGTTTAAGAGAAAACTGTAGTAATAAATACATTTTTTCTTTCTTTCTTTTTATTAGCACACATCATTTACAAAAAAATACAAGTACACCCTGATGTTTAAACATTTGTAGCAGCAGTGGCAGTGGTGGATACATTTGGACATTGACCCAATGGAAAGTTTTTTTCTGTTTACAGGAAATACTAATACAAAAAGATGTGCTTTAGTAAATATAAATAACCTTCCACCACCTTTATGTGTTCTCATTATTTTATTTGTTATATATAAAGTTTTTACTAGCTTTTACCTGTGAACTTGTTACAGCGCTCAGAGTTTGCAGTCAGTAAATAACACTATACAATAATGAAGTGAACTAAATTCTCTCCACACAAGAAGGTACCATCTTGTCAGAAACATTTATTATATTATTTATTATCTATTAGTAAATCACAATTCTCTTATAGTGGTCTTTGTAGGCTTAATGTCAGATTGGCTTTTACTTGTATGTAATGTTGTTAGCACAGATTTAGGTAATTTTCTGTTTATATTTTGAAACATAGGGAAATATTTAAATATCAGTATGCACCATTCATTATGCTTATCTAAATAAACTGTCATATCTCACTGTAGCACATGTCATATGTCGTGTTAATGCCATGAGTACAAGACAAAACGTCATTCTGCCTCCTATTTTTAGAAATACTAGGGGGCTCTGCCCCTGCTCGCTTTGCTCGCCAACCCCTGTGTTTGGTTAATCAGATATACAGTTTTAAAAGCTTTTTTTTTTTTTGGAATTGTTTCAATTTCATTATTTCCACTTTTACTTTAAAGCTTCATTAAAAACAATATTTGGAATTACCTTTTCTTCAAGATCGCATTAAATTTTGATTCTGTTTTTGGAGACACATTGTGACAACGCAACGTATAACTGCCCATGAGTGAATATTGTTTCAGTATCTCTAATAAATAATCCGACTTTTTCTAATGTTTGTCCCTGTGATTTGTTAATTGTCATAGCAAAAGCTATTCTCATGGGAAACTATAAACATTTTAATACAAATGGCATATCAAGATCTCCTTTGATGTCTAATGTTATTCGCGGAATATATACATTACCTTTCTTGTCACCTGTTAAAATTTGCATTGCTTCTCTGTGATCATAAATATACACCTGGCCAAATTGTGTTTTCTTAGAAATTAAACTTGTCGTTGCTTTAACTGTTGTGGGACCACAGATTCTCATAGCGTATGGTCCATTATTGTGTAAATCTACGTTTTGTGCATTGAATGATGTGAAGGTGAAAAGACTTTGTTTTCTGCTCTGTGCCTTTTATTTCTGACCTCGCTTTGTCCTGCTATTTTTTCAATTACACCTGGTCCTGATGATTAATTTCCTTTTGTTTGCGCTAATGTGATCTTTACTATCTTTTTTTTTTTGCCGTCACCCTGCTTTTCCTTTCCAGGATTTTTTTTATAATAGAGAGAAAACATTTTAATTCACTAAGTTTTTGGTAGTACACTACCTAGATTTTTTTTTAAATCTTGATTTCAATTTTTGTTTGCAGTTGGGACTAACTAGTTGTTAATATACTGTGTTTTTTAATAATACAAGCAAAAATATTAAAATTGTTAGCACAGTTTAGTAAGTATTATAACCAACCCATATGTCAAATTGTCAGCTTCCCCACTACAGTAGATCTCTGAGTTGCTATAGAGTAAATACTGAAGTGGCAAGTTTTCTATTCCAAATGTGTATTTTTACCTTTTCCCCACTCCCCCTCCTAGATGGTCATATAGTATTAAAATTATTTAGTCCATGTCATTTGCTACATGTTTTTTATTTTCCTCCTAAATTTTTAAATGATGTTCTTTTTTGTTTCATTTCCAGGTTGAACACAATTCTTAATCAGATTGCTGTGCAGCGTAAGAAATTATTTATTGAACGTATTTTAAGCTATTGGTCACTGAAAAGACAGTCCAGAAATGGTGTTCCATTATTGAGGCGATTACAGTCCAGTTTGCAGTCACAACGGACTTCTCAGCAGGTAAAAATCTGAAAAATTTGTAGATTCACCATGTTAAATACTAATAAATTTAAAGTAGATTAATATGTGCATGTTGCAGTATTATAAAACACATTTGCTGTAAGCATTCAGTTAGTGTTCTATAGTAGAATTTCTTTGTGTTAATGTTTTAGTGTTTTTTTCAGTTTCTCAGTGTAGTTTTGTTGTGTGCTTTTAAACAACAAAGAATACTGCAAATAGAGAGGTATTATTTATTTCATAAAACTCTGTAATGTAAAGCGAGTTTATGTCAAAAAGTTTATATTCTAAGATAAGACTTAGTGCTGTTTTATTGGCAAAGGAAGATCGTACAAAGTATTAAATGTAGGGGTTCCAATAATCATGGCATTTATGGTTTTGTTAAAAATAATTTCTTGATAAGGAATTAATTTTTCTCAGAATAAATTTACTTGAGTTAAAGGCTGGATAGTATGAGATTAAGGTAATTGATTTCCTTTTCAACCCAAACCCCCTCCACTACCATCATCACCATATTTCTACAGTCGATCAAATGTCAATTCCACCACGCTGTTCTGGGTATGTCAGTTTTCCTTTTGCATGGCAAAAATGTGCTGTTTAGGTGAATTGGACACAATGTATTGGACCCTGGGTCAATGGTTTAGATGACTGAATATGTGACTAGCTGTGGGGCTATAGTAGTGCTGGGCGGTATGACCAAAATCCTATTTCACAGTATTGAACGCTATTTTTTTCCACTGCAGTCTAAATATAGAACCTTGTTATTGAACAAATTTTGCAAACAACTTAAACTAAAATTTTGACAACAAATTGTCAACCATCCAAAGAGGCATTTAGACTTAGTAAAATATCCAGAGATACTTGTCAAAAGTTGTATTGCACTGAACATGTCTTAGAAAATGAACAATTGGTAAATATTTTTTGTAAACCAACTACACTTTCTGTTAATGTTAACAATCTCTGTCCACTGGCATGTTAAAGTGACTTTTTAAAAACTTTACCACCATTAAACTGCATAATATACAAACTAATAAATAATAACAATAAAATAAATAATAATGCAACTTCCCATAATACTATTACTTCAGAACTTCAAGCCCAGGTACATTACACATTATTCACCAAAATAAAATAAAACAAGTGTAACTTGGTGATGACATCTTTACCAACTGAACTGTTATTAAGGCAAATTGCATTAATATGGACATTGCTTCAAACTAAGCTATATACATAAATAATAAAACTGCAACTTGCATTTATAATGCTATTTGTGGTATAGTGGGTCCACGACTTCAAAAAAAAAAAAATCTGGTCCGTTTTTAAATCCAGTTCGCCGTGTCCGTTTCTGTGGGTGCGATTGCACACAACTGCGGGGAGTCTCAGTTGGTTCGTCGGCTTACTGTGGCGTGTGAATAAGGCGCTGCGCCCATGGAGGCGTACATTTATGGGCCAGCAGGATGGGGGAAGAAAAAAAGAAAAGATAGAACACAAGGAGGTTAAAGAAGGGAAAAGGCAGTCATGGGAAACGATCCAGACACCAGGAAGGAGAAGGCAGCATGAGCTGGGGCTCCGTGAGGGAGCGCAGGCTGAGGTGATCTAGGGGCTGGTTCGCCCTAATGACTAAGCGTGTAGAGTGGGGCGAGCGAAATGTAAGACCTCCCAATGGATCTGAGGAGCGACTGAGTGAGCACAAAGGAAGACAGGAGTTGTTCTGAATTCGGACGGTCTGGCTGCGCAGTGTGGCGGAAGCCAAAACGGGGATTGGCAGAAAGTAGTTGGTGCTGCAAAGGCTCCACCAGCAACGCCAGTGAAGGGTGATCCATGGAGACAGAAGGTGGTGTGCTGCGATCGGGCGAGGAGAGAGACTGCATTTTAACAGATTTTATTATGGACTTTATCCCCACGTTTCTCTGGCTTTATGGATTTGCTATTTATTTGGGTACTGTATTTTTCTGAACACTGCACAACGGACACTTTTGGTTTTACTTTGACAGTTTTTAACAAAAGCACTTGAACACTTTCCACCACTGGCTTCAATGAGATTTCTCAGCTCATCTCGGTCATAACTGTCGATGGTGTTGGTTCAACAGAATCCCATGTGGAAAGAGGGAGTCTGTAGGGGACCGACATTGTCGCACTATTACACAGTAACCACGTACATTACACAGTATCGAAAAAAAAATAAAACAAGTACAACTTGGCTTGCAGTATTATCCAGAACTATAGAAACAGTATTCACACATTTTAGCCTAATGGTCCACTTACGACCTATTAAAACCAAAGTATCTCCAGACAACAGACACGGCACCATTTTATGTCAAAAGTTCTTCTGTGTCATCATGTTCAACTTTGTCGTCTGCTACAGTTTCAGTTTCAGAATGTTCTCTGTCCATTTTCACCACTCAATACCTCCACTAATGCATGTACCCCGTTGTATGCGTATTTAGCGGTGCACCAGTGAAAAAGGTCCCCCCCCCCCCCAAACAGTTTCCCGCTGCACCAAATTCCAAATGTTGTTTAGGCTATTTAAACCAGTGTTCTGGTATAAGAAAAATCCATATCATAACAAAAATAAAAAATGTTTTTTGGTATGAGCCAATATACCGCCTAACACTAGGCTATAGCCATGCCCCCATGGCTGCCAGGGAAGGCATTGCCTCCATCCCTTGATCCAGAACTGGAAGAAGCTTGTATGAAAATGGTTTAATGTACTTAGTTTATTCATAAATAAAAAAACACTTAACCTTTGTGGGGCAACTGCAACAGAAAGCAAGGCTAGATGCATGAACTGCACCAAAAAAACCCTAATCTATTGTACAAAATGTAATTATTCTCTGTAGCTAGTGGTAAACAGAAATTGGTGTGCGGGAGTTTTTACCTTGGGACGCAGGTAAAGATTGCTGGAACATGTCGTGCTATTCAGTCATGTTATTACAATGATTGAAACATGATTTGTTCCAATTTAATTAGAAATGCCTGCAAAGCATGCCATATTGGCACAAAACTCTAAAATTAGATCTGCCTCATCATAAATTGGGACATTTCATCCAACAGGAAGCTATTTTTGCTTTTTGGCTTTTTTTTTTTTTTTTTTTTTTTTTTGATAACTTTCTTACTCAAACATGCTTTTCTCAGTTGTTGTCTCTCTACCACCTTCTGATAAAAAAATTACTCTGCATGCATTATAGAAAAAAAAAGTACTTTGTTGTTTGATCATGACTTGGCTTTACTGTAGCTCATAATTTGCATTTTCTTACCCTCCATGCAAGCAACACGTCACCAAAAGCACACAAAGCTGAGTGTTGATTGATATTGCAAGCTGTGCAATCAGGAGGACAGTAGCACTGGTTAAAAAAAACAAAACAATAATATTAAAAAGAAAACTGTAAGGCACTGCTTTGATGTGTAGAATCAGTTTTTTTCAGATTTATTGTTTATACAGTTACATTCCTATAGTAGTGACCATCCGTGTGGATGGAGGAGAAAGGTGGACACCGTGGAACCTTTATATATATATTTTTATGGATAAAATAAAGATTTAAAAAAGAAATTGTCTTTAAGTGATGTAGTGATGTTACAGTAAGAAAAGAAATAAGCTGTATTCTTCATACTGGCCAGTGCCTAAAACAAATGCTGAGTCAGCCACTTAAGGTTATAGACATGCTACATCTGAGACACAACACTATTTGCTTCCAATCACTGCTTAAAGTGGAACCAAAATTAATGGCAGTACACTGTGTCATGTTCTTCATCCCAGTTCTTTACTTTTATGCAATACGATGTGGGGCTGCTCCTCCTTGTATGTCAAAGTATGTGTAAATTAGTACAAAACATCAAAGGGTGGTGTAACGATGCGGGTTCTGGCTCCACACTCCCATCTGCTGTTTGGGAACCCTGGAACCCAACACCGTAGATAATGCTACCGAGTGAGCTCGTCAGTGAAGGAAATAAACAATTGAGCAAGGGGATGGTATAATGTGCAAAAGTGCTTTTATTAAAACAATCAAAAACAAAGTGTCCATAAAGTGCAGTGCTTCTCAAGATCAAATAAATAAATAAATAATCCTTAAGACAAAGTGGAGGTTAAAACAATAAATAGAAAAAAAACCAATCCTTTTAAAACGAGGTTAAAATGTTCCTCTGGAAGCAGTTCTTAAAACCAACAACAAGAAGCCCGGTGCATCTTCTTTTATGCTGGCGCCTCACCTGCTTCTCCCATACGGGCCCACGCAACAGGCGAGACGCTCTCTGCAGCTGCCCTTTTCTCACCCAAACACGAGACTGGAGACCTCCCGATCCCTGGCTTCAGTCTGGCACTCATCCCAGCCTCGAGACTTGGACTCCTTGGTACCAAGGACTGCCACTCCAAGCCTCCCGACTTCCGCTGCCTTTCTGGCCTTCCACGGCCAGTCGCCTTCCCCTGGTCACTCCCGCTACCTGATCGCTCAGCAGGAGCGACATCAACTCAAACCCCTGGGTGTCGGCCTAACACCCAGCTTCCACGCAGCTGTCCTCGAGCGCTTATTCGCTCGCTCACACGCTCCGCGTGTCTGTCTCTCTCCTGCACCGCCTGCTTCCTCGCTTCCTGTAACCTCCGTTCTCTTCCTTTCCTCTCTCGTTCTTTTTTCTCTCCTCTCCCAAAACCGACTCGCGCTTCTTTTTTTATAACGCAAGGGGCCATCACAGCTGTAGCATTAGCCACGGGAGAAATCATGGATGTGGGCAGTTCCTCACCTGTGCACTCGGTGAGAAACGCCCACACCGCCGACTGCCCCGCGGCTTGCTACAACAACGCCCCCTCACGAAGCCGCCTCGGGTGCGGTGATTATTTATTTAAAATGGCCTTTGCTCAACGAGCTGTGGACCCATAACACCACAGGTGGAGATTTGAGTTCCCTTAAAGCTTCAAGCATCACTGGTACCAACCCAGTTCAAGAACTCCGAACACTATGAAATCTGTGAACACCAGTGCCATGGTTTCTACAAATATACCTATGCTATAAAATGCAGGGTGGCGCAGTGGTAGTGCTACGGCCTCGCAGTTAGGAGACCTGGGTTCGCTTCCCGGGTCCTCCCTGCGTGGAGTTTGCATGTTCTCTCCGTGTCTGTGTGGGTTTCCTCCGGGTGCTCTGGTTTTCTCCCACAGTCCAAAGACATGCAGGTTAGGTGCATTGGCAATCCTTAATTGTCCCTAGTGTGTGCTTGGTGTGTGTGTGTGTGCCCTACAGTGGGTTGGCGCCCTGCCTGGGCTTTGTTCCTGCCTTGCACCCTGTGTTGGCTGGGATTGGCTCCAGCGGACCCCCATGACCCTGTAGTTAGGTTATAGCGGGTAGGATGATGGATATAAAACGCCTTGGTTATGTACTCTAAAATCAGTTTTTTGGAGAGAAATGTCTAAAATGTCATTTGCATCTGCTTCATTACATAAGCAGATTAATAAGTTTTTTTTTTTTTTTGGGTATGTAATTTAGGCACAATAATGCCAAAAACTCCATATCATAAATGGGTAATATGTAATGGTTTCATTTATTGCTACTAGGTAAAATAATGTCAGCATTACCTAAGGTAAAATAAATACGTTTAAAATCATTTTTGGTACCTTTTGTGTGAAATACAGTTTCTAAACGATAAAAGATGTTGCGTCTGTGAAAGAAATAATAATAAAAAAAAAAAAGTTTATGCCAGCACTGTGGTAGAGAGCTTTCCAAACCAGTTTTTAAGACTAACAGATATTTCTAACTGATACTGCTGCTGGGTAGATCAATGCCTGCTAACAATTTCTCGTTAAAAATAATTTAAAAAGTAAATGACTGTAACTGCTGTTGTTTCTTTCCTTTGTACAGTAGTATTGTGGCTAATGTAAAGTATATATGCTTTAAGGAAGATCATATGCTTATGGCAAGTTCTTTTGTTGGATGGTTTAAGTTCAGTAAAATGCAGAAAGAAAATGCAACAGTCTACTGTATAAAAAGTAATTGAAGCATGTTTTTATGGAACCGAATGTAAAATAGTTGAAGTTGAGGATCTGACTTTTTAACATACAACTTTTGAGCTTCTTTTAATTTTTTTTTCCCCAAACAGAAAAAGGATGATGAAGAAAGCAAGGCTTTAAAAGAGCAGTTAAAATATTGGCACAGGCTTCGTCATGACCTTGAGCGAGCACGCTTATTGGTAGAATTGATACGAAAAAGAGAAAAGTTAAAAAGAGAAGAGGTAAGCGTTACTTGTTTGGATAAGTGATGTCTGAGAGAAACTAATTATGAATTGATTTTTTATTGTATATTTTACTAATGGAATGGATTAGTTTGTTCTCAAGTGGTTACTGTTTTATCTGTTAATATCAGGATTCCATGTTTAAGAACAGAGATGTGTGCATTTAATGGATACTGTATATGTTTGAGTGTGTTTAATCATGAAATTTAACTTCTGTACAGAATTTTCTTCAGTATGCTATTTGGTTTCACATGAGCATAACTATAATAGGATCGCGGCATTGTGCTAATTATTTGCTGAAGTGAGAAATTTATTCTCTGTTTTAATATAAAATATTGAGTTGCTAATGTTATTTGGCATTACTTTTTTACTTCAACAGGTCATGCTTGATAATGTTATTTTGCATGTGTTTATTTTTTTACTTCAACAGATCAAGCTTCAGCAAGTTGCTCTTGAGCTGCAGTTAACTCCTTTCACTGTTCTTCTGCGATCAGTTATTAATCAGCTTGAAGAAAAAGATCCGGCTAAGATATTTGCCCAACCAGTTAACCTCAAAGAGGTATGATCACAAATGTCACAGTATAAAATTTTTTTAAATTGAATTTATTAAAACCGTACAAACAAGTCAAACTTAACAAACTAAATTCAGTCAATCCCCCACCCAATAGAAAGAGAGGAAGGCCAACAGTCAGAGTAAAACGTTTAAGAATAGAGGGAGGAGAATCCTTTTCCCTGATGTAAAAGCTTATTCTAAAATATTATTGATTAAATCCTGCCAGGTTTTTAAAAAAAAGTTTTGAACAGATCCACTAAGTGAGATTTTTTCCCAATTTCAAATAGTGTATAACATCAGTTTCCCACTGACTTAAAATAGATGGGCTAGGATTCTTCCTGTTGAGCAAGATAAGTCTATGTGCTAGTAGTGAAATAAAAGGCAATTACAGTTTGTTTGTCCTTTCACACTTCAAACATATCTTGGAGTACACCATACACAGCTGTTAATAGGTTAGAAGTGATTGTGACACCAAGGCTGTCTGAAAGGCATTTAAAAATTTTGGCACAGAATGATGTTCATTTGTCCCAATGAGGCTAGCCCTCAATTGCAATGTTTGCAGGTTGGATCTTGCCGTAAAATATTTTGGACAATTTTAAATGAAATAGATGTGATTGATAAAAGATATTAAGTTGAATAATAGTATGCTTTGTGCATTTGGAGCTAGAATGAATTCTGTGCATGGCTGCCTGCTATTACTTTTCTGAAATGTTGAACAAGAGATCCTTTTCCCATTGTACTCTGGTATCTTTGAAAGGAAGGGACTTTAAAATTTTTTTTGTATATTACAAAAATGTCTGAGTCCTCAAAACTGATCAATATTTCTTCTGGAACAGAAATAGGGGGTAGGGGAAGAAAGTTGGGCAGATTTTGTTTACCAAAGTTTCTAATTTAGAAATAGTGGAAAAATTGTGTTGATGAGAAGTTAAGTTTGGAGTATAATTGTTCGCAGGTTCCAAAGACATTATTTGTGTACAAAACTCTAAGTGATTTAATCCCACACGTTTCTCAAACATTAAAAAATGTGTAAGTTTGAGAAAGTGGAAAAAGGTACTTATCATGTTGATGTACCACAGATAAAAGCTTCTCTATCTTCAAGTGCTTCCTACATTGGTTTCATATTCTGAGTGAATGAAGAGCGATTGGGTTGTTTATTGACAATTGCTTTTATTTACTGGGGTACAAAGCAAGGACTGCAGGATTTTATTTCTTTTGCAGACGAAGCCTGTGTGTGTTCATCTATTTGTGTCAATGTCCAGATTTTTATAACTTGTATATTTGCTGGCGAATAATAAAACAAAGTTGGGTAGAGTCATGCCACCTTCTGCTTTAGGTCATTGTGGGGTTGCTATTTGAATGCATCAACGTTTTAAATTCCAAATACAGGCAATCCCCAGGTTATGTACGAGATAGGGACTGAAGGTTTGTACTTAAGTTGAATTTGTATGTAAGTCGGAACAGGTACATTATTTTAATAAATGCTATTGTTGACCCACTGTGACCAAGTGCTCTGCCAATGAATGATTGAGTTTCACCTCTTTCTGACCTTATTATTATTTCTGCTTTATTTTCAATGGTGATGGTCTTTCTTTTCTTTACTGTATCACCAGCACTTGCATCAGATTTGTGTTTCAGAGACATTCTTGAAGGGTGAAGACAAAAAGTTAAGATGAGCACTTCTGCACAGCACTGTACACGCTATCACAGTAGGAAGGCACCCGTCATCAACACGTCTGATGTACTGACGAGACAACTTCCTGCTATGTGTGTAACAGTGCAAGCAGGTTTGCTGTTGAGAATGAATGGGGGTGGCGAGGGGCGGTTCATCACCTGCCCACCACACAGTCATCTCCACTACAGTATGCTGTCTGCAGCGTCCGCCCACCGAGAATGAACACGGTGCGGTCAAATGCAGGTAGTGAATCGCCCACCACTGCCCCCATTCAATGGGCAGCCACCCGATGCACACTACAATGCTGCCCCTCGCCACCCACCGAGAACATGAGGCAGCCGTGTGTGGGCAGTGAAACGCCCCCCTCCGCTCCATCCAGCCTGCGTCCAGTCAGGAGCAGTAGCTGTGGCGGCGTAGTTGGCGGGCAGTGAACCGTCCCGTCAAGCCTCCGCCCTGCACACGAGCAATAGCTGTGGCCCCAGTGACTATGGACCACGGGTCACCGCTTGCTGCTGGGAGCCGCCTGAGGGACACTACACTGCATGAGCAGTGGAATCGCCCCCCTCCAGCCTCCGTCCAGTTGCCGCTTGTAGCATCCCCCATGCTGAAGATGACGGAACGGCAGTTACTGATGCCCATACGTCGCAGCTGTGGCCCCATTCGTAAGTTGTAGGTCGGATGTCCGGAACCTGGGGACTATCTGTAATTGAGGTTATGATTGAATTTAATTTCTTTAAAAATAATTTGTTAATTTATATGGGTATGCTTTGAAATAGAAAAAAGTACTCTTCTTGACTGTGTTAATTCTCCCTGCTAAAGTGAGATGAAGGGAAGATCATCTGTACACGTCTTGTTTAGGTTTTTCCATACAGACAGCAAAATTTTGTTGGAAAAAAAAGATGTAATGTTTACCTTTAGGAATTTAAACTGATTGCGATGATAAAAGGGAAGGTGTCGAAACTGATGATGTGTGCTAGAGAGTTTTCATTCAAATTAATTTTGAGGCCAGATAGCTTACGAATTTGTTAGGACTACAGGCACAGTATTATCATCTGTATAGTGATATTTTCTGTTCTACTCCTTCTCTGATAGTACCCTTTATCTCAGAAGCATTACGAAAGTGAACAGCCAGTGGCTCATTGGCAATTGCAAATAGCAGTGGTGACGGGGCATCCTTGTCTAGTACCACATTCTAGTTTGAAGTAGTCGGAAATAATGTTTTTAATACAAACAGAAGCTTCGGGACTGGTATACAGTAGTTTGATCCATGCACATGTGTTCAGGCCAAACCCAATTTGTGCAATGTAGTGAATAGGTACAGTGCATCCGGAAAGTATTAACAGCGCATCACTTTTTCCACATTTTGTTATGTTACAGCCTTATTCCAAAATGGATTAAATTCATTTTTTTCCTCAGAATTCTACACACAACACCCCATAATGACAACGTGAAAAAAGTTTACTTGAGGTTTTTGCAAATTTATTAAAAATAAAAAAACTGAGAAATCACATGTACATAAGTATTCACAGCCTTTGCTCAATACTTTGTTGATGTACCTTTGGCAGCAATTACAGCCTCAAGTCTTTTTGAATATGATGCCACAAGCTTGGCACACCTATCCTTGGCCAGTTTTGCCCATTCCTCTATGCAGCACCTCTCAAGCGCCATCAGGTTGGATGGGAAGCGTCGGTGTACAGCCTTTTTAAGATCTCTCCAGAGATGTTCAATCGGATTCAAGTCTGGGCTCTGGCTGGGCCACTCAAGGACATTCACAGAGTTGTCCTGAAGCCACTCCTTTGATATCTTGGCTGTGTGCTTAGGGTCGTTGTCCTGCTGAAAGATGAACCGTCGCCCCAGTCTGAGGTCAAGAGCGCTCTGGAGCAGGTTTTCATCCAGGATGTCTCTGTACATTGCTGCAGTCATCTTTCCCTTTATCCTGACTAGTCTCCCAGTTCCTACCGCTGAAAAACATCCCCACAGGATAATGCTGCCACCACCATACTTCACTGTAGGGATGGTATTGGCCTGGTGATGAACGGTGCCTGGTTTCCTCCAAACGTGACGCCTGGCATTCACACCAAAGAGTTCAATCTTTGTCTCATCAGACAATTTTGAGAATTTTGTTTCTCATGGTCTGAGAGTCCTTCAGGTGCCTTTTGGCAAACTCCAGGCGGGCTGCCATGTGCTTTTTACTAAGGAGTGGCTTCCCTCTGGCCACTCTACCATACAGGCCTGATTGGTGGATTGCTGCAGAGATGGTTGTCCTTCTGGAAGCTCTAACAGAGTGACCATTGGGTTCTTGGTCACCTACCTGACTAAGGCCATTCTCCCCCGATTGCTAAGTTTAGATAGCCGGCTAGCTCTAGGAAGAGTCATGGTGGTTTCGAACTTCATCCACTTACGGATGATGGAGGCCACTGTGCTCATTGGGACCTTCAAAGCAGCAGAAATTTTTCTGTAACCTTCCCCAGATTTGTGCCTCGAGACAATCCTGTATCAGAGGTCTACAGACAATTCCTTTGACTTCATGCTTGGTTTGTGCTCTGACATGCTGTCAACTGTGGGACCTTATATAGACAGGTGTGTGCCTTTCCAAATCATGTCCAATCAACTGAATTTACCACAGGTGGACTCCAATTAAGCTGCAGAAACATCTAAAGGATGATCAGGGGAAACAGGATGCACCTGAGTTCAATTTTGAGCTTCATGGCAAAGGCTGTGAATACTTATGACGCGGCATGCTAGTCCATTTTGCCGAAATTTCATTGCAGCAACTGAAAATCATACACAGTAGTTTGTATGGCCCCTATCTGCTTGTATGCATGCCTGACAATGTCGGGATGCTCCTAATGAGATGGTGGTGTCCTGCAGGATCTCCTCCCAGATCTGGACCAGGGCATCACTAAGCTCCTGCACAGTCTGAAGTGCAAACTGGTTGGTTGGATGGACTTAAACATAATGACCAGAGATGTTCTATTGGATTTAGGGCAGGCGAGCATGTGGGCCAGTCAATAGTATCAATTCCTTCAACCTCCAGGAACTGCCTGAATACGGGCATTTTTTGTGCACCAGGAAGAACCCAGGACCCACTGCACCCGGATAGGGTCTGACAGTGGGTGCAAGGATTTCATCGTGATAACTAATGGCAGTCAAGGTGCTGTTGTCTAGTCTGTAGAAGTCTGTGTGTCCCTCCATGGATATGCCTTCCCAGACCATCACTGACCCACCACCAAACCGGTCATGAGGAACGATGTTACAGGCAGCATAACATTCTCCACGGCTTCTCCAGACCCTTTCACGTCTGTCACTTGTGCTCAGGGTGAACCTGCTCTCATCTGTGAAAACCACAGTGTGCCAGTGGTGGACCTGCCAATTCTGTTATTCTATGGCAAATGTCAATCAAGCTCCACGGTGCTGGGCAATGAGCACAGGGCCCTCAGACCATCCTCATGAAGTCTGTTTCTGAATGTTTGGTCAGAGACATTCACACCAGTGGCCTGCTGGATGTCATTTTGTAGGGCTCTGGCAGTGCTCATCCTGATCCTCCTTGCCCAAAGGAGCAGGTACCAGTCCTGCTGATGGGTTAAGGACCTTCTAGAGCCCTGTCCAGCTCTCCTAGAGTATCTGCCTGTCTCCTGGAATCTCCTCCTTGCACTTGAGACTATGCTGGGAGACACAGCAAACCTTCTGGCAATGGCACGTATTGATGTCCATCCTGGAGAAGTTGGACTACCTGTGCAACCTATTTAGTGGCCAGGTACCTCCTCATGCTACCAGTAGTGACACTGACCGTAGCCAGATGCAAAACTAGTGAAGAAAAAGTCAGAAAAGATGAGGAGGGAAAAATGTCAGTGGCCTCCACCTGTTAAACCATTCTTGTTTTGGAGGTCATCTCATTTTTGCCCCTCTAGTGCACCTGTTGTTAATTTCATTAACACCAAAGCAGCTGAAACTGATTAACAATCCATTCTGCTACTTAACCGACCAGATCAATAGCCCAGAGGTTTAATTGACTTGATTCTATACTCTGATTTAAAAGTGTTCTTTAATTTTTTTGGGGCGCATAAATTACATTAAGCAGGCATCGAAGATTGGAAGCTAAGTGTCTGCCTTTAGTAAATCCAATTTGGTCTTGTGATATTACCTAAGGAAGCACTTTCTCTATCCTTCTAGCTACAACTTTGGAGAGTATGTTAACATTATTATACAGACGTGAGACTGGTCTATATGATGCACATTGTAATAAGTCGTCATTTTTCTTATAAAAGACTGTAATTAATGCTTGGTGAAAAGTTTGACATGGAATTTTATTGTCTCTGGCTTCTACAAATGTTGCTAATGAAAGGGGAGCTAACTTAATTGAATTTTTTTTATAAAATGAAGTAGGGTAGTCATCAGGGCCAGCTG
Source organism: Polypterus bichir lapradei (assembly GCA_026402145.1). Lineage (NCBI taxonomy): Eukaryota > Metazoa > Chordata > Cladistia > Polypteriformes > Polypteridae > Polypterus > Polypterus bichir. The sequence continues at coordinate 84,639,669 of JANRMT010062792.1, read as the reverse complement.
CTTTCCCACTTTGAAGGGAGTTTATAGCATCTAGTAATTCTGAGAGTGTCAGAGATTTACAGTATCTGTAATGCATTGCAAAACACATTAGATTGTGTCTTTAAACTGAGTAGAATATAAAGACTTACAGTAGTCTCTAAATGTATATATTATACTTTTATGGTCAATGATTTTTCTCTCCTTGTGTGTTGGTAATTTCTGGTATTGCATTGCCAACTTCCTACTTGTGAATTTGTTGAGCTTAGATCTTATTAGCCTTCTGTTCTTCTCATAGTAATCATGTAGCAATTTAAAAATAAGTTGTTCCATTTCTTTTGTTACCAAGACGTTGACTTCTGATTGCAAACCCCGTCTTTTCCTATAAAGTGCCTCAAGTGAGATTCTAGTATGTTCTTGATCTATTCTGACAATTTCACTGATTAACTCTGATGCCTTCTTGGTTTCTGATTTATTTTTGTGGGAGAAATCTATACTAATAAAAGGCAAAGCCCTCACTCACTCACTCATCACTAATTCTCCAACTTCCCGTGTAGGTAGAAGGCTAAAATTTGGCAGGCTTATTCCTTACAGCTTACTTACAAAAGTTAAGCAGGTTTCATTTCGAAATTCTACACATAATGGTCATAACGGTCGACAACGTCCGCCATATTGAACTTTCTTATTTATGGCCCCATCTTCACGAAATTTGGTAGGCGGCTTCCCTGCGCTAACCGAAACCAATGTACGTACGTACTTCGGTGGTATGATGCCACTGTCGACCGCCATATTGAATTTTTCAACAGTCTTTGTTACTTATGGGCCCATCTTCAAGAAATTTGGTACATGGATTCCCAACGCTAACTGAATCCTACTTAAGTACATATATACGTCCATAGCCTGTAGCTCGGTCACTGTGTGAGGCGGCGTTGGGTCTCCCATCCCAACACCTCCCACGTTGTTGGCTGCCTGCCTATATAAGACCGTCCGTCGCTCCGGTCTCTACATTCCCTTCCTTGCTTCGCCACAGGATTAACGTCTCCCTACTGATAACTACAGCCTTTTTATTTAATCCATGGCTTCTCCGCTGTTTTATTGTTCGTTTATTACGATTATAGTTATTGTGTAGGTATTTTAGACTGACTTTACATTGCTCAGGTAACCATTTCCTTTATCATTCCAACCATACCCCCATTACCATGTCTGTCGAGGTGATCACCATCGATCAAAGAACTGTCACTTACCGAGTGGTTTCCATGCCCGGAGATGGCACCTACCTTTTCCATTCTCTTTGTTACATATTGCACGGCCATATCAGGCTCACTCTTGATACCTGGAGGAACATTGTGTCTTATGTATTGAATGACTGGGACAGGTTCAAGGTGTGGACTGATGATGGTACAGGAGATAATTATACTAAACAGGAGCACTATAAGAGTGAAATGCTTAAGCCCTTCACCTATGGTTCTGCATGTGAGTTGATGGCTGCCGCTGAATTGTTCGGTTGTCGCTTTCAAGTGTACCGAAATGGCCAAATATTTTACACCTTTCGACAACCGCCAATGCCTCTTAAACATCTTAGATTCACAGGTGACAATTTCAGTAGTGGACACTTTGATGTTTATGAATGTTTAAACACTCAAAAGCTGGATGTGAAGTTATCGATGAAACCAGTTGTATGCTTACAACGCTTGACAGATGGCGAATGTCACTTCAACACAAGTCCTGCAAATACTGTCGTAATTGAAACAAACCATAAATCTCAAACCGATCATGACAGCAGCAATCCAAGCTGTGAGATTTGAAACAAGATTACTGTTCACATGGCCAACTGTAAGTTGCATGCTCAAGCGTAAGCTCAATGCACAGCTTGGTCATATTAGAACCTGAGGGCCGAACTCACAATGTGGTATACAAAGAGATCCTTAACAAATAATTATTGGAATATTTTCCCTCAGTTTAAAAAGGTTTAATTTTCTTCTTAATAAAAATTTTAATGCAGTACTTCGCCGCTGTGAAGCGCAGGTATTTTGCTAGTACGAAATAATCGGTACTGTTAAAATGCCTTCAGGGTTTCCCAGAGTATTCCTGCAGAGACTTTCTTTGAGAGATTTGCTTTGATATAACATCTGTAGTGTTGTCATCAGCTAATAACAGGGTTTTAAGACGCCGGCTGTGAGATAAATATTTGGGGCATAAGTTGTAGATGACAGTAGCATTGTACTTGCAAGATTTGATCGTGGGCAAAAAATTATCTGTAAAGAAATATTCTGTTCTTGAGTAACAATGATGTACGGGTGAGAAGAAGGAATATGCTGTTGAATTTGGATTTAGAAATCTCCAATGGTCTGATAAGTTATGATCAATTACAAACTGTGTAATTGTTTTTGCAGTGTTAAATGGTATCGCCCCTGTGGCTAAATACCTGTCCAGGTCTGGATTTAAAACACAGTTAAAGTCTCCAGTCATTATAATTTTTATGAGTTTTCACATTGGGAATGGATGCAAATACGTTTTGGAAAAAGTCTGTATCATCCACATTGGATGCGTAGATATTTCTCAAAATCACTTTACAATTAAATTACCCATAACAATCACATATCACCCTTTAAATACTGCATTTGATACTACCAATGAAATTGTTCCGTGTTTTAAGATTCCCACACCTCTAGTTTTCTTTCTATAGCTAGAGTGGAATATTTGACTTGTCCATTCTCTTGGAAATCAGAACTGATCCTTCCTTAATAAGTGGGTCTCCTGTAGAATTACTGTCTTGGCACTTAGACCTGTTAGGTGAGAGAATACTTTCTTTCTCTTTAATTCGTGATTGAGACCTTTGACATTCCAGCTCACAAAGTTCACTGTTTGATCATAGAGACGTTGCTTCTGAACTTTTGTAGACATTTTGTAGCCTTGAATTAATGTAGTACATCGTATTAGATGTCTTAACTGAAAACGTTTAACATTTTTTGATGTTAAAAGTATTATTGCATTTAGTTCACTGAACAACACTTTCTTACTATAACTAACATTCAAGCCATTTTCAGCAATTATTAAGGTTTGAGGAAGTTTTTATTAGGAATACTTTCTCCAGGTGCATTGTTACAATATGCCATACTGTCTGTTATTCAGTATGTAATAAGAATATTTGGAAAATGTGTGGCTAAATGTATATTGTAAAGTTTAAGGGTTTCCAGACTGGATAATCAGGATAATAAATTGAAAAATATTATCATGATTATTAAAAGATGGGACTGTTTAGAATGATTGCTTTTGATTGCTTATAGACTTAAATGATTGAAGGGAGGAGAAACCGCTAAAGACAATTATTAATACATCTACATGGGCACTTGAATGATGAAAGAAAGCAGTCCCTTTTTTTAGTGAACTTCTTTTACCTTGCTGTTTTGTGTGTTTTCTTATTTTCTTTCATGACAACTTGAGATATTGTGGGTGTCGTTTGATATAATGTTTGTCAGATCAACACTAAGAAATGATGGTCATTGCTAACCAAGTTATCAAATAACAGTTCTTGCACGCAAATAAATAAATAAAAATAACTAAAACAGTACAGCTTTGCAGCTACAAGGTAGAAAAGAAGTATAGTTACAACTAAACAATGTATTACCACAATTCAGGCCATGATTTTTCTAAAAGTACCTCACTAACACCAGATGCTTGATTTTTTTTTCATTCTGAGGAATCCCATCGATGATTCAGTCTGTCCCATCTAATATAAATAGTGAACTGATGTCCCGAGTGCATTTGTATGCAAGATTTTTTAGATCAAATCTGTGTTCAAGAGAAACATCGCTAAATATCATAACTACATACTCTTCTTTTTGTGTTAGCTGTGAGCAAGTAGATTGTGTTTTGTCCAGTAAAACGCCTTTTTTGTAATCGACAATCCAAACTCTTAGTAGAAGAGTATGTTTCTTCGTTTGCCAAATAAATTTTTTATTGTACAGCATTACTAAGAAGATATACTTTTTATATACAGGGGGAAAATGTTTTATTAATTTTATATACAAACTCTAGGCATCTTTTCTCCTTAGAAATTCTACCTCCTACATTAGGAGATCTAAATACAATGACTACATATTAAATAAATATCTCATATATTTAATGTAGTAAAAAAAAAAATGATCAGATGCATTCCATTCATGTTAGAGATTGGTGTGAATACTTTAGTCCTTCCCAATCTAATCTTACTTTTGTTAAATTATTATTTTCAAAATTTAGGAAACATAAGTAGTGAGTCTTAATTTTGGTTTTATTTGATCACAGCATGAAAATAATTGAGAAATTGTGGTATTCAGGATCTTGAAGACCTCACTGCCAGACCCCCCTGCTTCTTGGCCATTCAAATAAATGGAGCTTAATGAAAGTATTATCACACACATTGTATGGGACATTAGCAATTCACAGGCTTATGCAGTTGTTCTTAAATGTGGGTCATGACCCTCTAAAAGTGGGAGTGATCAAAGTTTCTTAGTGTAAATGTGCAAGGTCTGCCAATATAAGTTAACAATTCCAAAATGCAGAAAGCCCCAAAAAATCCATCCCCTCCTCATCCCCACCCACTTCCCCAAATGATTTAGGATTGTATCTGACATGTGCATACAAAAATATGCTTCCTAAACATGACCAATATTTAGGACCAATAAAAAATGGGTTTTTAGATGTTTATAAATTTGAAACTGAATTATTCACAATTATACTGAAATGAATGAGAAGGGAAGGGAGCTTAAAATGTCCTATATGATGTTACTGTTACTATTTTAACACAGTGACTTTTAACTTAGCGGACTTCTCTTTTGGAGCATTTTGTTGGATACTGCATATACTGTGTATGGGTTTATTACACGGTTGATTCTGTTGTTTCAAGTGTCTTTTTTACAATATAGAGGAGAGGTGAGATTTTTGGTAGAGGAATCTTCTAATACTTATTTATTATAAATATTCATTAAGTTATTTTGATTATTTTTTTCCTTTGATGAAAGTGAAAAGCTTGAACTATCTATTTTTCTTCTCATCAATGGGCTAGAATACTTCCAGAGATGATGCAAAAAGTTCAAAATTTTGTTTATCATATTATTTAAACTAGGAAAATGAAACACTCATAGGAAGGAATATCTAGAGCAAATATGATTAGATGACAAAGCCATTACGTAGCACGTCACAACTATACACAGTCTGCAGTTAGCCCTAGCTTGACTTGTGACATTATGCACATAGCGTGAAACCTAGGTGTCATCTTTTCAGATGCTACTTCATAGCAGGAGTGCCGTAATAGTGACAGTTAGAAAGTAAAGACTTTTTAAAGAAGCATTTAAAAAAAAGAACAAATAAAAAAGGGAAAAAATCCAATTTTCAACCATAACTAGTGTTTTTTCAATATACTTGACTTCATAATGACTGGGGCATCTGTGACATCCAGCAGAAGAGAATGGTTAGGAAAGTACTGCGCAATAATGTAGATGCTGAAGTTGAGTAATGTAGGGAACAAGTAGAAAAGTACATTTCAAAATTAGAGCAATTGGGGTGGTGGGTAACATGTAACCCATGGATAAATTGCTGTTGAATGAATTAATAATTGAAACTTTTGAGTAAAGTACAGCATTGCTTGAAAAATGTAGAGCCCATTGTGCTTTGTTGAAAGCTACATTTTTACTATAAAACAATTTCTCAATCGGAGTTAATCCTTACATTACTATTATAAAAATTTATTTTTTACACATTCTATGTTTGTATTGTTTAGAGGAAGTTATGTGTATAGTAGAAAAAGAAGTAGATAAATAAGAACTCATTTGTGTAAAGGAAGAGCAGCTGCTCTTATTACAATGATGACTTCAATACATTTCTTTCTTCTGTGGGCCACAGAAAATGCTTTAGAGGGCCACATGTGGCCTGCAGGCCGCTTGTTGAGTAGCCAGGGTCTAGATCTTACCACCCCAGCACAACTGACTGTTCTTTGTATTTAAAGAGTCACTCTTTAAATGTTGTAGGAATCTGTTGGCTGTTTCTAGTATTTATATTCACAGAGGCACATTTCTGGTACTGTTGCCTTGTAGAACCAACATCTTAGGTTTGAATCTTGCATGGGTTTTTCTCCAGTATTCTTAATGACATTGGTTTTCAGTTGCTGGGTAATTCCAGAATCACCCAGTAAGGGTGTAAGTGAGCCTTAAGATGTACTGGCACCCTTCCTGGAGTTGTTTCCTACCTTCTGCCTAATGCTGCTTGGATAGACTATGGCACTCACATCTAATGAATTAGATTAGGTGGGTTTGAGAATGTTACAACTGTGATCTTGTGTATGTTGGTATAAAAATGCAAGAATTAGAATTATTACTTCAGTTGTGTAACTCCTCAACAAGTGGCCAAAGAAGCTTTGATTTAAAAGTTAGAGTTGTTGTGCAAGTTTGCATATGCTACAGATAAGCAGTTTCTCAAGAATGCACTGTCACAAAGAATGAGAAAGAGAGACAGCATAATATTTCTACAGGTTGTGCTAAAATTCTGAAACAGTAACTGCATTGCTTGGATAGGATGTGCTTAAATGAACCCACTTAATTGGTAAATGAACATAATATCATCAGTTCACACAATAATGTCCACAGATGAACAAACAATAGAGTTTGATTTCCTTTCACATTTTGCAGTGTGAAACTTTTTGTCAGTGCTGTATTCATGTGGAGAGGAAGCACAGCTTGAAGAGTGGTAAGTGAGAGAACCAGGCATCTTCCTGTTATATTTGAAAAGCCTGGTGAAGCTGACAGTGATTAGACTGTTTTGATTTTTTGTTAAAAACCTCTTTGTTAAAACAAGTCAAATCCACTAAATGTTAAACATTTAATAATTGTTGTTGTTTAAACTATTTTAGCAAATGTCAAATTATGTTTAAACCAGGGAGCCATGTTCAGTGTAAATCAAATTTAAAATATATTTTGTCATACTTATTTTTTATTTTACCCATCTTTCATTTGAATATAATCAAATGAAATATGGGTGAAGTTTCATCAGGCGTTTCTATTTTGCATAATGTATTTCTCCAACTATATAGTGATAGAATAGGTGGATACATGCATTTGCATTGTGGAAGGAGATTGCTGTCATGGTTTTATGAATGACAACAATTTTACAACTAAAACAACATTTTGCAGTTAACATTTTCATTATTAGTAATTTTTTTCATATTTCATTTAGGCTTTTCTACATTTTTTTTTAACGGTTCGATTATGTGTTTATAAGCATTATGTGTATGCTTGTTATAATAATCATTTTATCTTAATTATTACTAAAGCAGTAACGACGTACTGCACAATCATGTGCAATGAATACACTTATAGTTTTCATCCTCTTTCTCTGTACATTTAGCATTCATTTGCTCAGAGGTTGATGCGCATCCTGCTTCCTGAGCAGCCCTTCTTTTCTCCACCCTAGCGGCCCGTTTCTTCTCTTTTCGGGTTAAAACTAATTAAGTCGGTGTTTGTGTTGCAATTACGTAGTACGTTTTCTTTAATTTTTCACTTAAGCTGGCACCTAAGTCATCAATCTGCCTTAAGAATGATTTAAGATATGAAGAGGTAGATGAAGTGACGGCGAAGGTGGTAGAGAATGAGAACGGCGCCAGTACACATGCGCCGCATGGCCGCCCTGCTGGCCACTCCCAAGAGTTGATTCTACAATAAAATAAATTAAAAATAAAAAGAGAAAAAACCTTGGAGGTCAATCATCACCCCAAAAGCGAATAGTAGACATCATGTACTACATGTATACCAAATATCAGGTCAATAGGTCAAACAGTTTGCGAGCTACAGGTGATTTAAAATCCCGTTCAGACAAACGAACAGCCACAGTAGCGTGTTATATGTAAAGATATGGTAAATAGTATTTCCTCAATTAATGAACTAAAACAATGTCTTAATAAAATGTGACTATTTCTCTTTAATAAAAAGAAACAATCTGTTAATAGCAAAATACCCTTTCATTTGGTGAGCTTTAAAAAAAAAATTGTAGTTTCAAATGATACAGATGTGTTTTGTAAATTTACAATGAAACTAGGATATCATTGGTCTAATGTTGAGCTGGTGGAAGAATTCCAATCCCAAGAATCCGCCCCTGCGACATTCTCACTAAAAAGGTTATTGCCAACATTGAAAAGGTGTTTAAACCTTTTCAAAAGATATCATAAGATTAAAAAAGGATCAGAAGTATGACAGCGGATGTGTAATAACATAAAAATAACAATAAATCCGGGGATCTTAAATTTAAAAAGTCATTATCAGGGTACCAGAGAATTGTTTTAAAATCTGCTCTTACTATAGCAAAAGAGTCGTTTGGAGCAGCAGGATAGAAAAATTAGCTCCACAATGCACTGTGAATGGTTGGGTTGAAGAAGCAGAATATTGTCCATTTTTTACTAATGACAATGATTATTAACCATTCAAAATACAAATAGGCTGATTCTGGAAGTGATGTTCAGAAGCAGATCGCTACAGTACTGCATTATTACAGAGCACATCTGCAGTAATGCAATGTCCAAATTATTTCAATGAAAAACTTAGTTTTTGTCTTCTAATTTTGTATTTTTATACACACATTCAAGCAGTGATATTTGGTCTGAAAAGCACTACACTTATTTTATAAGCAGATTTAAAACAGCTCTGTGTAAACGCAAAGTGTTGTATTATATCTAGAGAAATGATTGTGGAATAAAATCTGATGAAAATAGTTTTGGGGTGAACTATGTATATTTGAATGATGCCCTATCCTGAACTTGTTCCTGTCTTCTGTTGCCAGGGAAAGGCTGTAGCCAATACTAACCTCAAGCTGAAATTAAGAAGCTGACTTATTTTTGTTTTATGTGTTTTGTGTTCCAATTACAAACCGTCATTTCCCTTCGAAAGTTTCATTGTAAAATCTTATCATATAAATTTAAAGTTACAGTCATGGTCAAGTTTGTGAATTGTGCGATTTGATTTGTTCTGGTTGGTCATGTGACATTTCTGGAATCTGCCTGCTTTTACTTATCCTAAAGATATCCCTAGCCTTTTTTGCTTGTTAGAGAGTCTTCTTGTGAAATCTTTAATTGATCATTGAAATAAAAAGTTGGCATTCAAGATGGGGCACCTTTTTCTTTTAAAGCGTTATCTGAAAGATTGTATTTTAGTAACAAATAATGTGAAACATACATCAGATTGTTTGGATGCAATGTTTTTGTTGTACATCAACCAACAGGTGCTTCCTTTCGGTTATTGTACACATAGTCAATAGTCACAGTCTTTCAATGTTATAATACTAATAATAGACTGGTGGAGTGCTTTGCTAAGTTTTAGCATATAATATACTTTTGCATTCATTTTGTCAGATCTACAGTACTTTTAAGAAACTCAATATTCTTTTCAAGTTGCAAGAACTAGTTGCTACACTAATGCATTTAATGAGATTTTTTTCAGAGTTTTGACATTTTGTTTGTTTATAGATTTACATCTATGAAAGGAACATGCAGAGAGTAAGAGAAAAAGTAAGAAATATCATAAAAGACCAAAGTAAGCATTTCATCATCTAATTTGTTTTGCAGGTCCCAGATTATTTGGATCATATTAAACAACCTATGGATTTTTCTACAATGCGAAAAAGAATAGAAGCCCAGGGATATAAAAATCTTGATGAGTTTGAAGAAGATTTCAATATTATTATTGACAATTGTATGAAGTACAATGCTAAAGATACAATATTTTATAGAGCAGCTGTTCGATTAAGGGATCAAGGAGGTGCTGTTCTAAGACAATGCAGGCGGCATGCTGAACAATGTGGATTTGATAATGAAACGGGAATGCACCTATCTGAACCACCAAAGATTGAAGACCCCCCTCCATTTACTTGGGAAGATGGTACAGTAATTGTTCTTAATTGCAGTTTGGAGCTTAGTTGAAGTGTTTATATATAATACTTATTTGCATTTTATATATATATATATATATATATATATATATATATATATATATATATATAATATTATGGTACTGAGGCTAAGGATCTGTACTGGTATCCCGAAGGTTGCCAGTTCGAATCCCCGTCACTGCCAAAAGAGATCCCACTCTGCTGGGCCTCTGAGCAAGGCCCTTAACCTTCAATTGCTACAGGGGTGCTGTACAATGGCTGACCCTCCGCTCTGACCCCAAGGGGTATGCGAAAAAAACAAGTAATTTCCTTCGGGATTAATAAAGTTTAAAAAAAAAATAAATATATATATATATATATATATATATATACTGTAGTTGTCATTTCTGTTTTGTGATTATTATGATTATACTCTGTAAATTGCATGTTTAAATGTATAGTTTTCAGAGAATCTTAATATTTATTGTGCTCAAACCCACTTAATCTGATTTTGTTTTCTGTAGTGGATAAGATTCTGAATCCAGCAAATCGAGAACACATGACGCTAGAAGATCAACTTAAAGAACTGCTTGAAAAATTTGACTTAACATGTGCCATGAAATCTAGTGGCTCTCGGAATAAACGCATCAAGTTGTTAAAGAAAGAAATATGCAAAGTCCGAGAGGAAATTAGTTTTTTAAAGTCTCATACCATAAAATCTGAAATAAATAAAATTTCTGTGGAAGAGAACAGTTCATTGGTAGAAGAGATTCTAGAAGAAGATGGTATGTATTAAGCAAAATTTTTTTTTTTCAATATTATTATTCCTATTGTATATATAATTGCAATTTTCAGTCTTTTTGATTTATTCTAAAATGTTTAATTTAATCTAATTTTGGTTATATTTCTAGGTAAATTTTAAGTTATTTTGCCAAAACTATGAATTTCATATAATCCAAAGTAGTATAATGACTCGGACACTGTAGGCTGAATATTGCCCCAACTGTCCTTCACAAAGGTCCAGAGACTTGTATCTTGACTGGGTTATTGCTAGGAGATGAAAAGAAACACCTGACCCTGGAGGTGCTGGAAGCATTAGGTGGAGTTGGGTTCCCAGCAGTGCTGGAAGGCACAGTAGCTACAAGGCTACAGGATAGATGACATCTGGCTGGAAAGTTTGAAAGCACAAGGTACTGTGGGTGTTTATTGGTTAACATTTCTCATTAGTATTGTTTAAAATTCAGGAACTGTGCCTTGGGATTGGCAGGCTGGTGTAGGATATCCCTTTTTTTTTTTTTTTAACAGTAGGACTACCCTCTTCAGTTTACCTGGGCAAACCTTGAATGTTGACTCTGACTGATGGCTCAAGGAAGAGCAAGTTGTCCTTGTAATGGAACGGTGGACCGACATTTTGTCCTTTCACATAAGGCTTTGAGACTTTTTCATTTCACATCACACATGCTTGGTAGAAGAAAGGCTTATTTCCTCATACTTTACGGTATCTTTTTTTAGATGCACTATGGATTTCTGGAGCCGCTTATGCATGACATCACTTATATCTCAGGAACAACAGCTGCATTTGCATGCTTGTCATTAAATCAAGTCTAAGAATCTAGGACTTCAGGAAACATTCATTTTGTATTATCTCCTGGTTGTGATTTTTATGAAAATTCTGTTTGGTTTCTCCCAAAAAGGAGTTAATTGCATGGCGTAGCTAACTCAATTGAAGAAGTTTAAGTACCTTGGTATCTTGTCCATTAATTAGGGTAGAAGTGACAGTGAGATTGACCAACAACTCAATGTAGTTGGCGGTAATGGTAAACCGGAAACTTGTCTCCAGATAAACCTTTTTGACTTGCTAGTTGGACTGCATTCTTACCTTTCCCTATCTATAGTTAAGAACACCAGATAGTGACCCGCAGTGTAAGGTGTCATGTCAAGAACACAAAGTGAGGCTCTTGCATAGGTTTAATGGACTGCATGTCCTTGATAGGATAAATAATTTATCATTATGGAAGGAATACTTAGAATAAATTGTACTTATCTGGATTGAGAAGAACCATTTTTAGAGATCTTGGCAATAATGAGAGTAGATCACCTGCAGATGACTCTGCATTTTGACATCCTGACTTTCACCAGGGCAAAAGAAAGTAAAGTAGTGCATACAGAATGATGTCAGTAGTCATCGATTTAGTTGCTGAAAAGAAAAAACAGAAAAATCAACAGTTTTGGAAATGTCTAATTAACCGGAAGAATTGGCTTCTCATTAAGAGATTGGTTGGAGTTTGAAATCTCGGTTTAGCTGCTCATCTGTTGGCTCGTTTCACATTTCATTTGTGTTTGGCTGTCATTTAATGAAGGAAGGAATCAATTCAGATGACTGAATCCAATAAAACAGGGCTAGTAAAATGAAGGTAATTAGCAGTAAAACTGGTCACTGATTAGGAAAAGGGTTAGAATGAAAACTTGCAGCCACTGCAGCCCTCCAGGCCTAGAGTTCGACACCCCTGGTATAGAATTACAGCAGTACAGTGGAACCTTGGGTCACAACCGTAATTCATTCCAAAACTCTGGTCGCGACCCGATTTTGGTCGTGACCCAAAGTAATTTCCCCCATAGGATTGTATGTAAATACAATGAATCCATTCCGAACCGTACAAACTGTATGTAAATATATTTTTTTTTAAAGATTTTTAAGCACATATAATGCAATAATAGAATGCACAGTGTAGTAGTAAACTAAATGTAAAAACATTGAATAACACTGAGAAAACCTTGAACAGAGAAAACTAATATTGCAGGAGTTTGTTACAGCCTTACGAACCTCTCGCTGTAAACATTTTTTTTTAATAAGTTTTAAGCACAGGAAAAAAAATCAACATTTGAAAAATCCGTAATTTATACAAAAACTAACCATAAACAACCAAGAAAACTAACCTTGCATGAGTCGAATTCTGGCATGAAGGAAGTAAGGAGGAACTGGGTGGAGAGGAGATTACAGTTTTGAGGTAAAGTCCCTCTGCGCAATGCACGTCTGACCAAGAACAATGTACTGTACAGGGAGAGATTGAACACGTGCGTAAATCACCGGCGCGTACAAGCCGGAAGGGAAACGAAATAGAGCAGAAAGAGTTCACAGCGAATGCACAGGGAGAGACTGAACACTTACGGAAATTGGTGCGTACAAACCGGAAGGGAAACTGGCTTGTTCGTCACCCGAGTGTGTGGTCGTGAACAGATGCAAAAGTTTGGCGGACTTTTTGGTCGTAACACGATTTGTACGTGTTCTGAGACATTCGTGACCTGAGGTTCCACTGTATATGGCAATACAGGCAGTCCTTGGGTTACGTACAAGATAGAGACTGTAGGTTTGTACTTCAGTTGAATTTGTATGTAAGTCAGAACAGGTACATAAATTTAGTAAATGCTATTGTTGACCGACTGTAACCTTGTGCTCTGCCAATCAGTGTTGGAGTTTTACCTCTCTGACCTTTTTAATATTTCTACTTTATTTTCAATGGTGATGGTTTTTCTCTTCTTTACTGTATCACCAGCACTTGCATCAGATTTATGTTTCAGAGACATTGTTGAAGGGTGAAGACAAAAGATTAAGATGATAGCTGTACACGCTATCACAGCAGAAAGGCACCAGTCGTCAACACATTTGATGTACTGACAAGAGACAACTTCCTGCTCTGTGCGTAACAGTACAAGCAGGCTTACTATTGAGAATGAATGGGAGCATTGACGGGCAGTTCATCACCAGCCCACCTCACAGTCACCTCCACTACAGTATGCTGCCTGCAGCGTCCGCCCACCGAGAACGAACACGGTGCGGCCAAAGGCAGGTAGTGAATCACCCCCATTCATTAGGCAGCCATCCAATGCACGCTACAATGCTACCACCCGCCACCCCATTCACCCTCAATGGCCTCCGTTCAGCCACAACCGGGTCACCACTTGCAGCATTACCAGCCGCTCAACGAGAACGAACGGGGCAGCCGTGTGTGGTTCACATATTTCACAATACATCTGATCATTCTAGTGAATTTGGGTAAAATTAATCTATACTAATAAACGGCAAAGCCCTCACTCACTGACTGACTGACTGACTGACTCATCACTAATTCTCCAACTTCCCGTGTAGGTAGAAGGCTGAAATTTGGCAGGCTTATTCCTTACATCTTCCTTACAAAAGTTGGGCAGGTTTCATTTCCAAATTCTACGCGTAATGGTCATAACTGGAAGCTGTTTTTCTCCATTTACTGTAATGGAGATGAGCGTGAAACCCGTGGGGGCGGAGTTTCGTGTGACATCATCATGCCTCCCACGTAATCACGCAGTAGGTAGAAAACCAGGAAGAGGCCCAAAAAGCGCTGAAGAAAACATGCATTATATAATTGAGT
>JANRMT010062792.1:84533984-84620399 GCA_026402145.1 Polypterus bichir lapradei | reverse complement strand
AGAGGAGAGAATGGTAAAGAACAGTAACTTCGGCGCTATATGCAATCATCAGACACTCCCCATCTGCCCGATGTTTTGTTATACTTTTACACCAACTTATGTTCCTGTGATTGAGCATGCTCAAATGAGCATGCTCAAAAAATACACGTGTAATGCCACGAAAAGTGCACGCAGACACATCATATCGCAAACAAAACAAGTGCACTTTTATTCAAGACTACCTGTATAACCGAAGAAAAAATAAAGCAAGTTACAGCAGGCGATTGATACGACAGCTTGCATGGTGCAATGCTAAGAAGTGCTGATTTTCATTTCGTGCTATATAAAAATCATCACATTCAAATATTAACAGTTCCCACACACCCAAGGACCGTCCTTCCTACATTTACGACACGTGTACTTGTTGCAGTGTACACACCTCTCTGTGCTATGGTTCCTATTACACTGAATGAGCACCTGACACTGTACTTTCTTCCCTGGGGGAAGGTCCCACATCAGAGAATTTCCAGTTCCTGCATAAATTCACACTCGATCTGACGCTGTTCGTTTTCAAATAATATTGCATTAGTGCGATGATATTTTTACATATATTGTCTCTTTCTTTCAGGTGTGTAATAGAAACCACAGCATAGACAGAAGTGTGTACATTGCTTCTTACAGGAAAAGGCGATGGAAAAAGTGCACTTGAATAAAAGTGCACTTTTGTTATACTTTTACACCAATATATGTTCCTGTGTTTGAGCGACATGGGCAGATGGGGAGTGTCTGATTATTGCATATAGCGCCGAAGTTACTGCTCTTTACCATTCTCTCCTCTGCATGTCCTGGAGTACAAAAGAAACCGCATACAGCAACATGCGGGCTCTGGCAGGAACACTCAATAAAACTGAATAAAAAGAAAAACAAGTGACGGTGAGATACGAAGAAGGCAGCTTCGCCAACGTTTGTGTGTCAGAACCCGGTTGGGGGGGGGGTTAGTATGCATCGTGATACACTGCAGAGCTATAGCGCGTCTTTAGTGAAAACAGCCCTGTCAGACGGGGTTGTATGGATTGATTCTGAACGCGACTGAGAGAATGAAAAGTGAATAAAAAAAAAAAAAAAAGCTAACCTTTACAAGGATCATAAATTGCACCGGCTGTTACAGACTGAAATCAAATGTATGCTTTTACTCTAAAATAGTAAGACTAAGAGCAGTTTACTTCTCAAAACGGAGTGGTGCAGGATCGAACTTGCGACCTTTTCATTCCAAGGCGAGAACTGATTCTATTGCACTACGGAGGCAGTTATAATAAACGACCGTCAATGTCTCATGTTAAGGCGGCTTTTTGTTTCTGCAGTTATATTTTTGAATAAAAGCGCAATTGTGTTATATTTGAACCTTTTATGAAAATGTTTCTTTGTTATTTGGACTTCAGGCTTCATACATTATATAGTTTATGCCTACATTTTGTCATCTACTACTAGAATATAAAAAACGTTTCTGTTTTAACAATGTGTTTACACAGATTACTGTAGAAACGGAACAGACATGAAATGCGTGTGTTCCAAATAACGATCTATTATTTCCACTCTAAAACTCCACTTCACTCCCAGATACTCAATCAAGGCATGAGCTGAGAGAAGTTCGTCCACGTTCTAAATTGGTGGGGGGGTGGAATAGCTGGCTGCTCCTAGCTTCTCTTTATCAGCACATTTAGAAGACAAAGGACGCTGGCGGAGAGGTGTGAAGGGATTTAAGAAGCAATTTAAGGTGGGACGGAATTCCGAGTTTTTTCGTAGGCTCTGGTAATTCTAGTGTTAATTTTGAAATTCTACGCGTAATGGTCATAACGGTCAACAATGTCCGCCATGTTGAACTTTCTTATTTATGGCCCTATCTTTATGAAATTTGGTAGGTGGCTTCCCTGCGCTAAGCGAAACCGATGTACGTACTTATTTCAGTGGTATGATGCCACTGTCGGCCGCCATATTGAACTTTTCAACAGTCTTTGTTACTTATGGGCCCTTCTTCAAGAAACTTGGTACACGGGTTCCCAACGCTGACTGAATCCTACTTACGTACATATATATGTCCATAGCCTACAGCTCGGTCACCGTGTGAGGCGATGTTGGGTCCCCCATCCCAACGCCTCCCACGTTGTTGGCTGCCTGCCTGTATAAGGCCGTCCTTGCTTCGCCACGGGATTCACGTCTCCCTACTGATAACTACAGCCTTTTTATTTAATCCACGGCTTCTCCGCTGTTTTATTGTGCGTTTATTACGATTATAGTTATTGTGTAGGTATTTTAGACTTTACATTGCTCAGGTACCCATTTCCTTTATCATTCCAACTGTACCCCTATTACCATGTCTATCGAGGTGATCACCATCGATCAAAGAACTGTCACTTACCGAGTGGTTTCCATGCCCGGAGATGGCACCTACCTTTTCCATTCCCTTTGTTACATATTGCACGGCCATATCAGGCTGACTCTTGATATCCAGAGGAACATTGTGTCTTATGTATTGAATGACTGGGACAGGTTCAAGGTGTGGACTGATGATGGTACAGGAGATAATTATACTACACAGGAGCACTATAAGAGTGAAATGCTTAAGCCCTTCACCTATGGTTCTGCATGTGAGTTGATGGCTGCCGCTGAATTGTTCGGTTGTCGCTTTCAAATGTACCGAAATGGCCAAATATTTTACACCTTTCGACAACCGCCAGTACCTCTTAAACATGTTAGATTCACAGGTGACGATTTCAGTAGTGGACACTTTGATGTTTATGAATGTTTAAACTCTCAAAAGCTGGATGTAAAGTTATCAATGAAACCAGTTGTATGCTTACAACGCTTGACAGATGTCGAATGTCACTTCAACACAAGTCCTGCAAATACTAACGTAATTGAAACAAACCATGAAATTCAAACCGATTATGACAGCAGCAATCCAAGCTGTGAGATTTGAGGCAAGATTGCTTTTCACATGGCCAACTGTACATTGCATGCTGAAGAGTAAGCTCAGCACACAGCTTGGTCATATTACAACCGGAGGGCCGAACTCACAATGTGGTATACAAAGAGATCCTTAAGAAATAATTATTGGCATATTTTCCCACAGTTTAAAAAGGTTTAATTTTCTTCTTAATAAAAATTTTAATGCAGTACTTCGCCGCTGTGAAGCGCGGGTATTTTGCTAGTTTGTAATATAGTACAGTTCTGATATTAAAATATTTTAATTCCCATTTAAAAATCCTTTGAAATTTCCTATTTCACACTGTAGATTCATATTCAGTAACTGCACATACCACTGTACAGTAACTGAGGAAAAAATGAAGATTCTTTCAGCACCACTGTAGAACGCAATTTTACATCTTTAAGCTAGCAACTATAAAAGAAAGTTTTTATTTATTTAAATAAATCATAACTTTTGTGTTATTAGTTTTCTAACCAATGGCTGCTGCTCAGAGCTTCACAGTAAAAAAAAAAAAAATGTCATTAATCGCATAGTGACATTCATTACCATTTGTTTGGTGTCAAAGTATTTTCAATTAAACATGAACTACACAAATATACATAGTTTGACACCGCTGTTTAAGTGACGAACACTGGACAACAGCAAACAACATCAAAAACATCCATGAAAAAATACAAAAGCTTGTCATATTTGACCAATACACAAGACAATAAAGAAGAAACTGCTAGTGCTTTATTCGTAACTAGCTGAAATACCCAGTGTTGCCTAGGAGGAAAATAAAGTTTTATTTTTTAATTGTTTGAGAAAAACATAATTTAAAAAAAAAACACAACTTTAAAAATAAAAATAAATTAACAAACAATAAACCTGGGTTCGCTTCCCAGGTAATCCCTTTGTGGAGTTTGTATGTTCTCCCCGTGTCTGCGTGGCTTTTCTGCAGTAGACTGGCGCCCTGCCTGGGGTTTGTTTCTTGCCTTGTGCCCGGTGTTGGCTGGGATTGGCTCCAGCAGACCCCTTTGACCCTGTAGTTAGAATATAGCGGGTTGGATAATGGATGGATGGATGGATAAAGACTCACTAATGTGCTTGTCTTGCGGTGTTGTATGTATGTTATCATCCATTTGGCGCTCGGAACCGGCCAACTGTATTTAATTTGAAAAGCAACAGGGGCACGGTGGTGCTCAAACATAAAGAATGCTGGCAGTCACCTCCAGTTCGCCCCTCGTGTAAAGCACGGGATCCTAGAAAGTATTTAAATCGTCAGAACTACTCTGAGCATCTCTCTGCTAGAAGGATTCATGTTGCTGAAGTGCTCGCATCATTGTGCATTAGCAGCTAAGCGACTGTCTTTCTTAGGAGGTTTCCTTTTGCCGGTGTACTGGCCTCGCTTGCGTATACTCGGAGCTGGAACCCTTGCCCCGAGTGTACGTCTCAATTCTGGGCCGGACACACACACACACTTCCACGCTTAGAACTCTGTTTAATTTCAAAAGCAACAGGGGCGCGGTGGCACTCAAACATAAAGAATGCTGGCAGTTGCCTCCAGTTCGCCCTCTGGTGGTCGTTCTGAGTGTAAACTGGATGATAACATGTATGCAAGACCACAAGATCACCCCCACCCTACCCAGAAGGGGGTGGGTTATAGCTGATTTCACCCTACAGTATTTTTAGTTGACCAATGAGGAACATGTGTACCAAGTTTCATGAAAATCGCTCCAGCCGTGTGGACATGATGCTGGAACATAGATACACACATTGACTTTTTTATATATATACTAGGTGGCTTCGTCCCCTGCTCGCTTCGCCCGCCAACCCCCGTGTTTGGTTTTCCGGATGTACACTTTTAAGATTTTTTTTCTTTGAATTGTTACTATTTCATTAGTTTCACTTTTATTTCAGAACCTCTGTAAAAACAATATTTGGAATCTTGCTAGTCCTAATATGCTGAATCTTTTTAATGAGGTCAGTGAGACGTGTTTTTAATGACTTTGTACCATAATTCAGGATAGGTTTCTTTGTTTGGAATTTCAGCACAGACAAAACAATCTACATCATCAGCAGTTAGTAATTTTTTTTTATAAAGTAACCAATAAATGCATGTGCGGTAAACTTCGTTTTTGAAATTCTCAAGATTATTTGTCACATGCATAGTTACACAGGACAACACACAGTGAAATGCATCCTGAGCCGCTTATTAAAAACTGTGCAAAGTTAGAAGAATGTCAGTTAGATTAACAAAAAGTCATAGATTGAAAGATAACAGTATAGTAGAACATAATAAATAAGTAAAATTATGTGAATAAAGTAGAATTAAGTGTTAAGGTGCAATAGTGCAGTGATTATTGTGCAAAACCAAAGTTACACAGGTGCATAGTTAAATGAGGCAGTTTGCGCTTCTGTGATCTTTACTTTCATTTTTTTTTTATACTTTCTAATTTTCCTACTTTCATATTCTTTAACTTTCTCCACATGTGTATTGCGCCGTGTGTTTTTTTTTTTTTTTTTTGAGCCTTTCCAATTCCACTGCTTTCATAATCTCTAACCTGCTCTGTATGTGTTTAGCGCCAACGTTTGTGACGTCTTTATGAAGCTGTACTTTGTCTTTTACTCTGTCTTTTAATTCTGAGCCGGATTGGATGTGCTTTTTTTCAGTTATACTTCTTTCGGGCTGATAATTACTTTCCTTATTTTCTGAATTTGCACCTAGATTATTGTTTTTCTTTTTTGCTCATTTTTCTCGCCAACGCTTTTGAGTCTCTTTCCTCCGTGCTGCTTTCTTTTTCTCTTAGTCATCGACGTTTCATTTATAACGTACTGTCCTTATACGCTTTATTTGCTCTGAGAGCCCTGGATCTGTGTGTCGCCAAATCCTTTAGACAACTAAATGTTTTGCTGCCTCTTGGCTTATTTGATATTGATTGTAAGTGGGGCATGTCTTGCAAGAATCTCATGTTCCACATCATCACAAGACGGTCCTAGGTCAATCTCTTGGCACAAAGTCTCATGTTTAAGGTCCCCGCAAGACGCTCTGTGGCCAATCTTTCATCTCGCGTTTTATTTTAAATGTCTTCTGTGATCTTAACGTGAATATCACATCTCGACGCCCTTGTGTTTCTCTCCAGGATTTTTTTTTATTATATACTAGGCTGACCCGCCTTTTAAGGCGACCGACTTTTAAGTTGACCTCTCTTAAGGCAATTCAATATGTAGATCAATTTAATATTTTATACAAACTCATTAATTTGGTTATATTGCATTTGAGCGGTATTACTTTAATACTCATAGTTTCTGTTACTTTTGTGATGAAATTTAAACTTTTTTTCTATATTGAGGTCGCCCTTTTGAACCCCCCTGATATTTACTATGCGGTGAGGCATTTGTACTTCATCAACATTAATTATTTCCAGAGGCATAATTTTGTGTATTTTTCCAGCGCATCGCGCACAAAAGCAAGGGAACGATGGGAGCACCAGAACTCTGCTCACATCATGTCGCTACGCTTTCCACTCACGAGACGGAAGGACAATCCCGACCACTTTTATATAGTAAGAAAGAAGAAGAAGATATCGCACAGTCTGGAGTAAAAAATCATCTTTTACCTGGAAAAACGAAACTACAAATCCCATCGTGCATTGCAAAATGGACGGGGCGTGTGTGAAACTCCGCGCCTGCGTAGCACTCACGGGACGGAAGGACAATCCCGACCACTTTTATATAGAAGGATATAGATATAGATATAAATATTGTAGTCTTATATTATTTTTTAAAATACTATTTATTAATGTTCAAAGTAGACATCGATTAGTTACAAATAGGGCCCAACCAATAATTTTGGTTGCTGATATAGGCCAATATTTGGTTTCCGCATCAGTAGACCTTCCATATATGATATGATGCTGAAACTGTCTACAGCAAAGTACTTTTATTGAATTATTTTTTTTAGTATGAATGGTCTCAGTTTGAAAAGCCACTCACTTTGAGCTACAGTGTTTCTAGAAAAATGTGCTATATAAATGTTGTTCTGTTAAATGATGTGTGTAATGAAGTTAAGAAGTGTTAACAATTTAGGTGCTAAACAATCCCAGCAGCTCCACAATAGTAGATTTCAGCCACATTTATTGTCCCCAAGATAGACAATATTGACAACAAGATTTTTTTACAGAAGATACATAGTCATTCATTTACTTACTGTCATACTTGAAGTTCATATATAGTGTTCAGTGTTTTTCTTTGTTTTCCTATTGACTTCACAGCCTTCCAAAATGACTACTGCACCAGCTGCTCATGTGAGCACAAGGTTTTCACTCATTAACTAATAACATTTATGTTGCAAAGGTCAGACTTGTATGCAATAAAAAACTGAACTATCATTTTCAAATGGTTCTGTGGTCATGTGAAAAAAGTAAGTACACCCTGTGGAAGTTGTTGACTTTTCCACAGATTTTAACAAGCATACAGTAGATCTTCATGTAAACAGAGCCTACAGATAAAGATTATATACTTGAAACAAACATGAGGAAAATTTGGTTTCCATTCATTTATTTCAATCAACTAAAATATCAATAAATGTAATGGTCTTTTTGGGAAACTACTCTTTTGAACTTGACATCACATACATCAATATAAAATAATACCAGGCTCTAGATATCTGTACTTAAATAAGATATGTTCCATTTGCATACTTGATAAGGATGTTATAATCATTATTACCTAATCTGGATCTCCTGATTCTAATTTTATGGATTTTAAGTGGTGATAAATGTAAGGATCTACTTTACCTAGTGACATACCTGCATTTTTGTTATGTGAATTCATTATGTGAATGAATAAACCATGTCAATTTTTTATTTGTTCAAGTACTGTATATCTTCTTTATCTGTAGATAGTGTTTGCATGAAGATGTCATTTTTGCTTCTTCAAACATTTTCAAAACTTGTACAGTTATTTTGAAAAAGTACATTTGTCTCAGCTGCTTGATAGAGTACTTACACTAGGAGATTTTGCAGATAAGCACTAGGCTGTAAGGTCAAAGTTATAATTCAGTTATATAGATTCAGTTATAATTTGAACTGCTTTTGTTTTATGATAAGAACTTCTCATTATAGGAATTAGGGGAAAAAAGCTCCCTTCTGATTTTTCCTTTTATTACAGAACTTTAAAACACCAACTTTATAGAGCCTCTCCAGCAAACACGCTGGTGTCCCACAATTAGTCTCTGTCTTGCGTGGCTGCTGGCTTGACACATAACCCCAAAACAATGAGGTATAATTAAAAGTAGCCAGGCCACCATTATTAAAATATTGCTGCATCTGTAAAGGAGAAAAAATAGTCAGATGACACAGAACCTGACTTGATACTGTGATGATCCCACTTTTATGGTTGAGTCCATAAGTGCTGAATGGCTTTTTATGGTGAATGCAGCAATATAAACAGCACTCTGCTGCTGCCTATTGATCTTTTCTGAAAAAATGAAACAAACCCGTCTTCAACCTGCCTGCCTGTCACTGCTCTTTAACTTTGCTTGCTGTTCTCATCCTGTCATGGTCTTACCAACTAACCTGTATTACTCTTGATCTTAAACCACTCTTCCTGTGCCTGTTTGACAGCAAAGCACATCACACTATGTTTCATCTGGAATCCTGTGGTGCAGTGTTGCAGGCAAGCACATGCGACAGTGTCATAAGTGCTTCTTGATTTGTAGATGAGTGAGTTTAAAACAAAAAGAAAAGTGAAAATATTAATAATTCTGTAGCTAAGTGTAGTGCCCGTACATGTGCCTTGTAAGGACTTCATCCGCTTTTATTGGGGTGATTTGTGACTTCTTGTACTGAGATGGACTTGTGCACCCAATGGTCGGTGCTAGATTGAAAAAAAGATGGTGGTGAAGATGTTTTGGGTTTTAATGGCTCTTGTATTTAAATGAGAGTACTGCCTGTGTACTGCCAGAATCTTTCTTTTCTTTTTTTCGCCCCCTGTTGGTGTTTGCTTTTGCTGTAGCATTACCATAATAATAAAAAAGTACTTTCAAACTTGCATGTAACTTACTTGTAATTTGTAACTTATTTTTAATTTGACTGCTCTGTCAACAAACTGTTTGGTTTTCAAGAAGCACAGTCTGTCAGATTTTGAAAGAGCAGAGGTTTACCTTTCTAAGGCAGCTAACCTTGCTTCTGTGAAATTAAGCAATTGCTTGATAGGACAACTTATTTGTCAGTAAATAATTTTGTCATCAATTTAATATTTATTTTTCCTGTTAAACTGGCAGCTCTTTCTCCAATAAGGTAAACAAAATGTTCTCTTTTTGTAAGTGCGTTCTAGGGTTGTCGCAATACCAAATTTCAAACTTCGATATGATACTCAGAAAAATATTGAAATTAGATACCATTTTCAATACCTAATACAGTATATTACACAACTTAATAAAAAAAAGTATTTATTTAAATTGCAGTTATTTATTCATTAAAATTTGCATTGATGAAAACAAATAATTTTAGTCATTAAATGTAAGTACTTCAAGTAGTGCGATCTTTTGTAAACGCCAAGTGTAACGTTCTATAAGCATTAAAAAGTTTAAATTCGATCAACAGTTTTCTTACATAGTGAAAACAAATACTGTTATTGTGGTAGAACAATGAAATGTAAAAACTTAAAAAAAAAAAATGTGAATTTGAATGCGTATTTATTTTTATTTACATAAAAATGTAAAAACAAACATTAAATACATCTTCAAGTCTAAAGAACATTAATGTAGCCTTCACAAAGGCAACACACATAATTTATTATTGTTATTAACACATGTAAATGTTTTTTATAAATGCAAACAGTGTATATTGCATTTTTGTGTAAATAAACTACGATGCATTTGTAATTTACAATTTTTTTTTTCTCCAAAAAAAGACTAGCATGTTAATGTGCTGCTCCATGAGATGTGCTTTTTTTGGACTGCAAATGAGTACTGATGTATTTATGCACAATCTGAAGCAAAGCTAAAAGTAAATGAGACAAGAAAGAGTCACACCACTGTTTATGTAATTGAGCACTGAAAAGTTCCAGCACCTTAAATTATATAGTAACTTGGATGAAATACAATTTTAAAATCATATGTAATAAAAGAATATAACATGCTACAGCAGCACACTTCACAGCAATAGTTTAAAAATCGAGGGAGAGAAGGAACCCCAGCGCTAAACAAGCAATGTTGCCCTAGAATGAAAAGCATAGAATAAAACTAGCCTGCAAGTAAAAATAATTGCATAGTTCTTGATGAGTCTTAATAAGTTAACCGTTGAGCTAAAAAATTTTAACCTGTAGAAAAAAAATGTATACCGCATCCCAAACGCAACAGTTTACAAGTTATACTTATTAATGTTTCCATAATTTAGAAATAAGATACCTCTCAAAATTCCTTTTATTGACTTCTGTGACAGTCTTTTAAGCAGAGGTAGTAAACCCATAAGGTGATTTTGGCATCTGCCTAGGACGCAGTCATCCAAGGGATGCTGCATAGGTAAGTTAAGGGTGCTGCAGCTCCATGTGGGCTTCAGCCGTCACTGCCTTTAAGTGTTTGACTAAATTAATTGTGTTAATCCCCTTGTATGTTTTCTTGTGGTTTTTGGTCCCCATTGGCCGCAAAGCCTGAAGTACTTCCAGATGTCACTCCAGCTGCCCCCTTTGTCAATTAAATGTACTAGTGAAAGCTCTGAAGATTATGAGGATGCCATATTAACCCCTATGAGTGGGTGGAAATCAGGGCTGCAGCTCTAGCCATGGTGATCCAGTTCTGCATTTGTAATGCTGACCACAGTATTAATATAAAAAATGAAAGCTGAAGTAATTTTAAAATGTTAAAATCAATACTTATTATCTTTATACTTTTGATAACTCCTGTATCTTCACGTTACATTGAGTCAAACCAGTTATGTAATGTCTTCACTTGAACGTGTTACAGTTAATGAAGTTTAATCAGGCAAACAGCTGCAGAGGAACAGAAAAAAAAACACCTTAAGCTATCAATAGCAATCCAACTCTTTCAGCCAGTTAAATATATTTGGCTCAGCTAGGTCAAGTATCATTTTTAAATTTTATTTTCAATATTATGACTAGTGATTAGTGCCCTTTAGTTGTTTATGTATTTAAAATGCATAACACTACTACTTCTTTTGCGATGGTCACTGTTCTCATTTTGTAGCCTTCTGTCTTAGCTTAGTCTCTCATCTTGTTTGATTGTTTTCAGAATTTGTAATGTGAGAGGTTTGTGTGGATCACATGACAAATTGGAGTCTGGGAGATATGCTAATTTAAATTTTTTAGTAGGTTATTAAGTCTAATGAAAGGGTACACTTTTGTTTCAGCAATTGTAATATGTGCATATCAAATGACCAAGGCATTTTAAAAGCTAAAAGTAAAAAAAAAATGTATTTTTAAAAAAAAAAAAAGAAAAGCTGGCTAAACCTATGGGAAAGCATACTCTTGGGGTCTGTTCCAAAATGACAAATTAGATAATCCTGGATCTCAAAATGAATCCCAGTTTGCTATACTGAGATTTTCAACCAATGGATTAGCCAGTGCCAGAATGCTGGATTTCACTTGACTTGCATAATCCCAGATACATTGATCTGTATTAATGTGCATTCATGGTATTATTCACAAATCCTTATGAATCGAGCACTGAACAGCCAATCAGCCATGGACTAAAAGTCCAGAAAATAGAGGGAACAACCTTCATGCCAGTAGAGCAAGAGGTGCTGGTGAGAGTGTATGAAGATTATCGGCATATTCTCCAAAAGAGAAGCAATGCGGGAGATGACGTGGAGGATTATCACTGATAGAGTAAAAGCGTAATACAATTAATCAGTGAAATCCGTGTAAACTTTGTGTAGTATATTAATAATTTGTGAAAAATATACCACTAATGATATTACTTTGAATGAAATGTGCCCTAAACTAACATTGTGTTTTGTCTTTTACAATGTTATTCATATCCAAAAAGTCTGACTCATACCATTGTGTTCAGCATATTTAGTTATTATGTTCGTTAACATTCAAAATCGCACATAGTATCCTGTCTGTTTTGAACCCTGTATTATCCTGTAATTACATACCAAAAGAAATCATAGGTTAATTGCTTCCATGTACAAATTTGTAAAAGAAGAATTGGAACAGCACCCACTCTTTCAAAGGTAACTTACCTTTTTTAAGCTTGACACCTCGAACATTTGACCTCAATAGTTATAATTATGTGCATGGGAACTCGTAATACCTTAAAGTAGAATTAAGCATGCATCTTCTTGGTAAAGATATGTGTTCCTTCCACACAGCCAGTTGCATTGGGAAATCTTGTAATGCATTTATTCATTTAGCAGAGGCTTTTATCCAACACTACTTTCAAGGAAAGAAATCTAGTTTAGTGACCATCTGTGAAGATGAGTATGGCTTCAAGTGCCATGTAGCAAGCTACCTAAATAAGTAAAAGCAAGAGGGAAAACGAGAACTAAAAAAGTGCTATAGGCAAAAGTAATAACCATTGACCAAATGAACTACAATAAAATACACAAGCAATATTGTTGCCTTATTTCATTACAGTATACTAATCAAAACCACATTATTAATTAAGCATATGAGGTATTTATGGAAGAGTAGAGTCGTCAGAGGTTTTTCTTTAAAAAGGCGAGGGACTCCACAGAAGAGCAGAAGGTCGGTCAGCTTTTTCACCAGTCAAGTCTATTATCAGTCATTATTGCTCAGAAAATAATGCTACTGTTTAAATTCGATTGCCCTGCCTACAGTTCCGTGAAATTTCTCTTTTTTTATTGATTTTTTTCAAGGAAAACACAAGTCTTAAATATACCATCAATATACAGTATATCAGTAATAGGTCATCTTTGAGACTAACATATTAATATCGTAAGTCTAAAAAAATCCTTATCAGTTGGGCACTAAAAGTGCCATAACAATGCAATTCAGTCTCCCTTAAGCTTTGCAATTAGTGCAACCTGGAAAAGCAAAATATATTAAACTACTTTATTTTGTTATTAATGTGTTTTATGTTAATCACAAAATATGAGATGGCCACCACTGTAAGATATAAGTATTTCATAAATAATGGAATGTGTTTTTTATGTAAAAAAAAATAGCAATTCCTTTACAGTGTGTGACATGTACTAGTCACACTTATGGTTCTCCCATTCTGATCTATGTCAGTTTACATGTAAACAAACAACAACAGAAGACATGTATCCATTTATGGAGACATGTAGCATGCATAAAAGTGCAGAATAAAGCACTTTTGGAGTTGTACATTTGTAGAATAAAGCACTTTTGGAGTTGTACATTTGTAAGACTTTGTTACCTCAGAGGTGTCTGGTGCTAGTTGGGGTGCAGAGGGTTGTTTCTGAGTGGTTTAAGGTGAAGAGGTCAGTGAGTCAAAGTTCTTGAAATGTATGCATGTTACTTTCAAATATTCCATTCAGAAACAAGGTTGTAATGGATTTATGTGAAAATGGTCCATTTGGTGATTAATTACTTTGGCATATTGTTTAGGTTTGGCAACAGTGATTTTGTCACTTTGATTTTACAGTGAAGGCTACATTCCGCGTCAGTGATCAATGGAAATGATGAGGGGAGTGTATTATGAGATATCTCGCATCACTCAAAAGCTGTTGTCGTCTTTTCATGAATGTTTGTACTTGCATTGTTGTTCATGCCATTTAAAATATAGGCTTTGTGGAATTTCAAGAAATTCATTGGGGAGTCTTATGGGGTTGTCCAATGTCACAAAAAACAGGCATTACTGGTATTACTGGTTGATACCAAAATTCAAATAATGTAATGGTGTTAGTTTTTTTTTTAATAGCTATAAGTAGTACAACAGGAAAGTTGGTCCTGCACTTTACTTTTGAAATAATAAAGAGACCAGCATTTGAGGATCTAAGATTATGGCTGGGAACATAAGGGGACAAACGCACCAAAATATGTGGAGGTAAAAGATTATACAGAGTCAAAGATTTATGGATAATTAACAGCATTTTAAACTCGGTTGTACAGGACACAAATAACTAGTGTGACAACAAATGAATTGCCCGATTGAGATGTGCTCAGATTTTCTTTTACTGTTAAGATTCTTGCTTCTGCACTTTAAACTAGCCGCAGTCACTTTATATATATTTAAGTAGTCCTGTGAAGTATACATAATAGTTGTGTACTCAGCCTAAAAGAAAAGTATGATTCAATTTTCAGCATTTTGAGATGTTATAAGAGGTATAACCGTTAGCCTTCTGCTTCACCTAAACTCTGTCAGTAAATTACCATGGGGGCTTAACAGTACCAACAAACTATTCACACTGCATGCTCTTCCTTTTTAGTAAATACATGGAAGTTGCTCATTAATTGTAGAGAGTGTTCTTATTTACCAATTTTCCTAGTTTTTATTGCTTCAGGCTTCACTATTCTCCCTTTTATTTTGACTTTTTTAATCTTTTAAGGATAACTTGAATATTTTTTTAAAGGAATCTATATTTACTTTATATTTTCATATCTATCTGTGCCAAAAAACTAATAAAGGTTTGTCCACAGCAGTTGCTTTATCATTCATATTCTAAGCACAGCTTTTTTGGGTCCATCAGTAGGTGGTGGGAGTTTACTGCAGGGCTGTTGCAAATGTTTTTATTAAATCACTTTTCTGAGTACTGACACAATTTGAATAAAAGCTCAATGGACAAGTAGGCCTCTCTTCACTTTGAAGCTTCATGATCTAGTTGTTTCTACTAATATTAGTTTATGTGGTTGATTGAAATTAGTTATGTTGTGGTTTTTAGTTTTTTTTTTTCTTCTTCTTCATTCTTGCAGGGGACAAGTCCTTGCCACCAACGCTAGAACCATCTGATTCTTTGCCACCTTTAAATTCTGACAGCAATTCAGAACCACCTACACTCAAGCCAATTGAACTTAGTCCTGAGAACAATAAATTATATAAAAGAGTTAAGTTTGATAATGAAAAAGGAGGTGGAATTTCCCCTTTAAAAGAAAGTTTAAATGGACATACTCAAGAACACTTGCCTAAAGACAGTGATGTCAGTATGTTGGCCCCATCAGCTTTTGCAGAATCTTCAATTGATGTCAACAGACGTACATCTGTGCTCTTTCGAAAATCTAAAAGTGTAAGTCCACAAAAACCTGGAAAAGTAACTGACGTTCAGCCTAGTTCACCTCAACTAGGGACCAAAACATTTCTGTCGGTGGTTATTCCAAGATTGGAGACTCTACTTCAGCCACGAAAAAGATCCCGGAGTGCTTGTGGTGACAGTGAAGTAGAAGAAGAATCTCCTGTGAAACGATTTGACACAGGTAATATTAGAAATATGCTTAAGTCTACATTTGGCAATTTTTTCTGAAATATTTTAACAGTTGGACACTTTAGCACTATGTACAATGTCAAACTAATGGGTGATTTTGCAATACCACATTTGCATGGTGATGGGTGTCATTTCTGAGAAAGCTAGCAGCTTTATTTTATAAAACATTAGATAGTGGTTTTATTAATTGTTTAATTTAGTTTTATCGTAGTGAGAAGCATTATACTGCATATCTCACACAGAATTAGAGTACATGACATAATCTGGATTTTGCACCATTCTTACCATTTGGCTGTAGCTTATCTCTGCTTAAGCCTATATCACACCACAAGATTTTTCTAATAATTTTAAGTTGTAGCCGTCATTCATATAATCTTAGGGAGTCATTGATGGTCAAAATACATTCCTGTGACCATCAGTCAATTTTAGTGCTGTGTGGCTAACCTAGACAAGTTTGATTTTGTTAGGATGGGTACCTGTATATGCAAGAAGTTGACAACCAATTGGTTGTAATTCATTATCTGCTGAAATTCCTAGAGATCTAATCTGAAATCCTCAGGGCAACATGATGCAGTAACTACAGTCATTAAGTGTCACATGCACTCCGACACTCTTTCCTACATGCTGATGTAGTCTGACACTGGCCTTAGTTGCTTTATCTTTAACACCCATCTCACAGATCATACCTAACTCCCATAATTTCTGGAAGTACTTTGTCTATTCCCATTTCACATGTGATGGTTTTAACCTAATGTGCGTCACTAGTTTCTTCCACTATATATTAATTTTGGTACAGAAACATTTATATTAAGTTCTTTAAAAGTAAACCATATCAAGGGAATTTCACAATGTGAGCAGTAAATAACCATGTCATGCATATTATGGGCAATATGACTAAAAATTATGATAACATTTATTTTGGACAGTAATAATTATCATAATATAGGGTAAGTAATGTTCCTTGTGAAACAGAAAATTGCTTTTCAATCAAAATACACAATGAGATTATGCAAAGAATCAGAAGGTTCCACCAAGGCTTGAATTTAAACGATTTGAAACAAAAAAAAAATTATTGTAGACAACTATAGTAATGTTCATGTACTTAAATGTCTGTCTTTAGCGTTTTTAAATTAACATTTCCTATTAATCGGGTAATGTTATGTAATGAAGCTTCTATAAAATGCCACTATTAAAATATATGTTTAAAACAAAATTTAGTTTGCCAGTTTTTCAGAATTATTTTAATTCTATATTCTATACTAATATTAAGACTTGTATTCTGCAGGCTTATTTGTTCTTGTGGAATGTATAACAAAGTACATATAAGAACAATGAAATTTATAGAAAATAATGGCATACTTCCTGAGAGTTGGAATTTTAAACTCCCAGCCATGCAGAAGCCAGTTTAAGAGATTAACTAATAATGAATAAGCAAGATAGACAGAGGCCGCAATGGTTCTCATTTCCTTTAAAAAGGCATTGGTAATAATTTGAAATGGAAAATACAAAGGAAATCAAAAGTGCATTATATATATCTTTCAGGAGTATGTGTGGTGTTTTTTTCCCATTTTTTTTTCCCCCTCTTCATTTCTTCCCCTGATGTCTCTTTTCTGCTGTTTTTGCTATTTTCAGGTTACTACCTCCTTGTAGCTTTTTTTGGTTTGTTTTAAAAAGGAACTCAGTATGTAGTTCCACATCACAAATCAGTTGTATAGTTTCTAACATATACATAAAATAACTTTACAAATGTAGAGTCTCTACACAAAATAGTAGATGAAGTAACACTCTAATCAATGTAAAAGAATGTTTAAACATGCTACTGTTCAGTTATTTAGAAATAAGTAATAACTGGCATGTCTTTGGTTAGGATTGCAAACTGAAACACTGCTATTCCATGTGTTTTCAGCTGTTAAATACTTGGAGTGGTACCGCATATCACTAACTGCATTACACAGTTAAAAATTTACAAATGTGTTCTGCTATTTAATCAAGTTTAGGTAACTGAATTTCTCTTTATCCAGAATGGTGTAAGCACTGAGCTATGTATGTTCATTTCAGTAGCATTATTTTTTTCAATGTGGCACCATGGGGCTTTGCTTGCCAACCCCCACTGAACGTTAGTGTGCCCTTCTGTTAGAGCAAGCAATTGTATTTAAAGAGATGGTATATAGAAGACTATGCAGGGCATGGGAGGAAAACAGTTTGGTCCTTAGTTATTATAGATAGAAAATCAGTTACTTGAGTATTTCACTGCAGCTGTCTTTTAAATACCAATAAATAATAAAACATAGTAAGAAGTAAAAAGGTAAAACGTAATAAAAAGTAAATAAAAAATTACATTACTGCCTCATCAAAAACAATATTATGAATTACTTTAACCCTCTAACTTACATTCTGTAAACATTGCTTTGTTGTATTTCTGTTTACATATTGTTTGGGATATTTTTCTCTTTCTCTTTGTTCTTGATTTAAATTATGTGCAGCTCTTTTTTTTTTGTTCATTTTCTTTTTTACAACGTTCATTATCAGCTCTTGCCACTATTCTTCTATGGCAATCTAAAATTCAACATTCCTGAATAGATAATTTGCTTTTCTGCCTTGCCATTATAAGTGACTGCATTGAAGGGCAAGTTAGCAGCACTGAGAGTGGTATGGAGAGAGGATGTGAGCAGTAGGAGTAATGATTGGGTGAGCCGAGTGGAGTGGTCAAGGCTGAATAACGTGAACATGACAGAAAACTTTTTTAATACAATAGAGATTTTATGTTTATAGCTTGCCTTATGTGAATACTCTTCTGATAAAATGCTTCTTTTTAGGCTGTGATATTTTAATCCATATACAGAAATCTTGCGTCCTTGTATGAGCACTTGAGTTTTTTCTGAAAAGTAGATGCCATACACTGTTACGTGTCTTTAAGTTGTTGAAACATACAGGTTGTAGTTTTATCTGTATAATATAAATAATATGGGACCATTCGCACTAGAGCATTGTAAATTTCCAGTCTTTGTTTTTATTGTCTTTCAAGCTTTTTAATAACTTTTTGCAAACATATTGCAAACATTTTTCAGGCTTTTTTGGGTGGTTTTCAAATGTTTTCAAGCATTTTTATGGCATTTTCAGAGAAGTGTCTTACATAGAAAATACGATAAACATCATTTCCATTTTATGGGCTGGGAGATGTTGTTGTTTTGTGAGGATATTGTTCTGTTTCCAGAATGTCTTCTATAACTTAAGTGCTTTTAATCTTGGCAGTCCCAGTAATGAAGAGCAGGTTTCATCACCATCCCAGCAAAGGGAGGGGGTTTGACAATTCTGACAATTCACTCTCTATGAAGTAGGCAGCATCCTGAAAAATTTCAGGATTACATGCTGATGTTAATAAGTAAAGAAGCATGTAAATAGTGATATGCCGGGAACAGGAGGTTGGGGGTGGAGTCACTGTGTTATTTTTGCCAAAAAAAAAATTCACGCGACTTTAAGCTGTAATGCAAGCATGTGAACTGGTCGTCTAGTAACACCTAGTGGAGTTATCAGATACAGTAGTAATCAGCTCAGAAGAAATGAACATACATTATATTCATATAAATTGAATCCTGTATATGCTGAGGGGAAAATCTACCCAGTTTAGAATCCCTAGGAGCTAGTAATTATCGCAGCTGCAGTGGGTGTAATGGCAAGAAGCACCCATGGTGGACGGTGTGCTGAGTGTGCTATGTGCAATACAGCAACAAAAACATATTAATAAAATTTGTTTAGTTGTAATCTAGTTACTGTATTTGCTAAAGATATTAAGAAAACAGTGTGAGCTAGTGGTGCAGCGGCCAGTGTTCACCCGGGGGATCAAATTAAGGACGAACGACTAAATGTATTTTCTTAAATGATTAAGTATCACTAACACATTTTAAGTAGTCATTGTTAAAACAGGTAATAATCCTCATCAATCCAGAAATGTATGGAAGCCTGCAATTCCCATATGGCTCTGTGAGGAAGAGCTACCTCTTCTAATTGTTAAAACGTGCACTAAAATTTAACCATTTTAAACTAATTTTATACCTATAATCTCTGTTGAATTCTTGTCACTTGATTGCAAGCTTTGTACCTTAATCTGTCCCTCAATAGAGATCACTAGTAGACCAGTGCACTTGCAAGCATGACAACACCTGACTTTTTTTCTAGTTTCAATGAGATGCTTCATCTAGGAAGAGGCATTGGCTTCCTGTAAAAATGCTTCCAAAATACTCTTTGGTTTTCTTTAACCAGTGTTTTATGAGTGTTACCATTTATTTGTTTCTGTGGAATATAAGGTTTTAACCACAAATACTCAAACTGCTGCATGCAAGAGTTTCTAAAGTGCTCACTGTTAAAATGCTTAGGTTTGAATAATGTCTTTGAAAACAATGGCAGGTAACATTTCAAGTAGTTTAGGATTGTTCTGGTCTAGTGCTAAAAATGGTAGAAAAATTCTTTAGTGTGAATGATCCCTGTGTTTGTATGTAAATGGTTTTTACTATTTATGAAGTTTATGATTTATCAGCTTCCAGGTAATAACAGTTTTTTGCTTTTGATTAAATTAGCAATTTTCATTGCTAATATACAGTTACTGTGGATAGTTTTTAATCAAACATCAAATATCCTGGTTCCTTTATTAACTATATAGTTAGTGGAGAAAAACGCATGACAAAAATGTCAAATTAAAATGATACTGCTTTGGGACAATGCGCATCTTCATAAGCATAAATAGGGAAGCTGTGAAAATAAACAAAGAGTATTTTAGGTATTATTGAGTCGGCGCAATAGGTAAATACTAGGGTCTTCTTGGTTGTGCTATAATAAAGCCTGTCTTTAATGAGAAAAATTCCTGCAGCAAACTGAACAATAGTCGGACACTTCAGTTAA
This sequence comes from Polypterus bichir lapradei, assembly GCA_026402145.1. Taxonomy (NCBI): domain Eukaryota; kingdom Metazoa; phylum Chordata; class Cladistia; order Polypteriformes; family Polypteridae; genus Polypterus; species Polypterus bichir. The sequence continues at coordinate 84,600,188 of JANRMT010062792.1, read as the reverse complement.
GTGCACGTTATATGCTTTAGAGCAGCAGCTGGTTGTCAAAATTTGATCTGCATTTCTATTACCAAACTGAGTACCTAATCACCTTTGAATATCTTTTTTTTTTTTTTTTCTTCTTTAAATAAAAAAAGCACATTAACCTGGGTTGTAACTCATTTTTTCTCCCCTTCTTTGGAATTTGATCACCATTTTGGTACATTGTTATAATATATCACAGAGAGTAAAAGCCTTTGAAAATGGGATAAAAACAATCTAGTACAGTTGACTTTAGTATTTGATATGTATTTATGTACAACTCGGAGCATCACTTCTGTCAACATTCATGAAAGTAATAGAAAATAATTACCAGTTGAAAAAAGCTGCATTAAAGGGATGATAAGTACAGGTGCCGGTCATAAAATATCATGACAAAGTTGATTTATTTCAGTAATTCCATTCAAAAAGAGAAACTTGTATATTAGATTCATTCATTACACACAGACTGATGTATTTCAAATGTTTATTTCTTTTAATTTTGATGATTATAACTGACAACTAATGAAAATCCCAAATTCAGTATCTCGGAAAATTAGAATATTGTGAAAAGGTTCAATATTGAAGACACCTGGTGCCACACTCTAATCAGTTAATTTACTCAAAACACCTGCAAAAGCCTTTAAATGGTCTCTCAGTCTAGTTCTGTAGGCTACACAATCATGGTGAAGACTGCTGAATTGACAGTTGTCCAAAAGACGACCATTGACACCTTGCACAAGGAGGGCAAGACACAAAAGGTCATTGCTAAAGAGGCTGGCTGTTCACAGAGCTCTGTGTCCAAGCACATTAATAGAGAGGCGAAGGGAAGGGCAAGATGTGGTAGAAAAAAGTGTACAAGCAATAGGGATAACCGCACCCTGGAGAGGATTGTGAAACAAAACCCATTCAAAACTGTGGGGGGACTCACAAAGAGTGGACTGCAGCTGGAGTCAATGCTTCAAGAACCACCACGCACAGATGTATGCAAGACATGGGTTTCAGCTGTCGCATTCCTTGTGTCAAGCCACTCTTGAACAAGAGACAGCATCAGAAGTGTCTCGACTGGACTGCTGCTGTGTGGTCCAAAGTTATGTTCTCTGATGAAAGTAAATTTTGCATTTCCTTTGGAAATCAAGGTCCCGGAGTCTGGAGGAAGAGAGGAGAGGCACAGAATCCACGTTGCTTGAGGTCCAGTGTAAAGTTTCCACAGTCAATGATGGTTTGGGGTGCCTTGTCATCTGCTGGTGTTGGTCCATTGTGTTTTCTGAGGTCCAAGGTCAACGCAGCCGTCTACCAGGAAGTTTTGGAGCACTTCATGCTTCCTGCTGCTGACGAACTTTATGGAGATGCAGATTTCATTTTCCAACAGCACCTGGCACCTGCACACAGTGCCAAAGCTACCAGTACCTGCCTCCCTGTTCTTGATTGGCCAGCAAACTCGCCTGACCTTAACCCCATAGAAAATCTATGGGGTATTGTGAAGAGGAAGATGCAATACGCCAGACCCAACAATTCAGAAGAGGTGAAGGCCACTATCAGAGCAACGTGGGCTCTCATAACACCTGAACAGTGCCACAGACTGATCGACTCCATGCCACGCCGCATTGCTGCAGTAATCCAGGCCAAAGGAGCCCCAACTAAATATTGAGTGCTCTACATGCTCATACTTTTCATGTTCATACCTTTCAGTTGGCCAACATTTCTAAAAATCCTTTTTTTGCATTAGTCTTAATTGATATTCTAATTTTCCGAGATACTGAATTTGGGACTTTAATTAGTTGTCAGTTATAATCATTAAAATTAAAAGATGATTAAAATGAAATACATCGGTCTGTGTGTAATGAATGAATCTAATATACAATTTTCACTTTTTGAATGGAATTACTGAAATAAATTAACTTTGTCATGATATTCTAATTTTATGACCAGCACCTGTATATGAACACTTGCAGATTCCACAGTATGAAATAGAAGTACTGTAACGTTCAAAAACATTAATGCTAGATGCATTATCTTGGCCTTTAAAACAATTTATGACATTGTGGAACTTTGTTTAGTATTTATGAAAATTTACTTAGCATTTCCTAATTTTGATTTTGGACATCCATGTGTGGCTATAGTTTATACAATTAAGTTAATGCACTGATTTATGGCCAACTAAGTTGAGGTTATTTGTACTTATGGCTGAGGGCCATAGGAAAACTGTAGGGTTAAAATGATGTAGAAATTGCCAGTTACTGCAGGCCATATGCCTTTTACTTGTGGCAGGACTACCTGCCACAGAATAATATGCTTTACACAGAAGCAGTGAGAGAAGCAGTGGTGGAGCTGAAGAGGTAACAATCTTTCTGCTGTCTTCTTTCCTGTGCTGATATTGCAACCAACAAATGGCCACAAGCTAACAATAAGTAAATATTGTACATCATTGCACTCACAAGTTCCAATATTCAGGGCACTGATTGGCTCAGTCACATAGATTTGTTTTTTTTTTTTTTTTTAAAAAGTCAAGCTTCACATCTTTTTGTTTCCAATCAGAAGTTAGTAGGAGAATTTTGAATTGAATTCGGAATTGAACTGGAAGCCATTGAAGCTGCTGCAAAACAGGAGTGATGTGGTGAATAGAGGGGGTTCTAGTAATGATGCGGGCAGCTGAGTTCTGGACCAGTTAAAGCTTATAAAGAGATTTGTGAGAAAGACCAAAGAAAAGGGAATTGCAATAATCCAGACTAGAAGTGACAAGGCTATGAACAAGGATAGCAGTGGTGTGGGGAGTGAGGGAGGGGCGAATACGATTAATGTTACGCAAGTGGAAATATGCAGACCGGGAGATGTTATTGATGTGGGACTGAAAGGATAAAGTACTGTCAAGGATGACAACCAGACTCTTAACCCGTGGGGAAGGGGAGACAGAGGAATTATCATTGACAAATGAAAACTGATCAGTTTTGGATAATGTTGATTTTGTACCAATGACGAGAACCTCAGTTTTGTCACTATTTAATTTAAGAAAATTTGAAGAAAGCCAGGATTTGATTTCTGCTATGCAATCAATAAGGGAGGAGGGTGGAAAGGAATCAGTAGGTTTGCTAGTGAGATAGAGCTGGGTGTCATCAGCATAACAGTGGAAGCTAATGTTATATTTCTGAAAGATATTACCAAGGGGAAGGAGGTAAACAATGAAAAGGAGGGGCCCCAGGACAGAGCCCTGGGGCACACATGAAGTAACAGTGGTGGGTTGGGATGTGAAAGTTTTAAGCTGAACAAACTCGGGAATCCTGAAGGACTCTAAGATGGTGAGAAATAAGATTCTCTGGTCTGATGAGACCAAGATAGAAATTTTTGGCCTTAATTCTAAGCGGTATGTGTGGAGACAACCAGGCACTGCTCATCACTTGTCCAATACAGTCCCCACAGTGAAGCATGGCGGTGGTAGCATCATGCTGTGGGGGTGTTTTTCAGCTGCAGGGACAGGACGACTGGTTGCAATCGAGGGAAAGATGAATGCGGCCAAGTACAGGGATATCCTGGACAAAAACCTTCTCCAGAGTGCTAAGGACCTCAGACTGGGCCGAAGGTTTACCTTCCAACAAGACAATGACCCTAAGCACACAGCTAAAACAAGAAGGAGTGGCTTCACAACAACTCTGTGACTGTTCTTGAATGGCCCAGCCAGAGCCCTGACTTAAACCCAATTGAGCATCTCTGGGGAGACCTAAAAATGGCTGTCCACCAACGTTTACCATCCAACCTGACAGAACTGGAGAGGATCTGCAAGGAGGAATGGCAGAGGATCCCCAAATCCAGGTGTGAAAAACTTGTTGCATCTTTCCCAAGAAGACACATGGCTGTATTAGCTCAAAAGGGTGCTTCTACTAAATACTGAGCAAAGGGTCTGAATACTTATGACCATGTGATATTTCAGTTTTTCTTTTTTATTAAATCTGCAACAATTTCAAAAATTCTTTTTTTTTTTGTCTGTCAATATGGGGTGCTGTGTGTACATTAATGACGGAAAAAAATAATTTAAATGATTTTAGCAAATGACTGCAATATAATAGAGTGAAAAATTGAAGGGGGTCTGAATACTTTCTGTACCCACTGTATGTATGTATGTATTTATAATATATAAAATTATACTTTTTAATGTAGGTAGATCATTTCAACCTGGTCATTTTAAATGTAGCTGGGAAGCCGAAAAACTGTGGGCACCCCTGATCTAGTTAGTTGCGGTAATAAGAGTGTAGAAAGCATAACTTGTCAAGCGTGCGGTCGTCCAGGCGAGAGAGTACTTCGTGCAGAGTACGCCAGCTGCTGAGAAAGCACGCTTTGCCTCCACTGAAGTAGGCAGCACAGTCATCAGATACAGATACACTTGTTCTAAACAACGCCCTTGCTTGCCATTGCTGTGAAACACTGCCATTTCAGCTGTTACTGATGCATCCAGTTTCTTGTCATCATTCTGTGATGGCAAGTTTCTTGGCACAGATAATGCGGATGCAACAGACTGACGCATTGCAATTTCAAGTTGCTGTTCAAAGCTGTTGTCTGACAGACGTCAATGAAGTCTTCAGTTTTCAACTATAACTCTGTTATTTCTTGATCGATTTTTACACTTTTACAAGCTATATATGTGAACTTGGCCGTTCCCGGTTTCCTGGGAATTACAGCAGTTTCATTCCCGGGATTGGATTCCCTAGAACAAACTGAGTGCGGCCTGAGTGGTACAATCTGTACCAGTCTAGTGGAGTATGGGTAATGCCAATCGAAGATAATCTATTGAGAAGAGTTGTGTGACAAATACTGTAGTGTCAAAGGCTGCACTCAGATCAAGGAGGATGAGAATAGTAATTAAACCAGAATCAGCTGCCATAAGGAGATCATTAGTAATTTTTATAAGTGCCATTTCTGTACTGTGGAGGGGACAAAAACCAGACTGGAACTGTTAATACAGATTATTTTTAGATACATGAGAGTGAAGTTGAATGCCCACTATTTTTTCAAGAATTTTGCAAGTGAAGGGTAGATTAGAAATAGGAAGTAAATTACTGAAATTAGTCGGATCGGCACCAGGTTATTTCAGTATTGGGGTTATTGCAGCAGTTTTAAAAGTTGAAGGAACAGTACCAGTAGTGAGAGAAGAGTGGATTATAGCAGAGATAAGAGAGACCAGAGTGGGGAGATAGACTTTGACCAAACTGTAGGGAGGAGGTCCAGTTAACAGGTGGATGGCTTAGACTTACAGACAAGATCTGAGATTTCTGAGAAAGTAGGAAGCTGAAAACAGAAAAATGAGTGAGTCGGTGGGTGAAATTCAAATGAAGTACTGGAGGAACCCGTACCGAGAGACTGAATCTTCTGGATTTTTTCATTAAAAAGGGACATAAGGGAATTGTAAAATTCATTTGAGTAAAGGTGAGAAGGTAAAGAATCCGGGGGTTGTGTGATATTGTTAAGTGAAAACAACCATATTTTAATCGAATTATTTATTTGGACATTTTAACATCCACATTTCACTTTGCTTTTATGGATTATTTATTGACTATCTTTTACATTGCACTTTTGAGCACTGTTTTTGTTTGAATGTATTAAAAGCACTTTGCACTTCTGTACCAACTTCTTACTGAATGTATATACTCATATGCCCAGCTCATCTCGGTTTACGACTATCGCCAGTTCCAGGTCAAAGAGGCTCTCAGAAGCAACCATGTAGTTTGGAGCTGACCGAGATCCTCACAGTGTGAACTTGAAATGTCTCTACTCCAGACATTTTTAGTTCTTTGGTCTTCAAACTTGAAACTATTTACATTGTCTGTCTCCATTATATTTCAAAACATAATAAATGTTTTTTTGGTCAGTGAAGTGATGTACATGATACATAACAAGGCAACTAATTGGTAATAAAAATGGTTGACAACTTCATCAGTGATTATTAGCCATAACCTAGATTATTTGTTGCAGCCCTAATAAGTAGAGCTATGATGACACATAGATAATACAATACATATCTCTGCTTTATTTTTCCAATTTAATACATTTTCAGTATGTTGTTGCTCATCATTTTTATTGTAATTTAAAAGGAAACCATGTAGTGCTTCCAGACAGGAGATGGCTTGCAATGATTTGGATTGTTGTGTTTCAGTCTTCATCGCTTCCCTTGCCTGCATTATGAAAATGCAGCATTTTTTTTCATCTGAAACTGAATCTTCAGTTGCATTATGTGTGGCTCTAAAATGCAGTCAACAAAAAATTAGGAGATGCAGCATCAACAGATGTGCAGAGAATTTGAAGAAATTGTTCTGCGTTAAAAAGGTGGCTTACTACTAATGCAAAATGAAAGACTATTGCTCTCACTCACTCTTGAGTATGAGATTGCCAGTGTAGTGACCTGGAGATATTGGGAAAGTTAATTTGGCTCTGTTTTTGTTTTAATTATGTAAACATGAGCCAAAGAACCTGACTGGTAGAATGAGTTAATGGAAAGAAAGGAAAGGTTTATGTGTTTTTAAATAGTGACCCTGCTGTTATTGCTAGCTGTCCCACCTCTGCCTCCCTATCAATGTGTCTGCTCTTGTGAATTGGGAATTTGTACTTTTTGGGTTTGATTGGTTTCCAGAGTTGCAGTAACTCCTTGCTGGTTTGTGACCATGAATGCTATCATGTCTGACTTGTACTGTTAGTTCAAGGAGAACAGTTGCAGTGTTCAAACTATGAAGAAAACTCGCCAAAGCAGGAATTAAGCAACCACCCTTTGATTCTCCTTTGTGTTCCACTCTCAAGTGAGCCTCGCCCAACTCTCCTCTGCAAAAGTGCAAGATACTCATTTCAATATTACAGTAGATAGAAGCAGGATGCAGTATTTTGATCATTTGTTCTATTCCGGTGTAATTGGATTCCTGAATTGTAGCAAGTCCTCGCTGAGCTATAACCATGGTTGCCGTCATGTCTGACTCATGTGCTTAGTTCAAGCTGGGCGGTTCATAGTGCTTAAATTATGAAGGAAGGCTGACAAAGCAGGAGTTCAACAACCACTTTGTGTTGAGCTACACTTCCACTCTCAATCAAACCTCTCTGAAACCCCCTGCAAAAGTGCACGATACTCCTTTTTGTGTGCTGATCTAATTTCAGTCTGTTAGGATGTTTCACTTGCTCTGAGCCAGCAGATTGCACGGGTGTGCAAACTAGCACGCAACAAGAAGAAAAAACCCACTGGGATACCCAGGGTCAGAATTTTGAGTTCCACAGTAGTCTACCTTGTCCATATGATCCTAGAGGTCAACTTTGACAAATGTGGTCCAGATCAGACACTAGGTGTTGGATTGTATATGGAACATACAGGCAGATAAACATTTCTGTTTTATATACTAGGGTGCTTCGCTCGCCAATCCCCATGTTTGGTTTTCCGGATACACCTAAGATTTTTTTTTCTTTGAATTGTTGCTATTTCATTAGTTTCACTTTTATTTCAGAACTTCTGTAAAAACAATATTTGGAATCTTTGGAGTCCCAATATACTGAATCTTTTAAATGAGATCAGTGAGACATGTGTTTAATGACTTTGTACCATAATTCAGGATAGGTTTCTCTGTTTGGAATTTTAGTACAGACAAAACATTCCACATCAGCAGCAGTTAACTATTTTTTTTGCAAAGTAACCAATAAATACATATGAGGTAAACCACGTTTTTGAAATTCTCTGACTTAAACTTCAAAGCCCTAAAATACTTACATACTTTTGACATATCACCTGTGTCCATATATTCGATCTCTGTTCACCTTTTCGTTATTTCTCCGAGTAATAATTTCTCTTTTTTTTTGCACAAATGTGATGTTTACTTTCTTTGTTTTGACACTGTCATTTTTTTCTGCTTTCATATTCTGTGTCTTGCTCTGCATGTGTTTCATGCCTGTTTTTTTTTTTTTTTTTTTTGTTGAGTCTTTTGAATTCCAGTTTTCATTATCTCTAACCTTCTCTGCATGTGTTTGGCACCCTTGTTTTTTAACCTCTTTATGACGTTTTACTTTGTTTCCTACTCTGTCTTTTATTTCTGACCTTGCTTTGTCCTGCTTTTTTTTTCCAATGACACCTGGTCCGTTTCCCTTTTTTGAGTAATAATTTCCGTTTGTTTGCGCTACTGTGATCTTTAATTTCTTTTTTATATATTTTCTAATATTCCTACTTTCATATTCTTTAACTTTCTCCACATGTGTATCGCGACTTTTTTTTTTTTTTGAGAATTTCGAATTCCACTGCTTTCATAATCCCTAATCTGCTGTGCATGTGTATAGCTCCAACATCTGTGAGCGTCTTTATGAAGTTCCACTTGTTCCAGGCTGATAATTACTTTCCTTATTTTCTGAATTTGCACCTAGATTATTCTTTTTCTTTTTTGCTCTTTTTTCTTTCCAACGCTTTTGAGTCTCTCTTCTCCACGCTGCTTTCTTCTTCGCTTAGTCATTTATATTGTATTGTCCTTGTATGCTTTATATGTGCAGAGAGCCCTGGATCTGTGTGTGCTGAAATCCTTACACTCACATGACTGAGTGTTTTGCTGCCCATGGCCTTATTTTATATTGGTTGTAAGTAGGGCATGTCTTGCAAGAATCTCATGTTCTACGTCATCACGAGGCGGTCCTGGGTCAATCCTGGGTTAAACCTGGGTTAAAAGCAGGGTTGTGGAGTCGGTAGATAAATGCTCCGACTCCGACTCCAACTCCTCAGTTTCTAAATCTTCCGACTCCGACTCCCCGACTCCGATTCCTCTGTATGTATATACTATGCTAATGTATTTTCTACATCCATTGAAGGAAAGGAAGGCAACATACTTGTCATTTCACCACAGAACTACTGGCTAGGAAGCCAACACACTACTATAATGCCAGATTAAATACAAACACAATGAAAACAAGGTTTTGTTTTGGCGGCCGCAGATTGCGAGTGTCCACATGGACGGGCAGATCCAGCTTGCCGAAAATCTCGACCACCGCCCCCATCCAAAGTAATGTGATGCCTCTGTCTGCTGCAGTGGCTGTCTCCTCTGTCAGCCAGCCGGAAGTTTAGTGCATTGTGTCACTCACCGGCCAGCTGATCAGCAGAACGAGCCTCTGCTGGAGACAGGTAGGGAGATCTGTGTTCTCGGCTCCTTCGGCCCCCTTCACTAGCGCATAGCGAAGGGGAGCCGACGGAGCTGAGAACACACCAGATGATTTTTCAGGCGTTTGATGCGTGATGACTCGTTGAACGACCGAAAAATCGTCAGTGCATCTGTAAATGTATGGGGGGCTTTAGGCTAGGTTCACAGTTCCCTGTAACAGTGGAACACGACAAAATGGAAAGCGGTGCCGCACCTTACCTGTGCATTACATCCCATATAGTGACGCATACAGTCAATAAAAAGCATGCTTCATGGTTACTTGACATGTTCGTTTTGTGGTAACATTATGCACTGCATGCATTGGGCTTTATTCTTACAGCAGAGAAGTAGTTCATTATGACTGTTTGTGAATTGGGACATTTCAACTTACTTTTTTAATTCCCATTTAAATTTAGTAGGAGTCGGAGTCGGTTAACTTTTTGTTGACTTCAACTCCAGGTACCCAAAATTGTCTCCGACTCCTCGACTCCGACTCCACAGCCCTGGTTAAAAGTTGGCTTAATTGGAATTGCTTTCAGGATTATGGCTCTGTTTAGCTTTGTATGGTCTGTATTTAGAAGTAATAATAATAAAATCCTGCTCATTTTTTGCATGTGAGAGTACTTACAGAAGGAAAGGAAATGTGTTTGTGTAAATTAATATTTTTAAAAAGTTGTTCATGCTGAGTGTCATTGTCTTAATATGCCTGTCCTTCCAAGGCAAGACTGCTCAATGTGTTAACAGTATTTTATATACAGATTTATTTAATCTATTTAATGTAAATACACTCACTGAGCAAATTATTAGCAGTACCTGTACACTTGCTTATTGGTGCAATTGATAGCATGGTACTGCATAAAATCATGTAGATGTAGGTATAAAGCTCCACTTAATGCACACATCCAACACTTGGGTGGTGAACAAATGTGGTCTGTGTGATTTTTGAGTGTAGCATTACTGTTGATGCCAGTGGGCTGGTTTTGCGGTTTCAGTAACTTCTGGTTTCCTGGTATTTTCACTAACAGACATCTATAGAGTTTGCTCAGAATGGTATGAAAAATAAAAAGCACCCCATTAGAGGCAGTTCTGTGGAAAGAAACGCCTTGTTGATGACCGAGATTAGATAAGAATGGCCTGAATGATTTTAGCCAACAGTCTATGGTAACACACATAACCACTTTGTACTACTGTGGTAGCAGAACAGAACAGCATCTCAGAATGCACAATACGTCAAGTGTCTAAGTAGAGGCGCCAGCTAAGAACAGAAAATTGAGGCTACACTAAGCACAGGCTCACCAAAACTGGTCAGTTGAAGACTGAAAATGTGTTGCCTGGTATGATGAATCTCTATTTCTGCTGAGAACCATAGGACACAAAGATGGTAAGATCAGAAGTTGATGCCATCATCATGAATTCACCCACCCAACCTGCCTTGTGTCATCAGTCCTGGCTGTTAGTGGATGAATGGTGTGGTAAATATTTTCTTGGCACACTTTGGCCCATTAATACCAATGAATCATCTCTTGGATGCCATATTTGAGTATTGCTGCTGACCATGTACAATCCTTTATGGAATGGAATGTTTCCAACATATTTTGGTAGATGCAGGTAACTAGAGTCACATGAATTAACTCAAGTTGGATTTCTGACTTAATTCTTCTGACTTGTGACTTGCTTGACAGTATTTTTAAAATGACTCAACTTGACTTAGATTTTCTTATTAATGACTTGTGACTTCACTCGGACTTGTTAAAATGACTTACAAAGTTTCACATTACAATGATCCCTCGCTATATCGCGCTTCGACTTTCGTGGCTTCCCTCCATCGCGGATTTTAAATGTAAGCATATCTAAATATATATCATGGATTTTTCGCTGGTTCGCGGATTTCTGCGGACAGTGGGTCTTTTAATTTATGCTACATGCTTCCTCAGTTGGTTTGCCCAGTTGATTTCATACAAGGGACGCTATTGGCAGATGGCTGAGAAGCTACCCAATCAGAGCACGTATTACATATTAAATAAAACTCCTCAATGATATATGATTTGCTTCCCGCGCAGTGCTTGATTGTTTGCTTTTCTCTATATCTCTCACTCTCTCTGACATTCTCTGCGCCTGATGAGCAGTGAGCAGAGGGGCTGTTTGCACAGAGGCTGTTTGCTTAGAAGATACGGACGCTCCTCTAAAAAATGCTGCTTTAGGGGGTGCTTCGGCATACTTAAAAGCCCAAAAGCACGTATTGATTTTTTGATTGTTTGCTTTTGTCTCGCTGGCTCCCCCTCTCTCTCTCTCTCTCTCTGATATTCTCGGCTCCTGACACGCATTCTTTGAAGAGGAGGATGTTTGCATTCTTTTAATTGTGAGAAAGAACCGTCATCTCTGTCTTGTCATGGAGCACAGTTTAAACTTTTGACTAAAGGGTGTTATTTCATGTCTAGAGGGCTCTAATAATGTTAACAGTGTGAGAGAGTTTATAAGGGGTTAAAATATATAAAAATAACCATACAAACATATGGTTTCTACTTCGCGGATTTTCAACTATCGTGGGGGGGTTCTGGAACGCAACCCCCGCGATCGAGGCGGGATTACTATATAACGCCGCAATTATTATTTTTCAAATTGTATTGTTTTAATTTACATTCCATTAATATACTTCTAAGCACTCCATATGTCAATAAATCACAGCATGTTGGAAGGTGACAGCACCTAGGATTATCATTTTTTAATATTTTCAGTTAACTGCAGACTACACTGCTAAGAATGGAATGGCCGTCAGCAAGATATGAATGTCAAAAATCACTGACATGACAACCTCTTCAAACTTTGTCATTTCAAGATTCATAAAGAAAGGTATGCTATGTAGAGAGTTGGCCCCAAATGCTGTGGTGGATATCTCAGTGTTCCAACTAATGTACCACCTCAGTCATGGAACCCTCCACCTGTCTCCTCGACTAAACAACAACTCGCATGACCCCATTTTGTACTGCCATCCCTAACCCTGTTCCACATACTTCAGCCCAATTCGAGTCACCCACTGCTCAAAATGGCTGTGAATGCGACACAGTCTACTTCTTTCCCTATTTCCTTGATCTGCCATTCCAATTGAGGATCTGTTCTGTCAACAAACCACAGTAAAGGATACCCCATAAATGTAATTTCACAAGTGCTCTGCACTTGTCACGGCCAAGATTTTTTTTTTTTTAGAAGGAATGAGTCTTTTATGCTACCTTACTTGAATTAATTAGATTAATATTTAGATGTCTAAGATGTTTAGATGCTTGACATAAATATCATAATTAACGTTACTTTAACTCTTAAATTCAATAGCTGCATACCAGTGTGAGCTTGAACTTGTGACCCTTATTTAATTGTAATGTGCTTTTATTAGCTTTTATTAGTTTCATAGGAGATATGAAAACATTGTCTACTAAAAACAAACATTTCACAAACTAAATATTAGCAAAGGTATAGAGTAAAACCTAAAGCGGGCATGTAATTTTTGGCTATGTTAGGTGTATTGTTTTATTTAAACATCCATTGTCTTTTATAACTACCATCAGTGTTTCTTTCTACTTTTGTTTAATAAAGATGATAATGTGTAAATAAGGAATATGACCCAGGTGAGTGTAGTAGTGAATCAATGCATTTTTCATCATACCATAAAAAGCAAAAAAAAAAAAAAAAAGCTGATAGTTTCAGTGCTCCCTAGTTCAGCTGAAACCACAAATTAGATATATGTGATGGTCATAACAGTCATTGTTCAAAGTGGCGGTGACAATTCTTACAGTGCCTTCATCCACTTCTTTATTGAGTAGGTGTTTAGTCATGGAGGGATTATAATGTGGCTCCATTGATCACAAATAAGTAATAAAATTAAATTTTCTGCAAGTGCAATGCATTCTTAGTGATGAGGGGTTATTGAAAAATTTAATTAACACTAGTTTCCCTAAAAGCCTGCAAAAAATTTTGCTCTCCCTGATTACCCTACTTTTCCTGACATATGCAAGGAAACCCATATGTCCTTATCACCTCACCAGTTGTCCACCAAAAACTGCCTTTGTTTTGCAATGTGTCAGTTAGCAGTGCTCAACCTGCACTCGCCCATCCCCCATTCAGCCAGCATAATGTACAGTACTTCCTCACACAGTGACCTTCTCTATTTTTCATCACCAGTCACAATTCTAACTTACAGTTCAAGCTTGTGTTGAAGATTTTATATAGCAAAGAGTTGTAATGATTATATTGGTAATGATGTATCATTTTTTTGACATACTGTACATAAATTTCATGTGTGTTCCATATTTACAACGATCTGTGTAAGTGTACAATGAAATAAGAAGTCTTGGGTCTTGTAGACACAAAGTAAATGTATGTGTTTCGTCAGTCAGTCAGTGTCCAGCCTGCTATATCCTAACACAGGGTCACAGGGGTCTGCTGGAGCCAATCCCAGCCAACATGGGGCACAAGGCAGGAACAAATCCCTTAGCAGGGCGCCAGCCCACCGCAGGGCACACCCACACACCAAGCACACACTAGGGACAATTTAGGGTCGCCAATGCACCTAACCTGCATGTCTTTGAAGGAAATCGGAGCACCCGGAGGAAACACTGGGAGAATATGCAAACTCCTCACGGGGGGCATCTGGGAAGCGAACCCAGGTCTCCTTACTGCGAGGCAGCAGCGCTACCACTCCGCCACCGTGCCGCCCTATGTATGTTTATTATATCAAATATAACCACTTGAATGTGAGTTTTTACTTTTGTGATGATCACGTTTATGTGATGTTAAAGTAATTACGACGGTGCAGACAACATTTGCCGTTTAGCATGAACTTTATATTTTTGTCTTCACAGTCTGAACCCCTGCACAGCAATGTCATTTGAATGATTTTTTTATTCAGTTTTATTCTTGAATAAAAGCACACTTGCTTTGTTATACCTTTTCTGGAAGTGTTTATTTTATATTCCAGAACATGCTTCTAGGAAGAGACGACAAATTCCTCTGCAAGACACCAGGTCAAGCAGAAAGAGCGAGAGAGAGACACCCATAAATATATGCAACCCTTTGAATAAATTATTTTAAGATCTGTATAATACATATCAGACGACATTGTGGTACTGATCCTACATTATATATATTTGCATAACTTCATGTGGTTGTAGTCAGTGACAGTAGCCTCCCCCCACCCCCCCAATCATCCAAAATCTTCACGTTTTGGTTCATGGTGCTAGGGATGCAGACAGACTTTTTCTGCTTGGGCATCTGCACCATCACCATTGCCAGTTCTACACATGAGCGTGGAGAATTGCAAGTGGAAGTTCTCATCGTACCTTGTTTCAGAATAGAACATGCCAAGAATATCAGTCAGTATAAAATAATGATGTTCGCATGTGTGTGTGTTTGTGTATTTCATTTTCAACTGGTTATATTTGATATAATGAAAACATACTTTTGATCTGAGTCTGTAACAGTCTGTGTAAATTTATAATACTTGATTCTGTTAGCACTAAAAGACAAAATATTTATCAGTGCTGTTTTAATTACCCTAACATGACATAAGCTTGATAGATGCATTACAAATGTGTCACAAAACTAAGAAAGATATAATACAGTGTCTGATTGTGGGCAGCGTTGAATGTATTTTGTGATCATTGCAGCAGCCTATTAGCTAGCGACAGCAATGTGAAGAAGTTGTCTGTTGTTGTGGGTCTGCCCTTTTCTAGAAATAGCTCCATAAGCCATGACATTCAAAACATTCACATTCAATGCACCTCCTTATTTAGGAAAGGACCACAGTTGTCCCATGGGAGAAAGACTTTCTGAGAATGTTGTCATTAGGCTGATGGAGCTGTTTCTCGAGAAGGGCAGAACCATAACAACAGACAAATTCTTTACATCGCTCTCACTCGCTAATAGGCTGCTGCAGTATTCAAGAAACACGTTCACACTCCGTACGATCTGACACTGTTAATATTATTTCGTTCTTACTTTTGTGACGCATTTGTAATATATATATTGAGTTTATGTCACGTTAGGATAATTATAATGGCACTGATAAATAATTTGGCTTTTTAGCACAAACTGAAGCAAGTACCATAAATTTACACAGACTGTTACAGACTCCAATCGAAAGTATGTTTTTATTATATCAAATACTAGCAAAATACCCGCGCTTCGCAGCGGAGAAGTAGTGTGTTAAATAAGTTATGAAAAAGAAAAGGAAACATTTTAAAAATAACGTAACATGATTGTCAATGTAATTGTTTTGTCACTGTTATGAGTGTTGCTGTCATCAAGGATTTTATTATCATTATTTCTTTCAATCAGGTTCGTATTTGGAGGACGTGTTGTATTCAAGTTACATTCCGTGTTAACAGGTTTCATTCATCGAAGTGTACACTACCCAAATCGCTAATCGTGAATCTAAGATGTTTAACAGGCATTCCCGGTATTAAGTTGCGGAATTTCCTGCGAGTATTTAGCGACAGCGTCTCTATGAACTTGTGGATTTGCCTGCGAGTATTTAGTGACAGCATGTCTATTAACTTGTGGATTTTTCTGTGAGTATTTAGCGACAGCGTCTCCATGAACTTGTGGATTTGCCTGCGAGTATTTAGCGACAGCGTGTCTATTAACTTGTGGATTTTTCTGCGAGTATTTGGCGGCAGCGTCACAAAGTTGTTTTCGTCTAGCTGCATCAGAAATTGTACCACAACGTCTGACACGCCTCCTTTTTACTGTTTTCTCACATCTTGGATTGCTGCTGTCATAATCAGTTTGAGTTTCATGGTTTCAAGTACGTTAGTATTTGCTGGACTTGTGTTGAAGTGACATTCGGCATCTGTCAAGTGTGTTGTAAGCATACAACCGGCTTCATCGATAACTTCGCATCGTAATAAACGAACAATAAAACAGCGGAGAAGCCGTGGATTAAATAAAAAGTCTGTAGTTATCAGCAGGGAGACGTGAAAACAGTGGCGAAGCAAAGGAGGGAATAAAGAGACCGGAGCGACAGGCAGTCAATTACGTGGGAGGCGTGGGGATGGGAGACGCAATGTAGGCAGGCAGCCAACCACGTGGGAGGCGTGGTGATAGGGGACGCAGATGGTGACCGAGCTGCAGGCTATGGGCGTATATATGTACGTAAGTAGGATTCAATTATGACCGTTACGCTTAGAATTTCGAAATGAAACCTGCTTAACTTTTGTAAGTAACCTGTAAGAAATGAGCCTGCCAAATTTCAGTCTTCTACCTACACGGGAAGTTGGAGAATTAGTGATGAGTTTGCCTTTTATTAGTATAGATAATGAATGAAAATGAAACACACAAACACACACATGCTTGCGAGCATCTTTATTTTGTACCAACTGATATTCTTGTCGTGTTCTATTCTGAAGCGCGATATAATGCTAACTTCCACCTTCAGCTAAATACTCTTCAGGATTCAAGGAATTCTCCACACTAGTGTTTAGAAATGGCAGTGCCTTCTTGATAGTGTATGGGTCCAAGAAGAATAAGTCTATCTGCATTCTCGGAACCATGACCCAAAACGTGAATAGTGGGGATGATCAACAAAAAAACGAGCACAGTCACAGACTAAAATCACATGAAGGTATGCAAATATATGTATAATGTAACTTTAATGCCACGGTGTTTTCTGATGTGTAGTATACAGGTCATAAACAATTTATCAAAGTGTTGCATATATTGTATTTATGGCTGCTTTTTTGTGTGTTTTTAAAAAAAAAAAAAGCAGTGCGCTGTTGACATCATGGACTAGAAGGCACAAGCTTTATATGGTATGAGCAGAAACATGCAGGTGGCTGGCTGCCGTGTTCCACAACATGCTTGACCTGGCAGCGATGAACATACACATATTGTACATGGCATGCACGGGGTCCACTGAGAAAAGAAGAGTGTTCTTGGCTCGCATTGCCGAGGAATTTCATTGTCTCTTCCTGCAAGAAACATGCCCTGGAAAATAAAATAAGCACTTTCACAAAAGGTATAACAAAGCAAGTGTGCTTTTATTTAATAATTAAACTGAATTAAAAAAATCATTCAATTGACGTTGATGTGAAGAGCTTTAGACTGAAATCCAAATATCATTTTCAAATAAATGTGTTTCAAATTTAAACAGTTATACTTGATATATTAAATGCATTTATTTGAGTGATAGTCGGTGAGCATTTTTAGTTTTAAAAGTTGATGCTAAACAGCATATAATGTCTGTACCATTGTATTTACCTTGGCATCACCTAAGCACGATCATCACTAGGTAAAAAAAACTCACATTTAAGTAGTTATATTTGGTATAATAAACATATAAATTTGCTTTGTTTCTACAAGATCTAACATTTCTTATTTCATCATTCATTTGCACAGATCATTGTAAACACGGAACACACTTGAAATGTATGTACAGTATTTCAAATAATGATATATCACTACCAATATAATTCCTTACAGCTCTTTGCTATAAAATCTTCAACACCGACTTGAGCTGTAAATAAGAATTGTGTCTGGAGCTGAGAAACAGAGAAGGTTACTGTGTGAGGAAGGACATTAACACTGGCTGAATAAGTGATGGGTGAGTGCAGGTTGAGCGCTGCTAATATGACATATTTACAAAACAAAGGCAAGTTATTAGTGGGCAATTGATGAGGTGATATGAGTTTCCCCGTGTATGTCAGGAAAGGTAGGGTGATCGGGGGGAACAAGATTTTGGCAGGGATTCTAGTGTTATTAGATATACACACTTGTGTAAAATTATTTTTATATAAGATCTGATTAACTAAAACCTAAAGTTACATATTCTTTCAAAATTTTTAAATACTGTATTAGACACAGTGCAGTTATGAAGAAACTGAATAATCTATAGTGTGTATATATACAATTATTTTATATACCAGTCATTGTTATTTCTTATTAAGTATTGTTTTCTCTGAGAAGGTATATTCTCAACTTATATTTGTATATTACCTATTAAAATAATTAGATTAATTGCAGATAATGTAACCAGATTTACTGCAGTCTTGTCATCTATGACTTGCTTGAATAAAATCAGTGACTTGATATGACTTGCTTGATTGAATGCAACAATTTGTAAGTTAAGACTTTACTTGATACTTGCAGGTCAGGGCTTGTTACTTACTAGAGACTCACATATGTAGAACTTAGTCCCGTCTTGTGTAATCTATGCCATGAAGAATTGAGGCTGTATTGAGAGTAAAAAGGAAACACTACCCAGTATTATAAGATTATTAGGAATGCTATACTAAGTGAGGGTAGTTTGTCTTTAGTGTTTTGTTTTTCTGTAAAATTCTGTGGTGAGAATGGGTAAAGCAAAATATTTGGTTTAGTAAAAATGGTGATCACCCAAAAATACGTCCCATATTGTGGTTACATAGTTGGAAACAAAAAGTTGATGAGCCGTCAGCTGCTGACAACATGGGATATAGTCAGTCTGAATGTGCAGCTTACAGTATATTGGCATCTTCTCAGCGAAAATCAAGTAGGTGGTGTTGCATTGACCATTAAAGGGTTCCCCTTTATGTTCTGCTGATTTCTACTGACAGTTAATTCGAATATTACTAAAACCCCATGAGTCCATTGGCCAGTCCTGTCAGATATCAGTATTGTAGAATGTAAGTGGCAGTGTAGGGGAGATAGTGTTTGTGAGTGTGTGTTTTCAAGGCACATATTGGCTCTCTTTACACAAGCAGAGCAACCATTTAAAGTTATAGAAGTATATGCCACAGTGATGATGGTGAGATATATTTTGTATTGACAGTATTGTATCCATCTTTGAAGGATAATAATCTATACCATGAGACAGTTACTTTCCTTCAATTGTTCCAAAAACATTAAAAGTGAATTAAGTGTATTGGAATAGAATTCCTCCAAAAGCTAATATACAACTTTGGAGGGGTACTTTGCAATGCAGTCACCCCACAACCAAAACTTTGGCTGATCTATGGGTAAATGGCATAACTAATAAAGTGTATCTAAGTTAAAAAGAAAATGTGTATTGTAGGTGTGTGACAATAATGATTTTCAAGTTGTTACAAATTTTTAATAGGTTTTCAATAAGTTATTTAATGCCAGACATCTAAACATAATTAGTTTTATCTGCCTCAGCTTTTTAAGTGTTTTATATAAATCAACAACTTTTTATTTTTAGGGCTTACCAATGGCTTTGGAAATGAGGATCTCAAAGATCTCGCTCAAACGCGAAAACTTGAACCCCGTCGCAGATGTGCTTCAGAGTCCAGTATTTCTTCTAGTAGTAGTCTTTTATGCAACACAAGGTATAGTCTTACTTTTTGTTGATACTATAACTTATGTTTCAGGAAACATTAGATTGGGTCAATTCAAAATTACATATTTGTACTAGACTGCTTTAGCAAGATTTTAATGGCTTTTTTCTTCCTCATGTTTTTTTTTTTTGTTTTTTTTTTTTTCCTTTCCAAAAGAACTATTTTGCCAAAGTAGCAAATCATAACAATTGCTAATATTGTAGTGTGCATATGTGAAAAGACAAAGCCTCTAACATGCAAATTTGCATTGGGGAATGTTCATCGTGGTCCTTATTTTTCCACTTTCTACCAGTTTGTAGAAAAAGCCGTTTCACTTCAAAATAACCTATTGTTTTGGAAACATTTCTGCCGTTTGTTTCCCCAAAACAAATTTGTTGAACTGTTTGACAGATATCCTGTTCTCTGCCTGTCTGTAACATATATAATATAAATAATAATTTGGTCTTGGTTACATTTTCACAAAAATATACATATATATAGTAGAAGAGCCATTCCATTGTGGTGAAGAACATGTGCAGATTTAACCGAAACTGGCAGTGAAAATTCAGTGGAATTATTTTAGATTTTATTTTAGGATGACTGATGTATTTATCTAAAGTATTATTTTCAGTGATGTTGCAGTCATTTAAACCTCAAACGTGATTTTATTTTCAGCAATATTTTAATCTCTAGGTTTAAATGTTGCAATACAGTTAAAAACAATCTAAAAAATTGGGTAATAGTTTTCAGAATATGTAGATGCACTGGACCTGAAGTCATGCAACTCCTTACCCTAATAGAAAATGTTTAAGTTTGTATCTGATATTGTCCTTAGTTTCATGTTGTTATACTGTTTCATTTTTTATCTTGGTTCTTGTTTGTAATAACTTACATTTTGATAATGCCCTAAATGGCATATCTGATAAATTTTCAAGTATTGTGGGGTTGGGTTGTGGTCGTTTTGGGGGTGAGGAATGCTATCAAAAGTAGGCAGAACAATAAACATTTGTATTAATCGTTCGTATAGTATGTTTGCACTTGAATTTTGACAAATCTGTGTAAAATAGTGGAAAATTAAATCAGTTTAAAATGTAAATACATGCATTTCAAATTGGATAAAATGCAAAAACAAACAAAATCTCCAGTAAATGTGATGGCTTTTGAAATCTATAAAAAATATTTTAACTAAACTAAGGAATTTTTTTGTTTAGACCCCACAGTAGTCCATAAATGTAGATGGAGATTATTAGCCTGTATCTGCCTATAGATTTTTTTTAAGTATTGTTTTATTTTTATATATGGAATCTAGTTAAATTTACATGAATCTGTCTTGAAACATTTTTGGAGAAAAACAATGAAATGGCTCTTCTATTTTTGAAAGGTTGACAACCCTTGCAGTCGACCCTATTACAACACTCGAGTTGTGTTCCCGGAAAATCAAGTGGAATGCTGGAAACTGTATAAGACCTTTAAGGTAAATGGTAAAACACGGCTTACAGCAGAACTTGCATACTCTACCTTTTTATGTAAATTTCTCAGTTTTTTTTGTTCTTCGTCTATTTTATTAAAGTGTATTTTGTTTTGGGAAAAAAAAAGATTCTCCTATTGATGTAAATGAAAATGTGTAAGTTCCAGACTAATCCTAATAATCTATAACTTGTGATCTGTGTGGTAATAATACCTTTTAAGAAGTAAAGTGAATGCCACCTTCTTAGCCTGTTGTTGATGTGTACCAAGATGCATTTTCATGATTTCTGGTAGGTTTTATCAAGAGATAAGATTAGCAGAAGATTACAGTACATCATTTAAAGCTTCTTCAGTTCTTTAATAATTTCATTTTCTGTTTCTCTTATTTTCAGTATTTTTGGGCATATGCATGAAATTTTAAAAACATGTTTTCAAAGTCTTTTCAAATTTTTAAGTATTCAGAGTTCACTAAATGTCAGCATTTTTAAAGAGCAATTTCATTGTACTCAGTGTAGAGTTTATTTTAGTATCACTGCATTACCTTGAATAATTCAGTATCAAATTTCATAACTGCACAGCATGCACATTTAATGTGTGTTGCTGTATATCTGTAAAGGAGTAGGAGTTGTTTATGATGTCAGGAGATTCCAGTTGTCTTTGAAGAGTTGAATAGACTTCCTCTGCAAGGTGCTTACAACTGAGACACAATTTTATACATGTATACATTTCATGTTCTATGAGATTTTATGGTTAAAAGTTTTTTGAAAGAACCTTGCTTTTCATCGCTGTTAATCAAATTGGATATCTGAGAGACAAAGGTCTAGGGAGAGTGTTACTAAAACTGCAAAAGTTCAGTAATTTTATGGGGTTTATTTAAAAAACTTAATTATATATATCGAAATGTAAAGATGCCATATCTAAACACTGATGGATCAAAAGGAGGAGATGTTTTGCTTAACACTGAAACAAAGAAGAACATGACAAAAGATGTAGAAGATAGCTAATGCATCAAGAATAAAGGAAGGAAAGCTATATCTCTGTTCAAAATGTAGAGAGAAAAAAAATCTTTTTGACTAGACTTTGTTTTAATTTGCAAGATTTCGTCTTGTAAAAATTTTCAGCATGTTATCCCAGTACATCAACCAGATATTGAAGAATTTATGTCAGCCAAATCTATGTTTGAACCCTTATAATCTGGGAGTACATGAACAGCAAAACAAATTATCAACAGCAATACTTTTGCTACATCATTTTGTGTGCAAGCACTTTTTGCTACAGTGTATGTGCATGAAGCATGCAGTAGCTGTTTCTCACGTATCTGTGATGTTATTTATGTGGTAAGTACAGCCTTGGCCGAAAGTTTTAAGAATGACACAAATATTATTTTCCCCAAAGTCTGCTGCTTCAGTGTTTTTAGATCTTTTTGTCAGATGTTTCTATGGTATACTGAAGTATAATAACAAGCATTCCATAAGTTTCAAACCACTGAATTAGCAAATTTTGTAAAAATTAATATTTGTATCATTCTCAAAACTTTTGACCACGGCTATAGAGGTGACAGCTTAATCAACATACAAATATGAATCGTTTTTTTTTTTTTTTCTTCTTCTTCTTTTCTTTTCTTTAAATAATCTTTGTAGCACAGGCAAGCAAGGGCTGAGGGGAAAGGAGGGAGAGAAGAAGGTAACAAAACTTGGAAAATACATTTTCTTTTGTTGTGTTTTTAAGTTACGGGGTTATTCTGTTTTTTTAGAGTTAGACATGGCATAGTAGAAATCTAATACAGTGTTGTGAAAAAGTAAGTACAACTCATGTACAGGCTTGTCATTTTACTTTTCATTCAAAAGGATATTTCATAGAAATTTTAACAAATATGATAGATGAAAGTGATGTAATTTTAAAACTAACCTTGAAAAAGTAAATTTTTTTAGTCATTTGTACTGTTTCAATCAACAAAACTGCCTTTTGCTCTTATGGAAAAAGTTGGTTTTATATTAGATAAACTTTTATCTCGGGGTATTTTTATGATTTATCGTTGCATCAAATGTCAGAAATTAGAATTCGGTGCACCCTAACACCTGTTGTTGATATGTCTTATTAGTTGCAGTCTATCACTCCATCATGCCATACATTATGTGGCTGAATTATGTCAATATTACAGGAGCTTCCTGACACCTTAATAAGAAAGTTTGTTGATGCCTGTGCGTCTGGAAAGAGGTTTAAAGCTCCTTTAAAGCAATTTGTTGTCAATTACTCTTCTGTCTAAAATGCCATCTACATTTGCTTAAAAATTCAATGCATTTGACATCTATCCGGGCCAGGCTGTTCAGTAAATGTAGCTGAAGAGCTGATTAAAGATGCTGCATAAAAATCTCAGAGAACCTCAGGGTCTCATCAAGTCTGTATTCCATCAGAAAAAAAACGCAACTGTCCCTACATATTAGAACATGAAGGAAGAAACATTGGTTCTCAAAAAGTATATACAGTACTGTATATACTGATGTGCAACTTAAGTTTCCCAGAAACTAAATAAAGGTAGAGAGAGCTGTTTGTTCACAATGCCAAAATTGTTTGGTGTAAACTAATAATTGCCTTTGATCAAAAAAGCATTATACTAAGTGTAAAGTAAGATCAAACATAAATTCCACATTAAACCAGAAAGCCATGAAAAAGAACGTGTGGCCATTCAGAAAAATGAAAATGACCCATAAGTGAGCCTTGAAACAAGAACAATGACCCTAAACACCCAAGGAAATCCACAAAAGAAAATATAGAGTGTTATGCGACGGTCAAGGCTAACCCTAAATCAAAGAGTCAATTTAGACCATTGCAAGAAACACCTACAAAAAATTATTTATGCCAAAAGGGGCAACACCAGATATTTACGCTCTTTTTTTTTTTTTATTGCAGAAAATTGAATTTCTGACATTTTTTGATAAATACATTATTGTACAAAATGTCTTCCTGATAAATTTAAAATGTAATCACCTTTATCTGTCAGTCTTGTGAAATGAATATCAGATTTCCTTGCATGCAGATGTTTTGAAGAACACATGCCTTTTCATGGGGTGTACTTTTATAGTATTATATATTTAATTATAAAATAAATGACTTGACTATATAAATAAATTTATTCTTGACCTAGTTTCCACTTTTATCATTGAGGTGGAAGGAAAGGGAGTATGGGTAGACTGTCATACAGACAAAACTCTCTATCAAAAGAATATTGGTTGTTAAAATGGTATGCTTGTCTTGGACAGCAATAATTCCCTTTTTAGAAAATATACCTTGTAAAAGATAGCCTGGCCACAGACAGACACGACACCTGATGTCCACAACATCCACGTTTATTTTGCGACACAACCCACAACCACAGTGCACAACACTAAACTCAGTCCTTTCCTCTCTTCAACCACCTTCACTCCTCTCTCAGAAGCTCCATTTTCCTCCTCCCGACTCCGGCTCCTCGAAGGGAGTGAGGCGGCCCCTTTTATCACGCCCTGCATGTGCTACAGGTGCTCGGTGATGGTGTTCCGGCAGCACTCTATGGTGTGGCGGAAGTGCTGCCCTTGCACTCGGAAGCACTCTGGGCGTACACAGTTCCTGGTTCAGCAGCACTTCCTGGTGTGGTGGAAGTGCTGTCCTCCAGGGCTCTAGGACCATCCAGGCACCCCCTGATGGTGGCCATGGGTCCCGACAGGATTGAGCTCCCCAGCTCCTTCTCCGTGGCCCTAATGGAATCCAAGAAGGTTGACCTCCTGTGCCCAGAGAAAAACAGTGCCCCTCCCGTGGTCCGACCCTCTTCCAGGCGTCCCGGTGGGGCAAGATCCCTGGTCGTCTGCCACAACCTGTACAGTAGTGTTGCTAATCAATTTTCCAAGGGTTTTACAGTTGCAGTGTCCAGTGTTTTTGTTTGCACTGTAAGTAGATTTGATAGTTTCTTCTGACTGTTGTCTGCATATTTATTTGCTAATACGATCAGTTGTAGTTATTTGACAGTTAATTAGTTTGTAGCTAATTCATATTTTTAATCAATTTTAAAGGAAACCTGCTCCTAAAATATTCTCACGCTAGAGAGGAGTAGAATTAGTTTTGTGATACATCCACAAGAGTCGTAATGATTGGAAAATTACATTTCAGTATGTAATATCTATAATACATACACTTAGGGTAGAACAGTAAAGTTGACATTTGTCACCACAACACATTTACGCTGAATATCAAAACTTGTTTAAGGTCAGCATTTCTTCTTTAGTTATGTGCATTTGAACAACCACCTCTTTTATAGTTTGCTTACAAATGTATAGTTTGAGTATGAAGCAAAAATATGTATTGACACTTTACCTAATTGAATGTTCTTGCATGTTTTTCTGTTTACATTTGCAACATTTTTTCCTATAAATGAGTAAACTAATAAGGCACAAAGATCATTTTTAAAAATGACATACTGTTACAGCATCCAGTTTGCCAGCCATTTACTAAATCTGTTTTCAAGGTTTTGGCTTGATTTGTGACTTCCCATCTACTCTTAAACATCATTAATATTTCTACAACTGAATTAAAATTAGGAGTTTGTCTTGATCAATGCTAGTCATTTAAAGTGTATCAGTGAACTTTGTATTGGGTCATCATGTTGAAGCATGATTAAGCACTGACTGGCTGTGCACTTTTGAATTCATTGTGGTTCTGTAGTCCTATGTTAAAAAATAGATTAAACTAACTGATCATGGGACACAAACAATAAGACTTTGTTCCTTTTGCTTTAAGATGGTGTAACTTATTTAAAAACATTTTCTGCATTCCTTTTCATGTGTTTTTATTTTGTTGTTTTGGTAAAGATTTATTCTCATTTCAGTTATTCATAGACATTGATTGAAATGTATCACTGGTTTATTATCCCTGTACATTTTCATCAAAATTGTATCAGCATTTGATTGTGTAAAATTTAGACACTGCATACCCAACCAGATTTGGGGGAAATCTTGCAGTGAACATTTTGTTATAATGCATTTAGACCAATTCTAAAGGTGTTGGTTTCACAACATGGCTGTTTTTTTTATTGGTTTTAAATTTTATTTTAAGTGTTTCTTTCCTTCTTAAGACTCTCATAAGTGGTGATTTCAGTATGTATACTATCTGTATTAGGCAAGTTTTTCATCTTTTCTTTCAGCTTCCAAATGATGTTTTACTTTTATAATTTGTTTTTTAGTTTTATTAGTTTATGCATACTGATGTCCAAGTCAGTTGTAACAGAGAAAACAATAGTTAAATACAGTGCATCCGGAAAGTATTCACAGCGCATCACTTTTTCCACATTTTGTTATGTTACAGCCTTATTCCAAAATGGATAAATTTTTTCCTCAGAATTCTACACACAACACCCCATAATGACAACGTGAAAAAAGTTTACTTGAGATTTTTGCAAATTTATTAAAAGTATTCACAGCCTTTGCCATGAAGCTTAAAATTAAGCTCAGCTGCATCCTGTTTCCCCTAATCATCCTTGAGATGTTTCTGCAGCTTAATTGGAGTCCACCTGTGGTAAATTCAGTTGATTGGACATGATTTGGAAAGGCACACACCTGTCGATATAAGGTCTCACAGTTGACAGTTCATGTCAGAGCACAAACCAAGAAGTCAAAGGAATTGTCTGTAGACCTCCGAGACAGGATTGTCTCGAGGCACAAATCTGGGGAAGGTTACAGAAAAATTTCTGCTGCTTTGAAGGTCCCAATCAGCACAGTGGCCTCTATCATCCGTAAGTGGAAGAAGTTCGAAACCACCAGGACTCTTCCTAGAGCTGGCCGGCCATCTAAACTGAACAATCGGGGGAGAAGGGCTTTAGTCAGGGAGGTGACCAAGAACCTGATGGTCACTCTGTCAGAGCTCCAGAAGTCCTCTGTGGATAGAGGAGAACCTTCCAGAAGGACAACCATCTCTGCAGCAATCCACCAATCAGGCCTGTATGGTAGAGTGGCCAGACGGAAGCCACTCCTTTATAAAAGGCACATGGCAGCCCACCTGGAGTTTGCCAAAAGGCACCTGAAGGACTCTCGGACCATGAGAAACAAAATTCTCTGGTCTGATGAGACAAAGATTGAACTCTTTGGTGTGAATGCCAGGCATCACATTTGGAGGAAACCAGGCACTGCTCATCACCAGGCCAATACCATCCCTACTGTGAAGCATGGTAGTGTTCGCATCATGCTGTGGGGATGTTTTTCAGCGGCAGGAACTGGGAGACTAGTCAGGATAAAGGGAAAGATGACTGCAGCAATGTACAGAGACATCCTGGATGAAATCCTGCTCCAGAGCGCTCTTGACCTCAGACTGGGACGACGGTTCATCTTTCAGCAGGACAACGACCCTAAGCACACAACCAAGATATCAAAGGAGTGGCTTCAGGACAACTCTGTGAATGTCCTTGAGTGGGCCAGCCAGAGCCCAGACTTCAATCCGATTGAACATCTCTGGAGAGATCTTAAAATGGCTGTGCACCAACGCTTCCCATCCAACCTGATGGAGCTTGAGAGGTGCTGCAAAGAGGAATGGGTGAAACTCGTCAGCGATAGGTGTGCCAAGCTTGTGGCATTATATTCACAAAGACTTGAGGCTGTAATTGCTGCCAAAGATGCATCGACAAAGTATTGAGCAAAGGCTGTGAATACATATGTATATGTGATTTCTCAGTTTTTTTTACTTTTAATAAATTTGCAAAAACCTCAATTAAACTTTTTTCATGTTGTCATTATAGGGTGTTGTGTGTAGAATTCTGAGGAAAAAAATGAATTTAATCCATTTTGGAATAAGGCTGTAACATAACAAAATGTGGAAAAAGTGATGCACTGTGATTACTTTCCCAATGCGCTGTATTTGTAGTCTATTGTAGTGTATATTAATAGTGCAACAGAAGTTGGCTAAGTAGTAAGGAGTACATCTACCAAAATGAGTTGACTGAGCCCAGTGTTATATTATACTATTAACAGTTTGTTTGTGGATGACAATATATCTTGTTTCACTCAAAAAATAATTTTTTCCCTCTTTTCTCTAAAGCTTGACCATTCCAAAAGTTGGGAAAGGAAAACCAGCGTTAGTTAAAAAAAATCCTGTTGACGATAAAAATGAATTGATTGCTTGCATTGAAACGGGCAACTTTGCCAAAGCAGCACGCATTGCAGCAGGTAAGTTTGAATATTGAATTTATATCAAATGAACAGCTACACTTCAAAGCACAAATGGAAAAACGTATGAAAACCTTGGTCTATGCCCGTGCTTGATGTTTTGGTCTGAAGCACCCTCCATTTTACTACTCTTGTAACACCTATTTTTTTTAATACATTCTGATCTACCCACAATTGTGATTTCAAATTGTTAATTTTTAAAAAAAATGTAATTTGAACTTAACACAGTAGTGATCATTAAATACATAAATAAAAAGAAATTAACGGAACTAAGATAGCATTTCAAGTAAATCAAAAATTATCAGAAATACAACCAGTGAGCAAACACTTGATGGTGAAATAGTTAACATAAAAATAATTAGTGATTGCACAAACATTATTTTGTACACTACTTACAGATACATGTTTACAGCCAAAAAGTTATTTTAAAATTATATGAATTTCACCAAAGCAATAAACATTAAACTAAACATTTGTTTCCTTCCAAGTCAGTTTTGCTTGGCCCACAAAAAAAAAAAAAAAAACTGGTTTTCCTATTTCTTATGTGAGTTACAAATATAAGTAAATGAAGAATCAGAAGACAAAAGATAAACGTGGTCCAGTCCCAAAACAATGAACCACATGCTCCTTATCTAAGCAGAAACATACTTATCTGAAACACTAAGATCAGTTAAACATACAAAAAATAATTTATGGCCAAAATACCATATAGTATGATGTTCTTTCAAATTGCCAGCCCTCGTATTCCGTAATGGCCTGTATAGACTACTCCAGTTGATACTGAATTCTCTGTTTACCCCAGTAGTATTCACAAGACTGTCTGTTGAGTCTTACAGTGAATATATTGGTTTCTCAACTGTATTATGTCCTTTATCCCCCCTGTAGAATTCAAAGCAAATGTTTTAAATCTTCTTTGTATTTAGTTTATTTATTCCTTCTGAATTACACTCAAATTTGGGAACAAAGACAGGCTCAGGGATATCAACATTTTCAAAGTAGTCCTTTAGTAATGCCATAGGCACTTGAAAGAATCTTTAAGCAATTTATCTAACCAGTTGTCATTTAACCACTTAGAGGACAGACACAGAGATGATAGAGATTTAATGATAGCTACTCTTGAGCTCTTTGTCATACTATGGCAAAAGTCCCCTCAGCATCTCAAAAAAAAAAAAAAGAAAGAAAACAAAAAAAACTTTCATTTTTTTAGTCTCGGACAGAAACTGTTTAATTCTTATAAAACTATTGCACATGGGGTATCATGAGTTTCATCACAGGCTAAATTACGTTTCACTTTGAAGTCAGCTGACCTCTACATATGGACAACCATTAGCTGCAAGACCACAGCTTCCACATTTACATTAATACACTTCATATATTCTTCGTTTATCTCTTTATTTCTTTTGGAATAATAAAAAACATTTCTCCTATAGGCCACAGTGGGTCAGCTACAGTGTGCTTTCAGAGATAAACCCGTCTTAATCAATATTTCTGGTAACAAGACTAATGGGTTTAAATCAGTTGTAGTGTGCTTTTAGCTGTGTATTATCTGCTGATTAAGAATAGCTGTGGTCTAAACCTAATTGTAGTAGCAGTGCACCTTTTGGAGCTGAGTAAAGGGAATAAAATCATGTACTAACTTAATCCAGCTCAGCCACATGTTTAAACGATTTAGTACGCTGATTCGTGGTAGGAAGTGAGTCCCGGCAGGCATTATACAGACTGTTAAGAACATGAAAACACACAGATTTACAAGTTCATAATTTGGCACTGTGTCAAAAGTGTGTACATCATTAAATGCGCACAGTGCTTGTCATTATGCATGCCCAAATATAACGCATTACATGAACTGATTGTGCCTAATCTCAGTGTCATAAAAATGGAATATGATGCACATTAAAAGTCAATGTTGTACTGCTTTCTCATTTACAAAACCAAATATATGTGTGTACTGTATAATATTAACAGTAAGAGCAGCTTACTATTGAAAACGGCAAGTATAGGAGAAAGTCGGGATCAAACCGTGGACTCTTGATTATAAGTCAGCAAATCTTACCGCTATGCCATGGAAGCTATCGTATCGTCCTTGAACCTTTTGTGAAAGTGTTTATTTGATCTTTGGACTTCAGGCTTCACACATTATATAGTTTATGCCAACATTTTGTCATTTACTACTAAAATATAAAAAACGTTTCTGTTTTAACGATGTGTTCACACAGATAATTGTAGAAACGGAACACACATGAAATGCATGTGTTCAAAATAATGATCTATTATTTCCACTCTAAAACTCCAGCACTTAACTCCCAGATAATCAAGGAATGAGTTGGGAGAACTTTGTGCACGTTCTGCAGCAGCGGGGGGATGGAATAGCAGGCTGCTTTTCTTTATCAACACATTTATAGGACAAAAGATGCTAATGGAGAGGTGCAATGGGATTTAAGGTGGGCCAGATCAATGAGGTTTTTTTGTAGGCTCTGGTAATTCTAGTGTTAAAAGTGTCATCTTATGGTTGTGCTCCCCTGCACACATGTGAGTCATACAGTGCTTATAGTGAGGGAAAGCTCTCTCATGGATTGCCTGTTGTATCCTCCTCAGTCCAGGCTTTCGCTTCCTTGACTTCTGGCCATCCTCCTCCTCCTCCACAGAAGGACCTACTCAAGCTGGACTGTTATGATGTGTAGGAGTATTTGTGCTGAGTGAAACGTAACCAATACTGTGTGGAGTACAACAATGTGGATGTTTGTCCTGTTGCTAGGAGGGTGGAAAAGTGCCATGTGAGTCGTGTCCATAGGGTGATGTTGCCGCACACAATCTATGGGAAGGTCATGGATTGTTTCTTGGTTGTAACACAGCAGTCAGTGTGGAGTTGGTTGAAACAGAGGGAGGTGTCTTTGTAGGAAGGGATGTTATTAAGGTCAAGTCCTATTGGGGACCAGCAGAATGACCTGCAATAGCTAGTGAGAGGTTATCACAAATTAACAACACTGTAATGGATCAAACAATGTACTTTGTTATGCTCTTATTATTCTACCTGGTGGTCATGTACATGTCAGGGTGAATTCTTTGACCATGTCACTGTCAATGACACAGTAAGTAGAGGCAGCTAAATTACAGAGCAACTGTGCCTCCACTGCTCCCAGCTGCTTTTGTGCACCAATATTTTTATACTTATTTCACAAGCTCTTCATGGTTGCAATGGTGTATGGATGGAGGTTAAGAAGTGCACACTGAAAGTTAATTGTTTTTATCATTATACGGCTGCTGGAGTATGTGAATTTCCCCTTGGGTATTAACAAAGTATCTATCTATCTATTCTTGCAGCTCTGCTATTTAGTTTTGGTTTTTTTACTAGATGTATTATGTACAGTTTTTGTTTCTTCTTTAATCATTTTGGTGCAGTACTCCCTGGGCATGAGAATTTCTATTAATGTTGGAGCTGCCTATGTATATCAAATGCATAAAATAGCATCCAGATGTATATTTTAATGCTCTTCCATCTATAGAATGTTGGAACAGATTACACTGAATAATGTATTATCATTTTTGTTTTGAGGATATTGAAGATGAACATTTGATTCAGAACAACACTCTTTTTATGTTAATGTAGTTTTTCAAGAATGTTATGTGATAGTTTTTGTAGATTTTTGATTCTATGTTAAATTTGTGTGTGTACCCCTTTAAGTATGGAGATTGCTCCACAGCAAGTTGTTAATTCTGTTCAAGTACCCCATAAGTCTCTGGAATTTAACATTCCAAAAAACAACTTCAGAAAATACACAAACCTGTTTTTTTTTTGTTTTTTTTTTTATTAAAAAAAAAAAAAAAGGACAAACCTTCAAATGTACACTTACTCACAAAGCTCCACCTTCTCAGTAGTTTTACAAGAAAGAATTAACAAGCCCCCATTCAGCATAATGAATTTTCATAGTCTCTTATCATTCTTCACAATTCTGACAGAAAAGTTAATTTTTTTAGATTCAATGCACCTAATTTTTTTAACAAGTCATTTTATAAATGTGATGTTGATCCAACTTAGGAATAAGTCATTATTTATTTTCATCAAGATTCCATCACAGAAACTTCATTTTATAATAAAGATACCACATTACAGTATTTTTCTATTCTCAATTTGGAATAAAGGAAGAACTTTATCTGTGCCGTTTTTCACTGACCACATTCTTAAACCAACTGCTTCACCTGCTGGCTATGCTTGCTGCGTCACTGGTAATATAACAGGCTGCACTCAAGAAGAAGTATCTTTGTGGATCAGTGACTAGGGTGTTGTAAGAGCCGTGCCTAATTTACCATAATTTGTTGAACAATCTTGAATATTTCATTAACTTGGGTGTTTACTTATATACTTTTACTTTTTACAGTGCCACATATATGGTAACAGTTTGAACAATACAATTTCATATTTATACTCGTTTTTACAAAGACAAGGTCCTGACTCAGTTTTTCAGTTGGAATGATTGAGATGAATATGCCATTTGAATGTTTTATATTTCATTTTTATTTTTTTGCATATTATTTTGTCACAAGACGTATTTTATAATACAAGTTAACAATTCAATTTAGATTAGCAGAGGGTAATACAAAATACATGAATTAAGTCACAAGTAAATGAACAGTAAATCTACAGTAAGACATACTCAGCATCATACTTTCAAAATATGTTTAAGTACAAGATAAATTTAATGCATTTACCCAGCTTCTTTACTGTCAAACTTGTTTGCTTGAATGTGGGGAGGATAAAGGTATACATAAACATTCATGTTCTTATTGCTCATTTTATTATGAGGTTATGACTGCTATGGGTGGAAAACAGTCAATACTCATATAACACTAGTCAGCAATTCCATATTATTGACACATTATAACCTACAAGTATTATTTTGCAATGTTTGCTATAAAGAAAGACATGAAGACTTAAAGAAGGGTGAACCCAAAGTTTTTGAGCCTGAACCTTAAAGTGAGATAAACTATGCTAATTTTATAAGTGAACAAAAATTAATTTGTGTGATAAAACATGAATTACAAGTTTCTAGAATTTATGGTTTATTATGCATGTTTTTTTTATTTGAGGGCCTAGTCAACCCTGATTCCAAAAACTACAAAGTCAATTTTTAATGCAAAAGAATAATATACATTTGAAGATTCATTTTCATTTAGTCAGTGTGTACCAAGAACAGTTCCCATCAACTGCCTTCATCAAGAGATTAGTTGCAGAATTCAGTTTTGGCAGAACATGTCTTTATGATGACCTGTCCTTCAGTATCAACAGCAGAAGAAATTTTGCCATGGTGGTACATATTGCAAAGAAAAATGAAAGAGTATCTCTGCATGAGACCTGGGGCGCAGTAAGTGATTTATTAGTTATAAATCAGTTGAATAAATTCAACATGAAGAAGGTCTGTGCCTGTTGAGTGCTCATACTTTGACTCCTGAAATTAAGCATCATTGCATCCAGTGATCCAGTTAAAATGTTGTGAAATGAATTTGGACTGGGAGACATTTAAGAAGTACGAGGGATATCCAGAAAAAAAGGTTATAACAGCTGTTAAAAATCGAAAAATGAATATATTTCAACCAAATTTACAGGGTATGTTCCAAAGTATGTGTTTATTTCTCAACATATTCGCCGTCAACTTCGATGCACTTCTTTAGCCTGGGCACCAGCTTTTTTATACCCTCGTCGAATATGCTCCGTTCCACCTCCGAAAGCCACTTCTCCACTGTCTCCTTCACCTCCTCATCGTTGAAAAAACGTTTCCCACCCAAGAATTCTTTCAGTTTGGTGAAAAGCTGAAAATCTGAGGGCGCAAGGTCCGGGGAATAGGGTGGGTGGGTAACAATATCCCATCCAAAGGACACAAGCAGGTCCTGAGTCACACGAGCGGTATGGGGTCTGGCGTTGTCGTGAAGGAGGGACACACCACGAGTCAGCATTCCCCTCTTTTTGTCTTTAATCTTTTTTTTTTAATTTTTTTAGGGTCTCACAATATGTTTCAGCATTGATGGTGGTCCCTTTGGCCATGAAATCCACCAACAAAACCCCTTTTCTGTCCCAAAAGACAGATGCCATAATCTTCCGCTCTGAAAACAGAACTTTGAATTTTTTGGCTGATGGGGAATGGGTATGGCGCCATTGTTGGGACTGCCTTTTGGACTCAGGAGTATAGTGACATACCCAAGTTTCATCTCCAGTCACAATAGAGTCAAGGAACGCCTCACCCTCGATTTCATAACGCTGAAGAAAATCACGTGCAGCCAAAACGCGATTTTTGGCGATGTTCTGGAGTCAACATTTTTGGCACCCATCTCGCACTCAGCTTCCTGTAATCAAGTTTTTCTGAGACAATTTCACCCATGAGACTTCACATTTCATGAAGGGTGTCAATCATCACACGACAATCACTGCGAATTTTTTCATCAACTTGCTGCAGAAGCTCTTCTGAAACAAGAGACGGCCTCCCACTCCTTTCTTCGTCATGAGTGTCAGTGCGAACTTCTTTGAACGACCTAACCCACTTGTAAACATGCTGACGTGACATTACCTCAGTTCCATACGTTTCCACAAGCTGACGATGGATCTCGGCCGCGGATTCGCGACGCAAAGTGAGGAACTTGATGACCGAACGAATCTCGCATCGGCGGTAGGTGGAGCAGACAGCCTCAGCAGAGGTTGACGAACTCGCTTGCTGTGATGACATTTCACAACTGACTGACGCGGTCCCGGGCTTATTTTGACCGTTAGGATCCCCCTACACGCAGGTATGCCAACCTTCAAAAAAAAAAAAAAATTCCCTGCACCCTCCAGGTACTTGTAACCTTTTTTTCTGGATATCCCTCGTATTTTAAAACAGGAGACGAAACTCCAAGTAATTACAGTTATCCATTGTCCATGCATTAAAAAAAATAATGGAAGATTGGTGACTCTCAAACACTTTACAATTTTAAGGATGTGGTCTATATTGATTACTTCCATTAAATTGCCTGCATAAGGAATCAGTTTTGTGTTAATTTGTTTTGGTATTTGAACAAGTCATTCAGAAAAAATGACAAGAACCTCATGTATAACGCCCTGCGTAGAATTCCCACTAAAACATGGCATATGGACAAAAATGGAAATGTGCATATGCGCTGTGACACGTGAGTCGGTATGTTGCACACCCCAAAGAAGAGGCTGAGTCTCAATACTTTCGCAAAATCATCTTTATTTAACTTGAAACAGGAACAGCAAGGTTATTTATAGTAGCAGTATCTACCATTCTACTATACACAGAAACAGAAAACAGGCAGGGTCAGGGCCATGTCAGTGGTCAATTTTATAATGTTCCCTGCATCACCCATGGGGCGACCGCCATTTTGCGTGTGGCAGAGGTCAGCTTGTAGTTGTTACTGTGGTGCTGTAAATGTGCAGTTGCCTCAATGACGGACAAGCTACCCTCAACAGATGCGTCAGTCGCACTTCTGCTTGTCGTCCTGTTGGGGAGGGTCTCAAGAGCCAGTCGCGCTTCTGTGTGTTGTCCCATTGGGGAGGGTCTCAAAAACTCTAACAGCACAAAAAAATTCAGATGCATAAAACTGTCTGTAAGCAAAGTTCTACACACTTTCCCTTTATAAAGCCCAATCAGTGTGAATTTTAAAACACAGGCAAGCACCTACTGCCCCACCCTGACTCCTATTTGAATATGTAACTCAATATAAATAGCCCCTTTCATCCAGTGTTAATACAATGACAAAAGCACATATAAATGTACTCTTTGGTGTCTTAAGCAGTGGTATAACCAACAAAAGTAAATTGATGGAGTGATACAGCGTGGTGGAGGTACTCAAAAGTCACACAGTGTCTGGAATAAAAAAAGAAGTGATCAGATATCGGAGTTGATGTGAAAAGGCAAATTGCAGCCCACCATCTAAGTGGGCATATTAGGGCCTAAGAGAAGAAAAAAAATAGGGACACAGTAAAGAAAAAAGGGTCTATGGTTGAGATTAAAGTCGAAAAATGTCAAGTTTAATCTCATAGTTTGTCATTAAAGTAGAATGTTGTACACTTCATCTTAAAATCAATGTTTAATTTACTACAGTGTCTTAAACCCCATCGTAACTAAAGTAGCATGTTAAATGTTTTGTATTCTGTTTCCCGATCCAGTCAATAATCGCAACTCGCTTCTTAAATGGGCTTTCTGTTACGCTGACAGGAGCACGCAGGCAGTGATCGCTACACAGAATACATTACATTCATGATATTACAGCTGTCTGAACATTTTAGAATACTATGATGTATCCTTGATATTTTCATAATGAAATGCATTAAAGCATGAATTAAACGTGTGGGGGCACGGTAGCGCTGCTGCTTTGCATTAACGGAGTCACTTAATATTATTCTTTGACACAGATGTTGGCCACAATAATATATGGATGCCTGCAAATGCTGCAACTGTTGTCCTGGAACCACTTAAACTAGTTTGGGCCAAGTGTAGTGGA
Organism: Polypterus bichir lapradei; assembly: GCA_026402145.1. Lineage (NCBI taxonomy): Eukaryota > Metazoa > Chordata > Cladistia > Polypteriformes > Polypteridae > Polypterus > Polypterus bichir. Next base: position 84,563,609 of record JANRMT010062792.1, on the reverse strand, counting down.
TACCCCTCTTATCCAGCCCTAGTAAGTTGAGAAATTTTTATCTTAATATTCTGTATCCGATTTACTGTATTCTTTCGTGTGTGGTGGCCTAAAAAATGTTTGCAATTCCTGTTATATTATAGATAATAGATCCGAAAATGCCTCGAGCTGGATGTCATCATAATGGAGTGTCAATTCCAATACCCCCTTTAGATGTTTTGAGAATTGGAGAGCAAATGCAATACAAGTCTGGAGAAAAGCTTTTCCTTGTACTCTTTTTTGACAACAAACGAAGCTGGTAAGAAATCTGATATTATAATTTTAGATGAAAACAGTTGTATTATCACTGTGTATGAAGGGTAATTGAGCTAGATCTGTGTTTAAGACATTCCTTTTAATGTTTGAAAAATCTTTCAGCCCATGTCACATTCTTTGTCTTTATGGTACATATTTTGCCTTTGTTATGTAGCATCTGTATACATCAGTGAGAATATCTACTAAAGTTTGAGAAATTATTTATTTATTTTGTGTTTTGAGGTCATGTTCATCAGTGAGAGTAGAGGAGATTGGGAGACTGATCAAACCAATCAGTATAGTGGCAACAGATTGTGAAAATTGTATCAAACTAGGGATGTCAACGATACCAGAATTGTTGTATTACATACCAATACCTGTGCGAATTTACAATAATCAATTGCTTTTTGGTACCACAGCTAAAACAGAAATCTCATTCAAGTACCTCCATTTATTGAAGTGAACAATGTTCTGCCTTTTTCCACCTTATATAAACACTAACAGTAACAACAGCTTTAAAATAATATCCATTAGGCAGTTACCCAGATATCACTTAAGTAAACGAGTATTGGCATTTATAAATATCAAAATAAATTTGAAAGTTTGAATTTTAATGTGTGGCAGAGAGAGGGATCCCTCCAGTGTAACAACAAATGGTGAAATTTTACCATAGGGTTTATAAAGAATATGTCCTGAACTACCTGTTTTATCTTAGCATGTGCACATTTTGTGGCCAGTAACTGAAATCTATTGCAAACATTATTAAATATGTACTGTTGAATTAGTGAATTTCAAGAGAATTCCAGATATTTACATTTCATCCAACTCTTTAAAGCTGCTTTGGAAACATTTTTAAAGTCTGGTTTGTCCGTAAACCAGTTGGTTAGGTTTGTAATATTGGCTATTGTAAGATTTTTATTTGAATAATTAGCTGGCTGAAAATATTACTAAAGAGTAATATTTAACTAATTAGTCAAATTGAAATGTCAAAAACTCATGACACTTTAATTTTTCTCTTTTTTTTTAAACATTTGTTCCATTTTTAAAGCTTGTTAAATATAACTTGTCAGTTTTTCATTACTCTTTTATTTCAGAACTCCTGTTAAACAGCTTTTGTTTTACTGTTTTCAAGGTTTCTTGCGTGAGTGTTCAGACTTCTTTTTTTATGCTTGCATACAAATTTATAACTGTGAAGACAACATTGCATTCTTTTTTTTTAATTTTAGTTAAAAGCAAATAACAATTCATACAATCAAACAAACTTAACAAAAACAAATTTCAACCCCCACCCTAAAGAAAGAAAGACAGCAAACAAAGCAAATCTTTGAAGCAACAAGGAAGAGTGACCTTTTCCCCAGTATAGATTATTCTAAAATATTATTGATTAGATCCTACCATAATTTAAAACATTTTGAACAGATCCTCTGAGTGAGAATTAGATTTTTTCCAATATCAGATGGTATAGGACATTAGTTACCCACTGACTTAAAGGTTGTGTGTTGGGATTCTTCCAACTGAGCAAGATAAGTCTATGTGCTAGTAGTGAGGTAAAGGCAATTACTATTTGTTTGTCCTTCGCCAGTTTAAGCCAATCCTGGAGTACACCAAACACAACTGTTAATGGGTTTGGAGTGATTGTGACACCAAGGTTATCTGATAGGCATTCAAAGATTTTTGTCCAAAACGATGTTAATTTGGCGCATGCCCAGAACATCTGGCCCAGTGAGGCTAGAGCTATATTGCATCATTCACAGGTTGAACCTTGCCATGGAAACATTTTGGATAGTTTTAATTGAGTAAATGTACTTGATAGAAAATTTGAAGTTGAAAAATTGAGTGGTTTGTGCATGTGGTGCTAGTATGTGTTCTGTGCATGGCTGCCTTCCACTCCTTTTCTGAAATGTTAAGTGAAAGATCCCTTCTCCATTCTGCCCTGGGATTTTTGAAAGGAATGAGCTTTAAAATGTTTTTATAAATTCTGGAGATGCTATCTGCATCTTCATGACTGATCAATAATTCTTCTGGAGTAGAAATAGGTGGAAATTGAGGAAAATTGGGCAGGTTCAGTTTAGCAAAGTTTCTAACTTGATAGTAGTGGAAAAAATGTGTTGATGAGAAGTTAAATTGGAAGCTTAATTGCTCATAGGAAGCACAAACATTATTGATGTACAAGTCTCCAAATGTTTTAATCACAGACATTTTCCAAGCATTAAATACTGTGTGTTTGAAAGGATGGAAAGGTGTGCACCTCATGTAGAGGTTCAACAGATCCTTCTCTGTCTTAAAGTACATCATACATTAATTCCATATTCTGAGTGAATGAAGGGCAATTGGATTAAGTGTATTGACAATAATTTGTATTTACTGGGGCACAGAGCAGGGAATATAAAGAAGTACTTCAAGATTTTTATTCTATTGCAGACCAGGCTTGTGTATATTCATTGATTTGTGTCGATGTCCAGGTCTTTATGGCCTGTGTATTTGCCACCCAGTAATAAAATTGAGAGATGTGTAGTGCCATGCCCCCTTCTGCTTTAGGTCATTGTAGAGTCACCTTTTGTATGCTTGGCTGTTTAGAATTCCAAATAAATGAGTATGTGATTGAACCTTAGTTCTTACAAAAATGATTTGTGAATGTATATGGGGATGGTTTGAAATAGGAAAAGAAGCTTCTGGAGGATGTTCATGTGACGATGTGGGTTCGCTCCATGCTCCCATCTTGCATTCAGGGAGCCCTGAACCCGTCACAGTCGGTAATGTTACAGATGAGCTTAGCAGTGAGGCTTAACAAATAGAGCAAGGGGATGGTGTAAAAGTGCAAAGTGCTTTTATTTAAAAACAGCAAACAAGCAACAATCAAAAATAAATAAATAGTGCAGTGCATCCATAAGTCTTTCAAATAAATAATGCATTAAACATGTGAAAGGTGGAGGTTAAAAAAAACACAGAAAAAAACAATCCTTTAGAACGAGGTTAAAACAACTCTGGGAAGCAGTCCTTTAAAAACAACAAAGCCCGGTGTCTTCTTTTACTGGTGACTCCCCTGCTTCTCCCATCCAGGCTATGCACCAAGAGAGCCACCCTACCTGCAGCTGACCACCTTGCCATTCCTGATCTGGAGACTTCCTGATCCCTGGCTTTGGTTACACTCCCCCAGACCGAGACTTTGCTTTTCCCCCAACGGCCAGGACGCTCACGTTGGGGCTTCTCTTTCCAAGCCTTCCCGACTTCCGCTGCCTTCTCGGCCTTATACGGCCAGCCGTCCTTCTGCCGGTCACTACCGCTCCTCCATAAAATGCTCAGCAGGAGCAACCACTTCCAACTGCCCCTGCTGGGGCTCACTGTCCAGCTGCCTGCCTGCGAGCCTTTGCTCGCTCGCTGTCTCTCACAATGGCTCTCTCTCTACACTGCTTCCTGCTTTTCTTTCCACACTCCTGCAACTGCCGTTTTCTGTTTCTCTCTCTTCCCCCTCTAGCCGCCTCATGCTTCTATTTATCAAGAGGACGTGGTAGTTGTGGCAATCAGCAGCTCCTGGGAATAATTACGGTTGCGGCCACATCACAAACTCCTCAGGAACCACTTCAGCCACGAATGCGGCAATTATTTATTTTAACAGTGGCCCTTTTAACATGAGCTGTGGATCCGCTATACCACAGTTCATTTTAACAGTGTTTATTCTACCTGGTAATGTGAGATGGAGGATGGACCATCTAGTCATATCTTGTTTATTTTTTTCCATGCAGACTGCAAAATTTTATTGAAAAAGAGGTGTATATTTTGATATTTACTCCCAGATTTTTTAACTGATCTGTTAAGATAAATAGGAAGGTGTCCAGTCTAGTATTGTGTGTTAGAGAGTTCACTGGAAAAAGCACACTTATTCAAATCCATTTTGAGTCTAAATATCTTTTGAAAATCTGCTAGTGCTTTTAGGACTGCTGGCATGAAATTTTGTGGGTCAGATATATAGTATCCAGTACCATATCATCTGCATATAATGGTATTTTTTATTCAAATCCTTCTCTAAAAAATCCCCTTTATCTCTTGATTCATTTCAAAAGTAAATAACCACTCCTTAATTAAAATTGCAAAAAGCAATGATAGGAAACATCCTTGTCGAGTACCGCATTCTTTTTTTGAAGTAGTCTGAAATAATGTTGTTAATATGAGGCTTCTGGACTAGCATAGAGTAGTTTGATCCATGCACATATGTTTGGGCTGAACCCAAATTTGTGCAATGTGGTGAACAGGTAGTCCCATTCAGCCATATCAAATGCTTTTTCTGCCTCCAGAGCTAATAAGATCCCAGGAGTTTTAGAATTAAAGGGTAAATATAATATATTAAACATTAAAGATTAGCCACTGTCTGCCTGTAATGAATCGGGTTTGGTCTTGTGATATTGCCGAATGAAGCACTTTCTCAATCCTTCTAATTAGATCTTTAGAGAGTATCTTAACGTCATTTTTTCAGAAGTGACATTGGTGTATATGATGCACATTGTAGTAAGTTCTTATTTTTCTTAGGAAAGACAGAAATTAATGCTTGGTGAAGAGTTTGAGGTAGAATTTTGTTGTCTTTAGCTTCTGTAAACATTGCTAATAATATGGAGCAAACTTATTTGAATAATTTTAATAAAATGCCACTGGGTAGCCATCGGGGCCAGCAGTTTTCCCACTTTGAAGTGAATTTATAGTATTTAGCTATTCTGAGAGTGTCGGGAGGTTTATCCAGTTTCACAGCACTAAGGGTAGATATCTAGCTATGGTATCTGTAATGAGTCAAACAACTCATTAGATTTTTAGACTGAGTGGAATATAAGGACTTACAAATACAACCCACACATTCAGAGAGTACTGTATGGCCTATGATTTTATCTCTGTCTGCATTGTTAATTACTGTTATTGCATTGCGGACTTCCTGTGTTTGGATTTGTTGAACTAAAATCTTACTGGTCTTCACTTTGTGTTCATAGTAATGATGTCGCAATTTAAAGATGAGCTGTTAATTATAGTCTCAGCTTTGCCGTCAATCATATTGCAGGTTGATATAAAACTAACTCTGACCTCTTTAGTGACCTGGCAAACATATTTAATGTAAATAATGAATTGTTTTACATCTGAAGTATCTGTGGTTTCATCACACAGAATACTGAAAAACTTTTCTGTTTTCGAGATTAAATTCGACATGTTGACTTTATTCTCGTAGTTTGTCATTAAAGTAGAACATCGTAAACTAAACTTCATCTTAAAATGAATGTTTAATTTACTAGATTTTCTCAAACCCCCGTCATAAATTATGTAGCAACGTGTCGACTTTATTCTCGTCATAAGTGTCAAGATTAAAGTGGAAATGTCGAGAATAAAGTCAACATCTCAACTTTTTTGTTTTGGACATATAGTTTTTTTTTTTTTCTTCACTTTGTCCGTATTTTTTTTTTCTTCACCATGGCCCTAGTACGCTTCCGTACAAAACCCTCAGCAATTCAGTGACAAAATATTTGCTCAGGACACAGTGTGTGCTGCAAGGGTTTTTGCACACTTTTTGCAATATGGACGCAGGTGCAAATATGAGCAAATATAAGAACGGCAGATGGGGTCACTTTAAACAGGAACCACAGTGAGTGCTACTGTACAAGGATTTTTGCACACAGAACACACCTAATGCTTAAACAACTGTATGTGTATATATTGGTTTGCAATGTACTTTGCAAGAAGAGAGCTGCTGTACGCTCAGCTGCACTATACAGACTGCGCTGACGCTGAGAACAGAGATATCACTTCCTGACGCCTCTTTTCTGATATCTGACAGGCTGGTTTCACTAGATTTTTTTTATTTTTATTTTATTAGACTTCCTCTTGCCCGCCCACCTCCACATCCTCTTTGCTTGTGAACTGCCGCTCTGCTCCCGCTATTAGCATGTACAGCCCCCTCTCACCCACCCACCTCTCCATACTCCTTGCAACTTTATTAAGCTGCTACTCTTTGCTTGTGAACTCTGCTCCGCCTCGACACCCGATATTAGCTTTAACAGTATTAGCAGTATTTGTTCACCCGCCCGCTCGTCCCTTGCCATCTCTGCAGATCATTAGATCTGCCTGTGCCTGCAGATCTCCGGCTGTCATCTCACAATGTCATGCAAAATGACAGCCGGGCGCTCAACTAAATTAGCCGGGCGGAGTGCTAAGGCGCTAGGGAGAACACTGTAGCGTGTTGGAGAAACAAGCTCAAATTCACAAAGTCGCACAGTACCCGACATAAAAAAGAAATTGTCACATATCAAAGTCGCCATGAAAAGCCGAGACGTAGCCCACCGTCCGAGTGTCATATGGAAGCTTATTAGGGTACAGTGAGAAAAAAAAGGCACAGAGTAGGAAAAAAGCACGAAATGTTAACTTCAATCTCAAAATATCCACTTTAATCGCGTAGTTTATTTTGTCATTAAAGTAGAACATAAACTTCATCTTAAAATTGTTTAATTTACTAGTTTCTCAAATCCCATTGTAACTAAAGTAGCACGTTAAATGCTTTGCCTTGTATTTGATCTTCAATGTGTTCTATGTGTGTGAATCACTACGTGCTTCCGTTCTTTCTCTTTCTCCGACAGGGCACAGAATCCATTACATTCGTGATATTACAGCTCTCTAAATAATTAAAATACTGAGATGTATACGTGATATCTTTTTCATGATGATAGGAGTTAAAGCACGTTATTAAACAGGGGAACACGGTGCATGATTGTGCGCGACTTTGATGAAATTACTGTAGCAGTACTGTCTCTTTCAAACGTACTATCCTCCAATTCCTGTCCTTACTTTTCTTTCTCCAAATACCCAATCGGCACACAATCAGCTCTGTAATAGACGTTAAGCAATCTGTACGCTTGCAACGACGATTCTTCAAAACTTTTAAGGAACACTGAAATCTCTTCATAGTACATGTTTAATTATTCTATCCGTCTATCCTTCTAGTGTCACGCCATCCTCAGCAAATATAAACTGCGAGGCAGGAACAATACGTGAACTTGCTAGCGCTGCGGCGCAGTGTCCTCACATGTTTAAATATTAACAATACAGATTATTTAAATGAAGTTAAAGTTGTATCTGTATAATATAATCAACATATTTTGTTGCATTTCATCTTAAAAATGATATCGTCATATGTAAATATGTGCTTTATTAAGTGCCGCAGGTTGTGCAATATTATAACTGTAGTGCAAGTTTACAGTGGGGTGATTGTACTTATAAGTACAAACAGTTCTACAAGGAGCAATTAATTAAATGCGTTTATAGTTCTTGGGATGTAGAGAAAAGCCAAGCAAAATGACACATTTTATTGGCTAACTAAAAAGATTACAATATGCAAGCTTTCAAGGCAACTCAGGCTCCTTCTTCAGGCAAGATGTAATGAAACTGTTTCTGAACCGCGAGGTCCATACAGGAAAGGCTTTGAAACGTTTTGCCGTGGCTGAGGCAGAGTGGGATTGATGCTGTATACCGATAATTCTCTTTCCAATCAGCTGCTGCTGTGATTCCCTACTCAGATACAGTGATATAAATACTCCAAGTGGTGCAGTGAGAGTAATATGGAAAAAGATGATCCGTTGTGGCAACCCTTAACGAGAGCAGCTGAAAGAAGAAGAAGAAAAAAAAAAAAAAAAAAGTAGTAGTAGTGAGAGTAACAACGCTAAAGCAGTTATGGTATTTGGAATACTATGGGTATTCCCTGGGCCATTATATTGTTACAGGTTAATTACAATCAGATGCATTGCACTAATAAACAATATGCGGTTAGTTTCAATGTGTTTATAAAGCCACGTCAGGAATGTGGTTCTAACAAATAAAGGGTAACCACACAGGAACAGTAGCACTGCTTTGACACTGGGTGCCACCAGTCTGCAAAACCGAGCGGAGAACTTGTGTACGACAAGGTATGAGGTACCGTGGAAAAGTGCGTGGCTTTACGCCAAGTGTAGGTTTTATACATCGCAATTTGAACGTGGAAACGTTCTTATGCAACATTTATGTGCGTATGCACCGTTTATACGTGAGGCCCCTGGTGTATTCTAGATCTATTCTGGTAATTTCACTAATTAACTCGTATGCTTTCTTGGTTTGCAGTTTATTGTTGTGGGAAAGATATGAAATAATCTGTCCTCTTAAAAATGCCTTCAGAGTTTGACAAATGGGGATGCATTAGTCTCCAGGAAATAATCAGTTTGCTAGGATATGAATTCTGTACAGTGCTCTTCAGCTAATGACTGGGTTGAGATGTTTGCTACAAGATGAGTGTGCAGAACATAGTAAGATAAGCTCCATGATCAAAGAGGCCTGGTCGGAGATAACAATTGCGTCATACTTCCACAATTTGATAATGTACAAAAAATTTAATAAATTCTTGAGTAACAATGATGAACTTGTGAAAAGAAGGAATATGTTCTAAGGTTAAGATTTAAAAACCTCCAAACTGTGTAATTATTTTTACTGTATTAAATGTTATCACCACTATAGCTGAAGACCTGTCCAGGTCCGGATTTAAAACACAGTTAAAGTCTCCGTCCACTATAATTTTATGAATGTTCACATTAGGAACAGATAAGAATACATTTTCGATCAAATCTATATCATCCCCATTAGGTGCATAAATATTTGTTAAAATCACTTTAGTATTAAATTAATTACCCATTACCATGACATATTGCCCTTCAGGATCTCGTATTACATCTGATACTACAAATGGGATAGTTCTTTGTATTTAGATTCCATCACCCCTAGTTTTCTTTGTATAGGCAGAGTAAATAATTTGGCCAATCCAATCCCTTTGCAGCCGAAATTGGTCCTTACAGCATTACATTCTTCAACATACCATTCAACTATGTGGCATTTGTGCTTTGACTAATGGGATATACTAATGAACAGTAATTTGCCTCCAAAAGCCAAACAAATGACATAAATTAATTGTTTGCAAACTTATATTTAGCAGTGAAGTATGATTACCACCTGGAGCTTTTCATGTTATCACTGGTGTAGCCAAGCCAAATAGCCACTTGCTACAACTTCTGTTTGTACTGACAGTCCTCCCACATCCCACAGTACTACATGCATAACTGTTGAGGCATGTAAGTTGCACCTCAGCACAACCCTGAACTGTACACACCAGATAGAAAATGGGCAGATGATTATTACAATCAAAGAATGAATGCAAAGCCTCCTTTTTTTGTCTGGGCTGACTGTGTAGGACACTATTTAAAAGCAATTACTCTCATTATATTTTTGTCTGATTTTACACGTGTGGCATAACAAGTTAAATGATTACATCTCATTTGATCTGTGACATTTTGCTCTGAATTAATTCCATAATGGGATAAACATGACAGTAATTCAAGCTTATGTGTGTTTCTTTTTCTTTTTTTTATATAAATACAGTATAAATAATAACTATGATTCCTACACGAATGACCGGTGTTTGACCTGAGTAGATGCGATCTGAAGCTTCATTTGTTATTGTGCCTTCGTCTAACTTTCTTTGGTACTACTGACAATGTAAAATAGCTGGTACCATTAGGTTTTCTGAACTTTAGTGCCGAATGTGTACTGAAGTATCACTTTTTGTGACATCCCTGTACCAGACTATGGTAAGCAACAGGGAGCTAAGTTGTTGAGCGAGTCTTTTGAGCAACCTGTCAGTCTATATCCCCATTCTCATCTTAAATTAGGTCCATGCCTAGGGTTGCTGGGCTTAATTTCTTTGATAGGGTGAGGGGCTCAGGGTGGAGTGGTGGCTATGAGACTAAGGATCTGCGCTGGTATCCCGAAGGTTGCCGGTTCAAAAGAGATCCAACTCTGCTGGGCCCTTGAGCAAGGCCCTTAACCTTCAATTGCTCCAGGGGCACTGTACAATGGCTGACCCTGCACTCTGACCCCAAGGGGTATGCGAAAACTAACACATTCCTAATACAAGAAATTGTATAAGACAAAATAAAGAACAGTAGAACTGCTTGTTCTTTAGATTGAGAAAAGCCATTTGAGGTAGTTTGGGCATTTAGTCAGGTTTCTCTACAACCAGGGTACTTCACACAGCCCATTAGGAGAAGGCTCAGTAGCAAAGGACATACTTTGAGGTATTGTATCACTCAGTTTGCCTATGAGTGTTTGGGAATTTTCCAGAGCTTTTGGAAAATGTTGTTGCTGCAAGATAAAGAGAAATAATGTCAGAAGTATGAAGAAAAATTATATTAGTTGAAACAAAAATATAGTGTTATGGCAATGTCACATGTGAATATGTACAAGTTTAAACAATTTACATGCACACATTTAGCAGCCACCTTCTTTACTCTGATCTAGTACTGGCCTGGACCTTTTTTTACATCCAGAGCAGATTTACTCTTTGAAGCATTGCTTCAACAACACTCTGGAAATGTTGCATAGGGATACCGATGGTTAACAGGACACAAAGGTGCTGTATTGAATTAAGGGGTAGGATATTGTCCATGGGCCATTGGTGTAAACAGATGTCACTGTTTTTTTTGTTTTTTTTTTGTTTTTTTTTTCTCTCCTGGGAAATGGGACAGTATCCTACCAGAAGAACACTGTGCTCGTAAATGGTTATTATCTGTTGGCATTCAGATTGCACTTGACTTAAGTGGCTTAATTTTTGAGAAGAAAATATTCTTTTTTTTACTGCTACCACTTGAACAGAAAATAAATGACATTTTTTTTTGTACACTGGTGTTAAAAATAACTGTTCTTTGAGTCTTGTGCTCTTTTTGTTAGTTTAAAAAGAATCTGGCTATTCTTCTGTCATCTCTGTCACATTAAGGTGCTTTCCACACAGGTGTTAAAATCTTGGTTAAAATAGTGCAATCTGGGCATTTAAGTTGCGTTTTGCAGTAGTGCTTAATTGACTTCAATATGACATTACATTCACATTTGTTTGCCTTTGGTAAACACCAACCTGCAGCCCAGATTGTATTTTTGTGTGTTTACCAGTGGGGGACATTTAATCAGGCAGTCCAGAGTGTTTTTAACCGGTGGGGTTTGAGGGTCATTGGATTCACAAAATATGGATCAGTGGTTTTATTAGATCTGAACATTGACCACCTTGTGTTTAAAAATCCTCCTGAGAAAACATTGCCACTACTACTGTGTTCATCCTCTGACTGCACAGCATGTTTGCAGTCTATGAAGAAATGTGATTTCTGCATAGATTCTTCAAATCCTGTCAGATGTCAGTTTCGAATTTTGATTGCCTGCTGCAGTTGGTACAATACAGTATTTCATTCCGGTCAGTCAATATGCGAGTCAGTGTTAGCCCTAAAGAGAGGCTACTTGTCACCTTGAGGTAAGCAATATACAAACAGTACTCGCTTGCATATGCACTCACCCACCGAATAGTCCATTAGTAGCTAAAGTTATGTCATTTGCACAAACCTACAAACTGCTTCAAATTCTCCATTTCTGTTATTTTGTTGATAATCATGGGACATATCTGGTTCTCCAAATAAATGACATGTAAATGCAATACAGATGTTTTTTTTGCACTCATCAAGATTTTGGCAGAAATTGATGTCAAGAAAAAGTTGAATGCAATGTTTTTTGTTGCCATCCGAACGCAAGTTTGTGAAACCCCGTGTGGACGATCTGGTTCGCTGTAATAAGTAGAAAAATGCTGGCCATTCAATCCGCGCTCACTTGGCGCTACAAATGGCAGAAAAACGCTCAGTTAAGACGTCTGTGTGGACATGACCTAAGAAAATTTTTACCCCCAGATCTGCCACCTAGTTGTGTGTAGGGTATTTTATGTTTTTAACCTTGAAAATATCTGTACAACCTTGAAAATATCTGTACACTCTAGAGCAGGGGCCTCCAACACATCACTCTCGCAACCCCTTTCCAAATAGCTCGCCAAAGGGTTAATGAATCCTACATAAATTTGAAAGCTTGATTAGTCAAATTACGGGTGGGCGATCTTACCAAAAAATCATATCACTATCCACAATCTGAATTGCAATCTGTTTTCAATGTGGCATACAGTTAAGAGAATATCCGGACTCAAACTCATCAAGACCTAAGTAACACTTTATTTTAAATATCTAATAAGGTTTAATTCAATTGTTCTCTCGTTCACTAGCTAAGTGGAGTTAAGGAATACGCCCGAAGCTGGCGAGTGTGTGAGGAAAGCCCACGGCCCACTGCGTGTTTCTTGGATTCGCGCAAATAAATCGGTACCACAGTGAACTGTGATACATAGTGAAATGAGGGAAGTCGCAAAATCAACCGGAATGTTCAAGTGAATTATAGAAAAAAAAACTGATCTAAATCTGTTAAGTAGTTCTATAGTTTAAAGCAGACAGACAGACAGACATTGGATTTTATATTTTATATTAGTAAACCTTCAAAATAATGTGCACTTAAATTCTCAACAGCATTCTCAGCTTTTCTCAAGCTTAAGAATCTTCACCAAGCAGCTCTGAAAATGTCTGCTTTGTTTGTGTCTACATACCTCTTTGAGTCTGCCTTTTCTAACATGAATGTCCTGAAATCAAAGTTCAGAACAAGACTGACAGATGAACATTTAAATAACTCTAGAAGAGTGAACCTAAGTGGCTACACTCCACCATACACCTCTTTTGTTGACTCCATGCAGTGCTAGTCATCTGACTAACTAAAAAACACATCACACATGCAACTGGACATGTGAATACTCTTGTGAAGTGAAACAGTGACATGTAACAAAATGACAAATGAATAAGTAATATCTGTATATTTGTAATTGCATTCTTTTGTTTTGACAGCATTCATGTTTTAATTCAATGGCGTGAATTAAAATGCATACAGACATACAAAATGTACTTGCAGGTGAACTAAATATTTTTTGTGATGTTTTAATGCAAAACGTTAGTTGTGGACACCAACATTTTGTAAATGTTCAGGCAAAACAAGCTTATTCAGTTTGTTTGGGTTGAAATAAGCTGTGAGAATAAACGTTAGAAAACATGAGTGGCTCTCGGCCATTTTCATTTTGTAAAAGTAGCTCTCGGGGTGGAAAAAGGTTGAAGACCCCTGTTCTAGAGAATATACAAGAAGAAGATCCAAGATGACAACTGCATCTGAGATACTAGGATAATCATGAGTGGCACCAACAATCATACCGTGATCCAAGTTTCTTGACCATATATTCCTAATTAAGTATCTGCTTAACTTATACAAAATAGCCTATCTTTAAACTAGGTTGGTGGGCAATGATACCTCTGACATGTAGTTTCAAGTACCTGATAGAGACGTCTGGTCAAAAAAACCCAAAATACTGACTGTATGCTTACATGTTAAAATTTATTGTGTACCCCATATTTACATACCACGTAGCTTCCAAGCAGTTGTGAAGTAAATATTTTTAATTTATCTGTCGAAGGAGTCTTCTTAAAACAACTTTGGATGGCCAACTCAAAATATGCGTATTTAGAGAGAGTAGAATTAATCGTGGCAACATGTTCCATATTCTCTTGGAGTACAGTTCTTGGCTGTGTGAAAGAAATTGCAAATGGTCTTGTCTGAAAGATTTGTGACACAGAAGTATATCCTAAGTCCACTGATTACTTGTTCAGTAGAAGTTCCACTGCATAATTATTTGTATTGTTACTATTTTGTCATTATTCCTCCTATTTAAAATGATTTTACAATGCAGTATGACTTTCATTGCATTACCCAATTTATAATAATTGAATCAAGATTTATTTAGATGATAATCAGGAATAAAGCACAGAGATCCCTCCTCGATCGCGGGGGTGGTGGCGTTCCAGAACCCCTCGCGAAAGGTGAAAATCCTCGAAGTAAAAACCATACATTTATATTGTTATTTTTATATTGTCACACTTGGGTCACAGATTTGCACAGAAACACAGGAGGTTGTAGAGATAGGGACTTTAAAACACTGCGAACATTTGTCTCTTTTTCAAAAGTTTAAACTGTGCTCCATGACAAGACAGAGATGACAGTTCCGTCTCACAATTAAAAGAATGCAAATATATCTTCCTCTTCAAAGGAGTGCATGTCAGGAGCAGAGGATGGCAGAGAGAGAGAGAGAAAAGCAAACAATCAAAAATCAATAGGTGCCGTTTGGGCTTTTAAGTATGCGAAGCATCGCATGGGAAGCATATCGTATATCATTGAGGAGTTTTATTTAATACGTAATACATGCTCTGATTGGGTAGCTTCTCAGCCATCTGCCAATAGCGTCCCTTGTATGAAATCAACTGGGTAAACCAACTGAGGAAGCATGTACCATAAATTAAAAGACCCATTGTCCACAGAAATCTGCGAACCAGCGGAAAAAAAGTGATATATATTTAGATATGATTACATATAAATCTGCAATGGAGTGAAGCCACGAAAGTCGAAGCGCGATATAGCGAGGGATCACTGTAATATACTTTTAAAATCTCACAATTTTTTATCTTCAAATTCATGTTATGATTTTGATATGATTAGTCTTTTCTTTTAATAATGTTGACACACTTCAAAAATTCTTGAATGCAGTTTTAATGTTAATTAGCAAAATGCTTTGCACAAGGTTTGACATAGAGAAATATGTTTATTAGTATCATTTTATAATTACATGTTCCTCGATGTACAAACTAACAATGTCGTAATATTAAATCAAAACTGTGTGTTGAAGAACGTTAATTTCGCACATCTCTTCCTTTGACATTTCCTAGTATTTCATAAGATACAAGTTTAAATTTTCAGATGTTTAATTTTAATTATATCAGACATCATTTTGTTGCTTAATGAACCTCAAGGCACTTGAGGTGACTGGTGCATTACTAAATTTTCTTTATGTGGAAGCATTGTGTAATGCTCTGTTTTAGTACAGAACTCTTTGAAATAAAGTAACAAACAAAAATTTTGCAGTGAAAAAGATTTTTAAGTAAGACGGTGAATCAAATGACAATGTGTATTATTATTATCAAAATTTGCTGTCAACACTGTGGAAGAAGTTAGATATACCCATAAAAAACTTAGACTAAATAATTTCATTATTTGCAATTTCATTTGCAGTAACTAAGAATGGATCTTTGCTTTTATGTATCTTAATACATAATTTCATTTTTTAATATTTTTTTTTCCTTATACCAGGCAATGGCTTCCAAAATCCAAAATGGTTCCACTTGGAGTTGACAAGACAATTGACAAGATAAAAATGATGGAGGGTCGGACATCAAGCATTCGAAAAGCTGTAAAAACTGCATTTGAACGAGCAATGAACCATCTGAGCAGAGTACAGGGTGAATCAGTTAGTGATTTTAGTGATGTTGATTAACATGGTTCTGATATGGCTTTTACATTACTTCTTTATAGCATTTTCATAGTGGGCTAAAAGTTCACCCTTAGTGAAAGTGCTGTAGGTGTTGAGTCTTATTTGTTTAACCCTACAGTTGCCCAAGAAAAAGCAGTACAAAATTGTTCACTGCCACTGAGGCTGTAAAATACTGTACTTAATAATTTTAACACCGAGTGTGTATATGTATATATTTATATATGTGTGTGTCTCTGTGTATAAATATGTACATAAGCAATATGTACATGTATATGCACATTTATATTTAATTAACTTATTACAATATATGTACTCATGGCTTTCCTATTATGTTTTTGCTATTTTTCAAAATTAGAATGATTTTATACTGTAGTCAAAGTTTGGTATTTAATTTTATGTATATAATGCAAGTTGGAATACATACTAGGAAAGTAGGTAGGTATAAAAACCTGAACTGCACCATATTCAAAACACCAAATAATGTGCTACCCAAATGACCTGTTAACCTTTGTTAACCTCTCTTTTGTACAGTATGGGGTTTTCCTTAAAAAACTTTTATAATTTTTACAGTTGTAAACAAACTACAGGGACCTGTATTTTAAATGTAGGTAAATGTGCCTCATTTTGTTTTTATTTATTGTAAAATTCTGTACGTTTCTTTGTATGAAAGCTGAAAATTCTGAAGTGTTAAAAGTGTACATTTCTATAGGCACATTAGATTTTAGATTACATTTTATAGACACTGTTTGAAGTATTACATGTAAAATAATTACAAGTTTGTGCATAATCAGATGTTTTTTTCATATCAATGTAGGGTTTGTGATATTTGTTAATGTAGTAAGAAGGGTGGGTAGCAAAAACATTTTGATGATTTGTTTTGCTATGTGCTATGTAAATAAACTTAGTATCTTATTTTTTATTTGACTGGGTTGGGAAGAAGCATTAGAGTTGGGGTCAAAAAGATGGGTGGGTTTACAGCATATATTTTTTTTTTTTTTACATTGGAAATAAATTCAGAGTTTTGATTTTTATCTTAACAAGTTTCTCTCTGGCCATTATTTGTTGCAAAATGATTGAAGTATGTTTCTTATCAACAATACACATGTTGATTATAGCAATTACTACTAGACACCTGCTGTTATGCTCTTTATATAAATGTTTGAAAATTTGTGAATCGTTAGATGTGTTTTGGAGTTAGAAGTTGTTCTAGTATTTCAATCTTGAATAACATGTTTGCAGATTTTATGAGTACAGTAGATCCCTGCAAAGTCGCGGTTCAGGGTTCACGGACTCAGTCGTTTGTGGATTTTTCTTCAGAACTTAACTATTAATTGTTAGCGGAAAGTGCAAATATCCTCCGCAATTTTATGGCTTTTTTCATGGCAATACTGTGCTGTAGTGAGAACAGGAAGCAACCGCTGAGGGAAACGCGGTTTGGGATGGTGAAAGTAGCCAATCCCAGAGCGTTATGCATTTCTCCTTGCTGCTGATTGACTGCTGCCCTGTGACGCATCTCCAGCTGAGTGTCGTCGTGTTTTCCATTTTGTTATTCTTAAACGCACAAGATGTCGCCGAAACGGCCTGCACCTTCTAAGGCTTCTGGCACTGAGCCTAAGCGCCAGAAGAAGTTTAAAAAACTCCAGGAGAATGTTGAACTACTGGATTTGCTCCGGGAACTAAAAAGTTATGCTGCAGTAGCGTGCCACTATGGCATTAATAAAAGCCAAAAAGGTAACGACCGTAAGGAATTAAAATATCGTCAGGATAGAATCTTCCTTGGCATTGTGGATCACCGACTGCAGGAAGAAGAACATCCCCTTGGACGGTAACATCATCCGTGAGAAAGCACAGAAATTGTACCAGCAGTTCGCTACAGGAGACAATGTAGCAACTTCCCATCACAATGTTCCTGAAACCTATAAAGAAAAGCCAGCACAAAACCCCACCAGAAGAAGACCCATCCAAACATACGACGACTCCTGAAGCACCTGAAGAGGAGGTGTCACCCGAGGAGTTTTAAATCCTCTGCATCGTACTGCACTGCTACTTAGTCATCAGTATCATTCATCATTGGGGAGTACCCGTACATTTTACTGTATTTTAATTAAATGAAATTATTATGTACTTATAACAAAGAAAACTGCAGCACATATCAAAGACAACGCGCTTGCATGAATTACAGTACATATAGCGGTAACATCAGTACAGTAATCCCTCGCTATATCGCGCTTCGACTTTCGCGGCTTCACTCTATCGCGGATTTTAAATGTAAGCATATCTAAATATATATCACGGATTTTTCGCTGGTTCGCGGATTTCTGCGGACAATGGGTCTTTTAATTTATGGTACATGCTTCCTCAGTTTGTTTGCCCAGTTGATTTCATACAAGGGACGCTATTGGCAGATGGCTTAGAAGCTACCCAATCAGAGCATGTATTACATATTAACTAAAACTCCTCAATGCTATAAGATATGCATCCCGCGCGGTGTTTGATTGTTTGCTTGTCTCTGCCTCTATCTCACCCTCTCTGACATTCTCTGCGCCTGACGGAGGGAGTGTGAGCAGAGGTGCTGTTTGCACAGAAGCTGTTTGCTTAAAAGATACTGACGCTCCTCTAAAAAATGCCGCTTTATTGCGGTGCTTGGCATATTTAAAAGCACAAAAGCACACGTATTGATTTTTTGATTGTTTGCTTTAATCTCGCACTCTCTCTCTGACGTTCTGTGCGCCTGACGGAGGAGATTTGAGCAGAGGGGCTGTTTCAACAGAGGCTGTTTGCTTAGAAGATACTGACGCTCCTCTGAAAAATGCCGCTTTACTTAAAAGCACACGTATTGATTTTTTGATTGTTTGCTTTTCTTTGCGAGCCCGCGCTCTCTCTCTTAAATTCTCTGCTCCTGATGCAGAGACTCATTTGAAGAAAAGATATATTTGCATTCTTTTAATTGTGAGAAAGAACTGTCATTTCTGTCTTGTCATGGAGCACAGTTTAAACTTTTGACTAAAGGGTGTTATTTCATGTCTAGAGGGCTCTAATAATGTGAACAGTGTGGGAGAGTTTATAAGGGCTTAAAATATATAAAAATAACCATACAAACATATGGTTTCTACTTCGCGGATTTTCACCTATCGCGGGGGGGTCTGGAACGCAAACCCCGCGATGGAGGAGGGATTACTGTATTTTACATTCTAGCACCGCGAGAGACATAGCAGTACAGTACTGTACAGTATACGGGGTTACCTTTGCATTTAGGTAATGTATTAAGCTGAGATTGCAAAGAAATTAAAGTGCTTTGGGGTCATACTGTATTTAGGGTTTAAACTATAAAAATAAGCATTTAAAAGGCATTTTTTAACCACATCCAATTCGTGGGTGCGCTAGGAACGTAACCCCCGTGAATTTTGGGGGTGTACTGTATTTTTAAAAATACATTGCAAATCAGTATTTGAATTGCTCACTAGACTTTTAAACCATTATGGGTTGCAGCTGCAGACAAATATATGGAGTGGAGGAACACACAACTTAGTAAGGTAGTTAGATTGGCTTTGAAAATTATTCCGTAACTAACATGAAGCCAACATAGACTAGCCAACTAGGGGGGAAAGGGGCTAATGTATGTTTTAGATTATGACTATGATGGCTGCATTGTAAACCACTCAAAATCAGTTGATACCCCTAAATGATAATTGCAGTGCCCCAGCCTAAAATTGACAAAAATAATATGAAGCACATTAACATCAACTATAGAGAGGAAGGAACTAACTGTGGAGATGCAGTTCATAAAATGAAATTTAGACTGCAGTGTTCAAGTACTGCTCTAAGGCTGGCCACAGAAGACATTCCTTGTTATTACCATTCTATTATAGGGTTAATAACTGGAACAGTCTCGCAGCATTTATTTGATAACACACAGCTGTTTGATGCATCTCCCAGCACATCCCTTTTAGGGAAAAGCTTTACACTAATTTTTAATTACTTATTTGTTAAAGCTGTCTGCAAGCAGTAGATTGATAAATTTGAGATCCTGTTCTTCCTGCTAAACTATTAATTGTGTGTTCACAATTGACATTTTGCTTTTAATTTTTTTTTTCAACCTTCCAGGGTGAATCCATGCCACTGGCACTGAATGATGCCGTGGTGGAAAATGAGCTGTGGAGTAAAGTGCTGATTCTTGTTTTAAAATGAGTGAATGTCACAACATTGTTTTGCTTTGTGCTTTTTTTCCTTATTAAAATTACATAGATTTGTTTTTTTGCAATATGTGCGTGATTTCAATATGCAAATCAATACTCAATAACATTTTTGGCTTTAAAAATGGATGTGTTTGGTAAGCTTTAAGGCCTTTATAGGAATTCCGTATCTTTAGCTCCTGTCTTTCATAATGGAGGTGTTTTTTTTTTTTGTGGTTTTTTTTTTATTTATAAAATATGCTTCACTATAGAACCAAATCTCATATGGCAAATTAATATATACCAGTATTGTGAGTAAATAACTTTGATTTGAAAAATATCAAGTTTATACTTTTAACAATTTACTTTTAATATTGTAAAAAAATCAAAATCCCTTGAAAATCAGATTGTAAATAACACAATTGATAGCCTCTTATCAATGTTTATTTCTTAAACTTGATCCATTCAGCAAGGAGTGTTACTTTCCATAGCAAAATTAATAAGTGGATGGGTGTAGCTGAGTTCACAAGAATACAGGTCATAGATAAGGAAGCACAAAACTGTAAAGTGAAACTATAGATGCATATGTGCACACATCTCTTTAATTATTTGCTTGTTTTCTTTATTTTGTTAGATTTTACAAATGTTGTTTGGTACAAGATATGCTCCAATTGCTTATAGTCAATCCTCTCACATATTAACATTTAAAAAAAAAAAAACTCTTTAGCTCTACAGTAAGTGTTGCTTTTTCATTTGTGACATTTTTGTTAAATGACAAGACTACTGTCACCAGTTCTGAAGACTGTTAACTTTCGACTTTGTTCAGCGCATTAATGTGATGCAGGAGCATTGACCCATGTGCTGATACTTTTGAAAGCACACGGGAAACTAATTTTTATTTGGGCTTCAAATCTTTCATTACACAGTCCCTTCAAGTTTTCTGCCATTTCATGATGTTTTGTGTAGGTGAAGATACAAGTTGCATGTGTTTTCAGGGATTTTAGTGTGGGCAAAATTAATTTTGTGCACAGCATGAAAACTTTAATGTGGCTTTTTTTTTTTTTTTTTGGTTTAAAAACATTTTTAATGAAAATTTAGTAGTGTGAATGTGGCTTAAGTTAGTTGGCAATAATAGGTATTTAAAATTATGCTCTGGTTTGCAGCATTGGCCTTGTATTTAGCAGTTGGCTCTGACCAGATGGTACACCATTTTGGGTGGACCTTGAATTAGAAAAGTTTGGGAACCCCTGGTACAGACTGTTCCAGATTTAGCATGACAAGTTTACAATATTTGAAAATAAAATAATTTGTCAGAAAGGCCTTATTTCTAAGTCAAAAGTTCCTGTGTGATCATCTCGCTGATTTTGTACATTTGTTTATATCTGCCCATATCTAAATTATATACGGTATAACTAATTTTTTAAGGTGTATTTTCCTATATTACCATAAAATGCAGAAAACAATTCATGTATTTGTTTCAGGAATATCAGAATTAATGTTATCGACAGCAAAATCTCAGCATATTGCCTTACTCTTTTGATCTGTCTGTAGTCTTCTGCCTAGCCCATCCAACTTCTATATTTGGAGCAGATTGGAAACGCCAGCATGCCCATTATGCCAAAGAAGAGCAACACTGGAGCACATCTTCAGCTGCTGCCCCAAGGCACTAAGAAGAGGACTCTGAGGCACCATGACAATTTGTTTAAGGAATTAGCCAGAACCTTCTTCAATGCTATTAGTAAAGTCAGGCACCTCCAACCAACAAAGTACATCACAAGGCTTTTTAAAATTAAGAAAGGACAGGTGCCCTAGAAGAGTGTGTCAGATGGGATCCTTGCATCTGCACAATCCTGACAGTAGATGAAAATCATTTCTTTTTCTGATCCAGCCATCTCTTGGCTAAGAATTAGGTCCAGGGTGTGATCAATGAGAATGTCATTGCATAAACTTGTGTATTCTTACTGTGGTAAAAACTAGAAGTCATGGTCTTTGATTGAACAGACATTCTTTAGAAGGGAAAAGAAGAATTTTGGTGAGCCTTTTTGATCCTGAACTTGAAAGGGGTATTCTATGGTTGCCAGTTTTGTTTTCAGAGATTAGATTCTGTACAATAAAATGTGTTAATTACAATTGTCTACCATTTGTGGTTTAAAGGGAACATTTCTTGTTTTATGACAAATATAGTACAGGCCAAAAGTTTGGACACACCTCCTCATTCAACGTGTTTTCTTTATTTTCATGGCCATTTACAGCACTCCATCACTCTCCTTCTTGGTCAAATAGCCCTTACACAGCCTGGAGGTGTGTTTGGGGTCATTGTCCTGTTGAAAAATAAATGATCGTCCAACTAACCTGACTCTGGCACAACACAACTGCTGGTCCCAACCCCATTGATAAAGCAAGAAATTCCACTAAATAACCCTGATAAGGCACACCTGTGAAGTGAAAACCATTTCAGGTTACTACCTGTTGAAGCTCATTGAGAGAATGCCAAGAGTGTGCAAAGCAGTAAACAGAGCAAAGGGTGGCTATTTTGAAGAAACTAGAATATAAAACATGTTTTCAGTTATTTCACCTTTTTTTGTTAAGTACATAACTCCACATGTATTCATTTCATTCATAGTTTTGATGCCTTCAGTCATGAAAATAAAGAAAACACATTGAATGAGGAGGTGTGTCCAAACTTTTGGCCTGTACTGTATATATGCCAAAAGTCTGTTTGTAATTTTACAACAGAGTTGGGGGAAGTGCCTCAAACCAGTTTGGCAAATGATTCTCTGCAGGACTCTCTCAGTCAACCCCCACAGGAATGCCAGACTAACTAGCTGGCAAGCAGCAGCTGAACAAATGGTTTTGGGGGCAGTTGTGAAAGGTATTGTGTGCCCCATTGGTCTAAAGTTGCCTGAAGGCATTAATTACAATGACACCCTATTGGCCGTAGGGTTTGGACAGGGAACCTATTTGCTTTGTTTACCCCTCCCTCTCTCTCATATGATGGAGCATCTTACACACCTGAACTGAAAAGGACGACACCATTAAGTTCACAGCTTGGCAGTCATATTAAGACAGGCATACAGCCTGTTCTGAAGAAACCTGACCAAAAATGATGCCTTAACTAGAGGCATTTTAAATGACAAAAATAAGTGTGTGTGTTGCCTCTAACTACACATCAGCATTTATCAGGTTGTATCGTTGCCATTGTTCACTTGTACTTTGCTAATTGTTATTATTGTTGTATATTATCAATAATACATTATTTAAAGTGCAACTTAACTCCTGCTTGTCTTTTATGACACCCAATTGCCTGAGGTTATAAATGTAGAAGGAAAGGTGGGAGAGGTTATATGATACAATACCTTCTAAACAGTGGTAAGTATGAGATTTGAGGAATTATGTAAAGTAGAGGAATATATTACTCCTCCAAGACATCATACACACAAATCGATTTCCATCACACTCTTCTCTTGTAACAAAATCAGAATTATAATTCTTGTAGCTTTCCGTTATGAGCAGTGTCACTTTCAAAAAATAAAATAACCACATTTCCTCCTGGGCATTCATTTTAAAATTTCATTTTAAAAAGTGTCTAGTGTGCATAGCCTATCTACTTTAAGATGTTCATAATAATCTTATTGTTTTATATACTGTACCTGTACAAGTCTGATGTGGTGAATATGGCTGCATCACAAGCACTTCCAGATGGGTCAAACCATATGTCTTTGATTCAGCAGTTGTTGTCAACAAACACCTGAAAAGTTATAGATGGGCATCCTTGATGGTTAATATACTTGTGATAACCTTCTGTTTGGGTGAAGAAGAGACATATGCTTTCAACTGAGCACGTTCACACCAGTGGTACATGGTATGCCAAGACTAGCCACACTCAACGCTGTTTGCTTCTACAATATATGGTAACTTGAAGTACCTACACATTATTCTCTCCTGAGTGGCCTTTCCGACCTCCTATAGCTCTGTACTGGCTAATTTGTACAAAGCTATTGCATTGCACTTTCAGGTTGGACCTGTTGATGATCGTGCAAGAAATGGTACTGTACAACTAACTACATGGCAAAAGTTGATTTTGACATTGTAAAATTTTAGAGTCTGAGGCTGTCAGAATAATAGTTCTCACCTACAGCCTCCCAGATCTTTCTGATTTGCCGTCTCTGTTGTATAACTTATGGCACTTTAAAAGGGCAATTTCTAGTTGGCATATAACCAATTGTTTCAGTTGCCATCGTCTTTGGATATTATTCCTGCGGTGATTAGATGTGGCATTACAAATACTAAAAATTGCACAATATTAATCAGTTGCCTATTATCCTGTCCATATAGTTTTCATCTCCCTTATCAGTAGAACATTGAAAGGCCACACAAATTATCATGGGGCAGCTGTAGGTTTTTTGCTGACCTAGTTGAAGGTGTATATGGTGTCAGTGACCCTTTCTATGACAAAACATTTTCATAAATGTAGCATTATTGCTATTTTAACTTTTGAAATATTTTTTTACTTGTATAATATTTTGTTTGTAATCTAGTAGTTTACATGGATGGACTTTCTACAGTATGTTCACATTCATGTCTGCATTTTATGCAAACTAAAGGTATGTATTTGTTTCAATTAAGTTCAAAATTCTTGGTAAATTATGTCAAATAAAATACAGCTATTAAGTGAATGTAAATTTGACATAGCATTTAGAACTGGATCACTGAAATTCAAAACTGCTTTTTTCTTGGCTTCATCTTGGCGAATGTAGGAATAATTTCTTTAAAATCCATAGTTTGGGCTGGTCCACTAATGAGCTTGCTGAGAATTATCTAAATCATTAGAACACATATACAGTATATAAACCAGACAAATAACAGATATTTTACAACATAGTTGGGGGAAGTAAACTCTTTTATTAAAAAAGGCTCATCAGGCCTTAAAAACTAAACTTATTATAGTCTGCTCATTTCACAGTAGGGGTTCCTAAAAGAAAAAAATTGTTATTTATATCTTTGTTTGAAATAGGGTGTTGGTCTAAATTTAAAAAATTAATAAATAAAGGTCATCCATCATTTAATCTGGAAGAAGAAATTATGTGTAATGTCTGAATCCAGTGTTTTTCTGAGTCTTTGTTTTTTATTCCAAGACATGTCTAAAATGCAAAACCGCGCTGAATTTATTTTTAAAGGATTTAACAAGTATGACTAAGCTGTACTGGTCTGTCTTTTTAAGATACAGTAGTTTAATTTCTTTTATAAAGTCTTGTTATTTGAATCAGTTGCTTGCAAATCATCACAGAAACAAAGAGCGAAGAAGCAGTTTCTGTCATTTGCACCTGTGTCTGCATTTTATTAACTGACTTTTAAAAAAATAAATAATACAGCTTCTAATTAAACTCCTCATGTAATCGTATGGCCTTTCCCTCCTGTCATTTTGCAGAAAGAAACTCAGTGTGATTTTTTTTTTTCTCCATATATTTAAATAAACGGGAGTCTATTTTTCTTTTTTTTTGTTTTTTATTTCATTTTTTTATAGACAGACCTTGATCTCTAAAATGTTATACACATAATGACAGCTGAAGAAGAGAGGACACAACAATAAATATTAAAAAGAGGCAGCTATTTCAATAACATTTAAACCTGTAACAACCTTTAGGTATCTGCTAAAATAACAATAGCATTTTAAAATAAATAGCACAGCAACCTCTCAAGATATGGAAGGTTGAATCCTGTTTTTTATTTCTATAAAAGATAAATAATATTGTGCCATTATTTTCAATCTAATAAAGGTTTATTATAGTAAATAAGAATATTTTTAATTAAGATAGGAGTTCCACTTAAAAACAGGTCTTGGTTGGACCATTAACTCACACCCACTACAGCCATCCGTGGACTGACCTGAGTAGCCAGGAGTCATGGTGCACTTGTTTTCTGACATGTTCTTAATTTTAGGCTATAGATTTCCTTACTTTTTTTGCTCTTTACTCTATCATGATGTTAATGTCGGTTTATGAAGGAATTAAAGGGGATAAATGCCACTAAATAACTTTTAACCTTTTTCTGGTGACTTAGATAAGATTATCTTTCTCATTGTTCAGCTGACGATGATAAGGTTTTAACAAGATGTTTCCATTTCACTCAATTTGTTATCATGTCGACAGCATGACTGGAAATTTTAATCCTACTGTTCATTATTTTGCTGTGTTGCCCTTGTATACTGCATCATATTTTATCATTGTATATTTTATCTTCTTATGCTAATCTTTTGTATTCTGTGTTGTCCTTGTATGCTGTACCAATACTATCGAGACAAATTCCTAATACACATTAGTGTACCTGGCCAATAACAAGAATTCTGATTTTGTCATCTTTTTGTCATTCAGAGTAAAGTAGTTCTTATTGCACCACTTTCCCAGTTAGTTCACTTGATTTAAGTAATGACTTTCATCCTCCGCAGATATGTGTCTTGTAAGCATGGTGTCATCAGCATACTTGATAACAGAACAGTGGTCATTGGTCTGTCTGTTTGTTTGTGCATAACATAAATAGTAATGGTGATAACAAATGAGGACTTTTGAAAAAGTGTCTTGTACTTTGTCTGTGAACAACTTAAAAAAGTACTGAATCAATAAAGTAATAAATAGGTTAACATTTATACTGTTTAGTTTCTCAATCAGCATATGAGGTTGGAAAAGTGCAGATTAAATATAAGATAATGAGTAGAGAATCTTCCTCACCTCTGTTTGCACAGTAAGCAAATTGGTGGTTAAAATGAAATTTCTTCTTTTTTCGGCTGCTCCCATTAGGGGTTGCCACAGCGGATCATCCAAAATTGTTGTCCGCATATTGATTCGCCAGAGTTTTACACCGGATACTTTTCCTGATGTAACCCTCATCTCTGTGAATAAAATGTTTTCATCAAGTGTTGGAAGTGAGTGTCACAGGCCTGTATTCGTTCAGACGAATAACAAAGCCTGAGTATGAGTTACAAAGCAAATAAAAAATTGGAGAGAGCAGCTTGAAACAAGACTAAAAGAAAGAACCGGATATGCATTTGGCCACAATGGCATGTTGGGCTTTATCTGCCACAAATAGTTCTGCATTTCAGTTATACTGACTTCCATCCCGATAATATTTTTTTGCATTTTTACAAGGCATCACACTTGTGCATTATGGGGTACTGAAATCATTAGTTTCAAATCTAGTAAAAAAAAAAAAGTCATTAACATCATTCATTAATAACTTGTGGTCCTTGTCTATTCCCTTTTTTGAATCCAATCCAGTGATTGTTTTCAGGCCTTCCCAAACTTGCTTTGAATTGTTCTCATTAAACCATCTCTTGATTTTTCCCCTTGCATCTTTGTCAGTCATTTTCCAACCCGCTATATTCTAACACAGGGTCACTGGGGTCTGCTGGAGCCAATTCTAGCCAACACAGGGCGCAAGGCAGGAACAAACCCGGGCAGTGCATCAGCCCACCGCAGGGCACACATACACCCACACACCAAGCACACACTGGGGACAATTTAGGATCACCAGTGCACCTAACCTGCATGTCGTTGGACTGTGGGAGGAAACCGGAGCACCCGGAGGAAACCCACGCAGGCACAGGAAGAACATGCAAACTCTGTGCCGCCCTGCATCTTTGTATTTTGTTTAATTAACTGAATTCTTTGCTGTAAAACTCAATTTTCTTCTACCTTTACCAATGAACATGTTGTTGATCCTAAAGTAGTGCTTTTATATCTTTAGTGATTTATGGCTTACTATTCAAGTACATGTTGACAGTTCTTTCCTTAATTATCATAGAATTTCATATATTCAGTAACAGTACAAGTGGCTTCTTTCAGTGTCTGTGAGGTGTCAGCACATCCCAGTTAGTACAGCAGAAGCACTCCTCAGTTCTTTTGCACTGTCATTGCTCTGTATTTCCCTTTTGGCTGATTTTTCTTGTTTCACTTTAATCTTGTATTTTAGTAGTAATTGAATAACAATGTGGTCAGACACACCCAGGGCTGGTCAACGACTGGATACGCAGGCACCAGAAATGTTTTCATAACACTTATCTAGTGTTTTGTCCTCTCTAGTATTAATATTCCTGAACAGATGGCAGTGTGGCAATACTGATTCTAGTTTACAGAAAATGAAATCATCTGTGATCAGGTCTGAAAGAGCGGGGTGATTTGGGTTGCAGTTTCTGAACAGTTTCCAAAATCATTTTACCTTCTGCTCTCGCATCAGAATCTGGCAGTACATAAACTACTGTAACAAAAATATAATTAAACTTGCATGGCAGATAGTATGGACAAAGTCCAACAGTGAGCAGGTCAATATTTATTATGCAGATGTGTTGCCTTACAGTGATATTATTACCCCACCTTTTGTTAACGTATAGGAAAACCCCTGCTTACCAGAAGCAGAGTTTACATCTTCCCATTCACATACAAAACCCTCTATTTTAATGTCTGTGTCCGAGTCGGTATTTTTAAACCAGGTCTCAGTACAGCATATTAGACGGCTTTCACGGTACTTGTGAAGGTATCATGCAGATGTCCTCGGCTTATCCAGTTTATTCCACAAGGAGTGTGTGTTGCTCATAAGGATCATTGCCAGTGTTGTTTCTCCATCGCAGACGTTTCTCAGATCCACCACTCTTTCCTTGCTGTCTGGATTTTGGTGGTTTTAATTCATTCTGTATGCTAATGCACGGGGCATTGATGGTAGCTTCTCTCATTTATAGCAGCACCAGCCAGCCACCTAGGATTTCCTGCACAGGTAGTGCCTAAGTGTCTCAGTGAATTCCATAAGTGATAAGCAAAATTAGAAAACTTTAACAAATATTGTTAAGCATTTTATAAGAAAGAATACCGACAGACTGGTAATAGAAAGCAAAAGAAACATTCTAAAAGAACAAAAACAGGCACAAAACTTGGAGAGATGCAGTGAAAGGTCAGCTACAGTGTGGTGACTTGCAAGAGTCTGCAATCCAAAAGTAAAAAATATATATATTTTTAGTATTTCCCATAAAAATGTATAATCTAGTTTCATTTCAGTTCTTTTTTCAGCATAGTATATTTGATGCTACTTTGTTACTTAGTTTTCACATTCAAGACAGCCAGTATGGATATTCTCAAGGTAAAATATTACAAATTTTGCATATCTTAGGCATGGTGTTATTTTTCTTTTCTTACGAAAGTAAATACATTTTGGCAATGAGATTTGTACTTGTGTTTGTCCTTTTGTTTCCATTTATGGACCCCACACTTCCTGTTTCCTGCTCCCTTTTTGGATCATCAGCTGGTTAAACTGAGACCTAGGTTACAGGCTGGCCTTGAAGATCCTGACCTGAGGTGCACATGCTCAGTAGTATTTTGTTGGAATCTGCAGTAACACTTACATAATTACCAAAGCGCATAAAAGTATAGCTGTTTGTGTTTAAAAGTATTGAGAGTTTATTGGATAAAACTATTAATTTGTAGTATATTCAGTTAAGATGGTTTGATATTGCTAATGATTGCTGTTAAACATAAAAGAAATTCCTTTATGTAACCTGGGCTAGGTTTAAAAAAAAAAAAAAATGAATATTCGAATGCGAGTTTGTGTTAATAAAGTTTATTGACTGAAATGGGGTACAAGTTGTGGGGGTTAGGTAGGTTAAGTTATATATGTAAGGCAGCACGCAGAAACAAGACGGGGAAAGAAGAAAGAGAAAAAAGAGGGACAGTTGAGGCAGAACGCCGAAAAGAGACGGAAAAAGAAAGAGGAAATAATTTTAGCAAACCGCTAAAACATATAAGGAGAAGATGGGAGAAGAGAGAGGTTTAGCAACACATGTCGACGATTTTTCTCTCTCTTCTTTATTTTCCGGACAGAGTAGGA